>CM021738.1:15008476-15215028 GCA_011075105.1 Heteronetta atricapilla
TTCTCTTCTCTTCTCTTCTCTTCTCTTCTCTTCTCTTCTCTTCTCTTTTTCTAAACAGGCTTCTGCCTCACTCTTTCCCTGTTACTTTTATAAGAAGCAGAAGACTATAGAAGAACACAGAATCACAGAATCATCTAGGTTGGAAGAGACCTCCAAGTTCACCTAGTCCAACCTCTGACCTAACACTAACAAGGACTAGATGAACTTAGAGGTCTTTTCCAACCTTAATGATTCTATGATTCTATTCTATGACTGCAGCTTCTTTGTACAACTGGAGAATCTTTCAGCATCAAACAAAGGCTGGGGCCACAGTTTTGTTGAAATGAGTCCCTGTATGCAATCCTACGGACACAGAAGAAGAATGGAGTGGTATTACTTCAGAACAGCATGATTAATTTGGAGGTACATGCCCGTAGCACTTAGCTCAGGTTAGATCCCTGGCACAAAAGCTGGGGCAAAATGAAACAAGCTTCAGAAGTAAACACTCTCACATTGTTGTGGTACTAAGGCCGGGTTGTCAAAACTCTGTTTGAAGTACTACAGAAAGAGGACAAGGAAAAGCTAGGGTTAATCATCAGGGGTTGTCTCATTAATCCAGACAGGATTATACAATATACTTCACTGAGCATTGCATAGTCTTCCCCTGTATCTGTGTTTATTATTTTTTCAGACTACCTACCTTACTAAGCTTTAATAGTTAATTAACGATATATGAATACATTGCCACAGGAGTGGGACTTTAGCCTAAACTTCTCAGATTTTTTACACTGCTAACACAAATTCACTTTTACAAGGTATTCCAGCAACCAGCATTTTAACCACTCTGATGCTGTCTTGGTCCGACATGGTCTAGACTGCTTGCTTATCTAAAATAACTTCAGCAGCCACTCAGTAGCTGTGTTCCACCATTGATTAAATAAGATACTCCTAGTACCTCCAATCTGAATTTTAGATATATGCAATCATAAATACTTCTCTTACATTCTATAGCATTGTGTAAATGTCAGAGGTTAAAACAACTTTGCATTTTTAGCACATGAAAACTTAATGCTATGGCCAAATCTCCAGTTCTTGGAAGAATATATTGCTGTTTCTCTTCAGTGTCAAAAAGCAAAACTGATTTAAAGTATATTTTTAAAAAGCCAGTGGGAAGTTAAAAAGAGAAGTCATACACATGACTCATGGTCCTGGAAACAGCTGTACTGCTTTTGGTAACAAAGGGCTGTTTTTATGCCTTACGTAACTTTGGCAAAATCAATATGCTGCAAACGTACTGAGCCAGAAAGGAATTTGACCCCAAATTTTAAAAATAATACAAGCTGTCCAATCTTATATCTTTAAAAGAGGGATCTTGTCTCTCCAAATATCCTACTGTCGTTTCCAAAGAAAAGAATAAGTGATGTGTTTGTGGTAGATTGGGTCACCGGGGAGCACCACAGATGAGGATGGGTTCAGGGTTAATCACTGCTACATCAGGACTGTTTAAGAACTTAAGGTTTGTTGATCAATAGGAAAAAAAAAAAAAAAAAAGGACAAAACACCAAGTTGTACCTAGTCTAACTGCAGGCATCTTCATAGAGATAAAAAGGGTTATATGGAACCACCAGGCAAATGTATCTGTACAGCACCTACCTTTCTCTGGACTTCCATCTCCAGAGATCTCTGTACAGGGTTCTCAAAACCACTCACTTCCACACTTCCCAAGTACTCTGAAAATCAGGGCAGGAATGCTGTTTGACTCTCTTAGGCACAGATTCTGATACCAAAAGTGCTGGGTCATGAACAAGTAACTTTTTCTTTAGTATGTATTTCAAATGGTTATTTTTGTACCTGGCTGTATTTTGTTGCCCAGTACCCCTAACCATTTTTAATCTTGTTTTTATTGCTATGGTATTCTGATCAGATTCTATTGAGCGCTGTACTAAAAACTAAAGCAAATCCATGTATCTGAGATACATATTTAGCTACCCCAGGCCTACTTACATAAGTGGTATAAGGAATGCCCTTAGACAGGTTTCTACCTCCAACAGTGACAATAGGAAATGCAAATCCATCCAAGAATTTGTCTAATTCCCTTCGAGATACGCTCTTACTATTTACCTTCATCACCTCCTGTGGATACCAATTCCAGACATTTGTTACACTCTTTACAAGAAGTACTTTCTTTAGTTTTAACTGCTTCTTACTAGTTTCAACACATGCTCCCTACTATTGAAGGATTTAGTGAATAGCAGTTCTGTATTCATCTAGCCGTCATTACTTTTTACTCATATTGCCATACAACTTACAAAACAAATACAACTAGCTTCTGTACGGTAAGGCACTGCCTCTGCCTTCTACCGGTCTTACATATCAGGTTAGTGACACCTAGGGCTACACTGCACACTGTACTGCTGTCCTCACACTGGATCTCCTTGTGTGCCAGCTGTAGTGGCAAAAGGAGGTGCAGGAAATGCCAGTCAGCTGTCCATACCCCTGCAAATTCAATCTCTGAAATAACCCACGATGAAAAACAGAAAAATCTCTCTAGAAAAACTTCTTTCTTGGCCTAGGTAATTTCCTTATCCTACATTACAGCATGTCCCAGCAAACAATTGCCTTGGCACAACACGGGGGGATAAAAAACACTGGGATTGCTCTTCCCAGTTGCTTATTTCTTCCGCTGGATTTGCAGAATTACAGCAATGTTGGTAACATTTAATGAAGGAACACGTTTATCATATTCCGATTTTCTGTTAGAAGCAGATCCAGATCCTTGTGGAAATAACCTCTTTTCTTCCTTATGAACAGACTCACAGAGATTTCACATAGAATACATCCCTTTTGGTCTTTTTTTTCACCCTAATTTGCAGAACCCTATAACTCCATGCCTACTGGAGGTATGGGCTGATGTACTTGTCCTATCAAATCTTTCAAAACTGTTCCTTTACTGCAGTTTTTGGATCTGCTCCTGGAGAATAACAAGACATTCCAAGTAATTGAGCGGGCTGTGCAATAAACTGTTGTAGATTATCTCCACTGCAGGTGAACCAGCAGTCCTGTACAGCAGCAAGAAATGGATCCCTTCATGGAACAGCTCATATTCTTAGCCTTTCCTGTTCTCCTGAACAGAAAGTGAGTACAGCTGCAGCTGGTATGTCTTCCTCTGTAGCTCATTTTCTGTATTTCATCCATTTGCATCATGTATTCACCACCAAAATTATAACCCCAACATAGTGAAACACCTGTCCAAAAGCTCTTGGTGGTGCTGTGCCTAACATCACAAAACTTGAAGACAAGTTGCTGTGGGGCAGTCAATCCTACAGGTCTGTTTCTGTCTTCACTTTGTGCCTTGCAACTGCTTTTGGTGGTGTACTAGAGGTGCTGTAGTCCCTGAAATCTGCAGCACACCTGATTCTCACCCAGTATTTCCAGTACCACAGCACTGAGAGGAGGCAAAGGCTAAGTAGGCAGGACTCTGTGCAGAGCTGACTTTCTGTGCCACATAAACTCAGGACATGTTTTCCATATCTAGGAATAGTTGCTGCCTGATCTCCTGTTCCTTTAGATACGGCAGCAGCTGCATGCACAGTGTACCAGTGGTCTGAGATAGGAAAGCAAGTGCATCTGTCAGGGGGTTGTGAAGAAATGGATCTCACTTCACCACCTGCTTGTCTAACCTAAATTCCGGGTAAGGGAAGGAGACAACAATGAGCTTGGGAGCAAGAGAGTGTTCAGAAGTGAGACGTAACGAGAAGTTCGATAATAAATGAAGGGTTTTCAGGCAGCAGACCTAGATGTGTGCCTGGGAATATGAAGGGAGACTGAAGAAAATGACTGGGGACCAGCTAAACAAGTCCTAAGCTAAGGTGAAGTCAGAACTGGCAAAGTCAAATTCATGAAGAGAGTTAATTTTACGATGAAAATGAATTGAGTCTGTAGGTGGAGAAGGGTAAAGGAAACTGATACAAGGACTGCATCTGAAAAAGGAAAAACACCACAAAATGTCAATAATACCACTTCCATTCCAGTTTGTTGTCTGTTTTTGCTTGTTTGTTTGTTTAATTCAGAAATCCTGGAAAGCTTCACGATGTTTCCGGCTTTCCCTCCTCCCCCAGTCTTTTTGCTATGATCCTGCTGTTACCAGGATTCTTTCACCAAACATATACTTTCCCAGTCCCAATGTTTTATTTTTCAAAGTGGTGGCTAGGAATACCACGCAATACCTGCAGGTAGCCAGTTATTTTGGCCATCAGCCTTCATTGATGACTTTAAAAAAATCTCAGGTTTTTAATCTTAGCCAAACTAATTTCTGGGTATTTCCTCCTTAAGATCAGGCTGAGTTATTCAGATTCTTAAGGTGGTGCTCTTCTGGTTATAGTTTCATAGAAGAGAAAAAGAAGCATGTATGCATGAGTCATTTGCTTTATTCTTTCTTCACAACAGAACAATAGTTGTATGGTGAAAGTGTTGATAGAGGAATTGAGTAATCTGAATTTAATTCATAATTTTGCTATGCACTTCCCTTGTGATTTAAACCAATGACTTAGCTTTGTTAAGCCTCAGTTGCTTAAAATGTAAAATGAGTCTATAAATCTGAGTCATTTTGAGACTACAGTCATTAATCTTTGTGATGGGACCAGAAACTACAGTGGAGAAAACTTTAAGAAAAGTAACTATACTTACTGTATATAATATAATATACTATATAGTGTAGTAGAATTCCAAGTAATGACAGAGCATAATCCTGATCAGCTCATAAAAAGGGAACAATTACAAAACTGAAAGAGATCAAACTTTTTTCAAAACAGATTTGAAATGTGTTTTCCTTCTATACATTGTGGCTGCAACTTTACAAAGAGAATTTGTAATTTATCACTTTGTTTTTTGCCTAGTGACATAAAAGCAGACAATGAAAATTTCTAAAGAACATTCAGAAGACAGACCATAAATGAACAAGACAAAACAAGAGAAATGAACAAGAGACAAAAATTAATAGATGAAGATACATGATCTTCATTAACTTATTTGGAGAAAAACAAGAGAACATTCTCAGTTTCTCTTTGGAATTCAGGCCCCAGCCATACAAAGTGAAAATGTTTCTGTGGACTGATGTAAAATGAGCATCTGCCTTGTTTGCTGTAGTGACCACTAGAATTCACAAAAGCTGAATACACTGTAGATTTTGGGGAGGCTGTATGTTATGTTTGGTCTCCATGCATTATCTGAAGACTGCTGGTAGGCAAACACTAATAACTTTCTGTCCTTTTCCTAAATATATCTTTCCCTTTCTAATATTAGAAACTTACAAGATAATTAAAAATGTAAATCATGCTGCAATTACTTTAGTAAATTGGCTAAAATCAATGTGTAAGACTGATCAGATGGGTGAAGTAAGTGTTACTAAAGTCTATTATTTCATGCAATTACCCAAGAGTCCAGATCTTGGTCCAGCAGAGTTCAAAGGTAAACATGCTTTCAACTATCACAGAGTAGAAACTTGATGTTGCCGGGCTGGGATGGCTGATGAGCTTTAAAGCTGGAACAAAATACAAATAGCTATCACACACCAATAATCATCTTGGCACCAGACACATTTTTATACCATCACATTGCAAACACTTAATCTTAGATATGATAATAACATAACAGTCCTTACCATGAAGGTCATAATGTGGTATTTTATCTTAATAAAGACTGAATTCATTAAATTCCTCTCCTGAGCATGCTGGTATGCTAAAATACAACACCTAAGAACAGCAGTATGTCATATATATATGTCCTTAAATATTTATATAAAATTATGTATTTAAAGAAATAAACTGATCATTTCACTGCAATGTGTTTGGACAGGTAACAACACTACAAATACTCCAGTGAAACATGAGGCAGCCTGTAGCACTTACCAACCTCTGTGCTAAAAGGACATTGCCAAAAAGTGAGATGTATGACCTTATAATGGAATTTGCAGTCCTCAGTAGAGCAGATACACATGACACTAAATGTTGCATTTTGTTCACTCCCATTGGCAGCCAGCATGCTGGAAGTTTAGATTTCTGCAACTATTTTGTCTTCTATCAAGGCTGTGCTATAATGCAGATTTTTGGAGGGACACTGGTGCTACAAGAGAATTGGTTTTTTGCTCCAGACATGTGCCTTTACACATGTGCTGCTCTATCTTCCATAAACCTTTAAGAACTACTACTATTTACATCTGTGTGCAAGTCTTCAAAGTACATGGTGCTTTCAATACACATTTTTCCTGTGACTGCATTACATAATGTTGGCAACATAAAGTTGCTTCTGTGTATGAACTGATCCTTGATTAAATCAATGTGTGGGTAAACTAAATGTAAAATAAGCCAGCTTTCTTCCTTTTTTACTTGTATTTAAATTAATAACTCTCACTAAGAAGAAACTTGTAGCTACCGGTGTCCTTTAATTTTAATGGTGACAATTTCCTTAGGTATTATCGGGTCACACTACAGACATTAAATATGAACATCTCCTGTTAAAGTTGTGAGAAATTTCCTCATACTAGCATTGCAATCAGAAGCTACCAGCCTAATATTAAAAAAAAAAAAAAAAATCAGAACTGAGAATAGTGACTTTCACAGTTTTCAAAAGGAAGTATGTAAGCAGAAGGAGCCTCAGGTGCCTCAGTTATCCTTTTAGCCCAACCACTGAAGAGATTCCTACTGCAATAAATGCAATGACATTCTTATAGCACCAAGTTTTTGTAGCTTTCCTTACACGTCCCCTGTCTGCCATATCCTTCAAGATGAGCACTGGCCTCTTCCAAGTTCCTAAGAAAGAAGAGAGCTGGTAAAGAAACAGAGAGTTACCACCTCTGCAGAGCAGAGGAGATCCAGGCAGCAAAGATCCAGCCCCCCCACAGATCTCAGGAGGGAGCCCTTCAGTCGATATGCTGGAATTAACAATGCTATAATCAAGGCTGTGCTGGAAGCGGTTCGGTACAGCTCAGTACAACCAGCTGTGAAAATCACAGGCAGTTCTCCAACCTCCTCTTAAAAATCATTTCCATCATTTGCTTTCTGCTGCATCTCCCTCTCATTGCTCCCTCCCAGGAATTTTGGGTCATTCCTAGCATGAAGCACTATGCATCTGACAAATGCCATACCCTGCACTTGCAGAAGTCCCACAAAACTCCTGATTAGTGGAAACTGCCCCAATTTTCATTTTCTTGCATTCTCTCTAGATTCAGGAGTTGGGCAACCTACTTTTTTTCAGTGGTGTATTCCTCACAACCACTGAAATTAAAATAATCTAGATACCTTAAAGGAGGCTGTAGCAAGGTGGGGCTGGTCTATTCTCCCACGTGCCTGGTGACAGGATGAGGGGGAATGGGCTAAAGTGCCAGGGGAATTTTAGGTTGGATATTAGGAAGAACTTCTTTACCGAAAGGGTTGTTAGGCATTGGAATGGGCTGCCCAGGGAAGTGGTGGAGTCACCATCCCTGGAGGTCTTTAAAAGATGTTTAGATGTAGAGCTTAGGGATATGGTTTAGTGGAGGGCTTGTGAGTGTTAGGTCAGAGGTTGGACTAGGTGATCCTGGAGGTCTCTTCCAACCTAGATGATTCTGTGATTCTGTGATTCGGCACTCTGTCTGGAAGCCCAGTCCTCAGTGCAGGAATGATCTCCCAATCTGTTAAGAGGGTGCTATGCCTGCTACCAAAGTTGTATGCTAGTGCTTCTAATTAGAGTCATCAGTTAAAGACCAGATTAGAGATGTAAAATTCTGCAGAAGTGCAAGTGACACAACTGGCAAGAAGCAGCCTTTTCTAGCTGCTGTGCCATAATGGGATTCACCGGTTCTTGGCACAAGAGGCAGCTGCCGGATTTGCATGTCTCCCTTTCTTTTGCCTGTGTGATCTCACAGTAATGTAACTTGTCATCTGGTTAGAGGTAATTAGGTGTTTCTTCGTTTGTTTTCCAGAGATTTCCAAATGCTACTATCCTAATGCTTGAAGAAATTTTCATAGTTGAAGATTTCTGATTTCTTTTTTAGATTTTTTCATTAGATCATGAGTGAAAGTAATGATGTAGTTTATGGGTGGGAAAAAAAAAAAGAGAGAGAGAGAGAGAGAGAGAGAGAGGGAAGGAAAAAGCTAATTGGGAGCTTACCATACTGTAGTACAGCCAACAAACATATTTTGTGAAAGCAACACTAAGGACAAATAGTACAAAGCTCTTACTTCTATGCACAGCCAGAAGCTGGCAGAAAGTTTAAGGGTCATGAAGGCAAACAATTTAAGAGCAAACAGTTTTACAGCCTTTTATTGTAACACTCTGAACAGGATGTTTCTGCCAAAGAAACTATTGTCCTTATGGAACCAAGAAAGACACAGGTATGTGGAACAAGTCATTTTTATAATGAACAAGTACAATATATTTGCAAATATCATTGCCCAGCAACCATAAATTAATATAGCTTCAAATCGGGAAAGAGTTCACGAAATGTTATTGGTTCATTTTAAGCAATAACAAAATTCCATGTTCTACTAGAAAGCCATAAACTGGAGATTTTTTTTTTAAAGGAGGATTCCTGATCCAGCTCTTGAGAAGCTCTTGAACATGCATAGTCCAAAGGACTGAACTTAAAAGAAGTCTCCCTTATGTGTTCCACCACATTTGCTGGGGAATCAGATTTCAATATCAAATTTTGATTTGTTTCCCCAGAGAGCAATGGTATGGCAGATACTGCTTTGTGAACATTACTACAAAGTTTACGTATGCAAATCCAGTCTTTCAGATTGGTGCTACACCTTGGTTAAATACCATTTAAAATGTTGCAGGCCAAATAAAGATGACTTGTAACATAAATAAAGGTGGTATCTCCATGCACTGAATGGGTGACACTGAGAGTCACCAGGTAAGAATTGTCTTGAAAGAGCCATAAGAGCTATACCTTTTCAAAAATTGTAGCTATTTTCTCTATGCAAGATACATCTGCAGATTGGAGCTCCCACAATGCTTCATGATAAAAGCTGTGTTTCTGAGACTGCAGGAATGATCCTTCAAGGACAGGTAGCTAGATGAAGCTATTTTTTGAAGACACTAACTAGTGGCTCTGTCAGAATCCTGTGCATGTTTCTTATTGACTTAATCCAATGTAATTAATTAAAAATAATTCAGTTTATTTAATGTAAATCAGATGAGACACAATTTATAATCTTGGTGTAGAAGAATCATAGAATCATTCAGGTTGGAAAAGACCTCTAAGATCCTCTAGACCAACCTTTAACCTAGTACTGGCAAGTACACCACTAAACCATGTTACTAAGATCTACATCTACACATTTCTTGAAGAGAGTCTCTGGTTTTCCATCCAAGACAAAACTATTTGAAATCAAGGAAGTTCACTGTGGTGTCTCCTAAAATTAAGGAACAAAGTTGTTTACACCCCTTAAGAAAGATGAGCAGAGACTTGATAGAAAATTGGCATTTAAAATGTAAGGACACAGTTATTAACGCTATTCTTCCATACTGTGTCTAAATTTCTGATAGTCTTCACTCCTAAGTAAAGAATTTATCCAAGATGATCATGTTTTGCCTAAGAATAAATAAGGAAAGGAGAAGAACTGCACTTCTCTGAGTAGATGTTATCAGATAGACAGATGGCAAACGACGTGCCATAATTTACAGGAAACAGTCCAACACAGACCATTAATTCCAACACAGCCTCTACACCCCAAACACCATTAAAAATGTCACTGTTAAGGATTCTAAGAGCCAAGACACCAACAAAACATGTACTACATAGGGATTTCTGCAACCATAATGAATTGCTGAAAATCCTTCCATAATGTAGCAGGGAAAACTTATGGAACAGTAAATTGGTATACATAATAATGTGGGAGAACATGAGCAACCTTTAATTGCAATACCTATCTATCTATATTTTAGATATATATAGATACTAAGTGAGGTTTCACTAAATTTTATTCAGCTTAACAAAACATTCTGTTCATTCATAAAAGCTATTTGTATTTTAAAGGAAGATGACTTAAATATCATGGACCTGACCTTGATCATGTGCCTCACTAAGGCTGTGTATGTCACTGAGCTACACTGGTATTTGTCAAAAAAGAAAAGCTCCATGATGTTAGATCTAAAGATATATGGTTGAGTTGCTTACCTGAAAGCAGGATTTGTTGTTACTTCTAGGACTTAAGTATTTTTTCTTCATTTTCTCCATTTTTAATGCAGCAATCCAAGCCACATCTTATGCTCTCACCAAATGAAATATTTTCACGTGTCAGGTGGCCTTTGTGACTAAGCTGTGGAGGAAGCAGAGTTTAATGTTTACGACAATAAGCCTTCCTGGTACCACAAATTTACAAATTCAGCCTCCACAAGCACAACTTTAGTCTTTTATTTTTTTTTCTTGAAATACAGTGTTATTAAAGTTATTAAAGACATGGTGCTGTTAAAGAAGAGTTCTCAACATCTTAGTATCACTGTTACAGCATAGGACAGCTGCCAAAGTAGGAGCTCTAAGACCCTAATGAACATCACTGCTGTTCTGATGTTTGCATGTGTGCTAACTAGTTCTTCTGCTTCCGGTCCCAGTAAATTAATTGTGTGGTATCAGCTTGATCCCACCAGCCCCTTTCAATAAAGTGTTCTTATGAATCAAGCAACCTCACTTACAAAACAAAAAACTGCAGTCACAGCTTTCTGCATTCTACCTGTTGACATGCTTCAAGAACTACGCAATACTGCCTACTTGCCTCTTCTGTTCCACCGAGCAGATTTTTCCCATCCAGAGACCTCATCTAGACAGAGTGATCTCCTGACATTCAGTGCTTGCCAGTGGCCAAGTTTTGACTACCAGTTTTTAACGCGTATCATCCACTGTTCAGTAACATGGGGAATGGTGCAGCTGCTATCTTAGCTTGGTCATTTAAATTATTATGATATTTATGTAAAGCTGCTCAAGATTTCAAGACACATTTTTGGCTAAGCCATTGGGCAGCCTAGGTGAAACTCAAGCAGAAAATGTACTCATATGCGTGATGTTAAATCTACTGTTGGATTGTTATACATGAAAGAACAAACAAAGCAAGAAGGTAGTACCTGAGTATTTCTGAGAGATCCTGCTTTCTTGAGCAAAAGTGACAGCTGAGGAGAGCACACTTGTATCTCACTTTCACCGCTCTCTCTTACTCTCTTATAGGAAGAGTAATAATTGTGTCTAACATTTAACATAAGTTTCATAGAGACAGATACCAGAGTATTTAGCAAATGTAAAAAAAAAAAGAAAAAAAAAACTTATTTGCATGTTACAGAAAGCTTTTCCATCATCACAGGAAATAGTCACCTATTAGCTGTAACAATGGTGTTTTAATAACATATACTGATTTCATGTGAATCACAAAGCAAGAAGAAGCAAGAAGCAGCTTTCTGGGGTTGTGAGTTTGGGTGATCATAATGCAACTGGTCCCAAGAAGACAATGCCCGAGATCAGAGTCTAGCCAGTCTCAAAAAGCACAAACATGTTCCTTTGCCACAAGGATCTATGTGAAAAGATCTGGAAATACCCACCTCTTAAGTGTGCTGTAAAGAAGATGCTATGCTTGCTCTTTGACATCACTAAGAGTAGTTGATAATGAAAATTAATGGTGACTCATAAAGATGCATCCTTTCCTAAGAATACTGTAACAGCAGCTTGAGTAATACCGAGATTTACTTAATTAAGGAACATCCCCAGAACTCTTTCATTTGATCACAGTACTTGTGCCTTGTCTTCACCTCCCTCTCCCTCCCAGTTTTACCACAACTGCCTTTGATTAGCATGCCCTTAATAAGAAGCTTCATTCAAAAAGAAAGCAAAGAGTGGGCAGGTAGGCACTGAGGTGTGGCTAGTAATTTAAAAATTGAAAGGAGCCAGGAGTGAAATAAATCAGAGAAAGGTGAGAAGCCAAGACAGTTCAGTTTGCTGCAGGCAGCATGAGAATCTGGAAAGAGGGCCCAGCATGGGTGCTGCGTTACCACACACATTTCCGGAGAGTGGTTAGATATGTACACCTGAGCACTGTCCCTGTGGCTTAATGCCTCTGTTCACCTCTCATTAGACAAGGCAATTACTTTCAGCACACTGAAGTGCTCTCTTCTTGTAACCTCATGACCATCCAACTCCAGTGTTTCAAAATATGCTTTTCTACTGAGACTCTTGAAGAATATTAGGTAAATAGGGAAATATTGTCATATATGTCTTATATATTTGATAGCTTAGATTCTGAAACTGCATCTAACATAACCTCCTATAAATTCCCTCATTTCTGACCAAGGTGGCCTCAGAACCACGAGAAAGTACAGGGAGAAATAACATATCACTGCCTTCCGGGTGACCTTGATGCTTTAAATTAGGAAATAAGCAAGGAACATCAGACTTCATCCAACTACATGTTTTATTTATTATGATATTGCAGTAGCACTCAGGGCTCCAGCCATGAATCAGAAACTCATTACGCTATCTCCCATGCAAACACATAATAAACAGACAGGACTTCAAACACCCCTCATTTATCAGCAGTGATGTTTGAAAACTCCTTTGTCTAGGAAGATATGATTTATCTTGAAAAGCAGGGACATATTTCACATTCGGATGGGAAAACGCCTTTATCCGAGCGGCTCGCGGAGGCTGAGGCCAGAGCAGGCTGCCACACAGTGCAAGCTGCCACGGCGAGCATCCGGCACCGCGCCAGCTGCCCTCGGGTAATGCCAGTCCCCGTATCTGGCTGTCTTCAGCTACAGGCCCAGGTGAAGGGAGGCCGCCATAGCTGAGGAGGAAAGGCGTGACTAGGTGTGAGAAATAAAATCACCGAACTGGGCGTGCTTGAGCTAAGAGCTACCAGTAAAGGTGCGAGGGGATCCCCTCAAAGACACGGCCCAGGGCTAGCCTCTGCCTTCCCTCACGCCGCCGCCGCCGCCTCCTTCTTCCCCTTCCCCTGCGGGCCCGGGGGCGCTTTGCCGGGGATAGGGCCTCCTGCCTCCCCGCACGGCCCGTCGGCCGCCTTGCCCTAACCACTTTGGGAGGCAGGGCAGGAAGGAGGGATGGAGGGCGGAGGCCGGGAAGGCGCGGCCGCCCCGTGTCTCGACGGCGCGATGCCGCCCGCCCCAGCACCGCCTCCCGCCCGCCCCGCAGGAGGCGGAGGGCGCCCTGGGCTCTTCCTACTCCGGCTCCTCGGCGCTGTGCCCGCGCTCCGGCTCCGCTCCGCCTGCCTCCTTCTTTCTCCCTTGCTTTCTCCCTCCGTCCCTCCGCCGCCTCGCCCCGCTCCGCTCCGCTCCCTCTTCCCGGCTGGCTGGGGCTGCGTCTCCGCTTCGGCTTCCCCCGCAGCCTGGAGCCTCCCAATATGAACGGCGTCGTCTGCGCTCAGAGGCACCAGGTGGGGCGGCGGCGGGGCCCGGGGGGCAGCGGGGGGCCGCGGCTCTTTGTTCCCGGCGCGGGGCATGGCGGCGGGCGGGGCGGGCAGCGCCATGGCACCGGCAGGACGAGCGGAGCCCTCCGCCTCCCCGTCGGGCCGGGACCGGGAGCGGGGCGCTGTGCGTTTTTCATAAACGTTTCTCAAATCCCGAAGTTGCGCCGAGGAGAAGAGGCGTGATCCGGCCTCACGCGGCGCCCCAAGGTCAGGCAGCCCGGCCGCCCGAGGAGAGCGCCCGGAGCCGGGCCTGGCGCGCGGCGGGTCGCGGCCGGGGCCCGAGGGAGGCGTGCGGCCACGGGCACGGCCCCCCCGGCACCTGCACCGCTTCTGCGAGCCAGATAACGCGGGGGCACCGCGGCCTGCGGGCCCCTCCGTGCTGCTGGAGGCGGGCGATAAATCAGAACCCCTCTGGGCGTTAACGCTCGAGGGGAGGGGGAGAGCCGCGGCAGCGCTGTCTGCCTGCAAGCCTCAGAGTGCCTCAGAGGCTTCTCCAGACGGGGAACGCCCCGGCCTCGGCAGTTTCACTGCTGCTCTCACGACTCCCAGAAACAAGAAACGCGAATTGGTTGCAGCTCTGTGGAGGGCGAAAATATGTTGACAAAGTGAGAGGCGAGGCATCCGAGTAACTTACGAAGGAAGAAGGATAGCAAGGCCGAGTGGTGACAGACTAGTGGAAATTCAGTATCGTATCACTCTCTCCTTATTCGTCACACCTGGGGAAGGGGAAGTTCTTTTTTCTTTTTCTTTTTTTTTTTTTTTCAGTGATGGGTGTGTAGACCTCACATTTACCCTTTTCTGTCAGGGATCTACAAAGTAAGGAACTAAGCAGGATGTACTGCTGCCATGGTGAGATTGGTTTATTTTTGGAGGGTGGGTTTTGTTGCCACAAACCCAGCTCCTGGAGCACAGGATGCGACAGTCAGCAAATGCATGCCAATTAGGAAATGGTACTTTAGCTACTGTAAATAGGTATTTTTTTTTTCCTCAGTTTGAGTTCCTAAGAAGTGGGGAGTGTTAAAGGCAAAAACTGCCCAGCTGGGAGGGATGAGACAACAAACAAACCCCAACAGTTTGCTGGTTGTGCAGTAAACATTTGAAGAACAGTAGGAAGCGTGTTAGTAGAAATCCATGGGGGTGGGGGGTGGGAGAGAAATGTTCAGGTTTTAACATATGAGACAGAAAGTAGGCAAAGACAATGAGAACAACAACAACAAAAAGTTTTAACGAGGTGGAAAAGGAGAAGAGGAAGTGCAGAGCTGGTATGGAAAAAGGAACATGAGACAGTGAAAGAGACCTTGTCAGAAGCATGGCAGAAAAGCACTGGACATGAGTCCTAACTGGGCAGCTGGTGTGTTGCAGCTGAATTGTAGTCAAAGGAGCAGTAACATTCCAGCACAAAACCTGCTTCTTGTAAATTTTTCTAAGTCTACAAGCACACGTTTGTGTATACAGAGCTCTGTAGCCTTGCTCTGTGTAATACAGTCCAAGTATTGCATTTTCTTGGACTACATGTAAAAAGTGTTGGAAAACGTCCATAGTACTTTCTCTTTTCCCTTCAGTCCTTAACTGGTGGTAGCAAATGCTCTCTATCCCTTTATCCTCACTGTGGGGACATGGGGCATGGCGTGGGTCGATTTGCAGCAAAACACAACAATTTCATTTACAGGTCATAGTTAGTTACCAACCAGACTAAATCTGTAGTGGAAAATAACCAAAAAGTAAACATGCAAACCAAAGTTGATACATAATCTGATACAATCTTTACTTGTATTAAATCACTGGTGTAAAGAAGTTGAGTCTGTTCAGTGGTGTAAATTATGTTGGTATATGTCTTAGCCCATAGCATTTTACCTAAATGCAAACCCAGACGTGAAAATATATTATGATATGGGTAAGGGACAGCAAGTACTCATAGGTTCAACCTACGTTTCTTCTGAACTAGGCTGCGAAAAGCAGGAAAGCCCTCAAGCAAGCAGAAAACATTTAAGAACACCAACTGTGGTGTTAAATTCCATTTATGTTCCACTGTATCAACAAGTGTCAATCATTCTATCAACAGGCATCAACTTGTAATCAAAAGTTTTAAAAGTATCTCCTAAACTAAAACATTAACTGAAAAATCAATGGTTTAGCTGAATGGTTTAGTTGAAGAGGTAATCCCTTAATGTGGCAAAAATCTTGTGCAAAATTGGCATAAATTATTGACTTTAATTTTTTACTGAAGTACTGCACGTGGAAGTACCACCGGACTAGACCCAAGTTCTCAGCTGGCAGGAAAAATAAATAGCACGTGTGGCATTTGGCCATGGGCAGCCTCAGCGCTGGGACCTGCCGGCCTGGTACCTCACCCGAGGCTGCAGCACGTGCTGTGCCCAGAAGTGGCCCTGTAGAGGACAATCCTAGGTCATGGCAACGGGTTTAAGACCTCAGAGAAATTCAACAGTAATCTTAATGCAGTTTTTTTTTAATGGCTTTTTAAAATATTTTCCATGTTAGAATATTTTCTGTGTGAGGGGATTGTTAGTACTAAACACAACCAACAATGTAAAATGTATTAATTATGATATTTAATTGCTCTTCTAACTGCCTGACCTAATTGTACTTCAGTAGTGTTTGCATTTCAAGATAGGTGTAAGAGGAGAGCGTAGCGAAAGATGAGAAGACATTGTTATTTAAATGAGTCTTTAGAAAATGCACCTTAAAGTGTATATGCAGTGAAATGACCAGATGAGTTTAAGAGGAGAAAATTTCTCTTCTGGGAGTCAGTTAAGTGCAGTGAGCTTATCGTGGAAAATTTTATCTGAGCTGTGAATCTTCCATACGAAGATGTACCACTGGAAATGGAGATCTCAGCCTGTGCATATGGGTAAGTGTTCGGGCACCGCAATTACAGGAACCCAGTGAAGTTTCAGTCGAGTGAGAAGCAGGCACCTGAGTCGTGGCATTCCTCTGCCCAGCTGCAGCAGCACCAGTCAACGTCCTTAAGGCAAAAAAACTGCAACGCAAACCCAGATCACTCGCTTCTTGCTTTGGTTTAAAACTATGTGCAGGAAATAGGCCTTCTCTCAGGTAGGAATTTTCTCAAATGGAGTTACCCAGTTCCCGGTCTGGAATGCTGGTTCTGTGGCTTTAAAGTCTTTAAATGATTCCATTTTGATGGAGCTTGAAAAGTAATTTCAGAGGTATCAGACCTCATGCTTTACCTAGCTTACAGTGATCTGTGACTGTCACACAATTAAAAAAATTAAAAATCCTGGAGAATTGAAAATAATAATAAAAAATGCTGATAGTTCTGGTGACAGTTCTTGATGGCGAGCGAGAAGGGAATACGAGCAAAAATCAGAAAAATTTGTAATTAAAGGGTTACTTAAATTTCAAAGTGACCATAGAAAGGAATTTGTTTGCAGTACCTTTTTATAGCCTTTAAAGTAGAAAATGCTGTCATTCTTGGCATTTTGTTGATTTTTAACTGATGAAAACAATTGTTCTACCATCAGTGTACCAAAACAGAAAGGATGCAGAATGCAAATAAGCATATTCATTAACACTACTTTTGAATACTAATATTAGCCATGGTTTGCATACAGCAGTACTAAAACTTAGTGGCAGTAGTTAAGATGTTCAAACTCTTAGAAAACATTAGCAAATACTGCTAGGTGTATAAATGCAGAGTTTTGCATTCATGTGCAAAGGAACACTTTAAAGGACAGGTTTAAAGGACAGGTTTTTGTTTAAGTCCAGAGTTACTTTGGATGCCCTTTATAGGTCTTGAAGGTTGTAAGCGAGCACACGGGACAAAGTTGAAACGCTGCCCGTGAAATTAAGTTGTTCTGTTAGAACAGAACATGGCAGGACATGCCTGGAGATGCAGACGGAATGGGGATGGTTCTGGCGTTTAATTGAAATTATTTGAATAGTTGTCGTGTAACTTGAAATCTACCCAAAGCCTTGACACTGGTAATTAGCAGCAATTCCAGTGAATATTGAACAGGGGAGTACATACTGTGATGCGCAAGCAGGCTGGAAGCCCGTTTGTCTGGATATGCGAGCAATGTACATTTAATTTGCTTTGGTAATTGTGGTCCTCAGAGCAGGTGGGCAGTGGCTAGATGGTGGTCCCTGGGAGGGAAAAGGCAGGTTTAAAACCTGAAATTGCAGACTCGGAGGTCTCATGGCTGTAACTCTTGTACATTTGCAAATAGTCCTGATGAAGCCCAACTTCTGCTACTTCCTTAGAACTTCTTTTTGAACTAATTCACTGCCACACTTGTGTTGAAATAGCATCTCTGCAGCTTTGAACAACAGAATGTTTCAAATGAGATGAATCTCCATGGGAAGCGTGGGCACCAGGTCATTTGTTTTGTTTTTAAGAAGTGAAGCTCCTTGTTTGCTTTAGAAGCTGGAGATGTTTTCCCTGCTGTACCAATAGGGCAAGCAGCATTGACTTCCAAATGCTTCCCGTTGAATAATATTTGGTAAATAGAGTTCGGCTTCAGTTTTGTAACAGGCCTGTAGGATCATTTAAAAAAAAAAAGCATACGTTTAATCTACAGAGATTCTTTTCCCAGCAAAGTGTGGTGGGATGAGAGCGCACCGTAGGAAGCCGTGGTGCCCTGAGGCGCCGTGGTGCCCCTGTGCTGGGGGCCCTGCTTGGCAGACAGGCACCGCTGCTGCTTGAGCGCAGGTGTTTCCTTCGTGTTCGTGTCTTTGCTAGTGGCCAAATGCAGTTAACGCTAACTTTGTCTACCTGGCCGTCTGCTGACTGCCACGGCGTGTCCTCAGGGTTGTTGGAAGCTGATAAGGATGGATGGAAGTAGTTTCTTTCCCTGGGGAGCTGCTGTGCTGTGGGATAATGCCCCCTGCTGCCAGGGAGAATCGGTCCCATGCTTGAGCTGCCGCTGATCTGCTTGAAGTCCAAAGGAGGGCCAATTCCTGACAAAATGATGCTGCCTGTGGCCAGGCAGGAGAGCCACAGGGCTCTTCTGCCTGCTCTGGAGGTGACTTTTAAGTTTTGACAAGGAGAAATGGGCTGCACCTATTTTGAGGAAACCTGATTCCCAGCACGGCATGTAATATGCAGCTACAAATATCACTCGGGAACTGCAGCGGGGAACTCAAGTGGATGAAGTGATCGATGTTTTCCCGAGGCGGCAGCAGGGTCATGGAAAGTTCCAGAGTGGGTGGTTGTTGCCTGCTCCCTCCCCGCTGCTGCTGCTCCTCCCCTCCTCCCCTCCCCGAAAAGGCCGGCATAAACAGCCCCGCACCAAGGATCCCACCAAAGCTACCGGGCTGCAGTGCCAGCGTGGGGCTCGGCTGCAGCTGGAGGGCTCTGCTTGGGGTAGTGAGGAGACTTGTTATCCAAGAGGGAGTCGTAGAAAACAGCAATTTCTGACTTTATAGTTGTTTTTTTGGAAGTACCTAAGACTGGAGACATGCCCAGTCCTTTCAGATGTGTCCTTAATCCATCTTCGGTCCATTTTAGGCATTTAGGAGAAGAAGGATACAAGTAGACAAGTACAGGAAAAGCAAAAGGTAGGAGGCATGTGGAGTGGCTTCTTTTTTTATGTGTTTAGCAGTTTTTGTTTTGTTACTTAACAGTTTGTCTTGTGTAAGCAAGCAGTAACATCTAGACAGAGGAAGTGTTGAAAGTCAGGATTGGTAAGGAACTGTCTGAAAATTGGACTCAGCTGTTCTAACTTTTTTTTTCTAAATACTGATATAGCTACTATCTTGTCTCTGTGTGCATAGGAATTGGTACGGTGCACCTGTTGTTAGACATGAGGATGTAGTGGTGTCAATAGGGAATTCCTCAGGTTGTTCTCTCTTTGTATAGAAAACTTGGTTTTGAGGGGTCAGGAACTTCTACTTTAGGAGACTAAGTTTCACTAGAAATGTGTGGTAGCATTATATATTGTCCTTATTTGATAATTTCTTTATTATAGATTATGATGCACGATTATCACAGAAGAAATTCATGTCTATAGCTCTTAAGGACTTGATTACATCATCTTCAAGCCTGATAGTTTTGGAATCCATATTGCAGCTGCAAAGATACATCTGTTTTTGCATTTCAACAAACATCTTCCCTATCAGAGGATACTGAAATTGAAGTGCTCTGTTCTGACACAGGGATACCATTGGAATAATTTAAGACCTCCCAGTTAAAAATTTACAGTAATATATTTGCTAGGTAAGTTAATACTGGTAGATGTGTATTCAATAATTAATAGTTTTGCTGAAATTCTGTGACTTCAAAAACTTCCTGTCCTCTTCTTTCAAAAACTTTAAATTGTAATAATTGAAAATCTATGCAAATAGAAACATCTGGAAGTAAGACTATTGCCAGTTTACAGTCAAATACTTTCTGTATTAAGTGAAGTTAAAACAAGTGGAATAAAGCTAGAATTATTTATGTGGAGCTTGCTATTATTTTTGTACTGACTTTTTATTTCAAATTTTTGTATTTTATTGTGGGGGGAGGTGTTTAATCTTTTGCATTTTTTTAAATTTCAGATGGAAATATAAGTTATTGCTGATAACGTTACTAGCATTCCACATACTGTTTCCTCTAAAATTGTTGAGGAAATTTTACTTTTGCTTATGTGGGTCCAAGTTGCATGAGGTGACGTGTTTGTATCTGGGTAAGGTGTTCAGGGGAAGTTGCTTTAGCTTCATGAGGACTTAAAATATATGGTGGTGATACAGAATATGTTTCAATCTGTCTGTTTTCTCTTACAGTGTTCAGCTACTCTGAAATATTTCAGCCATTACACACATAAAATCAAACAACTTTTTTTTAAAAAAATTATATGGCTATTTGACTTCCCTTTTTACTTCAAATTCTCAGTTTTTAGTTTCTGATGTAGCTGTTTTTTAGGTCTGTGCAGAAATAAGTCTGGTCAATATGACATTTTATGCAGTGAGCAGAAAATAGCAATGAATCTTCCAGATCTGATCTTCGTGGAGGAAAATAAAGCTTCTTGCCTAAGAGTTTTCCAACTTGCTCACAAAGAGCAAGCACAGGTTCCGCATCTGTTTTTGGAGCTGGTACCTGCAGACATGATGTGGAAAAGTTGAAAGGGGGGGAAAAAAAAGTTGTGGAGTGTCTCACTTTGAAAAGTCGTTAATCTGGTCAATCCAAAGTTTTGTTGTTAACACATAGCCATCAGCAGTAGTACTTTTGTAGTTGTTTGTTTGTTTGTTTTTGAGGAGGATGTTCTTTTGAAAAAGTTCTTATGAATGTTTGCAAGTGATGTGTTTGCAATTGTACTTCTATACGGAAGCAAAGTGTTATATCTGTAAATGATACACATTCTGTTCTCAGCCAAACCAACTCCAAAATGATTCCTAATGGATATTTAATGTTTGAAGATGAAAATTTCATCGAGTCATCTGTTGCCAAACTAAATGCCTTACGTAAAAGTGGTCAGTTCTGCGATGTCCGACTCCAGGTAACTCTTTTCCTCTCAATTATTATGGTTGAATGTGTTTTTTCCTTATGTTTTGTAGTACTATATATATATATTTTTCTGGAAAATCCATATTTAAAAGAAGAAAACAGGTAATACTTTGAGAGAAGCACCATACAACACCAATGAGTATTTTCAGGTGATGTAAGTTGAAAGCAGTACTGATTAATTTATTGATCAATAAATTGATTTGAATCGTGCCATTCACTTGGGAAGGTCTTTATACTGTGTTACAATATAAATGTATTTTTTAAGAAAATCTTACAAGCCTGTGGTTTTTTTTTAATCTTTTTTTAAATAAAGGTGTGTGGGCATGAGATGTTGGCGCACAGAGCTGTGCTGGCTTGCTGCAGTCCCTACCTGTTTGAAATCTTCAATAGTGATAGTGATTCTCATGGAATTTCCCATGTCAAATTCGATGATCTCAATCCAGATGCTGTTGAAGTTCTGTTGAACTATGCCTATACTGCTCAGTAAGTACTTTTCTGAGAAATGAGAGAGGGCAAGCTTTAATTATAAAGAATCTATGTAACGAAGTTACATTTCTTTCTTCTATAGGTTAAAAGCTGATAAAGAACTGGTGAAAGATGTATACTCAGCAGCAAAGAAGTTGAAGATGGAGAGAGTTAAGCAGGTACAGTTCTCAGCTTGTCCAGAGGTCTGTTCTGTTTTCTCAGTCAGACAGTGTTACACTTTTTGGTGGTAATGAGACTAAAAAATGATTCTGTGGGAAAAGTGTTTAGCGGGTAAGCTTTTGCATAGTGTTAATTTGAGTGACATCAGTGTGGTATTGCTTCGGTTTGTGTTATCTTTGAAGCTACGTTTTTATTTGTGCATATGTGTAAGTAAAATGGCTTATGAATCTTAGCTAGTTAATTACCTTAAGGTTCATGGGAGCACAGATGCTTGGTTGTTTTGGGGGGGATAATTGGCTCTGTAAATCTGTGGCAGTGGTATGTGAAAAAGGAATAACCCACACGCTACAGAACGTAAGCTTTGAGTTTGGTTTCCAAAATGCTCGCTCTTGCTGAAAATGGGGATACCTTTGATGAGGGAATTGGGATTTGTATCTTCACTTAATTGCAGGTAGGCAGTTTTGAACAGGTTTGCAAAGAAACGCATACACATAAGTAGCTTTTATATGTGTAGGACTTCCTTCTAATGTATGCATATTCTTATGGAAGGCGACATTTCATTTACAGCAGCTAGTGCAGGGAGATGACAACAGACAAACAGTCACTGTTATGCAGTTAAAAATGTTTCTGTGTTGAGGTGGATAATTTGTACATATAAAAATCGTGTAAATTAAGATGCAGCTTCCTTTCTTTAAAGGTTTGTGGTGATTACTTGCTCTCCAAGATGGATGTTCAGAGCTGCATCTCTTACCGAAATTTTGCAAGTTGTATGGGAGACTCACGTTTGTTGAACAAGATTGATGGCTACATTCAGGAACATCTTTTGCAGATTTCAGAACAGGAGGAATTTCTCAAACTTCCGCGGTTAAAGGTTAGCTGAACTTTGTAGACTTACTTTTGGTATGGGACTGCAGGCAATGTGAAGGGAGTTACAAATCACCTTTACAAAAAGTAACCCAAAGAACAAATGTAAAGTTTTCCTGCTTCCAAAAGGGAAGCCATAGTATGCTGAGTTTTAAAAAACAACACGAACATTCTGTATGATATGCTAATGTGCAACTTGACTGTAGAGCATATGCAGTCATCCTTGTCTAGCATAAAACATAACTTACTAGTTTCTACTGCACAAAATGAAAGCTCCTGGAGTCTTCTAGTTCCACTGAAAAACAGGAGTAATGCTCACTATGTAAAGTATGGTATGCTGCAAATAAAAGGGTAAAACCTGTGGCGTAAATCAGCCAGTAATTAATTTCCCTTCCTCTTCTATTTCAAGCTTGAAGTAATGCTTGAAGACAATGTTGGCCTACCTAGCAATGGCAAATTGTACACAAAGGTAATCAACTGGGTACAGCGCAGCATCTGGGAGAATGGAGACAGCCTGGAAGATCTAATGGAAGAGGTTAGTCTTTAAGAAAATGGGATTAAACATCTTTTTTTCTTCTTTTTAATATAAAAAAATCAATATGAAGGATGATCCCTTTTTTTTCCACTTTTTTTTTTTTAACTATGACCCTAAAGAATTTAAATTTTACTGTAGGTACCCCTAAGCTGAGAAACTGGGGGGGTGTTCAGGTGAGCTGAATGAACTGTTCAGTCTGGTCTTCCGCTTTCCTTTTTTGCTCACTATGTGCTGTATAGTAATCTCAAAAGTGGCATGTATCTTGCTTTAGAACTGGGGAGGTGGTACTGAAACTTGCTGTAGATTCTTGATGTTTTCCTTTGCAGGTTTTACTTGTAAATGCAAAGTAGGTAAAAGCTTCTAATGGTTGTTCCTCCCCATTGATTTATCTCCCCATAGGTTTATTAACAAAACTAGGATACCAAGGCTGAAGAACCAAGAAGAAACCTCAAGTGTATTGACACGTACAGAAGCAGCAGTCCTGCCCCAGTTCTCCTAAGAAAATCCGCTGTGGGCAGAGAACGATGATGATGATTTAATGGTGTTTACTTACTCCTTTACAGGATATATTATTTTAAAAGTTGTGTGTTATTAAATGGCTTTACTCATGAATAATGATACTAGATGTAGCCTGGGCAGTTTTTAATGGAAAAATTGGTGGGGAATCGAAATTCCTAATTGGCTGGAAAAAATGGGCTTTCGAAATGGACACCAAACATCAAAATTTTCCCATTTTGTTACTACAGGCACGGTAGATCTTCAGAAATACTTGAATAGGCAAAAGTACATGTTGATAACTGTCATACCTTCTTGAGTGTGTATTTCCTCTTGGAATAACTAATTTTAAGCTTTGATCATGTTGAAATTCAGATGCATTTCATTGAAACAGTTGCATCTGATGTTTAGACGTGGACAACAGTTTCTTCCAGAGCTTAAATTTGTGTTGTCTTCCCTCATCCCCATACCTTTCTTTTAGAGTCCACTGTTGGCTTCCCTTAACTCTTTCTGGTCAACATAAATATGTGTATTTTTCAAAGCAGAAAACTTGTTTGCGGGGATAACAAAAATGCTTGCATGAGACTGTGAATTTGTGTAATTCTGCAAATTAATGTACCTCTTGCTTGTCTAATGTTTCTGTGCTGGAAAAAACAGTAGAAGTCCTTGGAAACCGAAGATTTCTTTCAAGCTGAGAAAGTAAGGAACCTTCATCCAATGTTTGAAGATTGCCACCATGACATCTGCTTCCTTTTAGTTTTGTCATTCCGCTAGATTGAGATGAGATGTCGAGAAGTATGCTGGCGACTGCCTTTTGTAATCTGCCTGTAGCTAAGTAATAATGGAGACAGTAGCCACATGGGTATTCTGTTGTTGTTTTTGCAGGTTCAAACGCTGTACTACTCAGCTGATCACAAGCTGCTTGATGGAAATCTGCTAGATGGACAGGCTGAGGTGTATGGCAGTGATGATGACCACATTCAGTTTGTGCAGGTACAACTTGCAGAGAGTCTGAGGTAACCTCAGGTAGACTGGAGCAGTTCACAGCAACCTGAAGTCTTGTATACTGTAGCACAGGAAGCGGCAGTAGCTTTAATGGTGAAATACATGACAAGAAAGCACATCAAAACTGCTGGACACAATGATTTAGACTCTGTCAGTTTATCGGCAGACTGTCTCAAAGTGAGCCTTTGCAAAATTAAGTGCTTTAGGTTTGACTTCTAAATAAATATTAGGCTGTTAGAAGGAGGAAAAGGTAGAGAAGCAGTCAGCTGTAGCACGTCAGTTGTAGCTTAGTAGAAATGTAAAGGAAATCATCCCGAAGAGACAAAAGAATCATGAACTGAATACTTGGCTTGCAGTTTTCCTGTTCATGAGAATGACTTACGCATCTATTAAGATTTTGGTACAGAAAAAGATTCCAGACCTAAATTCTAATCTTTTTAGATGCCAGCATCCATTTCTTTGTTCAGCTGTATTGATAATTTGCAAAAGTTTTTTTTAAAAAGCATCAGTAAATAATTTCTGAGCCAGAGAGAGCTGATGTTTTGATTGTCTTCCAGCCAAATATGGTACTGATTCTCAGCTCCTGAAAAACACGTGGCTAAGGACAATGGAAACTAATTAAGAAACAAACAAAAAAATAAATAAAGGCTAATAAATGTAAATTATCAGTTGCTTTATCCAAACATAGTTTGTTTAAATTCATTAAGCTAAAAGTATGTGTATTTTAATTCCTAAGTGATGTGTCCAAGTATATATCTCTTGAAATTTTTAGGAAATCATTATGTAATATACTTCCATCTTGAATGTGGGTCTTAGAAGTGAAGAGAAATGAAAATGAAGCTAGCTAATGTTCCACTTGTAATTCTTCTTAGTAAACCTTCACAGATTTCACTACCTTTGGATGCTAGTCCTTAGTGTAGTTAAAAACTAAGAGGTGAACTTTCAAAAATTTCTTCTTCAGAAATGAAGCCAAAGGGTCCTCAACTTTTTCTTTTTTAAATCCTTTTTGATAACTGGAATTAACAATTCCAAAAATTTGCATCCAGCCTTTAGAAAAGTCACGCAGTCGAGAGCACACCAAAAGCTCACAGACATAATGGGTCTGGAAAATGGGCCAGTAATTTTAAAACTTCTGAATTACAGATGTTTGCAGTGTCAGTGACTGCTGAGGTAGTTTAAGGACAAAAGAATAAGCTCTTAACTGAATGAAGATTCAGAAACAAAAATGCTATCCACAAATGAATTGGTTTTCATGCAAAGCTGAGTGTAGCTGTCAAACTCTGTGTAAAGTTATCGATGAGTTAAGATGGTGTATTCTGGAAATCTTATGACAGTTTCCATAGAAATCAGACTCCAGGGAACTGTGCAGGCTCTGTAAAATTTTGGTCCTGTGGTTATAATGTCTCTTCTTAACAAAACAGATGGAATTTTAACCTCCTTTTTAGTTCTTCTGATTCAGAAAAAGCCTGCATAACCCAACCAGTTGTGTCTGAAACGTGAAATTTTGGCTTTTCTTAGTTTAGCAAAATAACGTAGACTACAGTATGAACTGAATTGAAGAAGAAAAGAGAGCAGTAATCTCGTGTTAGTGGGAAGTATCAAGGGAGTAAAATCCAAGAAACAGCTAATCTGAACACAGAGAGGAACTGAACCGAAATTAATTCGCCTTCAGGGAATGAAGAGAACAGTTAATTCACTTCCAAACAGCTTTATACAATTAACTCAAGTTCCAGAAGCAGAGTTCAAGTGTGACTTCTACTTTGTAAAACAATTTTTTGCAAGTAGTTGGAGGTTTTTCCTTAGCCTTGAAAAACCTGCTAGTAATGCATATTCTTACCCAGGAATTTGAAATGATTTCTAGTCATACACCAGCAGTACAAAGGTGCAATCAGAGGATGAAATGAGTACCAAGCTAAGATGTAGAGTGGTTTTGGCTACTGTTGTTGAGTATGCAATAGTAGGTGGGCTATACATGATTTTCTGTGGAGGTGGTAGCTGGAGTGTTCTCTTGAATAGTTACGTATTAGCTCAGGGAAGCAAAGGTAGAAAGAGGAGTAGTCTCTGACGAGGTTTCTGTAGCTGCCTTTTGATTTTGCAGAAGAAGCCACCACGTGAGAATGATCACAAGCAGATAAGTAGCAGCTCCTCTGGAAGTCTTTCTCCAAGTGCTACTGTTCAGAGTCCAAAACATGAATGGAAAATCATTGCTTCAGAGAAGACTTCCAGTGAGTATCTGAGGAGGCAGGGGAGTTGTCTAAAAGATACATCTGGTGGCATGTACCCACCACCTCTCACCCTCAAGGGTTCCCTTCAAAAACTCTAAGCAGCACTTTTTCTTACTGATGACACACTAATTTGTGGGGTGTTTCTAAAATAACTGGGGCCAAGCTGGGATCACAATGTTTTGGTCCTGTGTCCATAGGTCCGTCAGAAATCCTGTGGTGTGTATAATTTGACCCAGATAGTTCTAAGCATCGGTCTTCTCTCCTGTTCTCCTGACTTACAGGTAATACCTACCTGTGTCTTGCTGTTCTGGACGGCGTGCTGTGCGTGATATTCCTGCATGGCCGCAACAGCCCTCAGAGCTCTCCCACCAGCACGCCACGACTGCTGAAGAGTCTGAGCTTTGAGCTGCAGCCAAACGATGTAATAGAGAAGGCCATGTCTCCAATGCAGTACGCTCGGTCTGGGTTGGGCACAGCTGAACTTAACGGCAAGCTGATCGCTGCAGGTCAGAGAAGTAGTAACAGTTCTTTAAAACAGCTTGCTCAATTTGGAAGGGGTGCAATTGTCTTTGGAAGTTTGATACCATTTAACCTTTTGATTTTAGGTGGATATAACAGAGAGGAATGCTTGCGCACCGTGGAATGCTATGATCCGGAGAAGGATGCTTGGACTTTCATTGCACCTATGAGAACACCAAGAGCTCGGTTCCAGATGGCAGTTTTAATGGTGTGTGATGTGTTGAGATTATGCGATGTTGAGATTATGTAAACATAGGTGGGACAAATATTGGAAACCTTCTAACACAGTAATACAAGTTGCTTAATTGAATTTACGAGGTTACTAAAGTGGTAATGTTTTGAGTTGACCACTTGTATGTGAAAGGTACTCATTTTTTCCACGTAGGGGCAGCTATATGTCGTGGGTGGGTCAAATGGCCACTCGGATGACTTGAGCTGTGGAGAAATGTATGAGCCAGAAATAGATGACTGGACTCCTGTTCCGGAACTGAGAACCAATCGTTGCAATGCAGGTAACACATCTGCAGCTGATCAACTGTTACTTTCTTTATTAATTTATTAGCTTACTTACTGTTCTTTCCTATATGAATAGGAGTATGTGCCCTGAATGGAAAACTTTACATTGTTGGTGGTTCAGATCCTTATGGCCAAAAGGGACTTAAGAACTGTGATGTGTTTGATCCTCTAACAAAATCGTGGACAAGTTGTGCTCCACTTAATGTCCGTAAGTCTGCTGTGCAATTTGGGAGGGAGGGGAAAAAGGCCAGTTGCAAAACCATGGATTTTAAACAAAAAAGCTGGTTAACTTTCAGCTGCTGTGGCAAGTTGTTAGTGCACTGCTTTTGTGCTGGGCTGTAACTCGCGGTGTTTGGTTGCAGGGAGACATCAGTCTGCAGTGTGCGAGCTCGGCGGGTATTTGTACATAATTGGGGGAGCAGAATCGTGGAACTGCCTGAGCAGCGTGGAGCGTTACAACCCAGAGAACAATACCTGGACTCTGATGGCACCCATGAACATGGCTCGACGGGGAGCTGGAGTGGCTGTTCATGATGGTAAGCTTCTGCAGTCTTACACAGCCTCTTATACTTAATGAATTTTTCATGTTGAGCTGTGGTGAAAGTGGAACACAAAGGTGTGTTCCTTTCTATTCTAATAAAGGGAGGAAACAATACAGGAAGAACTTGGTTTATGCCTTCAATTACTTAAAAACTGTAACCAGAAAAACAAAAAGCTCTTACTTTGGGAGCACTTCCCCCAGCCCTTTTTTTTCTTTTTTTCTTTTATTCTCCCCCCCGCCCATCACCATCACCCTTGCAGCTTCCAGAACTCCACCTGTTTGAATTTGGGCTTTGGAAATTACTTCAGACCAATCAGCCCTATTGATCAGAAGAGCTCAACAGGTCTCAAGGTCTGAGACTCCAGACCTTGAAAAAAGCAAGTTTCTGCTAGGAAATCCTTCACTCTGGCTTGGCCTTCTGGGAAAGGAAGGCTGCGTTTGGAAGTATAGAGGGTGCTTAGCAGTGAAACAGCCATTTTGTCTCTTTTTCATAGGAAAACTCTTTGTTGGTGGAGGCTTTGATGGCTCTCACGCAGTGAGCTGTGTGGAGATGTATGACCCTGCTAAAAATGAGTGGAAGATGATGGGAAATATGACTACTCCAAGAAGCAATGCCGGCATCACGACGGTGGCAAACACTATTTATGCAGTTGGGGGATTTGATGGCAACGAATTCCTGAACACAATTGAAGTCTACAATCCAGAATCAAATGAATGGAGCCCCTACACAAAAATTTACAAGTTTTAGGTGAATTAAATTCCCATTTCAAACTAACAGGCTTAGTGATGTAATTGTGTTTTAGTAGAGGTACACTTGTGAATAGGGTTGGGGAGGGCATAGATGTTGCCAACAGCAACACAGAGCTTTTGCATATTGCATATTAATGTGCTGTACATATTTGTTTTGGAAAGAATATCAAGATGAAGGGTTTTTTGTGTATTTTAGAACTTTGTTTCAGGGTGGTGGTTTTTTTTTTTTAAGACTTTGATATTGCAAGAGAAACTAGATGGAGCATATCATTTCAGGAGCTTCCCCCAGTGTTTGTTTTTGTCACTTTGCACATTAAATGATGTTTTCTTTTCTGTACAATGTGTTCTTGGGGCAGGAAGTGTAAGGTTTATGGGGGATCGTTTTTCATCAGGCCTTGTTTTCTTCAGTAACTGGAACAATCTGTAACAAGAAGCCTTATTTAAATAGATATAATGGCTATTTTTTTTATTAAAAAAGCTGACATGCCTGCCAATACCTTATCTTTTATGATTGCCTTTTTATAACAGTTTTTATATACTCAACGGAGTATTTTATCTGTTGAAATGAAAACGGCAGATAAATGGTTATTGAAGCAAAAAGACCTTGGAGTTCATAGAGACTGAGTGGGACTGCGATTTACCACTGTACTTGAGCTTCTGAGCTTTTGCCTCTGCTACAATATTGCAACTTAGTATGCAACACTTTCATTAGATCCAAATGGAGTTTCTGAACATAACATAGCTGTGACTTTCTAGCATGGGAAAATTATTTTGGCTCCAAATATTTTGACAAAAATGTAGAGGGTGCTTTCTGTACAGCAGTTTTGTTACTAGGGTTGACCTAACATTTGTAAAACAAACTTAAGTGTGGGGTTTTTCTCATGTTTTTTAAACTCTTCAAAGATGGCAATGAAAATGTACTCATCTGATTAGTAACTGTTTTAAGTTTATTTTTTTAATATTACAAACTGAAAAGGTGATAGAACACCGATAACTTGACTTCGTATGTACTCATAGTGCTATGTTTTAGTTCACTTTCTCTACTCATGGATAAAATGTTGGTGTGGATGACTTGGTGTCTAATGTGTAGTGCTGCACATCTAAACTCCTGGTGCCAAAACTAGCACTTAACTGCTTGCTGCTGATGCAAACACATTAAAGGTACCTTTTGGGAAATCCTTGCACCACAGGCTTCCTGTGCTGTGTCTTGGTGTTCATTTCTTTGAGACAGTTCACAACTTACAACACTGAAAGGGGCATTTCAGGTGCATAGAGGCTTCAGGCAAGCACGGTAGGATATTTAACTGAACTGCTGCAGCTCAGCCATAGGGGGGTTGAGGGCTGTGTACCCCACTTGCCTGTGGTTTGAGATCGTGGATGCAGATGCCAAGGCCTGGCTCACCACATCCAGCTCCTGCCCCTGGTTTTGAGAAACTGTTGCTCCTACTAGGGGCTATGCAAATTGAAGTGGGGTGGTACTGAAGGTGATGAGAGAAACTGGTCCTATGTCTGAATCATGTCAAGAAACTTCATTTAGGTGTGTTCCTAAGCATTAAGCAAGTAGGTGTAGGAAATAAAGCTGCACCTGTGGTCATGCTGGTTTCTGTCCCCATGTCATCCTGACCTCGATGCTTTGATTGATTCACCTCTCAACATGGTAACAGCTGACTGATGCTACCACTAGGAACAGGCTTCTGCTACAGCGTGTTTCTACTTGACACCATGTAATGCCTCAGCAGAATACTACAGCGAGACAGCACAGCATAGAAACAAGACCAAGGAGTTACTGATTATACTAAGCTGTAAAATTGGGTGTGTTCTCACAGGAAGAGACTTTATAAGAAAAGAAAAGCTGAAGTAGTGTCTTAATCTGTCAACTCTCACCCCCTAAAGTTTATCAAAAGTAGCCACGAGCTAATTGTGGAATAACAGCATCACTGGAAATATCCCCAATAAGAATTTTGCTCTGATAGTTACTTTTACAAGCTATTTAGCACTAGGCCCTTCAAATCAGGGAAGAGAACTGCATTAAACTTGCATGCACAGCAGTTAAGCAAATAGAGTGAAAATAAAGCTTGTCAAAGCAACACTATCATCTAGAATTTCTCTCATTTATTATAATAAATTACATTTTTTTTTTTTACAATAAAGATTTTTACAAATACATCCAAAAGTTAATATCAAAATAAACACTTCTAGAACTTTACTGGTCATCTCATCTCTATACAAATACATACATAAAAGAGGTAGCTTTAAAGGCCACAGCAGCATTGAAAATGGCTATTAGAAAGTTTTGTTGACTTAAAGCAGTTTTAGAAAGCAACGTACAATACATTCAATGAGAGATGTCACCTGAAGAGCACAGACAAGTCACTGTAACACAGAGGAAAAAATGCTTGTCTTTACAAGAAAAGATGACAGAAGGATGAGGAATTTACCAAACAAATTTTTCTAGCAAGCTTCTACTGCATCAAGATTAAGTGAATATTTTAACAAAGGAAAAATACCACTTTCCTCTGAACTTAATACTTTTTTTTTAAAGCATATTTTGCATTCTTAATTACAAATGATCCTAGTTTCACTGCTGTTAACAGCCCAGAGTTTTCATTGGAAAAGGTCATACTGAATATTCTGACAAAAGTACTTAAAAAGAGGTTCAGGACAAACACGAGTTGTGGGGTGTGTGTGTTTTGTCTGTCGGTTTGTTTTTAAATAAAACATTAATCCATTTCTTTCCTCATTCTATATCCTCCCTTCAGCCTTACGTAGTGCAGTACACAGGACACATACATTGCATCTGTGTTTTAGTCCTTCACATCTGTAGGAGTGCAAGCATCATGGGTATCTGGCTTTGTAGTCAACTGCGTTCCTTCCAGTCTTTTCAGAGCCTAGATACCATAGAACCCTCTTTTCCCCACTGTTCACTTCCAGAGTGCCAGGAAAAATAAAAATCTTACCTTTACTTTTCTGTATAACCATACAACTATTAGTAACAGCTCTGACTTCCAACACAAAATTCTAGCATTTAGAACAGCAGTCCAGCACATCTTGGTGTGTCCCAAAATTTTTTGTATTGACCCAGAAACCCTCACTTGAGACACAAAATTTTACTAGCTCGCAATTCTTGGCAGAAATTGTGACATTTAATGTTATACATGTATAACTTGTTTTTGTTTTCCCTTCAACTCAAATATAAAATGGCACCACTGAGAAAGAAGGCAGATTTTTTTGGCTCCGTGAGTATTCCCTTCCCTCCCACCTTGTCTCTGAGGAGCAGGACTTCACGTGGGCAAGGCAAACGAAGGGGGATGAGCACCGCAGCTCCACGCCTTGACTCAAGCGTCACAGCCAGCCCCTGTTCTTTGCTTCCATGTGAGCAGATGCGTTGCACTGCTTAATAGTGTGCTCCAGCTGGGCCAGTTGGCAACATCCAACTTCTAGTCTTTCTCTAGAGAGAAAAAGATACAAAACCAGGCTATCAGGACACAGTGGATCCCATTTTGTACACATTGCTTTAAAACAGAATTCCAATGGATTCCAATACTGTGCTTTAACACTGTCAAAAGCAGAGAATATTCTGCACCTCAGGAAATCCCAGTGTTAATCTTTTGCTGTAAAAATAAAGTAAACTTATTGCAGAGCCAGCTAACCAGTACATGCTCCCAGCTGTATCCTGCAATGAAACCTTTAAAATGCAACAGCCTAAAAGGCACGCAGCAAACACTATTTCATCTCAACACAAACCCAGCCTTCAACTAACACCAACCTTTGCCACTTTTCACCACAGATCAGCTCTGCAGTTCCTGTACATCTCTGGCTCGCAGACAGAACCAAGTTCCACCCACAGTTAGTTACACAAATCCGCATTTTAGGTATGTGGAAAATTTAACTTCAATCTAGTGGGAATAGTAGGTCCTGTGGCTCGCGCACTTGCCTGACATCTGTATTTTTTCTGCAAATCCCTGGAGTGCCACCAATCACAGAAGAAGAGACAATTTTACAAGCTTGTGCTCGTAGAAGTTAAACATAAGAAACATTTTCTGGAGTCAAAAAAGCCCAAAGTCTGGTTTGGAACACAGGGCAGGCTGGCAGACAGTGATGGGTTTTGAAATAGTAGCTTGGCACGTGAAAACCTTCCCAATGTCAGTGGTTCCTCTGAAAGGAAGCACAACAAACCTTCCATCTTCAGAGCGCGTAAGTAAGCACTGGCAAAATGACCGGAGCCAGGACATTCTTTCCCCATGTCTCACTTCCTAAAAATCAACCTGCAGACACCAAACCACCACAGGTCTGCTGCATTTGTACCTCCTCATGTGGTCAGAGGGTTTTTTCCTGCACACTTTGCCTTTTCTCTAAGCTGTAAACTTGTCAAAATACCTGTTCTTGTTTTTGCCTCCAAACTTAGAATTAGTTGGTAAAAAAATCCATGCATCCAAACGCAAGTTCTTGATGCAAGCACTCCCCCACGTTACCTGCTGGCTAACTGCCAGTACTTGCAGACAAACTGAACATCTGAGGCCGGGCAGCCACCGCAAGATGCTGCTTACCTACCAAGACAGAGGCTGCACAGCTTGAAGCCTGCTGCCCTGACCCAAAGAAAATACAATTTACTTCCATTTTTAGCTAGAAAAGGATATTGCACAAGACAAACCATGCAGTTGTGATCTATATAATCGTAGAGGCAATTTCAGTGAAAAGCAAGAAACAGCAGGAACTTTTGCCTTAAAGCTGATAAAAACAAGGATTTTACACAAATACCTTAAAAAAAGCCAAACCGCAACTTAGCAAAGTGGCAGAGCTGCTTTGGATGTTTTGCTTTTCATTGTAATACACAAAGGTAGTTTAAAAAAATAATCAGTGTTGAGAAGCCACTTACATCAGCTTTCTTCACAGAACGGGGACTTTATAATGGTAGGACAACTGAAAGCATCACTCGTGTGTTTGCACATTTACACACCCAATAAATCTCTTGACTACAGAGACTGATTGTTTAATACACCTTTGTTTTGAAAGAGAAACCTAAACCAGCTTACACAAAAAACATTCTGCAGCTTTGATTTTCCAAAATACTTGCTGGAAAGAACATTTAAAAGACTCTCCTTAAAAAGCAGGGTTAAATCACATGAGTGCAGCCTGAGGGCTACCAGACCAGCCTCTTAAATCTCTTTCCTTTTTAAACCATGCCAAGCACAAATTTATGCCCTTTACTTTCTCCATGGCTGTATCCATGCAGATTTTATTCCCATCAGCTGGATCTGTTAGGTTTTTTTTCACTTGATCAACTTCTAAAATACAAAAATGTGTATATATGTATGTATTTGAATGTAATATTCAAACTCAGGGATGCAGTTGGAAGGATACACACCATACCCCCAGCATTTTTCATTCTCACAGGTCACTTAAGGCTGGGGGATCAGCCCGCCAGTGCAGACGACTGAAGAGCGGTTAAAACGAGCAGCATTTCTCTGGACATAACGCCCAGCACTGGCAGAGCCACGCTGACAACCACCCATCCTCCAGCCAAAGTTGCTCCATCACCAGGTCCAACCTCGGCAATGCTGCAAGCGCCCCAACTGTCTTTAGAGAGTTCTTAAAAATGGGCACAGAGAAACATCTCGGCTGAGACATGGGTAATAAGTCCCCCATATCTAATTAAAATCTCCCCCACGTTATTCTAGCATCCGCTGTGTAATGGCTAAAACGGTAAGTTGCATGATACTAGCACAGGATTCATACCACGGAACAGTTACGTAGAAGTTTCTGGTGTCTTACTGGAAAAACCTGTATTGTTAATTTGTTGAAAACGCAAAAAATGGCAACAAGTAGATGTCTGGGGGTCAGACTTTTGTTACATTTATGTCTTTAAGTTCCAGATCTTTGTATCGTAAAGACCTGGGCTGGCATCTTCTACAGGCTGCTGTGATACCAAAGCCTGCAGCATCACATCGAGATAGGGAAGCAGGGAAAACTGCGCGTGTAGCTGTGGCCGACTTTCACAAGTCCTTTTCTTCTCCAGATAAGAAGAAATACTTCGGGTCAAAATCTCAAGAAGAGAGCATCCTTGGTTTATCCTGAGAAAGGAACAGTCACAGTACAAGTATCCTACACTAAGCAACCTCCTTCAGGGGCCAGGCTGAAGCACAAATGCTCACTGGTAATTGACACTGGGGAAACACTTTGTTCAGGAATTTCTGCTGAAGCCCGAGTCATTCAGCCTGCCTTAAAGCAGCCTCCATCCTGTGCCTTTGCTCTCGGAACAGCTCCTTTAAACTGAGTCCTTTTAAAAGTTCATTTACCATCCCACATTTATTGGCTGGAGTTATGTTTTATTTCCCATCTGCTATAGCACCTAGCTTCATTCCTGTACTAACTGACAACAAGAGTTAGGCATAAGAGGGATTCTAAAATCCTGTGGCTTAACTTTGTATGTTTTCAAAGCCTGTAACCTCTAGATAACAAAAACATCCCCCTCCCCCTGTAGCACCGCTCATCACAGAATCATACAATCACAGAATATCCTGAGTTGGAAAGGACCCTTAAGGATCATCAAGTCCAACTCTTGACACCGCACTGGTCCATCCAAAAGTTCAAACCATGTGACTAAGTGCACAGTCCAATCTCTTCTTAAATTCAGTCAGGCTCGGTGCAGTGACCACTTCCCTGGGGAGCCTGTTCCAGTGTGCAACCACCCTCTCTGTGAAGAATCCCCTCCTGATGTCAAGCCTAAATTTCCCCTGCCTTAGCTTAACCCCATTCCCGCTGGGGAACAGAAACCACAGAAACCAAAGTTCTGCTGAGAACATGGCCATGGAACCTCCTGTGGCAGACAGGAATGAATCACAAAAACACTCCAAGATTTTGGGCCCGCTGACAAAGTATGGACCTGGGGACACCTTTCAAACATCAAGAAATTGGAGTTTCCTCGATACCCGTAGCACAATACCCAAGGCTGTAACACTGTAGATTTTACACAGACAATGACAACGATGACCACAAATATCTGAGACTGCTGTCTGGGAGCTGTGGTCACCAGCTGAAGCCCGCTAAGCTTGCAGACCACTTGTCTCTGCTGATACATGGATGGAATCTCTCGCTTCCCTGCCTAACTTCTCTCCCAGCACCCAGCAATGAGCACTTTTAAATTCACAGAAGAATTAGGAAATCAGGATCAATCCAGGCAGGCAAGTGAAAGGTTTCCAGAACAATTTTTCTACTTGGGTTAAAATAATCTGCAAGCCTTTTACACAGCTCATGGAACCACACTTCATACTCTGGTAAGTTACAGCTAATTCGTATATATATTATATATACGCTTTAACAGGAACTTCAAAGAAAATATTTACCTACCTTTTATTATCAACTCATGATTTATTAAAAATAAATAAATTTATTTATATAAATTCATGGCATTTTAAAAACTCCATTGAACCTGGTTTTACAAGCCCTCAATTACACAAATTCAGAAAAAAAACTTCTTATGAGCCAGAAAATTTCCAGTAAAGAACTACGACTTGCATGACACTTATTTTTAGACTGATGTTTCCAAGGTCTTTAACTCAGCTGTACAACGGATCGTTTATTTCTGACTGAACTGTAATAAATAAAATAAAATGGAAACAGAACTCGGAACCTTAAGTTTGGTTCTCCTTTTTTTCTAACTGCACTTCACTACACACAAAGGCTTAATTTATGACTTTAAGTTCTCATAGTAATGACAAGTTCTGCTACAAACAGAACTGCAGTTACAATCAAATCTATTTAAATGCAGTCTCACATTCTATCCTACCTTATAAGAGATGCTGACCTATAATGGCTCTGTCTGCCACTAAGCCATGAATCCAAAACTGGTATGGGGTAGCGGGACCAGCACCTTGCCCTGGAGTCAAACAGCTGAAAATCTCCTTCTGGGTGCTGTTGGCTCATCTAATTTACATTCTGTCCTCTCCCATTCTGTTTTAACAGTCTATCATAAGATAAAAATCTCCATTCTTCATCCCTAGCCCCTTCTTAGGATGGAGATTATTTTATTTAACAGAACAATTTCTCTTACATTACTCCACTATATAGTAAAATGCTGTCCCCAAACCTATTTGATGTGGTCAGGAATTGGCTTACCGATATAACTCTTGCGAAACACACTCATAAAGCTCCTCAGCAGTAAATTTTATACTGTTATATATCTAAAACAAAGAACAAAGAGCAAAGAATTACCAAAGTAAATTACCAAGTGTCACATATCAATTAAAATTATACAGCTGGTGTCACAGATACTAATGTATTATCTAACAGGCTCTCTAGTTCAGACAGTAAATAAATGAATAAAATCATGCGATGTGCTATGATATTAAATATTACCAATTAACAATCATGATTGTACATGGTGGGAGACACCACCCCAGTTCCATTTTTGAACCATTTCTGCACAAATGTAGATCTTCAATTGTTCTTTTTCCCCTCTTAATTTACCCTGTAAATCTATAGCAACCGAAGTAAGTTCTGATGTGCTTTAATTCCATAAATACAGTCACCCCATATGTACAGGTCTGGAAAACAATAAATACATTTTCCTGTATAGAAGAGGACTGCAAATTTGAAAAATGCAGTACACTAAACAGAAAAATACCTCTATTATACTGCAAACATTTATTTTTATTCATCTTCTTAAAGTCCTTCAGCACACATGAGTTAAAATTCATGAAAAACTGATAAATTAAATTTATCTTCTTTTCTCTGAACTACACACAGGATTCTCCATAGAACTACCCAGTGCAATGAATCACAGAATCACAGCAGCATTTAGGTTGGAAAAGACCTCGAAGATCATCTGGCCCAACCTTTAATCTAGCAAAACTCTCTGTCTTCTTAAAATGACTATGTCAGGGATGGTTTGGAGAGTTCAGCTTCAATGCTTTTACTCTTTACTAGTCCTTCTTAACAAATGAGTGCTCCAAGAGTCAGGCAAGCAACTCAAATACTGGTACAGATTCTAGTAATTTTTGGTAGGTATCAACTAAAAAATATTTTTATGTCTAATGCCTAGTAAACAAAACATAATCCTCAAAATTCTAGTTTAATGGAAATATAACGATGAGACAGCTAACCTCCCGACTATTTTAAATAATCAGAAAACTGCAATAGAAGTGTATCTGACAAAACAATAACGAAAACTTCATACCTCATTGCTTATGAGGAAGTTATAGAGTGTCCAAATGTCTTGGAAATTACTGCTTGGGGTCAAAATTCTGAAAAAGAAATTTTTAATTTTTTTAAAGTGTAAAATGATTCTATGGAACAATTAAAAAATACCAATCAGAAATGCTTCATGAAAAAATCTAATTATTTTCTTTAAACAAGAAGGAGACTCTAATTTTTGAAAAATTTTCCCTTCCACCCATCCTTTTCCACTCCTCTACAAGAACTAAAAATGAGCGTACTGTGCCTGCAGGGACCTTCTATGAAGGCTTTTCATAATTTAAAATTCAACTGATATTTTTATGAGCAATTCCTCTGAAAACCAGCAATATTTAAAAGCCTTTTATTTCAGATAAGCAAAGCATGTTGCATTAAAGTGGAGCAACAGAAAACCGACACGCTTAAAAAAACCTTCCCCCAGTAGCCAATGCTGTATCTCATTCCCTCCAGTACGTTAACATCCAGCCCAAATTTTACATTTTCCATACCATTTTTGCTACTTCTAAAAATAACCAATTCACACCCAATACTGAAAACTGAAACTAGGATTTGACAGCCAAAGAGGTGTTACTTTAACAGAAGTACTGTTCTTTTATTTAGGCACAGAAGGCGCAGAGCAGCCAGCAACATTCTTGTACTTCCCTGAACGTCGTCCCTGGCCTACATGCTACGTTCAGTGATACCACCTGAAGAAACCCGTAGCTTCAGTGGCTCCATACAGAGCTGTGAGGCTGAGGGATGTAAGCCCTTTTCCACAAGGCTCCAAAAAATGATCCAATAAGGAAGTGACTCGCTCAAAAAAAATTACTTCTAATCTAGTTAAACAGATATAATCCAGTTATACCTCAGTGTAACTTCATTTGCATTCACAAGGAAAAAAAAACAGGACATTCTTGTATTACATTAAACATCACGTAGCACTTCACATATATTAAGAAATCCTGATAAAACTTTGCTTTATGTTACATTCTAAGTATGTAAATAGATTAAGAAAATGATTTAATGTGAAAAAACTGTGCTTTTGGGAAACTGTATTTACTTTCCCATGGGAAAGTGCCCCAATTCTCTTCCCCCCTCCCTCCCCTTGCAAGTCATAAGCCTTTATAAATGAATTAATTAGGAACTGAAAAGAAAAAACAAACAGAAAACTAACAGAATCAGTTAAAAATCCCAGATAAAAACGACACCGTATTTTAAACACGCTGGAAGACATTGACACACTCCAGGATTTATCATAAGTTATAGGTCTGCTGCTTATTTTCATCATGATTTTACACAGGAATTACCACTGTTCACAAAAATCAGTCACACATTCTTACCCCCTTCATAAAAAGATGCACCCAGGATTTGTTCCTTGAAGCAAATACTTAGACCTGCCAAATAAAAGTCAGCAAGAGAACCCACTGGCTAGCTTTCCTAAAAATACCTCGAAATCTTCAACAGCTACCTCAGTGAGAAAGCTATCAACTTTGACAGCATAAAACCCCTGCACAGACAACCTGGCAAACATCCTCGTAAGCGCTGTGAATCTTGGCAGCTTGAAGTGCATCGCCGTATGATTCCCAGCGACGAGCTACGCGCAGCCGGAGCCAGCAGCCCTGTCGGCACGGGACAATGCATCAGCTTTGGCTATCACAGCCCTCATCCACGGCATAAATAAACGAGCCTACCGAAGCCTGGGAAAGTGTGGTTTCCACTGCTGCTGATTTTTGTACCATTCTGCCTTCTGCTTTGTGCCAAGAGGAGAGCCTGCATATTTAACCATTTTCACAGAGCAGAAGGCCGAGTGCTGCAGTGCCCAGAAGGTGAGGCATTCAGTAACCTCCCCCGAAGGCCATTACGTGCCGCCACGCAACGCCCTGGGGCAAAATTCGCCCATCCACGTATCTTCCTGCTCTGACAAGAACACACAGGGAAGGAAGAGTGCTGGGGTGGGAAACCAGCCAAGTAAGCTCTTCACTTGGGGGAAAGGGCAGCTGGGGAGAGAAAGAAGAGCTGCAGGAATTACAGGCTTCTGGGCCCTACGGAAGAGAAGCACGTGGATGTGGGAGAGACCGAGGGCTGAGCAGGCGCAGGGCGAAACCACGCTCTGTCTCCTGACCGAACTGCACCTTGTGTGGGGACTTCTGGCCACCCGACTCACCACGTCCCTCTCCCCAGGGCCTGAGACCTTGTGTGTCCCGCAGCCCTTCTCAGCAAGGCTACCTCCACAGAGAAGTCATCTGAACGTCACTCCCCAAGCCGTATCAGGCCTTTGTTCGAGCTTCATTTTTAGACCTCCAGCTCTGAGCACAGTATTAACTGTGGACTTAACGTGACACCTCCCAGACCATGCACTCCAGGCACCGACCAAGATGACCCTCACTTCTCCTCCTATTAATTTCTGGTGAGGGGATCAAGTTGGAAAGCACACGTATTTCTGTACTGCTGCCAAGTGGTACTAGCAAACTGCTAACCATCAGCTCAGCTCACCAGACCCCAGCTGGATGTACAATCCAGCTGTGTTTGCAGTTCTTTGAAAAAATCCAAATAAAACATGTAATAAGTATGTTAAGCTTCCTGTTAAGTCCTGCAGCTTATTTTATGGAGGTGGATTGGACAGTCACAGCTGTTACTTCTGGGTTTGTAACATGACTAACATTTGGCTCAACACTACGATATCTTCAAATGAAAGGCATTTGTTGTCTTTAAGGAGGAAACATCGCTATACAGGGAGTTCTGAAAAGAATTCATCGAGAGAGGCGCCTACACAGCAACTTCCCCCACAAATTCTTAATAGGTCAACATCCATAAAAACACTTATTGTTGTTTTCAACTAAATAGGAGCTTGAATACAAGCTCCAGGCTTGGAATACATGGGCAAGGTTTTTACGCTGCTGCTGCTGTCCACTGATTTAAATCATTTCACGTTCCTTTCATCTCCTGTAGCCACTATTCTGTGTTATGGAAAACAGAAACTTTAGGAGACGTACATTTGGAAATCTGGACATATTTGCATGTAGACCTACTCTGCATTTACTTCCTCACTAAATCACACTGATCAAAATTTCTCAGTGAAAAAAAATCTACTGCAGCTACCCAAATATAACTAGAAACCAACCTCCACATCAGTAATGCAAGAAGCAAGTGGACTCTCACGAAAAACTCTCCTAATGAGCAATTTCTGCATAGTGACTGCTGCAGTATTTAACCACTGCTTTTTCTTCTCTCTCAACATCAAACGTAGAAGACTGCTTTACTGAGATCTTAAAGAAACATACTTTAAAATCACAAGTGTTTATAGATTCCTTATCTAAACCAATGCTTCCCAAACAAGCAAAAATATTAGAAATTTGAGCAGAAATTCCATTCAGATAGAAAAAGGAGACGTTAGCTTATTTACTGCAGTCACAGGTAACTATATTTATACCTGACACTACTAGCGTAAATGTCTGAATACTCTAAGAGTATTTGCTGTAAATTGTAAGCAATTTTCAAGTTGGCATAGGAACAAAACATTTTTTTCTTAGCATAAAGATGAAAAAAATAACAAAACCAGAAATAACTAAATCAGTTCACAAAAGACTAAGATTTTTTTAGTTTAAAAGAATTTCTTATCTAAAACTTGGGCAGGAAACATGAAGGAACAAGAAGGTTCCCATGTAAAATTCCCCAGAGGAGCATATAAACCCTTGAATCACATATTACACTCAGCTGAGGGAAAGTGAGGCCTTATATAAACCCTTACAGACACATTTAAATGTTGCTGTTGAAGCCTTTGAAGGCATAATAAAGCTGTCTGTTTCTAACATTCCTAACAGTATGCTAAAGGGATGTTTTAAAAGCAACAAGAAATAAAAATATATTTCAGAAGACTACTCTTAAAAAGCTCCATGTACTTCCTATCTTCTGTTAGCACTGGCACACGCCTTAACTTCATCAGGTGAAGAAACATATCCGGCATGCAGAGAGTGGAGGGAAGTTATGATGCAACTTTAGGAGACTGTCAAGTACATCTCAAGTATATGCACCTGCTAGGAGCGGTCTCTTGCGAGGCATTCTGCACTTCTTAGAACAAAATTTATTAAGAGCTAATTATCTGTGATAAATACCTTTCTTCTTTCTTCTCCAAATCTTTTTTCTCTCCAAATAGGGAGGGCCCAAATGTCTTCCACCAGAATCAGTGGAAGAATGTTTCTACAAGTGATGAAAGACTTGGCACAATCCTGAATCCCTAGGTGCAGAAATACTTCTGTTGCCTCAGAGAGCTACTTGAAAACCAGTAAAATATTTCATGGATCAGGACTTAAATTAGGCCCCTTTGCAAATTAGTTCCAAATACTATCCAACATGAATAATCTACAATAAATATACAAGCATGAATGATCACTGAAAACATGCATAAATATTGTTCCATGCAAAAATTGTTTTTAAAAAATATTTTAGTTATGTAAAATGACTTATGGATCATCATCACTTTGGAACAATTGAAGGATGCCAAAAGATTTTCCAGTCAAGCCTTCTTGCTCCTCTCCTGTCTGAAATTTTATAAATAACTTGGTAAAATTGCTTTAAACATGCCAGAGAAACACCCAGATGAATTCCAAGACATTGAATGTGATAGATAAGGTGCTGATTTTTGGCACTGTTGTACACCTAAGAAACATTTCATGGCTTCATAACTTCAAGTATAAATTTCAGAGGTTTAAGAATGTTTCTTCATTCTTGGTCAATGTAATAGACGTGGAACAGATATGATGCCTTCTGCAATCAGAAGTGGAAAGGAGACATTTTTAAAGTGAGCAAATCTCAAAAACACAGTGATAAAACAAGAGCTGCCAGGATCAGCAATTTTGGAGAGAGAACTGTGAAGTAACACGTATTTGTTTAAATAAGAATCCTGCTGCCAAAAGAAGCAGGCAGGTTATCCACAGTTGCTAAGCCATACAAACTATTGTCTTTATTGTAGTGCTGAATTATTGTAAAGCATTTATGGCATGCAGCACTTTACAGCATACATTCTATTCTGCTATCAACGTCATCATAGGAAGAAGCAAAGATAAAATTAAACATCTGTACTGTATGACAAAAGTTTCAAAACAGGGTATGATGCAAACACCTATTAGTAAAAATCTCCTCTCGAACAGCTGTGATTTTTTTTTTCTTTTTTAATATCTGTATTTGTCGTAACTGTGTTCTGGTTATCAGTCCGAATAGCCATACCACTGACACAGAATGTATTTGTTTGTGAGGAAGTACATCATCACATACTTATCTCAAAAAGCATGATTGTGCTTTTCTAATTGTTTTTAACAATCGGAAAATCTGAACTTCTAATGCAGCTGTACTTTCAATACAATCTATAGAACTTCCCAATTTTCACAAGACAGTTTTTCTTCTTTGTTCTACACAACGAGGAACAGAAAATACCGTAGAAAAGGCTTACATTTTATCACTAAATGCTGCATTGCCTCCAAATATTCAAGTTTTTTTCACTAAGTTTTCTCCAGATGCTTCCTTTGCAGTAATCAAACCATTATGTTAACTTTAAGTCTCTGAAAGGTAGTTTTTAAAAAAAAAAATAATAAAAATAAATATATTCTAGGTACAGTCTTAGAAAGGCTGAGCAACCCAGGTAAAATGAGCATCCTCACTTTCGCAAACTTCACTTTTTGTTTGGCACCCTGTAATACATATAAATCTATGATGATTTATAAACACGACTTCTGACTTCGGAAAACCTACTCAAAACCCTCAAACTAAGATTAAAAGAGATTACACTTTCTGAATTTCTTGCTCCACGATGCCCCCTACCGCAACTCTGGAGAACAAACACAGAGTAAGCACTTCAAAATGAAATCTTTCCAAGAAAATTCATGCATAGAATCACAGTGTATTCCAGTTTAGTGGTAGAAAATAAAATTTTAAAGAATACCAAATTAAGTTTTGAAACTATTTCATAAGCATTACTGATTGTCAATGTAATCACATGGAACAGAAAAGAGCCTCTCCATTTCAAATGAAGTCAAAGGACTGAATCCTGAATGAATGCTAAATCTTGCTACAGATATTCCTCTAATCAAAAAGCACATCTTTTGAAAAATAGATTTCTCTGATATAATAGTACACCACAACTTATTATTTTTAAAGAGTTCTTCCATAAGGGAAAATATAGATAAGTTGCTTGCACTAAAAGGAAAAAAAAAAAGTATTAAAAACACACCTGTAATACAAAAATAATGATCTCAAAGCATGAAATTCACATCAGATCTCATCCACCAGATATATAAACTGATATCAAAGGATTTCTTGCAAGAACAGCAGGTCGAGGGAGGTGACTGTCCCCCTCTGCTCTGCCCTTGTGAGGCCCCACCTGGAGTCCTGCATCCAGGTCTGGAGCCCCCAGCGCAAGAAGGATGTGGGGCTGTTAGAGCGGGTCCAGAGGAGGGCCACAAAGATGATCAAGAAGCTAGAGCACCTCTCCTATGAAGAAAGGCTTAGAGAGCTGGGGATGTCCTGCCTGGAAAAGAGAAGGCTTCGGGGTGACCTCATTGGGGCCTTTCAGTACTTAAAGGGGTCTTATAAAAAAGACAGAGAAGGACTCTTTCCTCAGGTAGATAATGATAGGACAAGGGGGAATGGTCTTATACTAAAAGAGGATAGATTTAGACTGGACATTAGGAGGAAATTCTGTTTCTTAGACAATCTCTAACAAAGTTTTAACTCTACGACAGAAATGTATACCTCAACACTTACTTAAAAGGCACTATTAATGTACAGGGCAAGCCCAATTGTTTGGATGCATCTTTTTGGACAGTTTTCTAATCTATGTGCATCAGTGCGATGCAAAGAATTGTGCAAAGTGATACTGTTTTCCTAACTGGCATACCTCTAGACTCTTAGATTCAAAGCCTGTAACAATTTAGGATGCTCACAGCAGTTACTACAACTTCAGCCACCATTACAAACCATCTCCTACAAACACCATTCAAAATCAGAAACAGAGGGAACTCTACTATCAACAGAATTTAAAGCACTTTCTGTAGCTGTTCCTGCTGGTGAATAAACTTTACTGCTAAAAAATAAGGACTAAGCTAAGACTACACAGGAAATACCTTAATCTTTTTGAAGCTTCAATTTTATTACTCTGCACACTTTAAAAAAACAAGGGGGGGGGGGCAGGAAAAGAGAGGGAATATCCTGCCAAATCTGAGAGTTCAACCAACTGATTATCAACTGCTGTGATAAAGGTTTTGACTACCGAAATACACTGTAGGATTGGTAACAGTGAAATCCTTCAAATGTGTGGCGATACTGAAATTTTGCCCCAAATTCAGTGGGCCTCACATATGAAAAATAAATGTTCTAAATTATCCTCAGCTCTTGCCATCAAAGCTAATGTATCATTTAATTCTGTCACAGCTGCTGTTTAACTATATGCAGATGTCAGTGGCTTGTCATCAAGTACTGGAAAACCAATCCCAAGTCACGAGTGAGAAAATTCACTACAAGGGATCTCGATGTCCACAACAGTTTCTTGTTCTCTTGTTACAAAGAAATGGTTCCAGATACATATAGTACTGATATTTTACTGAAAATTTTAAAACTAAGCATGCACACTTAACTTGTAGTTTAGCATCAACAGCTTAGTGATTTTTATAGCTTTAACTGACTGCTATTAAAGGAACCTCGACAAGCTTGAGAAGTGGGCCCATGTGAACCTAATGAGGTTCAACAAGTCCAAGTGCAAGGTGCTGCACCTGGGTCGCGGCAATCCCAGCCACGAGCTGGACATGAGCCAGCAGTGTGTGCCTGCAGCCCAGAAGGGCAACTGCATCCTGGGCTGCACCAACAGAGGTGTGACCAGCAGGTCGAGGGAGGTGACTGTCCCCCTCTGCTCTGCCCTTGTGAGGCCCCACCTGGAGTCCTGCATCCAGGTCTGGGGCCCCCAGCACAAGAAGGATGTGGGGCTCTTAAAGGAGGCTCAGAGGCTGGAGCACCTCTCCTATGAAGAAAGGCTGAGAGAGCTGGGGATGTTTCAGCCTGGAGAAGACTCTGGGGAGACCTCACTGCCTCTTTTCAATACTTAAAGAAGACATAAAAAAGATGGGGGGCAACTCTTTACTCAACTGGATAATGACAGGACAAGGGGGAATGGTTTTAAGATAAAATAGGGGAGATTTAGATTAGAGGTTAGGAGGAAATTCTTCTCAGAGGGTGGTAAGGCACTGGCACAGGTTGTCTAGAGAAGCTGTGGATGCCCCATCCCTGGAGGTGTTCAAGACCAGGCTGGATGAGGCCCTGGGCAAACTGATCTAGTGGGTGGCGTCCCTGCCTATGGCAGGGGAGTTGAACCAGATGGTTTTTGAAGTCCCTTCTAACCCAAGCCATTCTATGATACTATTCTCACTAGGTTTTAGGACTAGCTTAAATGCTTACCTACGAATTCCTTCAAGGATGTCATTCACAGCTGCCAACAGTTTTTGCAGACCTAAAAAAGCTTCTTCAAATGAAGACTTTGCAGTTACTGTGTTGGGGTCCAACTTTTGAAAAATTTCAAGACTAATATTACAAAAAAAAGACAAAACAGTTAATAAAAATCCTCAAAATTAAGATAAACTCAGTACCTATTGCATGCATTTTATTTTGACTATTAAAAAGCCAAATATAAATCTATACTACTACCACGTTACCTAAAGCAGTCTTGGAATAAACAATGGAAAGACTATGCCCTACAGCTGTACTTCTCTGTTGAAAATTCTCCTTGGTAATTGTACTCCCTAACAGTATTTCACTGACTTTGACTTAAAGAGATTTATCATTAAACTTCACTTGACAGTGAAACCAATTCTTCATACACAACCTGAGTAAACCTGAGTAAACCTCTCAGAAGAGAACTGCTATGCTGAAGAAGCAAAGTAAACTGCTTTCTTTGCATTTTTCCAAGCAGTTTCATTCTCCAGATTTAGAACAGGATTGACACTTTTCCTTCAAGAGTTGCATTGGGATAAGCTGCATTGCACTTGTGAAGAATAATCTCCACAGGTGGGAAACAAGTAGTATTTTCTTGACAAGATGAGCATGAAATGAACTATAATTCTAAAATTGTATCCTCTTTTCACAGCAAGGTTCTTAATAGCTGGCAAGAACCAACACCTCAGTTGCATTTTAATTATCAAGGGATACATTTGAAAGAGGTTTTCCTCTTGAAACAATGCCTATATGAAATTTCAAAGTTCATAAATATCCCAGTAAGAGAACCAATTCTCTCCTTTTTGGAGGCTAAACTGTTATACGCTGACACTGTCCTCTGCTGCAAATTGTCATTTGACTTGAACACCACACCAAGTCAACTCCTCACAAGCTTAAATGCAGATTAATTTGAGCTGGTGTAAACCAAGAGGAGTTACACTGGTGCAAATCTATAGTATATTGAAATGCTAGAGTAGAAATGGCATTGGTAGGGTTACTATCATTACATATTACATATTACTATCATTACATAATACATGAATATTTGGTGGTTAGAGACCACCAAAAACGGTGTTCCTTTGTGCTTGACATAGCTCAGAGTCCTTCCTTTAAAAAGATTTTAGATTAAGACTACAAAAGGAAAACACAGTATTTATTCTGATTTTTATAGCATACAAAAGCATGGTGCTTCAACGATTTTCAAGCAAACTTTTTAAAAACAACCAAAATAAAAACAGTGGTAACACATCTAGGTGGAGCAGTTTTTCATTTCATGCAATTTTAAGTTCACGTGAGAAAGGAAATTCATCGCTACATTCTGCATTTGGATACTTCACCTTTAATATGAAGGATTTTGCTTAACAATAAAATTGTCTATGTTGTAAACCAATTGAAATAATAATTAAAAAAAAAAAAAAGTAAGTGCTTTTGCTTAGGCTAGTATACATCCACAGGGTTTGAAAAGAAAATAGCCACAAGAAAACTGAGAGATTCAATGCCTCTTTTTTATGGACAAAGGTGAGATTTTCATGGATGTCTCCCATTTGTGTTTCTTAAAGGGCTTTCAACACTATTCTCTAAAACTACTTGTTCTAGACACTGTCATGAAAAAGAGCAGCAAGCTAGACAGACAGCTCACAGACTGCATCTATGTTATAAGTTGTATATTCCTAACTTACTTTGTGTGACAAGCTGTGTGATGTTTTTGTCAATCTAAACTAACAGGTTTTTCTCTAAAATGAGAAGTAACGAGCAGTTCCTATGGTATGTTTGCTTGAGAATTATGAAGATTACGTAGAACTTTAGAATTTATTTAGCACACTGTACCTGTACAAGTTCATTGTATTCCATACACCTTCAAGGACTGACCAGATTTCCTGATGCCTGTTTTCTTGAGACACACAAATGCTTGCAGGTAACTTTTTTTCTTCACAGTTTTGCAGATTTGGTGTTGTTGCTTCCATTCTTTCACATGGAACACTTTCTGAAAGAACCATGATGTCTTCTGATAAATCCTGCTCACTGTCTGACCTCACCTTATAAAAGTTCAGCAAACAAACAATGAATTAAATGTATTTAATTCCTAACTTAAGAAAACCTGAACACTTCTAAACGTTTTGTATTTTTGTTGTTGTTTTGTTTTTGTTTTAAAAGTTATGTTCAAAGAACCAAGGCATATGTTTTAATTGTAACTATCTTTATTATACTCTGTATCTGAAGTATCTCTCAGTCTTTTACCAAGTCTTTCTGCTTCATGTATAGATCAGGAAACTGAAGCAAAGGGAACCCTACACTAAAGCTTAACACGTACAGTAAGCTGGTATAAACCAGAGCTGCCTCTTACTTGCACACATGAAGAGATAACATTGCTCCCTGTCCCATGACTGTTGGCACACTCCTCTGGAATGGCATAAAGTATTCACATGCTCATGATAAACTGGTTCAAGAAATATATCCAGGTTAAACTGATCTGACAATCTAGTCCATGTAATGGCAGTTCTTTGCAAAATCAAGTATCAGACAAGGATGGGAGGAAACAAGTTTTCCAACAGAAAGGCTGCTTCTTACGGCAGCACTGTTTACAGAACTGTAGAGTAAGTGGCCAACTGCAGTGCATGCAGAAGGTACAGCAGAGCACACAATCAAGACTCCCTAGCAAAACCTACTGGATCATCCGTCCTCTCCTTGATCTTCCTCTTTGTCCTTACCCCTTCAGCTTTCTCCAGATGTGAAAAGAACTTTTTAGAGTTCTGACTTGTACTTTTTTCCACACATAGAAATATTTGAAGTCATCCACGCTCACTATTCCCTTTTTTATGCCATTACATTTGGGACTAACAATTACCACAAACCAAGACACCAAAATTTCTCCCCCAGCAACTCAGAGATGAGCTGGGTGCAAATGCCTATTTCTCAGAACACAAGATGTATCAGGACACTCTCAACAACCACAAAGCACATGATATAAAAAAGTCCCTGCTGCATGTGTAGGAACAGAGCTACCAAGACAATGAAAGCTGAAATAACATGCTTAGGAATTATGTCAAAAGTAGAAATTTCAATTTTATTTTTAATCTTTAAGGCCCTTTTTTATCAGTTACAAATGCAATAGAAAACTAAGATGTTTTTTTTGAAGGTAACTAAGTAATATTTTTCAGTCACCCTTCTGATACCAGCACATTTATATTAGAAAAAAGGCCTACCAAGCACAAACATAGAGATAGATATTTGCTACAAGAAAATAGATGTTAAAATTGGGGTCTATTAATTTAAAAAATAACCTAGCAAAAATTCCTGCAATAATTTTTGAATTTATAGGAATAATTTAGAAGCGTAAGATGGGTTTTTAATACAAATACAGAGCATCTCCAAGAACCTGTTAAGTGAATGAACACTGAAGCTCCTCTTACCTCTGTAAATGTTTGGTACAGCTTATTCACTTCAGCATAAGCCTGGGGAAGTACACCATTATAGTCAGACCTTGAACTGAAAGCATGCAATAATTTCTTGGATTCCTGGAGCAAGATACCAGCTGTTGAGGAGTTCACTATTTTACCTGATATTTAGACATTGATATGGGAAATTAAAAAGAAATAAACTAGATGTTAGGAGATGTTACTCTTAGGAGGCAAATCTAGTACTCATACCTGAATTAACTTAAGTGCATATAAAGCATTGAAAATGGTTCAGAAACATTAAACAGCCTCAAGACTTATATTAACAACATATTAACAACAGTGTGTAGGGTTAAGACTTCTCCCTTGTTAACCGAGTCTTCCCAACTTATCCACAGTCTGGCAAGAGGCTCAAGTGGCATATTTAACACAACTGAAGAACAGCAATATCCCAGAGGATCTTTATCTGTTATAAACAAATTTGTAAAAATGACATTAAATAAATGAAAGGGGTTTTTTGTTTGGTTGGTTTTGCTTTCTAAAAAACAAACCTCCCTGTCTTCATCTGTCACATAACGTAATCTTTACCCCTCCCCAATTTATTTAGCAAATGTAGATCATTTGGCCACACATAATGTGGTAGCAAATGAAGGGAGAAGTATTATTATTACTACTACTACAATAATAATAACTTTCCTTGATTTTTGAAGATACATAGAGATGTGTGAAATAGATAACCTTAAATTAAAAAAAAAAGACAGAAGGAGATGGACATTACTATTTATACTATGTATAATATTTATACATTATATTTATATTATAAATTTTATATATCATACATGTATATCTATTACATATAATTATGACATATACATCATGTAGTATTTCAATATATTTAAATATTTAATATATAAGTACATAACATATAATGTATGATATAGCATTATATATAATATTGTATATAAAATATAACAATATATAAAGATACATAATATATAATGCAATATTATGCTATATAATGAAATAATATATAATTATATGCAATGTAAATATTAATAATAAATATTTTACTTTAATACATTTATATATGTACACATTCATAATACAATTATATATAATTATATATTTAATTGAATTTATTTATATGTATTATAAATTTGTAGTATTTATATTTAATATATAAATATATATATGTATATAATATTTATATATAATATAAATATAACATTTATGCTATTTATAGTGTCTACCCTCAGCAAGTATGCCAATGACACAAAGCTGGGAGGAGTGGCTGACACGCCAGAAGGCTGTGCTGCCATTCAGCAAGACCTGGACAGGAAGAAACCAAATGAGGTTTAACAAGAGCAAACGTAGAGTCCTGCACCTGGGAAGGAACAACCACATGTATCAGTACAGGCTGGGGGACGACCTGCTGGAGGGGAGCTCTGCAGAGAAAGACCTGGGGGTCCTGGTGCACAACAGGCTGGCCATGAGCCAGCAGTGTGCCCTGGTGGCCAGGAGGGCCAATGGGATCCTGGCGTGCATTAAAAGGAGCATGGCCAGCAGGTCAAGGGAGGTGATCCTCCCCTTCTACTCTGCCCTGGTCAGGCCTCACCTGGAGTATTGTGTGCAGCTGTGGGCTCCCCAGTACAAGAAAGACAGGGATCTCCTGGAAAGAGTCCAGTGGAGGGCAATGAAGGTGATACGGGGCCTGGAGCATCCTCCCTATGAGAAAAGGCTGAGAGACCTGCGCCTGTTCAGCCTGGAGAAGAGAAGACTGAGAGGGGATCTCTTCAATGTTTACAAATACCTGAAGTGTGGGAGACAGAAGGATTTGGCCAACCTCTTTTCAGTGGTTTGTGAGGACAGGACAAGGGGCAATGGCCACAAAATGCATCACAGGAAGTTCCACACCAACATGCGAAAGAACTCCTTCAGAGTGAGGGTGACAGAGCACTGGAACAGGCTGTCCAGGGAGGTTGTGGAGTCTCCTTCTCTGGAGATATTCAAGGCCCATTTGGACGCCTACCTGGGCAACCTGCTCTAGGGAACCTGCATTGGTAGGGGGGGTTGGACCTGATGATCTCTTGAGGTGCCTTCCAACCCCTACAATTCCGTAATTGTGTGATTCCATGATTCTGTGATTTAATCATACAGACTGTGTGCCTTTTCAAAGTGTCTAACTACTAAAACCAGAACAATGAGTTTATTTAAAAGTTAATTATAAACTTTCTCAGAGATTCTTACCTGTACAAAGGTGTTTATAGAGACATTCAACAGTTGCAAGTAAGCTCCTTGGCACAACATGACCAAAAACAGCCACCCAGTGTTTTTTAAAACACTGCAGCAAGTTTGCTAATGTCCATGGTGGCTTCAGGTACAGTATCTGAAAGAGAATACATTTTAAAATCCATGGACATAGTCGTATACATTTCAGAACAGCTCTGTTCTTCAATAATGTTATGATTTGTGCTTGCTCAAGTATATAATTTCAATGATTCCTCAGAAATAGTTATACTCAGATTTAACAAATTTATCTATCTAAAAAATATAATTCAGCAACATCATGGGTTATGCAGAGATGCTCGTGTAGAAGTGTCCAGTGTACAATAATAACCTTTCAACGTTTGCATGAGGCTTTATTCTCCTTTTCTCAAATATTGAAAACATCCTCAAGTAAACTCTAAAGAGATTTAACGCATTATAGAAATGCCAGAATAACAGTAAGCATGCCTTTGATTATCTACAATTATTGAAAAAGTAAAAAGAAACGTTTCCTACCTGTGACTACATACATGAAGTAATATGTGCATATTGCAATGAAATTTTAGTTTATTAATACAAAGTAAAACCAGAAATTGGAACGACATTGACAAGAATCATTTAATTGTAAATGCCTAAATATTTAACACCTAATCCAAGCTCTCTCTTGTGGAACAACATTCATCCTATGCAAACCATTTTTTTTAAAGCCACAGAGGTGTATCTTCAATTTAAACTTCTGGCTAACCCCTACCAGCTATAAAGTGGAACCTAAACCAAAGCATGGATAATTGTAAAATGTGTAGTACCTGAGTACTTATTTTCTGCTAACAATACTTTGAAAAAGTGAATGTTTGGACATCCTGGTTAACATTCCTTTAATTCTGTATCTGAAGTGTAACATATGAATAACCTTATGCAAGTAGTATATAAAAGCATCAGCTCTGATGGGAGACAAGTTTTTGCAACAAGTGCAATATTATATAAAATATATTATTTAAAACATGATGAAAGTATTTCTTGAAGGATGTATTTACAATGCAGTGATTTAACCACACTGGAAAAGCAGAAATCTAGATTTAATGAAATTAATATGAAGAGGTCTGAAAACTCACACTTCACATCCAGCATTTCTATTACTGTATTATTTAAACACTGTCCATATTACTAAAACACTGCATGGTCATTACTGGTTAAATACAATAATCTTGTTAGAAAGTGAAACTGTAAAATGGAAAACTCTTGTTAAGTGAACTGTTACGTTAGTTAATTATATGGATTAGCTGTTTGGTTTAGCATAGGTATTAATACCATTAAAATACCAAGGACACTTAAACCTCTTAATACTTGAAATATTAAGAAAGATGTCATGAAGCTACCTCCATCCATAGGTTTCCAAATGCAATTTTCATTTCAGTCTCCAAAATACATGATAAAGCTTCTCCTAAGTTCTTCTCAAGATCTGGAAGTATATTTGGGAATTGAGCAGAAAGATGAGCTTCGCTTCTTGCTGTTTTCTGGAATTCTGTACCTGTAAAACCAATGGCAAATAGAGGTACTTATTGCAACTCTTTCTATAGATAATTTAGGTTGATAGCACACAAATCACTTGTTCCCATAAATAAAAGGCAGACTGCATTTCATATTTATGTTACAAAGCAGATGAGCTAATTAAGTATCAAACATTTTTACTTATACCCACTTGTATTGCAATGAGCTACTAAACAAGAATATTTTTTTTCTCCGAAGCATTATTAATTTGTGATCTCATTCCACATTACTTTTTTTCCTTAAATAACTTAGATTACATACAGCCAGTGGAGTTATCAGCAGGTATGAGAGGAACACTACTTACTATTGTAAGCTGTGTAAGCTATTGTATTTGCATTTTTCAAAACATGAACGGGCAACCAAAGAATCAAGACTTACTGGCTGGGATGCAGGTAAAGCTATTATTATAAAATGTATAGGAGTCATCCAAACATACAAAATTTTACAACTAAATATGAAGAGGACCCAAACTGGTTCAACCGGAAAAACCTATTTTCAGTCCTAAAAAATTTGGAACATCTTTTAAATGACTATAAACACAGGTAATCCATGATGTGTGTTTGTTTCTTTTTTCTGTCAAATAAAAATATGTCTCATGAATTTCCTCAAACCCTACGAGACAGATGTTTTATTAAGGGTCTCAAACTTTCAGGGAACTGTTTACCTTTGAAACTAGAAAACCTGTCCAAAACAAGTAGTGTTTTTATCCATTCAAAGCATATAAAAACTGAGCTTAGTGTAGAAACTTCTCCAGCTACTACAGTGATTGTTGTCCCAAAAGTCAGCACATTTATGTACACATTAAACTAACTTACCATATTTTGACTGTTGCAGCTCAACACAGTTCTGATGCCTGTTCACATTCAGATTCTGTAGAGCAGTAACCAAATCTGCTTTGCAAAATGCCTTGACCTCACTCACAATGGCTTTATTGCATAAATTTTTATCATCCCTAGAAAAGAATTAATTTCTAACATAAAACTGACATTACTACATACTAAGTAGTAAAAGTAACACACTGAATTGTCTTCTGAAAGTTAATTTTGTAAGCTTCATTATATGCAAAGTTTTCCATCTCAAGCAATTAGAACCAATGCAATGAATTAAACCAGAATATTAACTAAAACAGTTATTGTGAAAAAATATGTTCCAGGCTCCAGGCTTTCTTTATGTAAAACAACCGTAAATACTGTAGTAGTGACACCCAGTTGCTATCAACGTAGAATGCAAACAAAGCAATGATTCAAAGACATATCTAATTAGATTAATATAACAAATCCTCATTTTTTACACCCATTTCTACTGTTCTGCTGACCAAATTGTCACAGATGCAACCTTGAGGCATACATACTCCAGCCGAACTACTACAGACATGCAATACAGACTTGGATTCTAACAGTTTCCCACAAATTCCCATTGCTGCTAAATTGCATTTTCAGATGAAAAGCACTTCTGAAATCACCTTCAACATCTCCTGTTCTTTACTCTGATAAATTTAAAATCATACCGATACTGTGACTGAAATAGTATTTCCAGCAACACCCCGGTTTCACACATCAACTTACACACCTATGAACTTAACCCCACTTCCTGAAGCTACACAGTGAACAGTTTTAGCAAAGCCCAATGTATATACAGTACCTGTCAAGTAGTATAAAGCTTTTAAAAACTAGCTTTACATGACTTACGTCAAACCGAGAATCAATACTCGAAACTCAGCTGTTACCATCACAGAACAAAAGCAGAGGCAAATCTGTCTCTGTCTTCCATCTTTCTATGATTGTCCTTGTCAATGTTTATTATAATGTCCAACGAGGTGGGCAGAATAAAGTACCTAACTGGATCACAATTATTAAGACAATTTTAATTTCATAACTCTATTTTTTTGTGAGAAATCAGAATAAAATCTGAGAAAGCTATGCTTTCAAAAGTTTTAAAATTGAACATTGAATAAACTTTGTCCTACTTCAGGCCTCCTGCACATGAAGGTGATTAAGCCTACAACCTTTGTGTTTTATTGTACCCTACTACTCCAGCTTTTAAAAGGGTGACTGTTCCTCAAAAACCTTACTGCTGAAGCAGCTCTTCACTTTAAGGTATGACTTGAAAATGCTGTATTTAGCATGAGACTACCTTAAACTTCACAAGAAGTCTAGAAACATAGGAACTCACGTGCACAGTATGACAACAGCTTGAGGAAAGAGGCTCTGATATTGCAGACAACATTGTAAAACACGATCATCATTATTCTCGTCACTCAGGCCATCTGTAAAGTTAGTTAAGACAGTGCTGACTCGTAACTAAACATAAGAAATACTTCAGTGTAGTCACGGTACTGTTTTTAAATGTAAAAGTCCCTAAACAAGGACAGAGAAGCGTAATCAAAGCACAAACATGAGTTTTGAATTCTGAGGTACTGGCTCCACTCAAAAACACTACAGTTTTGCTAGGAAACCTCAAAGTGAAACATGCACAAGTTTCTGAATATGTTAGATTTTGCAGCAACTTACTCAAAAGCATAAAACATATCCTTATCTTGTAGATAAAAAAGGAGTAACCAGATGAATTTTCATTAAGTAATCCCTCACTTAGCAACATAATAGTTGCAGCTTAAAGCGAGAAACAAGCAATAAAACAATAGCGCACAAAGCCCTAACACGACTAAGTTATTTGCACACTATAGCCTTGGATATGCCCTGAACACTGCTGTAAGCCATTAGTGAATTTTTATTAGCAAAGTGTGAAGTTAGAGTGAAGATTGTATTAAATTCAAAATTTAGTGCTGAGGTTCACACTAGGTGAACCGCAAGGATTTAAGAACCCCAAACTAAAAAAAAAAAAAACCTTATATCTTACATGTTTTTTGAGAAGCAAGCTGCATGGATTGCCCCCACAGTTTCGGATCTTGTGTTTTGAGACACATGTAGATAAAGTGGACTGCAGGGATAGCTTTGTCCCGAACATGCTGCAACATTTTCCCCTTCTTCAAATTGTCCAACTCTTGTAGAACAACCCAGGGAATTATCAGTGCAAGTCTGCCAACACCTACAAGGAAAAAAAACGAAGACATTTTGAATGATCAACTGATAATACAGTTAAATTTGAATCCAAACACCATGTTTATGTAAGCTCAGCCTCCCCCCCTTTTTTTTCCAATAGTTTTAATTTTCAGTGCTCAGGAACACCTAGCATTAAAAAACAAACAGCTGAAGTTCCCTCTTTCTAATCTAACCTCAAACTGGAAACATACTGATTACATGTAAAAATAACAGTATTAGGCAAACAAAAGGAATAAATAATTTTAATCAAATGAATACCTTGAAAACAGTGCATAGCAATATTGTACATAGAAATGGGAAGTATGGATATTGCACCACGGTTTTGTTTGTAACTAATTCAGAAATTTTATGATTGTTTTGTTGGTCCACCCAAAACAAGTACTTCAGTTGTTTTTTTTCCCATTCACACAATAAGAATACAGGATTTAAGATATCCATTAACATCCATCTGCATTGCATTAAATAGCTCAGTAATCATCAACCTCCTGAACCTTTTGCGTAATGGGCCTGGTGCTTAACCAGAAACTGGGAGCTGCAATATTCTAAAAAAAATGCATCTGAGCCAGCAGTTCCTAGTTTACACAATGCAACACCATTCCTATCTTGGGAAAGAGAAATACAGTCTGACACACTCTTGAAAATTACTTGGACCCTTATTAAAGTTATTTTCCATTTGGTTGGAATAGGTGTATTCATTAGCTAAGAGCATTAAAGCACACAAGCACTCCAATAAATTCAAAACATGTTAAACAACAGCTAACATGCACAATCCTAATTCTGCTAACAATAAGTCGCTAAAACATCACTACCCCTAGTAATCAATTAAATGTTTCAAAGTATATTCTTGCATATTCAAGATGCAAAGTATATTCAAGCATAGTAGGTACTACTTTATATCTGAACTTTCCTTAAGAGGTAGCCTGTTCTGTGAACCCATTCACAGAACCAGCCACAGAAACAGTGTGAGCCTCTTGTCTCTGCATGAAACCTGATGTTCTTTCAAGAAGCCATTTTTTTGTTTTGTTTAGTTTTTCATTTGTTTCATACAGTCTGAAATTCTTACATCTGTTTTTTCTTAAAATTTCTTGTTGACCACCATGTATTCACATACCTGGTATATCCTCAGATTTCAGGGACTTGACAAACTCAAGGTGACTGATCATTATATTTGTGTCAATCACCACTAATATGTTCAGACCAGAAGTAGAAGCCCCTGGGGAAAAAAAAAAAAAAAAAACAGTTCTGAGAAAATCAGTTGTATACTCTTTACTCAGGTCACTAACTGGCTGGTTTTAATGACCAGATTGAAATAGATACCAAAGAATGTAATATCACAACATACCAGCAGAAACATTTAAATCCTGTTCTGGAAGATCTATTTCCATACTTGTAAGTTCTCCACAGGTCTGCGCTACAGACAGTGACATCTTCTTTTCAATACGAGCAACATGCAAATCTTCAACTATCTGCATCTACAATGAAAAATATGTACACATATGAACTTAATTATGTATAAGTAATCACTTTTGAATTGTTTCCAAAAGAGATATTTGCATTAATGGTTTTATGTTGAAACTGACTAAAACTGAAACAAAAAAATTTAAGTTGGTACAGCAAATGTAAAGTGATGAGAATCTTCTGCCCATCCTCCACTGTAAGAAGTCCACCAAAAGACATCCAAAATATGGCCTAGAAACCTTTGTTTGTGACCTAGTACCCAAAATTTTTCTTCCATTTTTTTGCTATACAGATGGCAATTCACTTATTAGATGTTTCTCAAAAAGCATCTCTCTTCCTTCTGGAAAGTTATAGGTAGGCAAATGCAATAGCTAGGGTATGCAAGCAACTACGAAGGCCCCCAGTGCTGCAGAGAACAATAGAAATATTATACCTTTCTATCTCAGAAAGTTCCTGATTGGCAATACTTCACTTTAGTATTTGAAAAAAAAGTTCCACATATTTAGAAGTGTAGATCATAAACCATCAATGAAGAACACTAGGGAAGGCCATGCAGTTGCCTAGCCACAAAACTCCATCTTTTAATGTAACTAGGAAGTGTTAAATGAAGCATTACTAACCTCTTGGTCTCCTTCTACGTTCTCACTGCCTTGAGGGGGTGGAAAGGCTTCAAAGCTCTGTAGGAAGAATTACAAAAACATATCAACACCACAAAATATCAAGGAAGACTGAGGAGTAAGTGATCCCCTTGTCAGGAGTTTCAGAATATAGCTCTTTAGTACATCACATCAAGTACATCACTTACCTTTTGGGAAGATTTTATATTCTCTCTGACTTGGTAGGAGTCTGCTGTACGTGGGACCTGAAAATTCTCAAAACAAATAGTAAAAGAAGTAGGATATGTAACAGTCTTTCAAAAAGAATTATTTTTAGAAAACAATATTGTCAAGTGAAATTGAAAGGTAACATAAAGTGTGTTTTTGATATCCATGATAAAGCATCTACAATAGCATTTTAAATGGCTTATAAGGTTGGCTTTCCTTTAAAATAAATGTAGTGGTTTACACAGTAAATTTATTTTTCCAATCTCTTGTGGGTTTATGATTATGAATTCTTTATTTTTTTTATGAAAACACTTAAAACCATTACTGAAGTAATGGTTTTTACTGAATTACTGAAGCTTTTTTTTTAAAAAAAAAAAAATCCTTTATAGTTTGTATTAAAATTTTAGCAACTAAATTAACTCCAGTAAACTGGTGTTTTTCTTGATCTGGGCTTCACAATACAAGAAAGACATATTAATGGAGTTGCACAAAAGGTTATTAAGATAATTAATGGTCTGGAGCATGTCATGTAAGGGAGGCTGAAAGAGCAGAGACTGTTCAGCCTGGAAAGGGAAGGCTGAGGGGGCTCTTATTAATATATATAAGTGTCTGGTGGGATGGTGTAAAGAAGATGGGGCCAGGACCTTAGTGGACTATGGACATACCAAAAGAGGCAATGGGCATGAATTGAAACAAAGGAAATTCCAGCTGAACATTAAAGTTTTTGTTTGCTTGTGTTTTGTTTTTTTTTTTTTTTTTTTTTTACCGTGAAGGTGCTTAACAGGTTGCCCAGAGGGGCTGTGGAGCTGCTATTCTTAGAGATACCCAAAACAGGGATACTGGACACAGTCCTGGATAGCCTGCTCTAGCTGACCTTGCTTAAGTAGAGAGGTTGGACTAGATGATCTCAAGGCGCCTTCCAACGTCAATGATTGCCATGACTCTGTATATGATTATCATCTTTGCATGTGCACAAAATGATTGCATTACTACATGAACTGAAATTTCTAAAAATTAATGCTAGGCATGTTAAACAATGACAACAAAAAGTAAGGATGCTCAAGATAAGGAGATATGTAACTAGAGGTGCAGAGACAAACACAACTAGAACTCACAAACAAACCCGATCACAGACAAACAAGAATTTATGCAGGAAATGGATGAATTCAGTCCTAGATCGAAAAGAACAAGTTCTCCTGGCATCACTTTGCTGGCAATAAGCACCTGTTTGGCAGGGAGTTTCGTTGACTCAATTTGTGCATACAGCCCTGTTAGCTCAGAAAAATACTCCGTTGACTTACACCTAAATCAAAGTAACCCAAACACCTGGCAGTAAGGTAAAGCTACAGAAGCATATGTGCAAACACAGTCCTAACACACAAGTTTATTCTAGTTTATTCTTCCAGTTTATCTAACCATTTAGCAGAGCAGAGAAGCATTTTAATGTGGTTTACAGTGTGATCAGAAAAATCCATCTATTTGACTATGGAAGCCTGTTTGAATTCTGCAGGACAGTCAGCTTACGTAAAAACCACCAGCCATTCAGAAAACCTGCCTGGAACAACTATCTGCATAGTCATAGAAATAACTGTGTTCTTGTTACCTGTTTAAAACATACTGCTGGGGCTTCAAAGTCTGTTTCCTCAGTCCCTGAATTACTAGTAGCTTGATGAGAATCAGCATCCTGTTTTTTCCATTCACAACAGTCCCATCGTTGAGGTGTTTCAGTTGATAGTGTGCATTTATTAGCTTGCAGATTTTTCTTAGAAAACTCCTCATATCCTTCTTCATACTCTTCTTCACAAGTCCTAGATAATTTATTTGACTTCTTAGTGAAAGGCCTATCATCGTGTACAGTCTCTGTGGATGTGCTAGGTGACTTTTTTGGAATTCTGACATCTTCACTCCATTTTTTGGCTTTGTCTGCCTTTTCATGGGGAATATGTAAATCATACACAGATGACTTAAATTTTTCCAACATAGTTTGTTCAGCTTTTGCCGTTAGTTTGCGGAGTTCAACTTCCTCTTTCCTTTTCTTAACCACCTTGTCCCTCTGAACTGCAAAGCTATGCCAGAGTCTTTTTCCTTCTGTTCCATCAAAAGGGTCTTTGCTGTGATTTTCCCTGCTAGCAGTCACTACATCAGCAGTGCTTGCACTTTTTCCACATTTAATTTCTTTGGATTTAAATTGTATAACTATTTTATTTCGCTTTTCAGATTGGATTAAAGAACTGTCTGTAGTTCTGCTTCCGTTTGGAGATTTTCCTTGGGATCTTCCATCAGCATCAGTCTTAGAACTTTGGTATTGTTTCCTCCCTTGCCCATCTTTCTCTGTTTTCAATCTACAGAAATGATACAAAAAAAAAAAAAGCTCAGTTGATATAATAGAACAAAAACCAAAGAAACAAACAAGCACAACTGTGCTTGATTTTGGCAGTTACAACTATGTATTTATGAGTAGCACATTGGTGTGTCCTTAACCATGAGCAACATCTGTCCTTTACAATAACTTGACACAGCACTTTTGGTATATACGTCTTTACCAGTTGTACAGCAGTTTCAATTTACCAAACTGAGAAAAGATTTTTTTGCATTCTACTACCTTTTGGTTTAAGAGTTGCCCTAATGCAGTCTAATTCCATCTTATCACACTGGCAAATTTTAACAGCATTTTAGTGATGCGTAAGGTGTGTCACCCAAAAATTCAAGTATGCAGCAGTCTTGGTCACACAGTGCCAAGCACTTATTGGCTTTCAAACAGTGCAGGTTAAACAGGCTGAGTAACTTGGAAAAGGAATGACTGAGGGATATACATTAACATTCTACAGGAATTATGACAGCAAGACTGAATAAGAATCTATTTCTTGTAAGAGCAGAGAAAATACTCAATGAATTTATGACACATTAGGTTTAAAATACCCAAAGAAAGTTTCTGCCCTACTCTATAACAGTGTTATCAAAAGTACTGGAGCGGTAAAGGCTGTTCAGGAAACTCGTGTAGGACAGGTTACTTAAATGCACTGACAAGCATGCAGCAAGATTTTGCCACAATTAAGAAACAATCCAAAGCTTTACCATCTCAGGATTCATGAGATCATTCTTACCTTATATTAAATAGCTTTTGAACACTGTTTACAAATGCTATGCTTAAGGTGAAAGATTGCTTTCTTTGCCTTGGAATCATCTACTTCACACATCTGGAGAAATCAATGATTTCAGGACTACAGGGGATCTATTAAAGGTGCTAATTTCACTGCAGAATTATCTTCCAGACTTCACTGTAGCCTTTTTTTTTTGTTGTTAACAGAACTTGTAATATGCAGTATAGATCAAGAAAGTAATACTCAAGACAGAAAATAATAAGATATTTTTATGACAGTAGTGTTGGAAGGATATTATTCCTATATTATTAGAGTTTAAAAAACATTGTTTGAACCCCATTTTCTCCACTACCTCAATATAACCATCTTAGACAGAATCCACTCATATATCCACTCATAAATGTGATGCCAATACTTCATCAGTTAAAATGCCAGATTTTATCTGGTGAACAAGTCAAATACAAATCTTAAATTCAAATTCAATTTAAAACAATCTGATTTTTTTAGCAGTCCTATTTAATAACAGAGCAAAAACTTACCTGTGAAATTCTGTCTCTCCTTTCATAGTACGATTATAAGATTTTGTGTCTTCAGAGATCTGAAAGAAGGGAGAAAAAAACTAAGGGTTTATAGAGAAAACAGCCATAACAAAACTTTCACAAGATGGAACAAGCTGTTATTTCATGCTAGATTCACCATGATTTCAAGTAGGTTAACCTTGAAAAAGGCAGATCCACACCTGTCAAGATCCAAAGATGTTTTCCCTCAACTTAGTCACGATGTGCTATATACACTATCATCTTTTGAACTGTTCTACAGTATGTGATTCCCTATGGAGTTGGATTAGATTCTCAAATTCCCTTAAGAGCAGGAAACAGAGTTTGTATTTCTAAAGGTACAGCTAATATAATAGGTTCTGTAGGTAAAAGGGCTGTATAGGTGGCTAGTAGCAATTTTCCCCAAGGTATCATGCCATCACTTTGAACCAAATTGTAGAGCAGTTGGGTTTTCTCAAGAGCTTGTTACCACAGCCCCTGCTGATATCCACTCACATACTTGTTCCTTATCAGGAAAATCCCCCATTACTCCTGGTTTGAGTGGAACTTGTTCTTTCTTTAGCTAAAGCCTGATAACATGACAACATAGGGCTGTTTGAATCCTTACAGCAATCTAATAAAAGTATATTGTATTCCATTCCAGGTAAAAGCAAACCTTTCCTGGTCCTCAGGTTGTAATAGGGCCATGAAAACATATCCTTGGTGCCGGAGGCACTGTAGTGGGTACACTCCACTCCTGTACTTGGCTTAAGTCTTGCTCAGGCTTATGAGCGGCAGTAGGCCTCAATGAAATAGCTCCTTGAAGGGATAGCTCATTAACAATTGAGCCCCAGGCAGAGCTTCTGCCAGGGCACAACCTGATAAGGAATCTGAGATGGACTAGGAGTCAATCACTTCATCTAATGAATATGAAAGGAAAAGTCATCATGGCATGGGGGGTGGGGGGGAATTGCACAACTTCATTCCTAAACAAATCGGCAAAAAAACTAAATCCTGGAAAATTACTGACCAAAAGACAATGGCCTTGCAATCCTACAAATAGTGATCCCAAACAAAAACTCCTGGAGCTCTCCAGGGACTGCAGTGGTATGCACCCTCCATCTCCCCCTGAGCTGTAGAGACTTCAGGACACCCCTGAGGAGAAGGGCATTGCAGGGCTGACCCTTTGAGGAACAAGCTCCTCTGTGGGACAAAGGAAGAAGGAGGCTGAGTAATTCACTCCCTACAAGGGAGTAGGGATACCCCTGAGGGGACATACCTCTCAGGGCTGAAGTCCTTGAGGAACAAGCTCTCTGCAAACCGCAGACCAAGAGGAAGTAGGCTGAGTAATTCACTCAAGGGGATATTTGGGAAGCATGTGACTGTATTTTTAACCCCCCCTAGACCCTTTGGTAAGTCCCAGGTGAACCTTGCCATTCACAAATCTTTAAGTTGGTGTTTCTACTATAGCAAATTTCTTTAGATTATTGTGTTAATTAACTACTACTGAGATACAGATTAAGTACTGTCAAAATCATGTCCCTGCCCATAGCAGGAGGGTTGGAATTAGATGGGGTCCCTTCCAAACCAAACCATTCCATGATTATATCTAACTTTGTAATTTGTTTTAATAGCATATAATAAATCTCCAATTGCTGCTACATTAGAGTTGTGCAAAATCTAATTCCATGACAGGCACCATCTAAGGATGAGCCACTTGTTATAAACAGCAGCATGTAACAGTCCGGTATTTTCATATTTTCATTCAATTTGTAATAACCTATTGTCAAATGCCAGGTGCTATTAGGCTTATGAACAGGCCAGACAGGGGAATAATATGGGGAAGGAGTTTTCTGAATAATACTGCATCATACTAAATCCCCAACATGGTATCGTTGTACATGTGTTAAGGTACTTTGCGACAATTTGTGTGCGGCCTGCAATAGAAAAGCAGTAGACCCCTCATCTGATATTTCACCCATGGAGATTACTATCTTTTGAGTTAGAGGGTTTGGCACCAAGTACCTAAAGGAGCCTCTCAGTGCTCTGAGATTTTAGTGTATCTGTACCTAAAATACTTAAAGGTCCTACCACAACTACAGGTCTCAGGGTCCTTCCATTGGGCAGAGCCAGCTTTATCCTGGCTACAGGAAGCTCTTGTCTTTTCCCAACAATTCCTGGGACAGAAATTCTTGAGTTTTCATATTTAATGCAAGAGCATCCTCCATCCTGGATTGGTATTGAGGCCCCCATACCCATGAGAAAAGAGAGAATATAATTATCATTTATCTTTAGTAATATAGGACTGTTGCTAATATTAATTCCAACAATTTCAGCCACTTGGGACAGTTCATGGGAACTCCATGGGCTTGAGTTCTTCTGTCAGTTTCAAGACAGAAAGGCCAGGGAATCCAGTAGAATATTATCTGGGGTCAGAAAAGAGGAAGCAGATGGAACAAGGCTGTCTGACACCCTTCCACCAGAGGTCTGAGCACAACTGCAACCCCTCCTGTGCTTATCCCATAATCATATTAGGAAAAATGTAGGCATTTTATCTAAATGACCTGATGCAAGTCCTACCTTCATAGAAGACCACATAAAGACCTCAGTCCAGGTCTCCATCCCATCTATCAGAGAGTCTACTATAACATCAATTAATTTCAACACAGAATTTATGAAAATTTTGTCCCTTATGGAGATTTCCTTTTTACATTTGGGCAGCCATAACCTTTTTTTCCCCCTGTGGCAAGTAGCTGAGACAGGATTATTTTTGATGAAAGATGTCCAGTTTTGTAGCTCTCGAGATGTTAATTACTCCAAGACTGGGCTCCACTGTGTAACATGCATTTATTTGCTGTAGAGCATGCAATACTGAATTTAATGAAGAGAACATATTTCAACTGACCCCCGCATTGGGATTTTAAAGAACTATTGTTTCCTAGGAATTTCTGTCCAGCTTTAACCTGATGAAGCATGAAAGTCCATGCTCCCAATTTGCAGCACTGTCATGTCTATCCTAACTAGTCCTCCACTGAATATTTGGAATATTGTATGGATATCTGCCTTAGCTGATATGTAGTGCAACTGGAAGCAGTCACTGTGACCTGAGGTGGTGGGGGAGCACCTCTGTTGGCAGGAGGGAGTTGTACTGTCCAAGTTTTAATGACAGGAATCAGAGACTATGTTATCTTGGTTACTTCAAATAAGGATGCAGGGGCAGAAAATTCAGCCTCAGAGTCAGCATGATCCTCCTCATCAGCACGCGTCAGTGTGCATATTCTTTCAGAGATTTCACTCTCTGAAACTGGACATGTATGCTCTTGTTCTAACCTGCATAAAGCCAGAGGTCTGAGATTAGTTTCTTAACTGTTTTTCATATGACTATGGGACTCAGATGGCAGCTGCTCATGTTTTGGCATCTTTAGATCACTGTAAAGCAGCCCATGAATCTGTTTCTTTCCTTCCAGAAACCTTAGTTTTTAGTAATTACCCAAGAAGTGCCTACAGTAGCAATTGGCTCTGCAAGGAGCCCAGTGAAAGCTCCCTTCCCTTCTGCTCCTTTTACATTTATGACTTTCTTGACACCTCTGAAATTCTTCTTACAGGATTTCCCAATTACAATTCTCACCTACTGAACTCCCATCCCCTAAGCATTTTCCTTCCCTTATGTTCTATCCCATTTTGCTGTTTTTTTTCTACAGCCTCCCCCCACACATCCATAACTTCTGTATTTCACAAAATCCGATTTCTGACACCAATTAAGGTCCAAGGTTTGGAGCCACGCAGCCCACAGGTATACAGAGATCACAACACTGAGTTCAGGTAGAACTGTTCAGTTACTAGTTAGGGGGAACATTTTGAAACCAGTTACACAGGCTTGGTTAGGAATAAGTATAGTCCCCAAACAAAAAAAAAAAAATTGAACAGTTCTTGGTTAGAAAGCAATTATACTACTGCTTGGCATATCCATATTGTCAGCTGTGCCACATTAGTGTCAGAGATCAACTGTAATGCAATTTTGATCAGGTCAGAACAGAAGCAGTTCGCTACTGCAGCTACAGAAGAGAACATAGAGCAGTCCAATGACAGACTCTACTGATACAAACTGCCCTCCGCTGATATGACTTCTGCCCAGTTAGTTTATATACCTTTGGGTTATACGACTCCGCTTTTGCGGAACTACAGCAGAATGTAGTAAGTTACAACAGAGAAAGGTAACATACGGAATACTTCAGGTAAGGAAGCTGTAGACAGTACATCCTTCTACAAATAATTCAATCCTTCAGCTATTGGGTCATGATAACTTGGCAAGGCCATTAGGTCACTGCTGCAGACATTTTCCTAAACAGAGAGGCTTGCAAAGGCCTAGGAGGCATTAGCTGGTTTGCTTGTGTATTAGAAAGCACTTAAAAATAGAAGGGTTACAGAAACCAGTGGAGCCCTAAGGAAATTAAAGAAAACTTGAGAACTTCTGACTGTGGTTGATTCTAGAGTTCCAACAGCAGAAAAAGCAAAGAAATCATAAATTAAGAGGTTGTTACAGGCTGCTGCCACGCAGAACCATGTCATGTAACTTGCTGCTGGAAGTGCTACTCAACTCACATGATTATAATCAATTAGGAATCAAAGTGTTTCATTGGTTTATTAACAATTTGATTAACTGGCAATCAGTGAGCTAAATGCTCACAATCAATGCCAAGAAAGTCAAACCACAATAAAATTACAAAATGATACAAGATTAAATGATTTGGCACCAAAACGTTTTAATCTCACAGACCTACATGACATCCAGTGGCACAGTTATATACACACGCTGCTGGAGATGCAGGAGCTCCAGCCCTGCGCGCAACCGTGCCACTTCCAACCCCCTAACAGACACAGCAGTGAGAAGGGCCCCTGTGAGCACACGCACACACCCCCACGGTGTGCAGCCCTACGAGTTGCACCCCATACCATCATCCCACCGGCTGGAATGAAGGTCACTGGGCATCTGACTGGGAGGGTGCTCCATCAAGGCTAGGTGGAGGCTGCGATGCTGGTGGGGCCACAAAATGCAATAGTAAGTTCGACAGCTCATCTGTTACTTGCTTTCTCACTTCAGGTCTCTTCCCCTTCACCTACAAGTTCTTGAGATTTTCAAATACTTCCTTTCAACTTAAGCCCTTCTTTTCTCAGAAGTCTCTTGATCATTCCCTGATTTTCACTTAATTTGGTCATCTTAAGCAAACTTTCCTACTATGACTTTCCTCTTAGTATTACCAGTCTTGGGTAAATGTCTTCTTAGAACCGACTGTTTTAGGTGTTGTATTTGCTGAGTGATTGTAAACTGTGTGTAATTGTATCAATCATATTGTCCGTTGTTATGCAGGCCACATTACCAAGAGGTGGCAGTGCTGACTCTTCCAGACAGCTCTATTTAAAGTCGCTCTAAATTATCCTGTAACAAGTGTCCTTTCATTCACACTTCCTGAACTATATGCCAAACGGCATAAAATCTTCTGTAATCTGTCATCATAGTTACTCCACACACAAACAACCCACAAACCCTACAACTGTATCCAAATACGACGCTACAGAAATAGCTTACCCTTTCATCTGTGTGAGCCAAAGATCTCTTATCCATACTAAAGATACGCTTGCTACTATTCAGAAATTTCCTTATCATTTTGCTATTAATAGATTAGGTTCCCACTGTTCTTTGCACCAGGTCAATGCTTGCATGTAGCAATATTTAACTTTGGCCCAAACAGACTGAAGACGTGCAATAGTGAACTCAGTACTCTTTGAATTGGTATAGGCATTAGTAAGGACAATACAGCTGTAGTAGGAGGTTTCAAGCAAAATCTTTAACCTTTGTACTATAGAAGAAAAAACAAAAAAGGCAAAAAATTAAGAGTGAGCTAATATTAAAAGACAAATGGAATAATAAGGACTTTGGGACAAGAACAGTAGTTACAAACATTTGGCTTTGAAATGTAATTTCTACATGAGCAAAAGGTTTCTAATGCACATAACTCAGTTTCTAAGGGCACAACATCACATTCATCAAACACTTGTAAATATTTGTTGAAAGATAAGACAATATGATAAGACAAAAGCACTCGCTTTCCATATATGCTTTACAAAAAGCAAAGGAAAAATCTAGCAAACTGAAGCATGGATTTATTAAATTACTGATTTATTGGCTACGTATTATACTAGTAGTAGGAAATCTTTCTAGAAGTTCAAATGAACAATCAAAAAATGAATGGGAAGCTACATACAAGCATGACCAAAACGATTATCAACGATTATTTTATACACACACAACACAGCCCACAATATACTAAGAATCTACATACAATTTTAGTCATTGCTTTGAATCTCATTGGTTAAGAGGAAATACCTGAGAGTCACTTGTTAAAATTCTGCAACTAATCATGAAAATTACATATACATGAGCCAAGGTAATGAACAACCCAGGAAAATGGTAGTAGTTCTGGTTACAAATTTCAGCTCTGCATTCCTCACCAGGAAGTTACACTTAAAAAAAACAACTCACAACTTCTGACACGTATTCCACCCACAGGCTCTAAAGAAAAACATACACCAGCTGCCTGACTAGAACTTAGCAATTATCTGAAAAATTCAATCCTCCTGCTATTCTTAGTGGCCCTACCTTTCATTTTAAAGTTTGATTCATCCTTCCATAACAAAACTGCTAAATAATTCATACTCATCCCTTGAACATGGAGATGTGATTAAAAAAAACAGTAATACAACTATTCCTACTTTCTCATCCTGGCCATCCAAACTGTCCCCCTTTCCGGTTAAGTTCTTCAGTTTCTTTTTAGGCATCTTCAAATCCTAAAGGAAAAAATAAGTGTTAGTATTATTATTTACTTCCAATGTTTAACCCTTACTAGTATAAAAATAATTTAACTTCATTATGAAAAAGATACTTTGCTTTCTCTTCCAAGTACCAGCCACAGCAAGTTTGAACAGTGTTGACAATCCACATCTCACTGACAAAACTACCCAGAAGAAAGGGTGGCCATTCCTAACTCTACTATCTGCTTCAGAGACGTAGATTTTCTACTAATGAACATACCAGACGAGCAGAGGCAAACACCCTTTTATAGCCTGTATTATAACAGTGAACTTTTAAAGCAGTTCCAACTGTAATTCTTGCCTTAGACTCCCCCCTTCCCGGGAAGGAAGACATTATACAACACAGGGCTCTTTGGATGCTGAGCAATTAACTATACATGAAGCAATACCAAATTTGCCATGACTTATTATAGAATTGAAAAACAAGTTTTGGCCAACGATAAGCAAAGAGCAGAACTGGATGACAGAGAGGAACAGTAAGTAGCTGCTAAAGCTCGAGTCAGTTAGGTCTCTCACCCCAAAGAGACTAACAGGGAAATCTGCTCCACAAACCAGTCTCACACTCCTGTCACACCACAACAACGCCTTCGCCAGGCTGCCCCTCTGGTCCAGCCGCCCAAGGAACACAATTAGTACTCCCTCAAACCGTGTATTTACCATAGGCTGATGCTGGGAGACCTTCCTGCTCACCGGTGAACTTATCACCGGATTACTTTTGGCCCAGAACTGGACGCGCTGCCTCTCAGACCGCGCCTCGCCCCAGGTCAACGCGCCCCATGCGAGCAGCACAGCAAGGAGCTGGACGAGCCTCGTGCCTGGCGCGGCGGTCTGGGGGCACAAGCCGCTTACCCCCGCCAACGAGGCCGGCGGCGGGCATAGAAGGCCGTAGGAAAGTTCCACCGCCCGCTCGCAGGCCCCCCAGCCGGCTCCCCGAAGCACCGCCAACGGCCGGCGAGGCGGTGCCGCAGCAGCTGTTGAAGTAACCGCGGCCGGAGCCGCTGTTTAGCCGACGCCCAACAAGTCCCAGCAGCGCCTGCCCCGGCCCTCGGGGCACGAACCGGGCTGCCCCGGCCCCGCCGCGCCTCGCCTCACCCCCACCGCCCCGCCGGCGTCGCAGCGGCTCAGCGCCGAGCGCCTCAGGCCCTCGCCCCACTCCGGCCCAGAAAGCGACCGCTCCCTTCTCCTCGCTCCTCCTCTCCCCCTCCCTCCCCCGCCGCGCAGGACCCGGCCCTCGGCCTAGCGGCGCTCTGGGAAGTGTAGGCCGCGCTCGGCGCCTCCCCGCCCACCCCGCCATCGCCGCGCCCCTCGCCCGCCTCCCTCCCTCCCTCCCTGCGAGGCGCGGGGATCTCGGTCCGGCCCCTGCTCGCCTGCCACACTCCCCCGGAGAACATGGCAGCGGAGGAGGCCGCAGAGGCCGCGCTGGCTCAGCTGCCCCCCGAACGGGAGCGGGACGAGGAGGAGGAGGAAGAGGAGGAAGAGGAGGAGGACGAGGAGCGGAGCCCCGGAGGCGGCGGCGAGGCCGCGGCGCTCAGTAAGGGCCGCGCGGGGGGAGGGCGCGGGCAGCGGCTCCCGGCGGGCGCTGAGGGGCGGCCGCCATGTGGCGCCGGGGCCGCGGCGTGAGGGGCGATCGCTGCGGAGCGCGGCGGCAGCGCCGAGCCGCGGCCGGTAACAAAGAGCGGCGCTCGGCCGGGCCTGCCCGCCGCCCCCCGCAGCCGCTGAAGGTGCGAGAAACGGGCTGCGGGGTGCCCGGTCCCTGGCGATGCGGGCTCTTTTCTTGTAGCAACGTTACCAGGCGCCTCGTAGCACGTGCGGCCGTGTGCAGGCCTGTTTCTTCTTACAGTTCTCTTACCAAAAAAAATCTTAGTTTTATCTTTTCCGTTAATAAGCTGCGTGGAAACCGTCACCAGGCACCACGTAACTCTTTAATAGATGAGTAGGCAGGACATGAAAGTATGTCTCAGGTGAGTTTTCAGCTTTAAAAATAGATGTGTGAAAAATGCAGTGGTACTCTGAGTTGCAGGGCTAGTCTCGATCTATTTTAAGGTACTTGGAAGAATTTTGCTCTGCACTTACTCCATTTCTCTACACTATTTTCTCTGAACTCTGTCTTCAGGTGTTCATTCCATTCCTCTTCTTATTTCTTTGTAATAGGCAAGATTTGTGCCAAACGGCAATGTTTAAAAGCAAACAGACAAGACAAAACAAGAGACCCTTACTGCTGTAAGATCTATTCGGGCCTTATCCTGTCTCTAGCAGTGGCCAGAAGTAGATGACTGGGGGAAGAACAGAGCAACCAGCCGACCATTAATGTGTTCTCCAGAAATACTTTCAAACACAAAACACCTTGTGGCTCATTTGCTTGAGCCAAAGGTAACGCTTTGGGGTTTAAAAGCCTGTAGTGGATTTCTCTTCAGTGTAATTCTTTCTTTGGCACTGACAGACTTGCAGCAGCCAGTGGCAGAGAGGTCTGCAGCGTAGCAGTAGGTTATACAGAAAACTTCTGCTCTGATTTTCCTTCTGCCCTTTCCATTTGGTCCATCCCAGGTTCTGCTGGAGCACTGCTGAAGTCTGTGCTCCCCCTGTGTCTCATGACTTTATGGATGTTATGTACAGGCTGAAAAGTCATAGCCCGCTCTGTGGTTTCTCCATGGCTAAAAACCTATGCTGTAAATCTGTTGTTTCTTGTCACCCTTTTTTGGAACTTTGCTGGTTTTGTGTCCCTGTTGAGCTTGGGGGATATGTGGCAATACTGTTCAATACGCAGGCTTTCTGCATTTTTTCCTGGGTTTTAGAGAGGATTTATACCTGTTCTTTCAATCAAAATTGTTTTAAAACCCTAAGATTGTAATCCTGATGATGCTCAGCTCAGAGCCCATCCATTCATTCCATTCATATGTGAAATGAAAAATTTTTTCTCCCATGTCCATCATTTCTCTTTGTTTGTTTCTTCGCCCACTCAAACTCCTTTTTCCAGATTGTTCAACTGGTCATAAACAGTTCTAAACTTCTGTTTTTTTAAACTTTATTTATCACTGCTATATGGTTAAACATATTTGGACTTCCTGCTTGCCTGCCTTGTCTTGTGTTGCATTTTGCCAGAAAATAACATGCAAATATTATTTTATTAACTTTAAACATCTGATAATACAGATGGGTGAATGGTTTCTTCTGTGGATTCCAAGGATAAGCAATAATCATTCTGATGTTATTCTCAGTAGTGATTATACAATTTTTCTCCTTCACGGTTGTTAGTCACACTTGCTGTTAGAAGTGCCAAATTACTGGGAGCAAGTGAACTCGGTTGTATAATTCAAGCATATCAATGACAATTTTACTGTTGTTTTTTTTGTTTCGTTTGCTTGATTTTCTTAAGATGGTGTGATCGACCCTGGAATGGTGAAAAGCAACAACCTGGGTGTGAAAGTTACTGAGTCAGAAGTGGAAACCAAAGAAAAAGGAACTGAGGAAGAATCCACAAGGGAGTCTGAAAGTAACATTTTGGATGTTTCCTCTGATTATCCAAGAGGTTTGCCAACAAACTGTAAGAATATTTGTGTTGTGTGCTTGAGCAAAGGAGGAAAAAAGTAAAAATAATGGGAAAGAAAGGTAAAGGGAATGTGTGAAATTTCATTTTTAATACATCTGATAGGTATCGATGCTTTTTCCCATGCAGATGCATACTAAAATTTGTAGATGCCACTTCAGAATTTGTATATAATACAGTGGCCAAAGAAAAACCGTTATGTTGGATGAGGTATAATCTGCCTCAGGGTCTGATGCTAGAAGCACCACAGAGAGCAGCGAAAATTGTATCCCAGTGCAGAAACTGGGAGTTAGGAATTGATTTTAACCTTAGCTTTAAAACCAACTGCTGTATCTTCATACATCAGTCAATTGCTTTATTTGTTTCACATAAGTCTGAAAGACTAATCTTGTAAAAACATTGTGTGAAGGTTTAAAATCACTGCAGTATCAGTATCGCTATTAGCTGAGACATTCTGTGCGCTATAACCAACAAAATTGATTAGGTAAACTAATTCTCTTGTTTTTAGCATATTCTGTGCTATTCGCATAGATAGGTTGAAAAATGGGAAGGTAATTTTAAAGGTTCTCAAACACTCTCCTAAGGGGAAAAAAAAAAGTGATAGAATTTAATGTATCCTGCCTGCACAGTGAATAGTTGCTAGTTGCAACTGGTCTGCTTCTGGCCAATACTACAGTTTTGCCAGGTAGTTCACGGGATGATTTTATGATTTTATACCTCTTTGTGTGTGGTTCACATTCTATAACAACAGTGTGCAGTAAAGTCAGAAGTAAATGGTATGTTAGTTGCTCGCTTCAGCTTGTTTTTTCCAATGAAGATCATTCCAGTTAGAGAATTGTGATGTGTGTCAGCATGAAAAAATGCAAGTAGAAATATTTGTATCTTATTAAATAACCATTTTGAGGATAAATTATGGAAGTTGTACCTTCTACTGCAGTTTTGCTTGTAAGCTAAAGGATGCAGGCAAGTGTTGTAATTGGTACAATAGGCCTTCCCTAGTAGTAGATGTGAATTGATGGATTGAAAAATAGTAGTAAGCTAGAAAAAAGAGTTTTTAATGAAGTATGCTTAACTTCTAAATATCTCTTGATTTTTAGAGAAACATATTTCCATTCAAAGACAACTTGCTGAACTAGAGAAACTAGCTGACCTGAATGAAGGTGAGTTTACCTTGGCAGTATCCCAGAACACAGATCTTCATGTTACAGGTATTTACATTCTTCCTTAGTTTTTATTTTTAAAACATGGTGTCACTTTTATTTCTTGATTCATTTGAGATGGTGAATGATTAAGGGTTTCATTGAAAAAAAGTGTTGTCTCCCCCCTCCTTGTTTATCAAATGTTGTATTTCCTTCAGTAAATTTAAGGCTTTAACGATTCCTTTCCATCAACTTTCCTCCCTGTTGTAGCACTTCTGATGTTGGCAGTGTGCATGAAATAGCAAAACGTTAATTCTAGCTATACATCATCAGTTTAGTTTCGTTTATATTTTACTTCAAGTGCCACATGAATAGGGAAGCTAATTTTTGTCTTTGCAGTGTTTGAATATCATTTTAAGCAGTGTTTGAATATCATTTTAAGCAGGTATGTCTTCTGTTTTGGTTGTTTCATTTTTTTTTCTCTGCATTCAGTGTATATTGGAGAGTTGCTTAAGAGTGCTTAAGTGTTTTTATTACAACTCTTAGTTTTTCTCAGATCACAGGTATGTATTTAGTGCTAATAGTGGCAGCCCTCGCGACTGAAACTAGTTTTTATTCACAGAACAAGAAAAACATCAGAATGCACAGGTACTGCATTGTATTTTAGAATATCCACTGACAGAAATAATAGCCTACTGCCAAGGCTGTTTAATTTTACTAACAAATACGCCAAGAGTAAAACTACAAGAGTTAGCTTGTTGCTTATTTAATGAGGAGTTGGATCATAACTAGTTTTTAGGTCTGATATTTATGTTTCTTAGCCATTATTGAATTGAATTAGATGTAAATCCACAGTAGTGATTAATAAATAATTATTTCCTTGCCTGTTCTCAGTAGTCATTTCTTTCTTCTCCTGAGAATGTGACATTCTTCTGCTGTGTGCATTAATGGACTGACTTGTATTTATTGCCATCACCTCATGTATTCGAGACTCAGTAATGTGCAACAGTAGCAGAGTCTGATCAACATTAGAGAGCAGTTATGATTTATGTGAGCTGTAGGCCGCCTTCGCTGGTTTCAGTGGCATGAGATTCTTCACAGACAAGGTAGTCCACTCATAAAAAGGCCATATCAAAGCAACTTTTCTGTCGTGTGAGCCTAAGTAACTATTACACGTAGCCCACATTGTGTGGCATGTTTCAGTATTCATCCTGTACTATTCAAACACAAGCCTGTCTGCTAAATTCTGTATGAGAGGTTGTTTGATTTTCAGCATTGTAAGACCCATCAGTAGATGTATGCGCGCTCTGGTCCATAATTCTTATGTATAAATGTACAGTATGTGTCTCTCAATAGCTAGTTTTTATTCAGGATAGTACTTCAGATGCTTGAATGCTTTTGTTGTCAGATAATGTCACCGTCACTCTTGTGTTTTTGATGCAAGAAGAAAGGTTATTTTTAATACGGAGTACAGTGTTTTTGCAGCTTAAAAAGTTACCAGGCTCTTGTTTTACCCAAAACACATTTGGAGGCTCGGGTGCAGGAAGGAAAGACAGATTTTTACTCTTAACATCATCAGTTGGGTTTTCTTGAAAGTCTAGAGAGTTCTATAAAATTCTTTCATTCTACAATGCTCTTAAGAAGTTAGGTGGATCAAATGGGTCTAGAATGAAATGTCCAAAAAGTAAAACTAACAGTAGTAGAAGTTGATGATCTTGAAAGTGATAGTGGTACTGGTCCGTATTCCATGAAGTAGAAAGCAGAGGCAATCCATATATGGTAACGTTACGCACAACTGAAATCGAATATACCTTGCAAAATTTGTCTTTGACTCTTCCTTCTTTAACAGGCATCTCTTTTGAAATGCATGGTAACAGCATCTTATATGTTTCTCATACTTTGTGTTTTTAGATGAAAAGAAGCCTTGTCCATTGTGTCCTGAGGAGAAATTCAGAGCTTGCTATGGTCATAAACTCCATCGTCACCTCCAGAATTTGCACTGGAAAATTTCTGTTGAATTTGAAGGTAAAGGAAGTCATATTTCAACAATAAATACCAGAAGGAGTAGTGGAAGTGTAGGACATCATTCTGCATTTTGTCTTGTTAAGTTCCTGTTGACTTAAGCATGAATTTCATGCATCTTGTTATTAGTTCTCAACTAGAACCATATTTTGATAAGATGAATTTTGCCCTGGGATGTAAAATGTAAATGTAAAATAGCTCTGTATTTTTTACATGACAAAATAGTCCCAATTGTGCATTTTCTCATTAAAAAACAGCAAATCCTTGGCGTTTCATGATAATAAAATAAAACATATATATTTATTTTATGAAAACTACTTTAATAAAAGTTTTTGTCGTATCATTAATAATCAGAGTGATTTCCACCATTACTATCACCACACCTCGCCAAAATTTTTGGCTTGTCTTAAAGATTACTTCGTTTGGCTTGTCATGAAGATTACATAGTTTCAGATAACTACTTAAAGTATTTATTTAATATCAGTATTTAGTAGCTTTTTCTCTCATACAGCCAAACTCTGTGATCTGTTTATAAGATGCATTAAAATCCCTACTAGAAATTTAAGAAGGAAAAGAGAGTGAGCAACATCGTTACATTGTTGGTTTTTTTTGTGTTGTTCTCTTTTGTTTTTTTTAAGAACTAGAGGTATGGGTTTGCAAGAAATAAAGTAACCAACCAGAATATAGACAACATTAAAGTTAAATTTAAAAATGATCCAACTGAGGTTCCGTTTTTGCATGCATCAGCATGTGTCTTCTCTTTGGGTTTTCTTTAAACCACAAGACAAGTTTTTACAGGAGTCTTCACAGAAGTCTGTTAGGCAGGTAGCAACACTTATAAGTGCTTGTATTGTATTTTTGAAAGTTATATACTCTACAGCCTGAATACTCGCTGTAGCTCTGTAGGAAGCTAAGAGACTTAACAAAATGAATTGCCTTTGTATGATTTTTGAACACTTAAAAAATTCAGTGTATACTTAGCTGATAAATGTCTCTGTCCATTGGTTGAATGTATCTTGCCATTGTCTTGTGGCAGTATTTGGAATCTTAGTTGAGACCATGCAATAAAAATAAATCAAAAACATTCTAAATCAAAGAGTTTATGGTATAGGACATAAGCAATTCTGTTTGCTTGCTGTACTGTGTTGTGACATGCATTTGTTCTCCAGGGTACAGAATGTGCATCTGCCACTTACCTTGTCGTCTAATAAAGCCAAACCTCGTTGGAGACCAGGTAAAATACCAAATCAGAGAAACATGTGCTGCCCTACATCATGTGGGAAATGGGTGATTTGGTGGAACTTCTGCAACCTATTCTTAGTCACAGAGTATGGCATGCTATCCATTCTGGCAAATCCGCATCAGTTGAGAATATAAAGGTTTCGTGTAACCTTTGAGTAGTTGAATGTAGTTGTCTATCCCTCTTATTTTTGTGGGTAGCTGCCTATCATGTAGACAGCAGCTTTGTGTGGAAGAGGTGTAGGGGTCATAGTGCCCCACAATGGGTGCATCTCAGTCCCTTCCCTGTCTGCTGAGCGTATGGAGTATTGCCAAGCAGCTGAATGTCGTGGTGCTGCGACAGGACAGCTGTGCTGCCTCTGTGGGAATGGTTATTTCAGTCGCCGTAACTAGATGCAGGATATTTTGTATGTTGTAGAGTTACAGGTAGGTGACTTCATCTCCCCATATTTAGGGATAGTTTTACTTGAACCATATTTCTGTATTCTGAAACTGTATATGTTTTATTTCACAGACGTTTTCAAAGATGGGAGCCCATTACCATTGCATTATCTGTTCGGCAACTATTGCCCGGAGAACTGACATGATAGGGCATATCAATCGTCACGTGAATAAAGGAGAAACTGAATCAAGGTTTATTACAGGTAGGTTCTCACTTCTGTAAAATGTTCAATTCTTTTATACCATGTAGTACTTGGGTTAGCTATGATACCTGAGTGAAAAGTGTAAGAAAAATTCCAGAAGAAAATTATTTAGGTTTACTAATGAGAAATCTGCCCTTAATCTTTCAGAACTTTTATTTTTCCTCAAAGATGTAGGAGTGTTGTGTGTTTTTTCTGCATTAACTAGTTACTCTATTCTTAATGATAAATAATACTCATTTCAAAAGCAGTTTAAAGTTGTAAATGCAGGCTTCTGCAAAATAAAGGTATCTGTAACACAAAATCTGCCCAGAGAATTTCATGCCTTTCTTTGGCTGTATTTGTTCTTTTATCAGCCTTAAGTAAATCTCTCTAGAATATGAAAATGCTTTGCTCTTTTTAACCAAACTGCATCAGCATGAATTTACAAAACAAGAAGACTTTCTTCCAGTACTGAAGAATCATGATAGAGGTGTCAGTGATTCTTTGGTAAATTATAATCCTTTTCTGACTCTCTCAAGAAGCAGAATTCTGTTTCCAAACTTAGATAAACTAGATTGAAAGTATTTTGAATAACTAGAATATCAAGTGTTTAAAATTAATTGTGTTTCCTTTTTTTATCTCAGTTTTCTGTTCTCTGCAGATACCAATTAAAAAATTTCCCTGTTGATTACCTGGTGTGTAAAAACTTTATGGCTTTTTTTTGTAATGGCCCAGACTGTTTACTGTTGCAAATAGGTCTGTTTTTGTTTGTTTGTTTGTTTTTACCCCTCTCTATCTCTGTATAGATGTGTGGATTTTACCGAGTTCTAGTAAAGATGGGACTGGAAGCTATCGAGGATCACACTTAGTTCTGTTATCAGTCTGTGGTTGAGGAGTACTAGCTTAGTGTCTGGGAATCGGGTTTCATGTCTAAGAAGCAATAGTAGGACATATTTCCATGCCTTTAACTTAGAGTTTGTGATGTGAAATACATTAATCTGTGCATCATTCCTCCAGAGCAGTTAGTACAGAATGGCTGATTTGTCCTTTTTACATAAAATGCTTGTGGTTATTTTCCATCATGGAGAGAGGTTTTAGCTACAGATGATATGTTTAATATTTAGGAGATACTTGAGCAAAAGTTGAAGGCTGTAAATGAGGAGCAGGTGGTAGAGCAGTTCAGATAACGTACGTGAAAGCGTGGAGGGATAGGCTGTGCACAGAACGGCATCTGGTTGAAAGCTAACAAATTTTGCCTGTTTTTTTCTGGGTAAATTTTGCTACTCTTATAATGGGGGGTAAATTTCTCAGGGGAATGACAATGTGCATTTACAGCTGTCAAATCAAGAAAGCTTGTTTTGCTACAAACTATTTTATACAAAGCTTAAGTGCTGAAATTGTCCCTATGCTTGTGCTATCTGTACACATTTCATGAAGCTGTTTGGTAACTTACAGATATTGAATAAAGGAGTTCAATGGTAGAAATTCAGCACTTTGTTAATAGGGTTTTAATTACTTAGCAACATACCACATTTGAATGTGCAGAACAAATGTGGTGAGCCTCAGGCTCAGGGGCTTCCCTTCTAAAATTGGAGTGGATACATGTGAGAGCCCAACTGAGAAACAGATCTGGTGTTCTATTGGAAAAAAAAATGTGGTAGAGCTTGAGCCTAGTCAGCTACTCTTAAGACTAGAAGATAAATTGTTGCTTCTTTTTTTCCCCCATATATGAGTTAACTGATCCATGTGTGCCAGCTGGATTGCTGCAAAGTTTAGTCCTTCTGCTAGCTGGGAGCAAATTTTCAATTTAATGTATCAGATGTGCTAACATTAATTTCGATTCTCACTCTCCTTCGCACACAATTACTTTCTTTTTAGCTCCTGCTCCCAAGTCATCTCATGAAGTGCTGAAAGAGTCAGACACAGATGTGCAGGTTCTTCCCAACTACTCCACACCGCAAAAAACAGATTCCTATTTTAACCCCAAAATGAAACTCAACAGGTGAGAGAACAGGGAGTGGGAAGATACACAAAAGTGATGGTGACTTTGTAGTGAAGAATATTCATACATTTTGAAAAACAAACCCTGTGAACCCTTTGTTCAGAGGGAAGGAGAAATAGCTTTTTCAGTTAGAAGATGGTTCTTGGGATAAGATTCCATTTAGATGTGTTCCATTTTATTTGTCTGCTAGGATAATTTTTGTTAATTTTGGAAAGTTCTCCATCTGAAAACTGTTCTTGACGAATAACATGTGAAACCAAAAACACCGTGTGGGAAATACTGTTGTCTCTGAAGCAATTAAGGTTGTTTACATAATTAGTTAATGCAAAAGAAGAGGATTTTAAAAGAAGAGCACACTTGAAAACTCGTTTCCCTGTGCACACTTTATATGTTTTTGTGTGTCTCCACAAGATACAGTGGTTGGTGATTGCTCTCTCTTCTTTAACTGAACAGCAGCATACCTATAATTTACAGCTTTCATATTGCAAGCCTTGTTTATATAGGGTTTTCTCTCTAGGGTGCCAAATTCTGAAAAGTTCCTTCTCATATTTGCATTAAAAAAGATGAAGGAAGGACAGTTCTGTTTGTTTGTTTTGGTTTGGTTTTTAAGGAGACTCATAAATTATTTCTATACCACAACTAAAATGTGCAAGCATTAACACCAAAGCGTAGCAGTAGGCTTCAGCCTGTGCAGACCCCTCATGTTTTCAGTGCCGTAAATATTTCAGCTTCCAGGTTTAAAGTTAGCTCAGATCGATTTGTCAAAACTTGCCTCTGAAGAATGCCATTGCAACTAAGTTTGTGGCTATGCCTAGGTGAACAATGCCTGTTCCTTGAAACAGTGGAATTTTTTGTTTCGCAGTCGTTTCTGATTTCCTTTCAAACACAGAGCTGTTAATAGGGTAACATCTGATCGTGCTGGAACTGGAAGAGAAACACTACTTACTTCTAAATGCTTACCACTTTTTCCAGTGCTAGAGTAACTGTAAGATGATTCAGGATCCTACTTTATGATTATTCTGATGTGTTGAGTCACTAAATTCAGTATGAAACACTGTCATATCAATTGAAAAGGTTAAAAGTAAACAATTATTTTATTTAAAAAGTGATCTAGCTTAGAAGTTCTAGAAGGATGTTCAAGGGGGACAAACAACCAAGAGGAAGAAAAAAATATTATCTTACTGTGGCTTTTTTTTTCCCTAGGCAATTGATATTCTGTGCACTAGCTGTTTTAGCTGAAGAGCGTAAACCAATAGAATGTTTGGATGCATTTGGTGCCACTGGTAAAGTCAATTTTTTTAATCTTTATCTATTATCCAATACTATGAGACTGCAGAAATCAGTAGTAACTGATACTGTTGTGTTCCTCAGACTGTGTTTGACTATGCAGTTTTCCTCCTTAGGCAGGCATTCATTGGCTTCCATACAAAAACCACAGTCTTCAAGAGCCTAGAAGTCCTTCAAAAAGATCACAAATAATAAATCAAAGTTGAGTGATCTACTTAAAAATTAGTTGCCTTAAAATGTCCTTGAAATACCACCTTACTACACATGTGACCAGGGTCCCAAATCTTTTGTGACTTTGTAAAATCAACCTCTGGTTAAAAAATGGAAATTAATCCAAGCATTCTCTACAGATTCATCTGTAATTGATTTCAAAAATTCTGAATGTGAACTAAATGTAAAATAAAATCATTTGGTCAGTGTGCAAGAACCATCTAGAACAAAAATCTAAAGAAATCCATCCTCTGCTGCCTTATTATCAGTCTGCTACTGTAAACCCAGGGTTATAGTTGAGAACAGCAATAGCTGCTTAGCATTTTTCATAAAAATTCTTGGTAATGAATTTATCACTGTTCTGAGCCAGGCCAGATTTCAGAACTGCAGCCTGTCCTGCACTTCTTCATTGTTACTATGAGTTTACTATGAAAGTCAGCAATAAAGTTTGGAGATGGCCTAAGTGTCTTCAAGAAGGCGACAAGTTGACTACTGCACTTAAAACTTACTGTTGTTACTATTGCAGCACTATGTGCTGATGCAGAAGGTCACCAAAACACACTAAAACTTGCGTCACACTTCCATATTATAAGCATTTAAAAGGATGTTTTTTTTTCTCACTGATTTCAGTGAACCGGAAAACAACTCACTGTTTTGTCACGGAGTTACAATTCTGTCTTTCCCTAGGTATAATGGGATTACAATGGGCAAAGCATCTCAGAAGTTCAGTGAAAGTTACAATTAATGATTGTAATGAAAATTCTGTGACAATGATTCAGGAAAACTGCCATTTAAACAAAATGAAGGTGAAACTGAACACTAAAGAAGAAGACAATGATGAAGCTTTGGGAGGTGGAGAAGAAAATACTGACACCATTGAGGTGACAAAAATGGATGCCAATGTTATAATGCATATGAGATCATTTGATTTTATGTAAGTGTTAAAAGTTTATCTTAACAAGCTTTCTGTTTTGCTAATAACACCCCATATCCCACCCCAGGCCCCACTGTCTGACAGGGAAGTTGGAATGAAAGAAGTAACCAACAGTCAGTTGATAATTCAAAACTAATTGTATTGTTCCAGAACAGGTGTGGGAATGGAACATTAAATATTTCAGAGATTACTGGGAAAATATTGTCAAAGCCTTCAACATCCAGAATGGAATATAAATATACCTGAAAATTTTAAGCCAAACTATTTTTTGTATAACTTCATTGCCTGTTTGATAAAGAGAAATGTTAAATTTGTCCTTTTTTTCCCCTTGAGGCTTTTAATTAGTTAACAATTCATTCATTTGCATGCTGTTGTATAGGACTGCATGTTTGTTGCATCGCTTGTTTTAATCCATTCTGCAACATGTTCATCTTCAATTGAAGTAGTCTACTTCTTTCAAGTTGGACTTACAGACGAATGCATTCAAAACCCATACAGACATCAGAATAAATTATTGGGTTTCTTTTGGTATTGATTAATATCCAGTTTGTAGCTAATTAAGCAGCATGTGTTCAGAGTGAAAATTATGCAATTTAGTACATAAACTGGAATGCATACGTTTGAAAAGCAAACTTCTTTTTAGAAGTTTTCTTCGAAGGACATGAATAAGCATCAGGCCAATGTTCTTGTAACATGAACTAGTCAGAGGGTAAGGATGCCAAAAAAAGCAACAAATAACTTTCAGTTTTTGTGGTGATACCTATTTTCCAGTACAGTTCTGCCTTGGTTCTTGCAATTTGACACTTAATCCTCTGGTATTCCAGACTAATTCATGAGAGATGTGCTGTCAGTTTTAATCCTGCTTTCTCATCTTGTTTTAAACCTGACCACAGATAAAGATTCTTAAAGTTTTTATTATTTTAACAAAGGTTAGACTGTTGAGCATCTATAGATGCTGAGCGAGACTTGTTTTCATTTCAGACATTTGGACCCATTTGGAACTTCTGTGAATTACCTGGATTCTGCCTTTAGAAATGTGAGAAATCTTGGAATCGTGTCCCTGACATCCACTGACATCAGTTCTCTGTATGCAAAGGCTCAGCACGTTGCCCTGCGCCATTACGGATGTAACATTGTCCGAACAGAGTACTACAAGGAGCTGGCGGCCAGAATAGTAATCGCTGCTGTGGCAAGGTTCTGTTAAAACAAATCGGCTCAAATTCTGGGAGAAAATTGTTTTTGATACAAAACTTCAGAGTGCTGCTATAGGTTGTGCATGTTGAGTTTCCAGAGTTCTTTAATTCTAAAAAGCAGACTTCTGGAAACGAAAGTTATGTTTCATATGTTATGTGTGCTGCTATGGTTCAATGTAAAGCTTAAACTAAAAGACTGGGAAAGGTGAAAATACATAAATGGGGTAAGGGGTTGGGATGGTGGCAGGTTTTTTGTTGATGTTGTTCTGGTTTTTTGTTTGTTTGATTTGGTTTGGGCTTTTGCGGGGAGGGGTGGGAAGGTGGTAATCTCAACTTTGTGGTCATTTCAGTGCTGCATAGGACTTTGCAAATGTTAATTAAACTACTTGAGTGGCTTCTAGCTAAGCATTACAGTTACACTTGCTTTAATGAAAATTGGAGTTAACGGAAGCTGGTGTTCACTTCAGGACCTCGTGCTTGAGGTTAAAATGATACATGTAATTATTAACTTGTGAAATAAGTCTTTTGCATATAGACATTCTTACAAACTTCAGTCTGATAAATAAATGAAGATAGTAAAACTAGTTCTTACTTGAGGAAGAAAAGATAAAGGCAAGATGATTGGACAACTGCTTGGGAAGATGGGGAGAAAATAAAGTGTGCAGAGGTCTTAAGCATGCTGGAGCTAAAATACCCACCTAAATTCTTTTGGATTTTTCTTCTTTATATCCCTGCATGTGTTAGGTATTTTTAGACACAGATATTCTGTATCTAGTTAAATGTGACATTCCTATGAAACTATGTGATAAACTGAGATTTTGGCAAGGGAGGTGAACTTCTTGGCTGTTGAAGCAGTTTTAACTGCTCTGGGTTACATGCTCCAAACTCCCCTAAAGGTTTCTTCTTCCTTCTCAGTGCTTACCTACCCAGGAACTGCTCACTTACCTTCCGACAGCCCTTTTCTAATTAACACTTGATAATTTAACATCATGTGTGTCCTTCTAAATCTCTACTTTCTCAGATTTTCATGTAGCTTGTTATTTTTTTTTGTTACAACACCCTGTCATTAAGCAGGTATTTGTATGGAAAGATGATGCAGAGGACAGACTGCTGTTTCCAAGTGCGATAAAAAGTTAAACGTGATTTCCATAGCCTTGCAGGAAGTGGAGAACACTGCACATTTAAGAAACAACTCTCTCCATATCACTTTCTGAGATATTGTGTATAACTTTCTAGAAAGTGGATGAGGTCAAGAATCTTTGAACAGGTTTAGGTGTCTGGAAGCGTTAGTCTGCTGAATTCAGTACAATGTGTGTTTGTGTCTGTTCTTCCTTCGCAGAGCTGCAGCTCGCTGTAACAAAGGCATTGAAGTTTTACTTGCGGTAGCTCTAGAGCACTTTGTTCTAGTAGTGGTCAGAGTTTTAAGGGGACCATCTCCTGCGGATGATTCAGCAAAGAAAGTAAGATATCTCATCCACTGCCAGTGGTGCGAAGAGAGAATTTTTCAGAAAGAGGGTAATATGGTAGAAGGTAAATAGATTTCCATTGATACTCTAGAAGGTCTGATTGCTGGATGTTTGGGTGGTTGTGTTCAGTTGTTTTTTTTTTGCTTGTTTAGGCCTATGTATATTTACATGCTTTTGGCAAAGTAGCATTCTGTAGTATTTCTATTTAATGTAACGAGTATTGCATGAACTGGAAAAAGTATTTCCAAGGCAAAATACCTGTTTTATGGTACCAGGTTAGATAAGTTGTGTGTGTGGATTTTGCCATAAATGTACTGGATTTGTTTGTAGACGGGATGTTCTCCAGCTAGCTTTAGCTGCAGAAGGGTGCCTGATAGGCCCTTGGGTCTGTCCTTTCAGTGAAGGGCATGAAGAGTGGGACACCTGTGGCTACTGTGTTGTTCCTCCATACAGGGGCAGCTTGATGAATTTAGGTGTCAGGTGGCTTTTCTACAATATCACGTTCCCCCCAGGTTGGGGTCTTTCTGCTTGACCTTGGGCAGTATCAGTAAACGCCTGATGGAGATAATCCCTGTAGGTGTGGTAGGCAAGCTGTGCAGCATTCCTGTGATTTATCTCATGCTTGGTGATAAATCAGGGCAGCCTCTAGGTTAAAAGCCAGCTGTTCGTGTGCAGTCTATATACACAAGTTAGAGGTGGGAGGCAAAAATTATGCTAAGGAGTAGCTCCTAGCTAGATGGGAATAAATATAAAATTGAATAAATATAAAAGGAGAAACCTTGGCTTCAACGTTGCGGGTTCTTGGATACCAGCTACTCAGCTGATGGTGCCTTTGAACAAAGTCAGGTGTAACAGTGCGCAATGACCGTCTTATTAAAAAGATTTGGTCCTGTTTTAAGAACAGAGATGAGTAACTGACAAGAACAGTGTTGTGGTAGAGATCTTAATTAGTAAATGAGTTGTTTGCTTAATGCCTTACCTGCAAGCAGGCTGACTTATGGCTTAGAAACCTTGTAGGCGGGCTGTATTTTGTATGTGTAACTGACAGATTGTTGTTGTTGTTGCTATTATCCTTGACAGCTGCTTATATAATCATGGGAAAGAAAGCTAGTAATTTCCACATTATTTGAAAACTGCCAAAACATATAACACGTTAGGTGGCTCTTTGGTGTTTTTTTTTCCCTTCAGTGTCATTTCAACAGTGATTAAAGATCAAGCCATTAATCACTATATTTTCACAAGTATTTCAGCACTGCTTCTCAGAATTGAGAGTGGTGTTGCACTTCTGCTCTTGTTTACCCTTTCAAATACATCCATTTAAGTAAACTAGTGCTTCTTATCTGTATCATCTCTCTTCGGCAAAGTGAGCATTGCTGGCTATTTCAAAACAGCTTAAATTCTGTTTTTCTGTTGTAGAAAACCCTTATCAGCAGCTGCCTTGTGATTGTCACGGCAGTATGCCTGGGAAGACAGCAGTAGCTCTTGGTCCCCTCTGGTAAGTACAGCACACAGTGAGGAATCAGGGAGTAACTGAGGCTGGGAGGACATCTGGAGGTCACATTCAATCACATAATAGAAATGAAGCCTGTTGGATATTTTAGCATTACTAAAGGAAGTGTAGCAATCAGGAGGCATTCAAGAAAGAGTTAATGGATGATAGTTTCTGAATTTAGTATAGGTTGCTGAGTTTTGGTTATGTTCATAGAGTTTAAACTGGTTAACATATAACAAATTCACTCTAAATTTCACATTTACTGTGACTGTTTTAACACATCCTACACAGGAGAACCTGGCTCTGTGTTCTTCTAGTTGCCAAATGTCAAGCAGCTCTATTACTCGGTACTTGCAGAGAATGGATGTAGTAAATCCTTACATGTGCTGACAGTAGCAAATAATACACGACTTGATAATTAATACTTACTCTTATTTCTCACGAGAAAATTTTAAATCCTTCACTAAGTCTTTTAATGGTTTCAAAGCAAATTAAAAATAGTTGACAATTGACAGTACCTTTCCTCCAGACAAAAAATAGGGTTAGACGACTTTCTCAACTTAGTTGGGCAAGTCAGTGGTAGAAATAAAATTCCTGAGATGGCTTTTAACATAAGATCAATGCTACTGTCCTTGGAAACAAAGCAGTGCTGTATTGCTGCAGCAAGAACACAGTCAGGTGCAGCGCATTGGTGTAATGTCATTGCTAAACAATTGGGGTGAGAGATTTTTTTAAGGAAACTTTTTTTGCTTTCATTAATAGATCTAAACTTCTCACTTGTCTTGTGTTTCTTAGGTCAGGAGCCCTTTTTAATACTGGATTCCTCAGAAGAATGTTGTTTGAGGCAGTCCAGTATGGCTTAGATGAAACTCAGCCGCTTTTGAAGACATTAGTTTGTGAAGCTGAATGTACAACTTTAAAGAATTTTTCTACCCATAGTCCGTACGATGAGAACAAACAAGGTAAGAAAGCCAGCAGTCATTTCGCAAACAATCTGGTGGTGATTTCAGAGAGAGAACGCTCTCTGGTAACTTAATGCTAACAGCAGTGTGAGCATTAGTTCTGTACACGTTAGGTCAAGAAAATATTTGTTGCTTTGAATCCAGTGTAGGACTTGTCTGTGCTGTAAAAAGAGCATGGTCTGCCAGAGCCAGAGTGCTGGATTTAAACATCTTCAGTCAGTACGGCAGATTGGGAAACAAGTGGATATCATGCAGGCAGACTGACCACCATGAAATCCAGCATGCTGCCCACAGGAGCCAGAAACAGCATGTGTCTGTCTGTTCTCTGGTGTATTCTGCTGCAGACGTTTTAGCCCGTGCCATTAGGAGAACTTGGCTGTCCTGCTCTGCATTCTCTGCAGGAATTGCAAATCACTGCACCAAAAGAAATAGTCTTCCATAGGGGAATGCTTTTTTACCGTAAAATGAAATTGCTTTGACTATCTCAATGCTGATTGCTCAATCAGATAATGACAGGACAAGGGGGAATGGTTTTAAAATAAAAGGGGGGAGATTTAGATTAGAGGTTAGGAGGAAATTCTTTCACTCAGAGGGTGGCGAGGCACTGGAAACAGGTTGCTGTGGTGGTTATACCTTGCTAGGCTGCTGATCTCCACCAGAACTGCTATCTCACTCCCCCTCCTCAGAAGAGGAGGGCAAAAAGAAAAGGAAAGAAACAACTCAGAGGTTGAGATAAGGATAATTTAATTAAAGGAAAAATATTATTAATTAAATAATTTAACTAAAGGGAAAAACCAAAACCAAGCAAAGGCTGTGTGGAAGCACAGAGGGAAGAAATTACTCTCTACTTCCTACCAACAAGCGATTCTTGAACACGTCCTTGAAGCAGGGCTTCAATGCACATAGCCATTGTTTGGGAGGACAGATGTTTTCACGAGAGCCCACCCCTCCCCTCTTCTTCCTTTTTCCACCTTTTACTGCTGAGTGTGACATCATATGGTATGGAATATCCCTTTGGTTGGTTTAGGTCAGCTGCCCTTGTGATGTTTCTGTCTCACTTTTTTGCCCACCCCTTAGGAGGGTTAGAGAAAGTCCTGATGCTGTGCCAGCACTGCTCAGCAGCAGACACAACACCAGTGTGATACCACTGCTGTTCTAGCTACAAATGCAGAGCACAGCACTGTATGGGCTGCTGCAGGGAAAGATAATGCCTTCCCACCCAGACTTTGTACAGTTGCCCAGAGAAGCTGTGGATGGCCCATCCCTGGAGGTGTTCAGGACCGGGCTGGATGGGGCTTTGGGCAACCTGGTCTGCTGGGAGGTGTTCCTGCCTATGGCAAGGGGGTTAGAACTAGGTGATCTTTGAGGTCCCTTCCAACCCAAACCATTCTATGATTCTATGATCCCATCTAAGTTCAGTTACTGAGCTGGTAGGTAAGTTCCCCATGTGTGTGTTGCTTTAGGCTGTGATGTGGTGGACATTCTTTCTGTTTACCTAAGGTATTTTGTCATCCTACTGTTCTACAATAGACTTAACTTTGATCTTTAATTGTATTCTAGAAGAGTGTGGCGTATATATTAAAACACCAGATACTTCAGCAGAATCCTGCGTGTTACATGGTGAGTAGATCATTTGGTGCAACTCCAGCAGCTTCAAATCAAAGTACAGTTTAAGTGATGGCTAAACCAACCTAGCGTTCACGTACAATTTTTCTGTATTCAATGATACTTAAGTAAAAGTTATTTTCCCCCTGAATAGTGATTTTACTTTTTCCAGAATCATATTTTCTGGTACAAGCAAAATGCTAAGTACTGCATTATGTATACCTGGCCTCACTTGTTACTATTGAAAATGGTGTGTAATTAAATTCTGGCTAGATGTTAACTCTGCAAAATGTTATCTCATATAAGCATACATAAAGGTGTGCGGTTGCTATGTGGCTCTTTTATACTTACTGTCTTTGGCTTCACTGGCATTTTTTGTGGACTTCACTGAATATTCAACAATTTCACTGGCATTTTTTGTGGTCCAGGAAAAAGAAAAAATAATGAAGTGGTGCGAAATGCAGCCAAGCGACAAAAATCTGACAACAGTGCTGAGCACCCTGCATTCTACTACAATATCCACAGACACAGTATTAAAGGAATGAACATGCCAAAGTAAGGCTTCAAGTTTCACTCATACTACTATGACAACTAATATGTAACTTGTATTGAATCAGCCTTACCAGTGTTAACTCCTTTTTAAATGGCTTTTTCAGGTTAAATAAGTTCTTAAACTATCTCTCTGAAGCTGGATACAGAGTCAGTAGGACCCACTTTGATCCTATGGGTGTTCGCACGAACGCGCCCTTGGCGCAATTTAAGACTATTCTTGTGAAGTACAGCACTCCCACATACACTGGGGGGCAGGCAGAAGGCCCTCTCCACCTCACTGAAGATATCCACATGGGAGACCAGGTTCCAGCTGCTGCAGATGGCAAAGCAGGAGATGCTGAATTTCTGGAAGATACTACATCTGGAACTACATCTGGAGACGCTGCCACCGTGTTCACAAACGACTGCCCTACTCACTGTGCAGCTGATTAATGCAAATCGTCTTGGTCAGGACTTGGCAACTGCACCCTGTTTGAGTACGCCTGTACTTCCTACAGAAAGAACTGCATTTTGACAGTTTGAAGCACCTGCTATTTTCATTTGAGAAGACAGTTTTGAACTATGTAGCAGAATTTACCACTAAACACAGCGTGTGTGGTCAAGGTACTCTTGCTGTGGGAAAGTCTCTAGACAGTTCTTTCACTCTCACATCCACTTTTACACCAAGGCATTGTGGTTACCCCCGAGTCTTTGTACGGCCTTATTCAAACCGCTAGAACAAAATCCAGAAGAACGCATGGGGCCAAAAGTCTTACGTGTTTCTGAACATAAGCTTAGTATGAAATGGACTACCACTCCTAAACCATGACCTGTTAGAAATCAGAGGGAGGTCATGTGAAGATGGTGAAATAGTACAGAATGAAATGTGATGTGAACTGAAGCAAGCAAGAAATTGCTAACTCAGTGCCCTTCTAACTCCACATTGCTTGTGTAATTTGGCCTTCAGTTCCAGTTTAGTAGTTCTACCTACAGGCGAGATCCTCACACAAGTGAGAACCGAAAGGTTACTGTTACGTAAACTTCAGTTCTTAACCAAACTTCAGTGATTTGTGTTTAGTCACACCAGGTAATTGTCAGAGATTAAATTTGGTTGCGTACCATGAGAAGGAACAGAGAACAGACACAGGCTGAAGTTCTAGAAAAAAATGGTCATAATACAATCTTTGCTGTTAAAAGATCTCTTCAGTGAATGAGCAAAGACACAGTGTGTTGGTAGTAATTTCTGATTTCCTTAAATATATGGCAGCATTCCAGCCAAATAAGCTTGCCTTTGTCCTTTTTTCGCCCACCCCCCCCCAAAAAAAACAAACTTTCTTTCAGATACCTGCGTATGTTTCACTTGACTATCACATCTGAATTAGTACTTCCAGTTTTTCACAGGCTTGGTGTGCAGCCTAGCCCAGTGCCAGGTTCTCTGAAGAGATGGTGGTGAGGGATTATTCTTATTTTCCCATCTCAGAAGCTTTCATTAAGAGCATTAATCGTCTCTCATTGACAACTGAGTGCTGAATAAGAGCATTATGACAGATACAATCCTGATAGTGCAAAACTTAATAAGTTCCTCTCCGTCCAGAATTGTTACTGACTTTTATAATAATTTTAAATTCGTGACTGCTTCTATAATTAGTTATTTTCATTTATTGCCTTCAAAAATGTACTTTTCCAATAATAATTTGAGAGCCACTTGGAAAGATGAGTCTGGAGAAAAAGAATAGTTTCAGTGTCCCCTAATTGTTCTGAACTAAGTATATTTTTTTTTTTTAAGCGGAGAGGATGGTTAAAAGGTTTCACTTGCAGGTAATGCACTGCTCCCTTCAGTATTAGTGTGAGATGTAATCAGTCGCAAGATCACTTGACAGGAGCAGAGGAGTGTGCTCTAATTACTTTTTCTTGTTAGCCTACTTCATTGTAACTCATGCCTTTGCAGGGAGTTGTGATTATTTTTGTGGCTTCTCTTAAGCAGCAAGGTATTGCACATCTGTCCTCTTTGAAGCAGTTATTCCTGTATTCTTAGATGGACATCAGAAGTGATGGAGAAAGCAAACATCAGCTCATGCATGCAATTCAGGCTTTTTCCTCTTGTCAAATGGGGAGAAGCGTCCATAATCTGGCCCATGGAGTGCCACCTGTTCCAGGAGCCTAGCAGCTAGGAGTCTGTGACTCAGGCCTGTTGGCCTTCCCTTTCTGTTCATTATTCATGTTGCTGGACCTGCCACCTTGCTTATTGGTCAGCTAGGTAAGTAATTGCTCGGCTGCACCTGCAACCAGCACCAGCAGTGCTGGAGGGTCAGGTGCTCTGCTCCCCCCAGCAGGACCCACAGCTGTCCTTGTGAGCCTGGGCTAGCCACAGTGCCACAGGTGCCTGTGCAGCACCCATGAGGAGCTGGTGGCAGGCTCACTGCTGCTTCCCTTCATGTTCTTAGAGCCACCAGGGTTTATGTCAAGAGCACTTTGCCAGGCACCTGTGCCACCAGCACACCACAAATCCCTATCGGGCTTGGGATAAGCTCAGGAATAACTTGATTGTTGAAATCTTTAAGGTACTGAAGTCAGTATTAGGTCATCAGCTCACTTACCAAACCACCATCAAAAGATGATGGAAAATGAAGTTCCTAGAGGATGTGGTTAGTTACCAGTATGGACAGTACAGTGACAGTTGGAACGCCTTTTAGCTGAGGCATGTGTCCATCTATCCCGAGGATATCTCCTGAGGATAGCTGCACAGGTGTGGCACAGCTCCTGCTTCCTTTCCTGGTATGCTGGGGGTGGTGCTGGCACACAGCATGAAGGACAGAAGCAAGACCTGGGTTGGAGAGTGGTGGAGGGAGTGGGGCACTGGCCCCTGGTACCAACCTCCCTCAGGGTAGTACGAACCTGAGCAAGCTTCCACTCTCAAGTATGTTTGACATAAAGAGCCAGTGGCAGATGCAGCTGGCACACCGTGCACTTTGCTGCAAGGCTTGACAGGGCTGCAGCACAAACTATATCCAATACTCTTTCTTTGCCTCTCAGTTTGCAGAGCAGGAAGTTGGTAATGGACTCTACCAAAAAAAAAAAAAAAAAAAAGAGCATTACTTTCCTATTTTCTAACCCCTCAAAAAGCAAGGTCTTCAACATCATTTCATTTTATCATTCTTCAACATTCCTCTAATCTTTCAAGTTAGAGGGAAACCAGTGGTCTGCAAAAATAAATACATGTGTAGGGAACTAAAATTCACCTGTTTGTAATGAGCTTTAGAAAGCTCAGAATCATTAAAGTCCAACCATTCACAACATGCTGTATTAATGCTCTTCAGTATTCTAGAAGAGTGAAGGTGATTCCTACAACAGTTACCTTTGTGTTGCATCACACATTCAGGGCTGCTACTCTATTATCTCAAGCATAGGCTTCTTCACAGAAAATGTTTTCAGAAACTGGTTTGATGTTCACCCAAACTATGAAGAAATACGTGTCTGAAATGCAGCAGAAGTGCTGCATGCAAGCTTTCTAGCATTCTCTGGGTCTTTTCCAGTTCAGTTGAGATTGAGGGCAACTTTAATGGAGATAAATCTCTTCAGAGGCAGCTTTGAAAATCAGTGTCAGCACAGCAAGCAGCCTGAGTACAGCCTGGAAGGGACCTCCCTCTTCCCATGCCAGAGAGAAGTTAAACTCAGGCCATCTCAGTATGCCTCACCTTTAGCATATGCAAGAATTTTGTCTTCAACTTTTAAACCAGAAAAATGCAATACAAGTTCTTCGATAGTTCTGTGTAATAAGTACAATCATACATACATATGACAACATCAATAGGAAGACAAGAACATGGAAATCTGATTTTTTTTTAATGATAATGTACCTCAACCTACGTGATTTGTTAGAGCTATCCTATAGGTACTATTTTTGTGTTGTTTTCTGTTAAACCTCCTCAGTCTACAACTAAACACAACCGAAATTGTTGCATTTAACCCAAGTGCTGTGAAAATCCTTACGCTTCTCAGGATGCGTAACCTCCGTGACAGGTTCTGGCAAAGTGGTGGAAGAGCCATTAGCCTTTACTTGCCACGCATGCATGCTCCACATCACCTCTATTTCTCATTCCCAGTGTGTGATGTGCATGGAGTTCAGCTGGTTTCAGTGGACTGTAACAGTGCTGAAGGCCAAACTTGAATCGCATTCTGCTAGCCAGGATCAATATGCATGGAGGTCAACTACATTACTCAACCTTCCCTCTGGAAAATCCCATATACAGTAGCACTAACCCTTCACACAACCAAACACTAGTTACGTGGGTTTTTGTTGTTGTTTTTAAGAGGAAGCAGCATTGGAATTTCCATTAGTTCATTTATAACTTTTGCTTTTATTGTTAATTTAGAAGAATTTCAGTGACTGTAGCTGGATACTAGAGCTTACCCGTACTTAACACGCATCATGTACTTAAAGTAACATGGCTTAAAAAGATGGAATAGTAAAGTCATTTTGAAAATAAAATAGTTTATAGCACTAATGAGTCACAGTGCAATCAATGGTTTAATCAAACAACTACATTATATATAATATTTAAAGAACATAAATATTCAGTAAATTCACTACAACATGAACATGAAAAATAAAAGCTTCACATTCCCCCACACTTTTTTAAGGACTGGGGACAAAGTGACAGACGGTTCCTAAACAGAATGCTCAGCTTCACAAACACCTCTCTTGCTTAAGGGACTGGACATTACCTCAGCTATCACAATGGGCAGGTATGCTGCAACTAAACTAGACGTTTCCCCGTAAGTTTTAAAGCATTTATAATCACAACACCCCCAGCCCCCCTGGATTATATTCAGTGGTCATGCACTAATAGTCTATACAATGCAACACTTCACCAGAAAGGAATGAGTAAAGTATTTAATTAAAAACTAACCCCCTGTGATCTGGGGCCTGAAAACTTCAGTTTCATTGTCACAAAGAAACAGGTGTTTCCAGTCAAAGAAAATAATTATTCAAAGAAGCCTGTGTAGTTTTCACATAGGGATAAAGCTGAACTATGACAGCAGTCAGAACAGACACGCATTTACAAGTGCTAAGCTTGAAAGACAGAAGGAATGGAAGGGTAGTTCCTTCCTGAGAGAGTCCCCGAGCAGTTGGATACTTACGTACCACATGCCAAAAGCTCAGTCTAACTACACACAAGACAAAGGAGCAATACCACGTGGGTTCAGGTATATTGCTTCTCACTTATTACAGCAACTCTTTTGCCTCTAGCTTCAGATGCAAGCGCATGAAGGCTTCATCAGCAAGTCTTAGAGCAGCGGGAATCTCGCGGTAACGCGTTTCCCCTCTGACAGGATGCTAATAGGTACAGCAACCCCCATGAAGTGACAGCAAGGTCCAGTGCCAGGGAAGAGGAGCTTAACATGCACATGAACAGCAGCTACTGGACTTCACACAACAGCCTACTGCCAAGTTTTAAAACTTGAACCTAAATTTAAGACACTAAACGGTAAACTTTGTCAAGTACTAAAATTTTCTTCCAAAGTGCTATGCCACATTTGTTAAAGCTATGGCAAAAAAAAAAAAAAAAAAGTAATCTTAGAGCAGCTTACAGTTGAAGTCCTCCCCACTCAAACTGAAGCCTAGATAAGCTCACAGCTGGGGTGGCAAGAATTCTATAAAGCAAAAGTATTTTGATGGTGCATTTTGTCAGCGTGCTGGAATTTAGAGGATTTATGTTCAAAAGAAGTTTTCAAGACAGTTCTTTGCAGAAGACTGATACATTCACAATAAAAGTCTGTTGTAACAGGGAACAAACAGTAGGGCTGTAAAACTTCCAGAAGATTTCATTTAATTGAGCTTGTGAGGACAGGATCATCACTGCAACAAGGGCCAGATGGGAAACTGCAGTGTGAATCAAGACTGGGATGTTCTTCACAGGGAAGGACTCTGGGTCTGCTTTTTTCTGGTTTTGTTTGAATTATTTGTTAGAAAGCAGATCGATCTCACAAATCACCTTGCACTGAAGCCCAGTAAACAGCAAGGTTTGAAGTGTCAGTTTTCTCACTACAGCTGTATTTGCTCACAAGAAATTGTCTGAATAATAAGTCTTTCCTCAGGAATCTGATCATCTCTAGCTGCAAGACCATCAGAAATCAATTCTCTACCACCTTTTATACGGATAACCATTAGCAAATTACAACATTTAACACATTCCTTGGCATATGTTACTATTGAATAGACTTACTTAGCCATCCAATGCTCAATACTTCACAGAGGCTACTGTAACTGTGTCAAATGTATTAGAAATCCAGATTTACCTGGACAAAATTAAGACATTCCAAACTGGAACACTCGTTCAGTTTTCATGCATCGGGAACAAAAAAGCATGTCAAACACTGGAATGCACTGGAGAAGGTCATTTAGTCTCTTAGAGAAAAAAAGTCTAAATTAAATACAACCAAGAATACTGTATAATCATATTAATAAGTATACTGAGAGAGTCTGAAGGCATCGCATGTATTGTCCATGAAGATAATCGTGGTGCCTGCTCTTAGTATTGAGGAAGTCAGCTATAAAAACAGTCCCATCTCAGTTTTCCAGCACAGCTTATTTATGTTCCTTTGTTGGTGCATAGTACAGTTCCATGGGTTTGTTCACTTTCCAGTACTTCTCACTGACCAGTTCCAAGGAGAATGACCCATTTAGAACCTGGAAGAGAACACCAGAACAGAAAAGAGAAGACCTGATAGCTTGCACACGTAGTACGGTACCACTAGGAAACTGCTTACATTAGAGCAGAAGTCACTGATGAGGTGGAACAAGTTATGGCTAAACTTTCGGTGTCAAAAAGCAGCAACACAAGCTATTTTGGACTCCTGACTATCTCACTAAAATAGTGCTGGAAAACTGTTTTGCTAGTTGTATACAAAGTGAATATAGTTGTAAATGAAGTGAATTTCAGGTTTCCTGTGTCTGTAAACAAAGAGAGTAATAGGTGCCTATTTACACCAGAAACATCTACTTTTTTCCAAGGGACACTCTGCAGTCACGTTTGAAAGCTGTTCAAAATAGATTCTTATTATGAAGCATCTGTGTATCTCTTAACCAGAAGACTTACTTTATTCAGATAAATGCCCAAGTATAAGACAAGGCTCAGAGTTCAGGGCAATACTGCAATTGGATTGTTGTTGTATCTGTATTCTCTGAAGTCAGCAGCTGAGAGGAGGGATTCTTCCCTAACTGTGCTCAGAGCATAAGATTATGCTAAAGCGGAGAAATGCCACTCTTCAAGGGACACTTCCTGCTTCTAGGAAGTGCCATCTGCTCTTCAAAGAAGATTCTCAGATGAAAGGATGTTTTCCCTCTTCAATTATAACTGTGAAATAAAAGTTCAGGTCCTCACCTGCAAGGAGTCAGTAGTTGCTGGCCACACCGTATTTCTCCCAAATAACGTATATGCCTTTTTTTCTACTAGCCAAGCTTTGGCTATATACGCTTCCCTACAAAGCAAACTATCTGCTTCTGAATAAGCAACCTGGTACTATGAATTTTATCCCTAGGTCAACTCAGGAGAAGTCCAACTGCATGGATTTTAATCAAATCTTTATCAAAAACATACTGATGCTCAGTATCACTCTTAGAATTTCTACTTACAGTGAACTGCCCATTGGCAGTAGCTATGTAAATGGTATACTGCTTCTCACTGGCTGTGTCAAGGTTCATCTGGTTTGACTCTCCCTTGCTACGAAGCTCTTCCAGAGCCAATCTCACAGCTAGGTACTTGGACAGGTGATCAACGGTGGCATTGCCTGAGGTCTTGATGTATCTGCACCAACAACCACAAAGTTAATCAGACACTCATGTTATTGGTATGGGAAAAAGACATCTGGAACACCCCCAAACATTAAGCATCAAGTATGAAAAGGCCTTTAAAGACAGTTCACAAATAAGAGTACTAATTGCTTTCCCCGAGACATGCATGCGGCTTACCATATAACATTGTTCCAAAGAGTCCTTACATCTTTTTGACACTCCACTCACACGCCTTGAGCTCTTTGTAAAGCAAAAACAGTGCTGTCCTGTCATGTGCTTGAAATGGAAAGCCTTCCAGCAGGCTGCTAAGGGTTTTTGAGAACTGCTCACAACAGCTGAAATCTGCACATATAGATGCAGTCTGAAGTGCCCAGACATGAATCCATAAGGTGTGAGAGTGACACTACTCTGTGCACCTCTGCTCCTTGTACAAAGTACTCTTCCTTACTGCCTCGTTATCAATTCCTCTTTAATTCTTTATGCAAGAATTAAAATCTGACACAAATGCTGCAGAGGCCTCTCCCAAAAGCTTTGCTTTCTCTTTGCCTTTCAGAACAACCCCCAAAATTCCCTTGCAATTCCAAACCAAAAAGAAAAGCTGGCTGAAGCTCATAATTCATTTTTAGACACCACTTCTCATCAGAAGAAAAAGCCAGGAAGAGATCTGAGGAAACTCCACAAGGCTGCTCATTGCTCTGATCCAAAATTTGCAGTCTGTGCTCACACCGGTTTATAAAAAAAAACATCAGGTAAAGCTTCTAGCCTACAAATCATGCTGACACAAAGCTGCTCCAAAAACTGCTAACACTTATGCAAAATTTGTTTATTCCCAAATAATCTTATAAGAAGTAAATATTATACTATCGTGAAATTATACCTTTATCCCAGTATCTACTGTGAACTGCCAGAAACCCTTAAAACCACCCTTCTCTCTGATCAAAAGCTTACAACCGATTGCTACTGTAACACTGTTGCTACTGTTTTTGATAGTGGTTGAGCAGTACCATCAACCACACGTGCATATAGTTAAAAAGGAGGTGGTACGACCGAAGCAAATTAATTTTAAAAAGCCCCAAAAGGTGATAGACCAGAAAACCAAAGTGACAGAAGAAAACACCAGAGCACGTGAATAGAATGAATAGAAGACATTTACCTCGTCTGTGCGCTGTCATCGTTCTCCATGAGGGTAGGATGAGGCCTGAAGACTAATTCTATTTCACTAGCACCATCCATTACAGGGTCTATGGCCACCGTTGTGTTGTTAGTGTCCAGTTCTAGCCCAGAATCATCTGATGTTTTGGTCCTCTTGTTACTAGGCCCCGCTTCCTGATTGCTGTGTGTTGAGGCATTGCTGCAGTGTGAACTGTCACCATTATCTTCTGCTCCACTGCCATTCTCAATCTGCTGTTTCTTGCCCCTCTGTAACCTGACAATAATTATGTAGAAATGAAGTTAATCCGCACTCAGAACTCACCTAACATACAGGCCCAGCCTACTCATACAGCTCCTCCATCTCCCTGTCTCAGTCATGCCAGAAGTTAGACATGGGTAACGTACCGCAAACTATGTATGTGCACAAGCACTAAATGTTTCTGAGGCAGAGTTTAAAAGAGAAATTTTTAAAAAATCATACTTACATAAAGATAGCCATATACAAGACTTTGGATTTTTCCTTATCCCTCAAACATATTTTAGGCATGTTTTAAGATTGTTTTTAACGTCACACAGTTTTCACTCTTCACTACAACGTCTGGGGTCTCCTTCCCAGCTAGTTTTCAAGTTTAAATGCACACACACAGTTCCAAGACTGTGTAAACACCACATATCCCAGTCTTGGGAGGTAAGCTGGAACTAGCACCTTCATCCTGGCATTACACACATTTGTTCACACGTAATGGCAACGCTGGTACAGGATTTATTGCATTACCGTCTATTATTGAAGATGCAATATGTGATTTCATATAACAGCATCTAGCTGCCACAGATGTTACAGGCAGTGATACACAGTTTTCTCTTCATAGAGAACTGTTAAATGTTATTTTAGCAGCCTTCAGAGGAGAAGAGAGGAATCTCTTGCTACACAGGGAGCAAGGGCAGGTGGTGCACTTACAGCATTAAGGCAGATAAACTGACACGAGGACAAACTACGCCATCACGTACCTGTTCATAGCCTGAATCTTTAATCCTTCCTCAATGCTGTGACTTAAAGCTTGCTGGTTATTGTGTTTGCTGATTCTTGCTAGCACTCTCTCCTGATGAGCTTCGTATTCATCACGGCTTGGATAAATTTTACTGATGAGAGCATCAAAATTGGGATCTGGTCGCAGTGATCGTTTTGACACTAGCTTCTTACGACAAGTGGGACATTCTTTGTTGCTAGACATGAGGAAAGAGAGAGAACAATACTAAGTCTATGGCAATAACAGAAGTCTGCCCCAATGCCGCATTTCTTCGACTCAATGTTTACTGTAAATCTGGAACAGGGCTTCTATCTTTTGACAGATCAAGTAATTCAAAATATTTAAACAAGATAAACCACACATCTCCATGCTTCAATTTTTGAAGTGTGTTTAAGCCAACTGTAATTTAGGCTGAAGAATTCAAAAGTTCTATGCTGCAAATTGTTTCTTCCCTTAACCCTCTGCCTGGATTCTCACCTAGAAAAGATGCGTTTTGCATGGAAGTTGTATCAAAGGCGTGGTCTTTCAGAGGACTCTGAAAGGATCTAACAGGAGGATGAAACAAAGGTTGAGGAACCCATTCTGAACTTCAGGCACTAGTTATTGGGAAAACTAAACCACAGTCTTATCCTTCCTACCATTTTGGTCTCATTTAACTAACACATTAGGTTCGTATAGCTTCCCCCCCATAAAAGGAAGAGGCCTCAATAATGGAAATGCGGACTGTCTTGAGGACAGTTTTTTTGTTTCTGTCCAATGACAAGAGTATTTTTCCTAACCACTCATCAGAATTTCCACAGGCACAGCAGATTAAGCATACCCTCTGCAGACGGAAATAGATATGTAAATGACTGGCTAAACTGCTGTTGATTACTTCAGAATTCTATTGCTTTTTGAGAAAATATGAACTTGTAATTGAAGTATACAAGAGAAATGATTTGTACTTCAGCATAGGTTGTTTCAGTGAAGCTTGAATTTTTTTTAGCTCCTTGTAAGAAACAAAATTATGTAACACTTTTCCATATCTCTAGAAGGCCTGATCTGATCTGCCACAAGTGGCTGAACACAAGGGAATGAAACACAAAAGGTGTGCTACCCATTCAGAAACATGCAGTGCGCAGGCACATAACTCTTACTCATCAACACCCAAGATATACAGGATTTTCTTGATCATATTTTCATCTGAATTGAAATCCCTTTTCCCTGTAATGATATTTTCATACCCGCTCCTGAGGGCTGTAATGATACAGTCAGCACAGAAACGATGCAAACACTCTTTTGTTGTCATGGTGTTTTTTAACATATCCAAACAAATGGGACACATCAGTTCACTGTGCAGGCTCCTGGGTGACACCACTATCTCCAAGCCATCAGTGATTGCTTCCTAGTGTAAAATAAAGTAAAAGTTCTTTAATGAAGTTTAGTGACTTTCTCATAGAGATTGCATGTTTTACTATTCTTTTACATTAAAAAATAGATGAAACGAGACATACACAGCCACATCAAGCACACACACCCCTATTGCTAAAGGAACAAAAAAGACAGCAAGATCAAACATCAGTATAGCTTTCTAATATTGTGAGAGAGGAGAACTTTTGGGTGGAGTTTTTAAAAATATGCTGTCAATTAAATTAGCTAGGCAGTAGCACTCTTAAAGGAAAATCTTAAGCATCAAGTTGTAACAGGTTTAGAATGAAGGAAAGTCCTGCCATGAAGGCCAGCTCTTCAGCATGTATTACCTGAGGCGTTCTTTGCAACTCGTACAAACTGAGCTCCCAAGTTTTGCTTAAGGGCTGCGTTCCGTTGGTCTGCACAGCTTGAGACATGGCTGGGAACAGAAAAGAACACATTGCATGGTCAGGTACACCTGACTCCAAGAGCAGCTCTTCCTCCCCCAAGCAGACTTTCTTCCAGGGGCCCTTCAGACCCAGCGGCCCAAGTGCCAACAAAGCAGAAATATGGTGCAAGCGGGAATGCACCCTGCTAGCAGACTGCTCGGTGTTGGACACAGATAACCCCGAGCACTGCACCACTCCAGAAAAATCGAAGGAGTTATTCAGCCACAAACACTTCACAAATATCAGTTAAGGTTGTTACACAAAAGTGGCACGGACCTGAAGGCCATAAAGTTTGGGCTCTGTGGTGTGAACGTTGTGCACAGCGGGTGGCGTTTCTGGCTTTCTGGAGAGCCGCACTCACACGCGTACAGGTCAAACAGGCTCAGCTCCCAACCAGTGGAAGGTCAAAATCATGCTGCCACACAGGAAAAACAGCTGAACACGGTCATTTGAAGCACCCTATAATGCCTCTCTTTTTCTTCCCGGATACACATTCCTAAGGTTTCCCAAACAAATTCAGAGAAAACTGAATGCTTCCCCCCAAATTCTGAGATTACTGTTAAGAGATGAAGCAAAACTAATACACATGTTGATTGCACTCATGCCAAAGGAAGTCAGGTTAAAACAACAGCAAAATGATATTTCCAAACAGAAAATAGTTTCATATTGAAGAGGGGACAGTCATCCCTGGCTCTCTAAAAATGCCTGACTTACATCAGGAAAGTTTATCCTAGATTGCATTGTACATTTGGGAAAAAAAAAAAAAGTAACCATGTAGGAGGCAAGATTGTAGTAGCTGACGTTTCTACTAGGTGGAGAAAGCAGAAATCCCTTCTTCCTTTATATATAACTAGATATATATAACTATATATATATATAAAACTATGATTATATATATATATTTAGTTATATATAATCAGTTTGTATTTCCAGACCCTTCAAATTGGCAGCCAAATACAGATTCTAAGGTAAGTTATAATCTAGTCCCAAATTCATCGAGTTCTACATGAAAAGAGCCAACCTCTCAAGAGAACAAGGTTACTTTATAAGCTTTAATTAATTGTTAAGGGGAGAGCAGGAAAAGCAGTGCAGTGAAGATTATTACATCTGTCCTTCTTCAGGCCCAGAAATTAGTTTTCCCACCTTTTTTTTTTTAATAAGGAAAAAAAGCCTGACAAAAAGTAGACATGACCATTATCTCTAATAAGTAACAAGGGCCTGAAGGTGTTAAAAAAAAAAAAAAAAAAAAAAAAAGAGATGCCAGACTTCCAACTCCAGCTTTTACTATGTATATACTGTGCCCTAAAAAATCAGTTCACGTGCCACAAGAGCCATGTTGCTCTGCATGGATCAGAAGGATGAGAGGATGAGAGCAACAGCAAGTACCTCGCCCCCACGCTAGCAGGGAGAAGCCACCACAACGCCACAGAACACACACAGACACACAACGCGTCTGCCAAGCACTGCACCATCCTGTCTGGGCATTTTACTTAAAGTACTCTGAGATATGAATTCCATTATGGTATCAAGTAACACATCTCAACAAAGAGGCGATGTTGGAAAGTGTGCCAGCAGAAAATAAAGGAAATATTTCTCTGCGACCTAATTTTCACTATTATTTAGAGTAATTCCAGGAATACAAGAAGTCAAGCCCTTCAGACAAGGATTTTTGCTGTGTGTTGTTATCAGTCAGTTGTTCTAACAGAGATCCAACATTACAATTCTGTATTTGCACTGAATTAAGCACTCTTGAGTGCTTTTGGAGCTATTTAATTAACTATCATCTCACTACTGAAATGCATGAAGCTGCTAAGCACTCACACCCCTCCCAAAATCTGCTCAAGCACACGATCAGACTACAGCAGATTAAGACACTTGAGAGATCTTGGACTTACTGGGACTTAGCAGAAAAGCCTGCTTCCAACGTTACACAGCTCCACCACTGTAAAGAGCTCATTTAAGCAGCCCACAGCAGAGACCATCATGTGCAGGTACCATCTTGCCTAGATGCGCACGCTGATGCTTGGTACCACAACGGCAGCTGTTCTGGTGCCAGACCCTCAGCCCGGAGAACAACTACATGAACATTATCACTTGCATTGCAGCACTGCGACATGCCAGAGGCTACACTGCAGAAGACATGGCACAAGTGTCACGATAAATAATTGATCAGTTTCTCTCAAAAGCTTCTGATTGGAGATGTAGAGTGCTTAATTCTCACCCTAAGGTCTGCAGTGATAGCATGTTTCAGACTTGAAGAGGAAAACCACTGGCCTTAAAGCTAGCTGAAAGTGAGAGAGAGCCACACGCTCCTCTTGGTCACCAGCAAACACCTCCACTGCCACCGCTACGTACACAGTCAAAATCAGAGGAACAGTGGAAACGTGGTCGATTCAAACAGGCTGAAAAGCAAAATCAATCGACAATTGCATCACACTATATGGAGTTTTTCATCTATTTGACGATGAACAGAGGAGCTTCCTTAGCGGTTTTCCTGCTTCCATAGTTTTTATAACCCATTTCCAGATATGTACTGGGCCTGAAAAATGCATGCAAATGAGATTTAACTTCTTCTCCTGATAACATTGTTACCAGTGATGAGAAGAAATGTGATGTAATCTAAAATCCAACACAGCAGTATCAACAGCTGGCACCAACATCAAGGATCAAAACTCCGCATTCTGACCTAAAATTGCACTGACCACTTAATAGCCATCAAGTAGTAGCGTCCAAATCTAAAGTGATGGCCCGCTGGTTATGCTCATTGCTGACTCATCTCCCCTCACTTGGGGGCGGGAGGTAGGACAAACCTCTCCATCGGCTGACTCTCAAGTCAAGCATTATAACCAAGCAGGAGGAGCCTGCACCAGCCCCTTGCCGTTGGACTCGGCAGCAAGTAGTCGGACAGCTACACTGATATCTGCTTTAACCAAGCAAGCGCTGTACCAGTAGTCATTTTGACAGCACCACCCAAACATGCTCTAGTGTCATTTAAGATGCTGGTCTCCCGAAGGAGACAGGGCTCATGACAAGGCACAACTGCCCTGCACTTCGCTGCTCTTGTGGCTCTTGCGCTGGCTGTGCAGCTGAGTGCCTGCAGACTGACTATCTCCAGCTCTCCTCGCCTGGCACGGAGGTGAGTCCCACAGAAAGGCTCCTTCTGGCTGTTGTGACGATGCAAGATGTTCACAGCCTCAGTGGCAGTGCAGTGATTGCTCCTCAGTTTGGCTTTCTTTCAAGGCAGCCCATCTCCATTGGGATTTGATGCAGCAACAGAACTAAAAGAAATCAAGCGGTCTGGTCTGCACTAGTCAGGATCCTTCCTAAAGCTACAAAGCCAAGAAAAAAAGCTTTGGCAAGCCAAAGAAAGTTTGCTTTTGTGTTGACACTTCGTAGAGAGTGAAAAACAAGGTGGAAAGTTTCTAGAGAAACTTTCTACTAACTGCTGCTGGCAAGGGGAGAAAAGATATAGAATAAATATAAAACTCGTATTTATTCATCAGTCTGGACATTTATTTCACTGAAATCTCAACCTGTTAAGATCAGTCAGATCTTTGCTAACAAAGTTCACTATCCACCTGCATCCCTTTCAGCATTTTCTTTTAAATTAAGTCTTACAGAAAAATGTTATTGTGCTCATTTTTCCAACTCAAAATATTAAGCAGATTTCATCACAATAATGTCTACTTCAGTTTGCAGCTATTCAATATTTCAGCTCTTTTCCACTTTATCAGCAAGGAAGCCGGGATCTTCAGAGGTTGGGCGCTGGGAACAAAGTGCAGACAGAAACCCCCTGTGAGCCTTTTTTTCATCATTAGTTTTTGAAAAAAAAAAAAAAATCTAACACACCATGACTTTATACTTTTTATAATTTTTTATCTTTGTGACTTTTCAACTCCCTCTGGCTACAAGAGGAAAGCAACCAGTCACATGACAATGGGGCGCTACAAAGGGGAGAAGCCCAGGCCAGGTATGCAGATCAAACACCTTTCTCACTTCCACTAATGAGTGCCAGTTGTGTGATTTATGCCGTAGCCAGAGGGCTGCTCTTGCCAGCGACTCAAAGAAAACATGGGATTACAAGGACACCTGCAATCTTTCAGACTGACTCACTCTACAGGCACAGGAAAACTCCAAGGCACAGATTTTGCAATTATGGAGCATGCACACCTGCCACGATCAAAGCCAGAGACACCCAAAAGAACCAAAAGACATGAGAAAAACATGAGAACCACAACCCCTATGAATCTCCTTGTGTTTGATTTCCTGTCACCCTCCTGTTCCTAACAGCATTTGAAAAAAAAAATACATAAAAGTTAAGATCTAGTAAATATTATTCAATTTAGTCATAAAATTTGCCTAGTTGCTTAATGTCTTTTACAGAAGGAAACTGGAAGATAAGTCAGGGAGATTGATGAACATTACAGAACATATATACATTTTAATTCATTTGTACCCAAAGGGTTTCTGCATTCCCTATGTTACCATAGCATTAAAAACAAAACAAAACCCACCTGTGCTATTCTTAATTTGTTTCAAAAAGTTTCTGTTGATTTTCTACAGCCAGGCTCAACCTCCAAGTTGAATGGCTCCTTACCAGAGGCAGAAGATGAGCATGCCAGAGCCAGCAAAAAGTACCGCATCACTTCATCTGAAAGACTTGCTACTTAAGCCTGAAGTCCTTGGAAAAGGGGGCTTATGCAACCTTGCTCTTTGCGCTCATCCATTTGCAGACTATTTTCCACAACTAATTTGAGGACAAATGGCTGTGGCTTAAAAACACAAGTCTTGTTCCTGCAGTGTTGAAAACCAGGCAGAGAGTTATAGCGAAAAGAACAAAAAATCCACCACAACACAAAAAAACGGTATAAAAAGCCACTCACTCATCTCCTGCCTGCTTACTGACCAGACAGTTTGTGCCAAAAAGTCATTACAATGCACTTAGAAATAACTCCAGTAGAGCAACATCCTTGCTTGCCACACACACTGTACAAGCTCCTAGACTGAAATACACTTAATTATTTGCTCAAACATGGTCATGAGTCACAGTTGGTCAGACATTCAGGTATCCCATTCCTGAAACTGCCCAGCACAAACAAAACCCAACTGGCAAAACATGCATTTCAGACAACTCGGAGCTGCCACCAGACATGCTGTTCTGGCCACGAGGGAGCCAAAGGGCTCACCAGCAAGTCCTTGCCCTTATTTCTCAAACTAATGTTTCTCACTTGTGAGAATTTAAGAATACATTGGCTCCAGCTTGGAACGAACCTTGGCACTGGTCCTGCTTTAAGCAAGGACCGAGGCACTTGCTACAGGATGACATACGCAGATTCCCTCCAAGGCTGAACCTTCCCTGAAACACGTACCAGTGCCTATTTTAGTCCAGGCAGAGGTTGGAAAGCAAATGCACATGTGGTTGTGCCAGCACGCCTCGAGGTGTGAGAAGGGGTGGAATAGTACCAAGCAGCTGGAGCCACAACCCACAGAGCCATCTCACGTGTGGCCACAGCGGTGCCAGCTGCTACTTCACACAAACCTGCACATTCATTTCCAAAACTTTCATCAGCAAACACTTTTGAGGGGTGGGGGGAAATACATCAGACTCTTTTAAATAAATATACACATAGTAGTATTAAACATGTTAAAAAATCCACTAATTTCTGTTCCAAACATCAGAAGTTAAATATTTAGACTTCAGAGACTCAGACAACTTTTCAGCATGCCAAGTTCAACAGCATTTTCAACTCTTCTGATTTTATTTTTTTAAACGAGGATTATAAATATACATATTTAAATAAAGAGGTATCATAGTCCAGTTACTTTACATGCTTAATGGACTTAGAATTTTACATTTTACTCTTTCTGACACTGTAACTAGTATTAGAGACAAATTGCCTGTTTGGACAAAGTATTCTATGCAAGAAGTTCATTTGTTTATATTCATTTAATCAATTAAAGCAGTCCTTTTCTTTCTTTCTTGTTTGTTTGTTTTTACTTCCTGGCTAGGAGCTTGATTTGAAATATATATATATTTCTGGAAAGACACACTGTTTGACAGAATTAATATTCTCTAGAGTTCACTGCCAGCTCAGGTTGCTTTACACTCAGCTGTAATCTAAGACAACTACAACTAGTCCTTGAGTACAATCCAGTACATATTTTCAAAAAAAATAAAAGCACACAACAAAAAATTGTTTTTAAGATTTTAGGTAAGATTTGAGGTATAGAAGTTCTTTCTTTTCTGAAGTGCCCCCCACCACCTCTTGATCTCAAAACCCCTAGGAGACAGCCAAATCAGGCTCTGGCCTGGAGGTCATTTCGTTCCCAGCTCTGAAATTAACTGCTTGATGATCCTGAACAAGTATGTTCACACACTCATCTGTGTCCCCTCTTCCTCTTCTGCTTGTTTATTCACATTGTCACCGCTCCTGCAAGTCTCTCCTAACGTCTATATTGCATTCACTAGAATTCTATGCTGATCTCAAAAGGGGATAAGCTTAAGAGAGCAATGTCTACTGAAGCATGTTTAGTTCATTCAGCTATCAGTCCTTGTCCTCTCAATACCAAGCTTACGGTGCCACAACCTCCCTTACTGGGAAGGCTGCAACTTCTTTCTAGTTGCAAACTGCACTCAATATTATAGCAGCTACGGGTACTGTCATCTTCTCTTGACACAATCAGCCCCTCCTGAGGGAGCTGCAGGCCGCCATGAGGCCTCCCCTCAGCCTGCTCTGCTCAGGGCTGAGCAAACCAAGGGACCTCAGCCGCTTCTCACACATCTTCCCCTCTAGACCCTTCACCATCTTCATAGCCCTCCTTTGGGCACTAACAGCTCTATGTCCTTTTTATGTTGTGGTGCCCAAAGCTGCACCCAGGCAGAGCAGAGCAGAGCAGCGCATCCCTTCCCTCCCTCAGCCAGAGGCAGGGCTGGGCCTGAGGCACTCCAGGGCACAGTCAGCCCTTTGGCTGCCAGGGCCCACTGGTGGCTCATGATCAGCTTGACATCGACCAGAAGCCCCGGATCCCTTTCTGTAGGGCTGCTCTCCTGCCTCTCGTCCCCCATCTGTACGTACAGCTGGGGTTGCCTGTATAACTCAACTGGACATCACTCTGAATGATCTGACCTAACTGGCCCTGCTTCCAGCAGAAGGCTGTCCTAGATGGCCTCTGGAGGTCCATTCCAACCCACATTCTTCCATTTATGCAGTGAGATATACACATCTCAGTATCAGAGAAATTCACACGTAATTTTTTGTACAGAAAGTGCCACGGCCCAGAGAAGCAGACGGCAGGTGCCTCCAGTCACACACGGCCCTCCAAGAGCTGAGGAAGCCGCAGCAGGGGCCTCTCCCGCCCCATCCTGCCTCACACGCCTTCCACAAGTAAACCAAGCAGTATCAGAAGGCTTTTCTGGGACTACAGTGGCTCCACAGAGCTCAAACCGAGGGGTTACACTTCTTATAAAAACAGCAATGTGGGCACTGAGCCTTCAGATGCTGATAGGTTATAAAAAATAACCACCAAGTCTTCTCAACGCTGGCATTTATTCTGCAAACACGATAAAACTGCAATTTTAAGCAGTTTCCTTAAATACTTCCTAAGACCCTGGGGAATAAATCAGCAGTAAAATTTACATTGAGATATATTTTGTCTAACATGAAGAATAAGCCCTAAACCACCACACAAATGTTTTCCAAGACTATTTTCTCTCCCCTGTATGTACATTTAATGTGGACAACAGCATGCAAAAACACCTTGGCTTTTGGCAAAAGCAGCCATCTCCTTGAGAGCTTATGGTATCTGCCAGAATTTATTCTGTAACTGGTAGAACAGAGCTGTACATGGTGATGGATCAGTAGTCAATCTGCAAATTCATGAGAATCAGAATTTGAAAAAAAATAAACTACACATACAGATTACAAAATGAATGTTATCAAGTGAATAGTTTTAGCTCCTATCAGGGAACACCTAAAAATATTATTCACAGGCTAATTTCAGAATTAACACCAGACACTTTATCAGTTAATACTCTACAGTACTGTAAGTGAACTCCTTTGAAAATGCCTAAGACATTTAAAAATGAGTGGTTAGCGACACTTACACAAAGCCACTGTTTAAAAAAAAATACTTTTGTAGACATTAACTAGAATTCTATCGTCTGCACAGAGCCAATTAAAATGCTATTAAAGATGCCAAATTAATACTATGAAGCTGAAACTTCAAATAGTAATTACATGCTCCAGCAGTCAGATCTGATAACAAATACCAAGTACTTACACCATGCTTTCCACCCGTAAGATGCACCAGCTTGCGAACAAGCACACAAGCACATCTTTGCACTCTACTTGGGGGGGAAGAAATGCTGCTTTAGAAAAAAGCAAGGGAGAAGATAAGCTATAGCTTATTTTTATATGCTCCATGAAAGGGGTGAAAGCAGCACACCAGTAATGCAATGGGCAACAGCACTGCTGGGAAATAAGAAAGCAATCAGATTTTTGTCAGACCATCATCCTTGGATCCTGAACTGGACTTCAGTCACTTGCGTTAAAGCCACCTGCATCGTTACAGCCCTGCCCAGCACCTCTGCTCTTCCACCTCCCTTCAAACCTTACTGCAGGAGCCAAGATGATGTCAGCCCAGAACCAAACCTCTCCACCTCCACTGCACATCCCACTGCTGCCCCTACACCCCACCCCAGGCAACTGAATGACAGCACAAAGACCACAGCTACAAGTGCTCAAAGGCAGATGATAAAACCTGCACCTTAGGAAAGCTACCAGCCTCCAGGCACTCACATAGTTAAACGCTCTCCTTGGTATCACTCTCTTTCCAAATTCATTTTTAAGGGGTCCTGCAAGTCACTCTTCAGGATCAAATCTGGAAACCTCCCCACTCCTTTTTTTTTTGAGCTAAACAAAAAAATAAACAGAAGCTAAATGTGAATAGAAACGTATTAAAATGAAAAATGTCTGGGACTACCAGGAAGCCACGCATTACCATCAATAATCATGTGTATTAATGCAAGCAATCTGACTTGATACACAACCCAGCCAATGTTTAGTGTGATGAAACAACTGGAAGGAGGCCTACCCTTTCGTTACTTTAAATCACTCCACTTTCAGTTACTCTTGAAGGACAGTGTGATACACGCTGCGAAATAAACACACACAATGAGACAACCATCCTGACAATAATCAAAATAAATAAATAAATAAATAAATAAATAAAAATAAAATAAATACCAAATTTCACTTTCAGATGGGTACATCCAGCTCCCATTGATGTTAGACAACAATCAGCTGATACAATGAAGAAGTTACTATTATAATAAAATGAATTGTACATACACGAGTGTCAGATATTCCCTACACTCAAGGTTTTGCTGAATTCTACATTCAAAATACAAATCCAGCCTGTTCTGTATGGAAAATATATCATATTCTCTTTTTATTTATAACACAGTGGGGGCACAATACATCTTCTAAGAAGTCTGAAGTATACATTTCTACAGTTTGCTTGAAAGAAAGCACATGATCTTTAAGACACATATTCTCAGATTCTCTCAACTGCCACTTAAAATTGAACCTGCAAAATGCAAAGTTCATTGGAATTTACTGGAAAGGTCACCCTAGAAAGATTCATACTTTTTCCTCTTATCCCATTACTTTCAATAACAAAGTTTTAATTAGGAAGAGATTGGACCACATGAGAAGTTGTTTTATGGCACTGAGCATGTTCAGGGAAGCTACGTTCATTCCCAAACCAAGTATTATGAAGCTCTACATTTTTAGATGAAGAAAAAAAAAAAAGTTTGTCAGTTTGTGCAGAGAATCTAGCAGACACTTCATTTCTGCTGCACAGCACTGCTATCCAGGAGAAAAAAAAAAAAGTAAAAAAAAAAAAAAAAGTTGTATAATTCATTCAAGACCCCACACTCAAAAATGTACCAAAGCAGCTGGTAAAGCAAAAGAATGCAGAGAAAGAAACCTGAGGCACAGGCACAGCTCAACAGCAGTACAGAAGTTTTCCCAATATGACTGTTGCCCACTGTCACACTAGTTCTGATTTTTCACTTTTCTGGCTAACTAGTCCCAAGCCTCCATTCTCCCATAACCTGCCCCATAAAGTCAGTAAGCATTTCTCTTTAACATTAAAAAAAAAAAAAAACTCCTTAAAGTCCCTGAACACCCAATACTGTCACTATGAAACCTGTAGCAGGCTCCCTGTCAGATGACATCTGCCAGAGGATGGGAAATTTCCAAAATCCAGTAGCCTGCTAGCGCGTGATCTTTCACTGCTTCTTCACTGTATTTATTCTCCTACAGAAGAAAGTGGTTTGGTGCCTTAAGACATGGAATCTTCCAGTTAATTGCCATTCACAATTTACTGGCACTGAAGTGAATTGATCCACGGAGTTTAGCAGCATTTCCAATCTGGCCGTCAAGCTGCTCATCCTGGCCTTAGGAAACACTTATGCTATGACCTCATACAAACCATCTGCTGCACACATTTACACCTAGGGAATAATCTCGTGAACCTAACGCTAGTAGAAGTGGCCAAAAATGAGAGACATTCCTCCTACATTAGATGCCAGGAGCGTCAAAAAAAAAAAAAAAAGTAACAAGTTAGTGTTTTGGTCATTCTCAAGGCTGCTTTACCACAGTCTTAAGAACAGCCACACACTTTGGGGCATGACAGAGGTATATGGCTTTAAGTTGATGTATCTGTGTTTCCAGCAGTGGACCTGTGGCTGTGGGTTATTGTTTGCTTGCTGGTTTTGTTTTAAATATTAGAGGGATTAAGTAAAAAAACTTTTCAATTTTCACACAAACAGGAGAAAGAAAAAAAAAGAAAAACAAAAACACCAAAACCAACATTGCCCACTGTTCTAATGCAGCAGGTAGTAAGATTATTTTAATCATTACAGCTAAAACAAACTCGTACTTACCCTCCACAGACCATCTGCATCTTGTCCAAAGTGAGTGCTACAATTCTGCTGGGAGCGAAAATGAAGCTGTTACAGGAGCAGTACCTGTTCACTGCTGATGTGGGCCAATAAATCAGACAAGAACTCAACATCAAAAACATCGTATGTGCCAAAGACCTTTGCCAACAATTGATATAAAATAAAAACAGCCAAGACCAATTTAGCCCCGTGTAGTAACACTATTAAGTAGAACCATGGGAGCGAGAGTAGAGTTCCCACTTTCTCTATTATTTGTTAACTTTTATGCAGTATCTCATATTATCAAGCATGCTGCTGTATAGAGTGCCTATGGCTGCCCACATGAGCTTCACAAATCAAGTTCTTACTCTAAGGTTGATTTATCTCCAAGAGCCTTCAAAATTAACAGCCAGCTGTAAAGGAGAAAGGCCAAGTGAATCTTTCCCTGCCTAGAATTAATTTCAGTGCTGTATCAGGTCCGAACAGGTGGGATAAAGGACTGAAAGAAAACAAAAGTGAATGCTGGAGAAGTTGAATCCATCACAGCAACTGAACACATACAGACAGGAATGATGCACACTGCCTTAGGATCTGACTTTTTTCCTCCCCTCGACTAAATGCATCACCTAGCTTTACCAAATAAATAAGCATGATGTACAAGCACTATGGATAGAGTAAATCTCTGCAATAAAAGCACTCCATTACTTTCACACCAAAGCAGTGATAAGAATGTGTATTATGATTTATGGTTACAGTGCCATATAACTCACAGTCCGCAGTAAAAGACAAGCTTTACGTGCATGTGACTGTGTGAAAACACCACACACCCCGCGATCATGGAGCGCACCCCCGAGCCACCGAATTATGCTTCAGAACCAGTGCTTTCATTTTTACAGTGCCTTCTAAGCCACACAGCACTGCTGGCACATTTTTTGAGGCTAACCAATTTCTTGCTAACTCCCTGAAATAACAGCTGAAGATGATGAGAATTGACCACCCCATTCACTGAAGATTAAGTTTGATGATTTCAATAGCACTGTCATTAGCCTTTTAGTTTGCTGTACATTTTAAAAGAAATCCTGTGAACATACTTACACCACAATTCAAACAAAGCTTTCCACCTCTGCAAGCTCAGCAGCAAAGGTAAGGTCTCTAGAACACTACTTTTTTTTTTTTTTTTTTTTCCAATTGGAAGCTCTGTGATATGCAGTCCTTGGCTGATGAGTATGCTGAAAGAAAACCCTTTTATAGCTACGGTCACACCAGGAGAAAAACAAAAACAAAAAACAACAACACACTCAGCTGTTTTCTGCCCAATAGGTGATCCCAGTTTAGATGGCGACAGTGACTGAACTGCACCCTCCAGACTGCAGATTTAGCGCAGCGCTGTGCTCACCCCGAGGAAAACACTTCTGCCAGAGCTTCCAGGTTCCTTCCTGACAGCTGCGGTGGCGTCAGGCGCTGTCAACATCAAAACCTGCAGACACGAGGGGAACCTTTAAATGGTGTTAATAACCAGGAGCTACAGGGCCTGTTACCTCCAGGCTACCTTTGTTAGAGGACCTTTGGGGCTCTGCCTCCCGTGCCCTCCTATTGCAGCTGCCCCAGACTTCGGACGCCCCTTGGGGTCAAGGGGGAGCAGCTCCGTCACCAGCAGGGTGTCGAGGCTGGGCTCATGCAGGGAGCTGCCGCACCACCCCGAGCTGCGGTGCTTTGGAAGCCAGCACAGATCTGCTTCCATATCCATTGGGCAGCCACTGTGGTTTGGTTTTTAAACTTCGTCAGCAGAAAACACAGGAGCCTGCACACCCACTTCTTGGATTACCAGTCTGCTTTGTTAGAGTGCCACAGCACCCAAGCTGCTTCTCAGAAAATTCTAAGGAACATCACGCAGCCTCAAGCCAACAGGTGAGCACACCTCAATCAGGCGTGCTGCTCTCCCTGAGCCACTGGGATCGCATCAAGCCAACCACTTTGTTGTCCTTCTCTTCTGCATGCAACATACCTACTATCCAGCACATTTACCAATATAAAGGGCAGCAAGTAGTAGTTGTCCAATGTGTATAGATTGTGGGAGAAGTGTTGAGAATATCAGGTCAAGAAAGATGCTTGTTTTTCCAGGGTTTTACTCACTAGCCACAAAAAGTTCTCACCCACTTGTGGTCTCACCAGATCACAAATAACAGTGATCTCATTAGCAAGAACAAAGGATGGTTTCCTCTACCTGGCTATTAATGAATGGAAAATAAATGCAAAATTAGTGAGACAAAAGGAAAGACTCCAGGAATCTTGCACACGACTGACTTAATACCTCCAACAAATATACAGAAACAAAGCTGTTAGGTGAGTGCGCAGCTTTTCTCTAAAGCTGGGTGACAGCTAACAACAACTTGCAACTCTCTCAAATAAAACTCTATTTTCCAAATAGTATGACAGGAGCAATACTTACACAGTTTAAAGCCAGTAATCATTCCAAACAGTTTAATTTTGTCCCTGAGAGATGAAGAGTAAAGAATGGATTAGGTTTTTAATTAGTTAGCAGAACACTGCTGCTAGCTCCCAGATGTTTGTAGCCAACTCCATGATCCAGAAGGGGGGGAAGGCAGACAGTGATAATTCCTAAAATACTTCTCCACTGCAACAAGTCCAAACAGCTCCATGGTACTGAACTCTGCTCATTCCTCAGAAAATTAAGAATTTAAGGTCAGCTTCAGAGGCCAGTTATTTTCACCAACAAACAGAACCCAGTTTAGGCTCAGCAACATCCCTTCTCCAATCTCTTTCCTCTCTGTTTGCATCATTACTAAACTGCTGTTCCAGTCAGTAAAAATAGGTATGGGGTATTTAAGTATTACTCTGATATTTTCTTCACGCACGTCCTTTAAATTGGTGCTTCACTAAGAACAGATTCAGCATTGTTTTTAAGAAAAAGACAACTGAACCGTTGCAGGCTCATGCCTCATTTTTGAAGTTCCCTTTTCCCCGCGACATTTTTTGCCTCATGTTCTTTTTATTCAGCAAGACAAAGAGAAAATGTAAAGGAAATTGAAGAAATTCAAATACCCTGACAACTATTGCACATTTTAAACTGACAGCTGTGCTACAGATGCCAATCGTATTTCTAGTTCCTGATAAAACAGCCCTGAAGATGCCAGAATTCTGCTCTTGTCACCCAAGATGCCCAAATGAGTCTTTCCACTCAACATATTACCATACCTCAATCCTAAAACACACAGCACCATTGATGAAGGCAGCCCCACGCAATTCATTTCACTGGTGCTTGTGTGCTGCTCAAACTGTAAGACATGCCAGGCAGTGCTTTTCTTGGCAGGCGCAGCACTTCTGGTGTTTCAAAGCTGCAACGCCAAAGGTCAAAATTGTAGCCACCGAAGAAGTTAGAAACCTCCTCCAAGGCAAAATCCGTGTCCCACTGTTATTATGAGGCTGAATGAGGCATTTATTAAACACGATAAACCGTAACTCACAGAGCCAAGAACCTCTAAAGAAGTTCTAAGTTTATTTAAATCTCATCACTGAAGCGTGACAGAGCCACAAAGCTTGCTACCTGAAAGCACAGATAATGCTAACGTCTGTCCAGTGAAAGCTCTTCCCATCTCCAAACAAGTGGCATCGCTAATCCTTCAAATCATTATAATTTTAAATGTTAAAGGCACTGCGTATCGATACCTGCTACTCTCAAAGTGAGTGCCTCTGTCTTAGCTGACAATCTGAATGCCAGCTCTGAGCTTGACACGATGTAGAAAAATGTCAAATTATCTCATTACAAAAGTTTCTAATGAAAACATAGATGAATACAAATGAGAGTACCTCTTCAGGAAACTCCTATAACAAATCCAGTCTTTGTCACTGAATGAGTGACATATTTGATTAAAGAATTTTCCCCATGCACAAATGATTTCACTCGCACACCAATCACATTTTTTTCATATGCAAGCGATTTCCTTTAATCCTTACAAGCCTGCGTGCAATTCATAGTTATTGCACAGAGTTATAGCCGCTTCCAAACAGGACTGGATTATGGTTTATCTGCCTGGAAATCATCTTCCTCCACTAGTTATGGTCCACATTTCTATGCAGTTAGACACTTGATTAGGTTATTTTCCATAGTAGAGGGTCTGAAAAGCAAAGAGCTTAACCAAAATCCCCCAAAGAAGAACACTGCTTAGAGCATTTGTTTCACGCATGCAGTATGCTGCGGGACGGGGCCAAGGGAGGCAAATGGCTCTGAAGGGCCAGCTAACGCAGAGCACGAAGTTGGCAAGAAACAGGTGCCACATCTGTTCTGCAAGCAGTGATGGAGACACGTCCACGGTGCCTTCGTCCCACTGCCACCCGATGGCATTCCCAGGGGAGCTGCCGGGTGCTCCTCACGATGGTCCATCGGCAGCCGTGCCCGGTGGGCGATGCGCCCCGGCTTTGGGAGAGACAAAAGACTGGCGGAGAGGACCCACGCAGCGCAACGAAGCGCACCTGATCTTTGAGCAGCGACTACAAACTAATGGCAAAGGCTCCTGACTCCGCTAATCGGCTCCCTCTCGCTCCAGAAGGCGTCGGGCAGTGCCCCCCTCCGGGCTGGAGTCACAGCAGCCCTCAGGGCTAGGGCCACAGGACCCCAGCCTCGTCAGGGGGGCGGCCGTGGCCCCAGTCACCCCTACGGCCCTGGGAGGGCTGGGGGCGGCCGTGGGGGGAGCCGCAGCCCCAGGCTCATTCCACAGCCCCCGCGGGAACGGCTCTGGTGCCCCCATTTTACCTCGGGAGAGGGCAGTGGGGAAGGAAGAGCCCGACCCCCGGTCCCCCCCACCACTCCCCGCCAAGAGCCCGCCGCGGGACCCCGGCACGAGCCGCCCCGCAGAGAGGACCCAGCCCCGCGGCTGAGGGCTCGGGCACCGCTACCGGCACCAGACGCCCCTCCGCAGCCCCACTAGGGGGAGAGACCCGGCGGCGGTGATGGTGGTGGTGGTGGCAGCCCTGGTAGCGGTGGCAGCCCTGGTTAGCGGTGTCGGCCCCAGCCGCGGCCCCGCTCCCCGCCCTGCACTCACCGCCCGCCACGCTCCCGTCCCCCTCTCTCGCCGGCGGAGCCGCCGCAGCCCCAGCAGCACAATATGGCGAGCAGCAGCCTCCGCAATGGAGCTCGGGAAATAGAGGGGAGTTACATATTCATGGCTGGGGCTGGGCAGGGGTAGCGCCGATGGGGCTGCCGACACCGAGCCGCGAAGCGCCCGCCTACCCCCACCGAGACGTGGCGGCCGGGGGCCGCTGGCTCCTTCCCCGCGCCTCAGCGGCGGCCGCCCGGCCTTGGCTTCCCGCTACCGCCGGTCCCGGAGGGCGCCGAGCCCGGTGAGGCTCCCGCCGTCCCCGCCCTCCCTTACCTCAGTCCGTAGCCCTCCCGCCCCACGGCCGTGCTAAGCCCTGGGGGCGAGCCGCGGCCCTCAGCCCCCCACCCCAAGCGGGGAGCGGGTCCGGGCCGCCGGCGGCTCGGTGCCTGTGGGGCGCTGCCGCCGCCCCTCAGCAACTGGGACGGGGGTAGCCGGGCGCCGAGGGAGCTCTCGCTGCGCCCTGGTGGGCTTCAAAGCGCGCAGAAAGCGCTTCTGGGGGCCCGGACCCGCTCTGCGGTAGCGAGGCGAGAACAGGCATTTGTCTTCGGGTGTCGGCGTTTTAGCGTCTGGTAAATTAAGGGGACGGCTCTCATGAGCTCACGGGGTTCACCGCGCCTTCCCTGGTCTCGTCGTGAGCTGCCTGAAGGCAAAGCAAAGGGTCGCACCTCGCGTAGTGCACCTGAGCCTCGTGGAGGCAAAAAGCGAGCAGAGATTGTCTCGTGAGACATAAGCTCATACTTCAGTCTTTAGTGATGCTACAAAATAATGTAGAATTGCTCAACAGGGGGTATTTCGAACGTTTTAAGTTTTCCTTGAGCTTTACAGTTAACAGCTGCACAACTGGCATATGAACAGGTAAAGTCCCGGTTTGGATTTTTTCTGTCTTTGCAAAACTTCTTATTTTTAAGAAATTCTGGCACAAACCAGGTTACTCCTGGTGGTTCTAAATAAACGTTTCTACCTAGCAGCTCTTGCTCCTGCACGCTCCTTGTGACCCACACAGCAGCCTCTGTAACTAAAGCCTCCCGAGGGCTCGCTTGGCAAGGCGGCCAGCAAGAACCTCTCTGCTTTCCAAGTGTGACCGAATCTCTCCGCTAAGTCTCACAGGCAGTGAGATGGGACTGGATTTAACAGTCGTCTTTGTTCCTGACATGTTTTTGGATTTTTTTTTTCTTATTGGGTCAACTAGGTTGGGCTTTTTAAATGTTAAAATTCAAAAGCTGTATAGAAAGATTAAAAAAAAAAAAAGAAAAAGAAAAAAGAGTGATTTTGATCAGTTCTGTTTAGAATGAAACTGGTCGGAATCGATAACTGAAATTATTCTTGTGTTTCAGCTGTTCATTGGCACTGAAGACGGGAAGACTCCAGTGAAGCTACACCAGAAAGCATCATTCATAGAAACCGCCTCACTCGCGTAGTGTCTTCAGTCCTTGGGTGAGTGAAATACTTCATATCTTAATGTGCGGCCATTAGTAAAACTGCTTTGAGACGAAAAAAGCCAAATGAATTGAATGTTGTAAAAATAAGATTGGCAAAGTTAAAGCACACAGTTTCAAGGAAGGCAGATCTCCAAAGGAAGATGGAGTGTGAGGTATGTTGGAAGCATCTGGTAAAATCCAGGAGTATACAGTGACACGTATTTTTTTTTTTTAAATAAGCATTTTTAAAAGCAATTGGCATAAAGGGAGACAAAAAGAAATTCAGCACAGTTAATCAGTTATGTCAGTGGTATCCAGGTCACCATATTCATAAGAATATTTATTTGATTTTGGTTTATATTTGTCATATTTAATAATTCATAACAGTACATTGGATCTTCTCTGCAACACAGTGTTGCAAGTACTTTTAAGGATATTAAAAAAAAAAAAAAAAGGAGGCCACTGTATGCTTTCCAAGTGCAGGCTGTCAGTCTGCCAAGACGTTGACATGAAGAAGTTTCCTGTTCAGGGGAAATACGTGGTACAGATGCACAGTTTTGCTCCATACCAAATACCCTGCTTAGAGTGGGAGTGGGGAGCCTGCAGAGCCTTGGCAGCACCCTGGGTGGTATGAGCAAGACGTTTGGAGGGGATTTTTCCCCCTCTGTTTAGCAGTTATTAGATCGCATCCAGGTACTATGTCCAGTTTTGGGGCCACAGTACAAGAAAGGCATGACTAAACTGGAGTGCCATTGCAAAAAAATTAAATCGAGAAAGGTTGGACAGAATATGAGGAAGACACAAAAGCAGTGCACAGGTTGCCCTGAGAGGCTCCGCCATCCCCTACCTTGGGGGTTTTCAGGACCCAACTTGCTCAAGCCCTGAATGGCCTGGTCTGACCCCAAAGCTGAGCTAGTTTGAGCAGGAGGGTGGACAGGGACTTCCTGAGGTTCCCTCCAGCCCATGTTATCCCATCATTCTGTGATTCTGTTCTGACAGTGCAGACAAGGAAGCCTAGGATGTGAATAATATTGTATTTCAAGCCTTGTCTTTGTGATCATTTTTATTCTTTGCAGCTTTCTCTGTAGTAGGTAGAAAAAACACGTGCTGCGTGATAGCTGAGATAGCTTTCATCAGCTTGTGGCTTCCAGTGTTCCTTCTGTAATGGAAGCTTTTCTCATGCTCCTTGTAGCAGCAATATAATAGTACAGAAAATTACCCCAGTCAACTGAGACATGCTGTTTCCATGTCCTCCTTCCAGGTAAAATATTTATTACCTGTTAAAGTGATTGAAGGTCACCCATTCACTACCTTTTAGAAACTAGTATAAATAGAGAAGAAAATGGAAAATAAAGTACTCCCATTTTCAAAGTCAGGAGCAGAGAACAGTAAGTAACACGTAATATGTGGGAGAAGGTAGGAAATTTCCACGATGGCGTGTTACTTTGCTGGTGCATTACACTAGGGAAAAATGAGTGTATAACTAAATGACAATGAGGAAAAAATACACAGGTGGTGGATTGGTAAAATGAGGTAAGGTAATTGGTGGTGCCCCAGGTAGGCTGAGAGTCTTGTCTGCCCTAACATTGGTAAAATTAGCCTTTCTCCCTTGCTGGCTGCCCCTGCTAAACAGGGCAAGAGAAATTTCTGACACATTAACCCTTTGTGCTCATTGCAGATTGTATACAAGGGATCGAATCAGAAAGAAGGGAGGAATGAAGAAAGGGCTCTGAGGTTGTTTCTCTGAACCAACACGGGCTCAGAATCATAATTTTGCTACAATTTAAGATTTAGTTTCATTGCAATAAAAGCAGAGGCAAACAAGTCGTTTGATCTTAATTAACAATGAAAAACGCTTGATACTATAAATATACTCTTTTATAAGAGTGACATTAAAGAAGATTGCTCAGCACAGGTTGTGTTGTGACAGGCCACGTTCTAGAGAAAGTTCAGGATACAAGAAAACTGTGTACTTGCATGAGAAGCTGTGTTCTAGCTTCAATGCTAAATTAAGATACCTAAAGAATAAACATTTGCTTGATGATGATATCTTGAACTGACAAGCACAACTAGATCCATGTGTGCCAATGATGTGACATTGTTGCAGTGTGGCTTCTCTTCTTGCTAGGGCTGTAAGAATTCAGTGAAAACATCCAGTAGCAATCCAGAGTAAAGACCCTTCACTGGACATAAGAGCAGCACAAATATATGGTAAAGGAAGGAATTACGCGCCCTCATTAAATAACAATTTGCTTTCTTATAGATGTTGTGTCTGAAGTAGGGCTCTCTGACTATATACGGGTTTAATAGACCCAGAGTAATCAGTGATGGGGGGTATCTGTCACAGCAAGGCTGAAGTTATGTCACTTTATGCAACATTTGAATGAATTTCTTGATGATAAGTGTAAGGAGTTACTTTGGATATGCTTGCTAACAGTGTGGTAGGTTATGCTGAGCAGTACTAATGTCCAGAGCCATAGACTTTATATCTGTTTCAGTAGTGGGTCACATGTGCTAGAGACTTGTTTGTGTATGCCTTGAAAATAATTTGTTGTGTGACAGAAAAGGTCAGCTCTTCTGTAATCTAGATTAATTTCCACGTTTCATAGGAAACATAACACCCCGCTACAGTATTTCTCAGAACTTTGAAAAGACAGTGACTTTATTTTGAGACTTGTAGGCAAAAATACGTGTGAAGGAAAAAAACATGGCACACATCATCTACTCACAAAAGTAATGTGCATAAATGGGAATTGTAGCAGAATCCTTATTACTCAAGGATCAAATTGCACAAATTATGGATTCTATCTGCTTTATTCATTTGGAAAAGAAATGTGTGAGGCATTGCAGGATCTTCACTATTCAGGCCCCACTATTATATAGCTCTTGCTTTCAAAAAAGGTCACTCAAGACCAGTACATAGCCAGCATTTGGGTAATCAGAGGTGACTCAGTGGCAATCAGAGGGAAAGTTATCTCTAAAAACAGTGGTTTGTAAGTCCTGAATAAGCTAGAGGTAGCAGAGATGGGAGCAGATAGTAATACAGTGGATCTTGTTTAGGATGAACCATTTGTCTTCCTCTTCAATGCTTCCTGAATATGTTGAGGCATCTGACCCTAAAATGTCCTTAATCAACTCAGGACTGCAATGCACTTCTTGTGCAGTGTGCAGAATGGCAACAGACTTTGAGCAATCAGGAGCGTCAAATTTTTCACCAGCTTTGATGGTGACTATCAGGCCAAACTATCTAATGCAGATTACTTATAAGTAGGCAAAGATGAGAGTGTAGGAAAAAAAAAGTAATCTCAATTCTTAATGGGAAGAAATTACCTCAATTCTTAATGGACAGTGTAGTCTAATAGCATTGGTACAGGCATGAACCATTCCAGTGTAGGTACAAGACAAACAATCATGCAACCCTAAAATAACAGTAGTACAGTGGTATCAGAAACTGGTAGTAATTCAGCAATATTTAGTATTTTCCAGCCACTGTTCTCATAACATGATTGAACTGCGTGCTTCTGAAAATAATCATATCAGCAAAGTAAAATCAGAAGTGACAACTAGCCAAGAACTTCAGGAGCAGAGTCAGAAAGGAAAGATGTTTCCGAATTCATAAAATTAAGTTTCAGGCAATGATAAAAGGATTTTGTCAATTAAAAAAAATAGTTCAAAATAGCAAACCTCCAAATTACAGAAATGGCATATAAGCAAGAAAGTTAGTACATGAAATTCAGATTCTTAAATATTTCAAAAGGCAAAATCCCAAACTCACTTAAACTGAAAAAGATATAAAATCTGTAGCCTTAGGGCTGGTGCTTGAAAATACACTTTCATAATACTCATACTTTGAGTAGACATTTTATGTCTCCTTAGTTTGTGAAATGTCTTTAAGACAGATTAAGATGGTTGTCTGAAATAACAAAGCTGGATAATGAAAAGTATTCTTTGTAAAGACCTGCCTAATCTGGACTTCTGGGGTGGGGTAGCATGCACTTAAAGGCAGGTATTAATTCTGAACTTGATACTTAAGACAGTATGTTAACAGGTGTAGAAATTCAGGGAGTCAAAGTAATTATTTAATCATTTAATCAAAGTAATTATTTAATCATGTAATTAGCTTATTAAAGATATTTTCTTTAGCTGGGAACTTCATCTAGGCATTTCCTTTAACCCTTATATATGGTAAGAGAAAATAATTAATTGATTTTATCTGAAACATATTGCTTAGCCACTACAAAGGCAGTAAGTGTTTTTTTTCTGGCATGTGCTGCCAACAAAAATGAAGTGTGCTGCCCAAAGTAGTACCTTTCTGACAGTATTTGCAGCTATTCAGGTGCTCTAACATAGGTGTGACTTTACTGTTGCTAACACATTGTGTTCTGGTATAGACTCTAACACGGGAATAGTACAGTACAGTACAGAGTACAGTAAACATTTTGGCTTTGATTCACTAGTGATATCAACTCTGATAGCACAGTATTCCCCATGCTCGGCTTATTTCAAGTGGTGAGAGCAATGTGCTGAACACATGCGGTTTTCTTCTACTTCTGGGATGTTGTGCAGGCTACCCTGCTCCATGTAGCTAAATGGACATTCAAAATCCAGGCTCTGAAAGATGAAGTGTTAATAGATACCCTTCCACTCCCTGAAATCCCAGGCCAGGAGATAAGGACAAAAAAGTGATAAGTTATTTATTATAAGTAACTAGGAGAAAGATGCTGCTCCTCTTAAATGCTAAATCAAATCTTCTGTGAGGAATACATCTAGGGAAAAAAAAAAAAAAGAATCCTATTCTATTGTAACTATTCTAAGAATTAATTCTAGACAGGGAGTGTTCATCACTTTCCCACCAAGCGTATTTGTTCGCTTTAGAAGGAAATTACAGAATGTGTGTGGCTGACAAACTACCACTGACCCTCTTCTGTGCCCCTGTAGGCACGTGCAATAAAGATTTGTAATCTTCTACTCTCTTCCTAGGGGACAACGTCCTGCCATTCCACACCATGTTTCCCACTAGTATCACAGCTAGGGGCCAGGGCTAGTTTGTGCTAGCACATGTTTTGCTTGCAAGGGCATGAATGAAAGGCAAAATCTGGAAGACAAAATTCCAAAGGTGCAAAGTGTGTGTAACCACCCAAAAGTACTTGTGCTACATGAACCATGATAAGGAGGAAGCTGGAAGCCAGAAAGCAGCAGCAATGAGTCAGTTTCTAAGTAAGGGCAGGAGAGAACAGGAGGAAAAATACCCCCACAAGAGAGAGAATTTTAGTGGGGATACAGGACTCGGGATTTCTCTACTCCCACTCCTGGATGGAATGGCTCAGGCCCACCTCACTTTCCAATGTGCCAAATTATGAGGTCTGAACTCCACAATGTGGTTTGGCAGCAAAGAGAAAACACAGGTGGAGGTTGGTGTTTGCAAAGGTGCTCCCCTAAGATATTTAGAGCAAGTCACTAGTAATATATCCAGGAAGTTCTGGAGTGAGCCAGAACTTAGTGGGACCTGTATCTCCAACCATTTTTGTGTTTCGTGCTGCCATTAACTTTTTTTTTTGGGGGGGGGGGTTAACCAACAGATGTAATTTCTGTTTTCTTAATTCCCTTTCCTGTGCTAATTGCTTAAAGCTTCTGTTTTTAAGCAATTGTTTCAAAATAGTTACAAGTGAGTCTTGTAAATTTGCTTGGGGTGACTTTTTGAAATGCTTTAGTGAGGCTGTAGGTATTCCTGCAGTCAGCCACCTTTCTCTGCAAAACAGCAGTAAAGAGGACAGAAACCAGACTAAGTGTCCAGTGGCGTCTGGTTTTCCTATAAGTCCTTTTTTACTGCTTAACTTACCTTTCTTATTATAACAAGTGGACTGAGAGGAAAGATATATTGTATATATTTATCTTCTTATTTCCCCAAAATAACTGGAGATTTTCCACGTACTTTCAGAAGAATCTAATTATTCTCAGGGCAAAGAGAAATGCACATCAGCTTTGGTTGTAATTGGTTATTCAGCAAAAATGTTTGTAATATCATGTCCTCTGCAGAAAGGAATCATTAACACCTATCATATGTGGTTTCCCATAGGGGAAGTTCTGTACAAACATTTCAAAATAGTTGTGTGTTTTGTTTTTATTTATTTATTTAATTTTTAAATAACTATATATACTTTGCAAAGACAAGGTCAAAGTCCTCTGAAGCTTGGAAGGTGGTAGTGTTTGGGGGAAAAGCTCTACAAACTGAGACTACCTCATAATAAAGATGTCTCTTGCACAGATGAGCTTTTGATTTGTAGTAAAATAAATAAATAAAATTAAAATTGCATTGTGCCCTGGAAAACAAATTTGACGACCATAGCTCTAATCATAGAGCTCTAGGCAATATTTTAGGAGTGCGCCACAACACAGCATGGTAGTAAGATTAGAAGTGGGGTGACATTTGTAGAACATTGTAGAATCTACCTGTAGAAGCAATACCTGCTTCCAAGCTCTCCTTGAGATTTGAAACAGAAGCTGCAAACTTCAAACTAAGTGTCAACAGAAACACTGAACTTGCCATTGAACGTTTGTATCCTGAAGGCCTGACTTGCAGGTGGTTAACACTACTGCAGATGTCTAGTTGCAAGGAGCTGCTTTTTCGCAGTAGCCTTCGGGATGGTATTTTAGGTAACTGTCTGGTGCCCTCTCGTGGAGTTTTCACATCACACAGCAGTAGGATTGAAGTACCTTACAGCGTCAGCAGAGATCTCATTAAAGTAGGGCGCTAATAAGTTTAGTTAGTCACATTTACAAGATAAAGAAGCTTTGGTTTATTGTGTTTATCTCTACGAGGCCATTATAAAACTAGTGAACAAGAGGATATTTTAAAATAGTCAGTCCAGGATAAAGACAGAAGTAGGTAAAGAGGAGGAGAGGGCAAAAATGGGGGGGGGGGGGGGGGGGGGGGGGGGGGGGGGGGGGGCATGAACAGGCACAGTTTTTGGCAGACCTGGCATACACATCAGTTATAGCAAATAATTGACTCCTTATTCCATCTTTTTATGCCTTATTTTAACATATTTGTCACAACACAGATTTAGCTTGCTTTGCGGCTGGTCAGGAAATTTTTAAAAAGTTAACTTTATGCATGATTGCATCAAGCACGGGCTAATATTTGCCACTAGAAAAGCTCAACAGATTATTGTGCCATGCTCTTCAGAGGCTGAGTTAATTTTGCCAGGCTATCTCTAGAGCTGTGTGTTTCTAATATAGTTCAAGAGGTTTTTCTTTCAACTCATCTGTTGTTTCCATTATTTTATCTTCAGCAGTGACCTCAACGAAGTGTGAAAAATAGGTGTGTGCCAGTTGTGTTGTTTCTGTGAGCATGTGACCTACCAAAGCAATTCTGTCCACTGCATAACACAGCTCTTTCCTCATAAATGTCAAGAGTTGCTTGACTCAAAGACAGGTCTGCTGCTATACTCTGGACAGCCCTTGAGTTTGGGGCATGTAGATCTGAGATCTCATTTATTTTGGGGTGGTAGTACATGTTGCACACCCTTACATCTCAGTCCAACATAATAAATCGGATTCTGCAGTTAGAGAGTTACTGTGCAGGAAGGCCCAGCTCAATTTCCACTTGTACTACAAATTGTGAACGTGAATCCAGTTAAGTCACTTAGGGCCTGTGAATAGGCTCCTACATCTGATGACAAAGATAGCAATTGTCAGGTAATCTTCTAACCACTGTTATAAATTAGGCTTCTGTAGTGACCTTTGATAGGTGCTGGGAGCAGGCATTAGGGTAGAGGTCTAAAAAAGAAATCATTTCCCTTTTTAGGCTCCACCTCCACTGTCCTCTCATTATTTTGAAGTTAAGGTATGGGAGGGAGATCTTCATTGTATGTTAGCTGTTTTTAAAGCACCTGGCTCCACTATTTGGAACAGTTTTGCTTTCCAAGTAACCAGCAAGAACAGAATTTAGAGGAAAATGGCCTACCTCTCTTCTCTGCAGCCTTGCACATCTGGTTCACATTTGCAGTAAGAAGAGAAATGAGATGACTAATATGGGTTTATGAATGAAGCAGATGTGTGCTTGTACCTGCACACACACGTATGTTGGATACAGAAGAACTAAACCTTTTGGATTCAGTTACATGAGGCATAAGCCTAGAAAGAAGTACCTGACTATTTGTTATAGTGGTCTCCGTGTCACTTGTAAAGAACCCGTATTTATGAAGTCCACCGTAAGAAGTCTGATAATGAGGAGTGCCTTGTTGCTGAATGTCTTCATGCAGTAAGTCAAGAAAGACAGCTTAGCACTTACTCTTCTATTGTCCTTTTTTCCTCAGATGAAATCTGTCAGAAAATGGATTTAGGAATTAGTGGTGTGGAAGTGAAATCCCATAGATCTGTGGTGCCGTGTTAAAAGTTGTCAGAATTTATTAGTATCTTTAAAACATGCAGTGGAAAGGTTAAAACCTATTAAAGGACAAATAGGAGGGAAAAACAGAATAAGCCAATCTTTTCAGACAAAGGAACAGGTGAGTATTAATGTACAGTCATTTTAAAATTCTGACAGGAGATAACTCCCCATAGTATTTGCATTTTATAGTTTAAAGTTGTCAATATTAATGCATGTTAAGTAAGTTTAAATTTTTTCTGCTGCCAATAATTTCTTTGTGATTAGTTGAATAGAAAAATTAGTGAAATGCCTCGGGCATCCCAGTCATTATGAATCTGTTTTTCTACATTGATTGCTGCAACGTACATGAGCAACGATGGTCAGAACAGAACATTTAGCAGTGTGGTCTGTGGGGGCAGCAAGTTTACAAAACCATTGAAAGTGGTTTTGAAGAGAGCTGACAGATTACTACAATGTTATCATTGTTACAGTCTCAGTGGGAGTCTGGTTTAATCTAATTAACATAACAGTGGCAATGCAGTGACAATCAAAATTAGAAGGACTAAAGAACTCTTCTATTATGTAGCCAGTGTCTGACTGGAAAAGAGAGACGTGATGAATGCAGAACAGGAGAATGCTTGAGGATGACTAATAGATCAGAAAAGGGTTGCTGTTTTTTTTTTGTTTTGTTTTTTTTTTTAAACTCATAAAATATGGGATTTTTTTACACAGTGTGCTCTAAGCACCAATTTAAGGTATTCTGAATCAGCCGCTCTCTACCTGCATGCCTTTGAACTGACTGAACTAGCAAAATAGCTTTGGTCCTCTGAATCATACCTAATTTAGATGTATAGAATGAGCTAAAGCTGAAGTTTCTGTTCAGGTTCAAACACGTAAAAGTAAGCTCCAATACAATTTGAAGTTGAGCTTAGAAACTTAAGCAAGAGAAATCGCAGAAGGTGTGATTGACAGATTCCATCATGAAAACAAAAATCCAGCTAAGTTCTTAAAAGCAGATTTCATTAGTTTTTTGTTGTTGTTGTTTTTTTTTTAAAAAAAATCTGTGGTGTGTTTCCACCACAACTTTGGAATATAATAATTGAAGGGAAAGAAAGGAAGGAAGGAGGAAAAGAGGAAGTAGCGATTCTCTTCAGGTAGTGATTCCTACACATCTACAGGACTAGGGTATGTAAGTCATACCTATTTTTTAAAAGAACACGTGTTGATTTGAGAACTTTACATTTTCTCAAGGGTCAAAGCTAGAGATTCTGAAATACCTTGAAGTTAGTGGAAGCAGGTGGGGGAAAATTGACTTTTTTTTCCATGAACCACAAAAATCAGGCTTTTTTTTGGTAATCATTTAGCAGCAAATGGAGAACACTTTATGAAGAAAAGTTAGAACAAGCCTACTTCAAACCCTGGAAACAATTTAATGAATTGGCTTCAAACAGAATGCTGTTTGAAAGTGGTTCCAGGCATCGCTAGTGATAAACTAAGTTGTCATGGAAGGAAACCGTCAATAGATACCAAAATATTTGCTTCCATAAAAAGTAAGCATTATTGGAAGCTTTGTTATGTTCTTTTGTATTCTCTGCTGAACTGACTACTGTGTTTCAGGAACAGCTTTACGGAAGTATATCAGAGAGTAGGTGGTTTCAATTTCTAAAATTTTTGTGGCTTCCTTTTCCACTAATTTCAATAATTTATTTTGCAGAATTCAAGTGGGTTGGTGTGCATCAGGAGGTCTTGAGGGGAGGGATGACCTAAATCCCCAATGCAATTATAGAAATAGCTTTCACAAATTTCCATGCTCAGCATATATCCTGGCCTTAAATGCTTAACTCCAGCAGTAACATTTGGAGCCACATTCTCGTCTTCCCCTAGGAGATATAATGTAACATCACATCATAGGTTAGTCAGACAAACAGAAATTTTTATGTGCCTTTTTAGGAGGCTTCATTCTGTCACTCACCACCGGCCCAGGAAGTCTACAGAAAAAAAAAAAAAAATGAGTCCAAAGGAGTCAGTGATGCTGAGTTCTTGAACAATGAAACTGCAGAGCATATTTTTCCCCAAAGAAGCTGAAAACAAGTTTTTAATGTATTTTCTTGTGGAAGAATTTACTGTAGCATTGTGTAGCTGTTGATCAGAGAATAATCAAATAGGCCACCCTGCAGAAATATTTTTGAACAATGCCTAGAGAGAATGAACAGCCACTACCTATGAATTTTTACTGAAGGCAGGCATCTACTTCTCATCCAAAACCTTCAAAAATGTCAAGATCACATACAGTAAGAATTATAGCAGAACATTAACCAAGAGTCAAAGCATTCTCCCTATTGTTCTCTAACATGCAGTTTTTCTCCTTTTTAGTTTCTTGCAGCTTTTTGTGGAAAAAATAGAAAAATATGCTAAAGAGAAATTTTGGAACACTGAACAGGGATGAGGAAGCAGTGCAAGCAACTTGACAGAGTATACAAAAGGCAAGGAGGAGGAAGGAAGTGGAAGAGAAAGTGATTTGGCAATCAGCCCATGAGAGGAGGATGTAGAAATGTGGTGACTAAGTACTACCCCCATATTGTTTTCTTTTATATGAATTCCTAAAATCTTCAGAGTTTGTGCCCTGCCTTGCCTTTTGTGGGATTTGGGACCATGCATTTGCATCTCCAGATACAGAGGTGGGTTCAATGTCACTTGCACCAGGGGCAGAGGACACATAGGTGGAGCAAATTTTCCATTTCAGAGCTACTGTCTCAGATAGCTATAATCTCAGCTGGATGACCCGATCTGCTATTAGGAGGCAGAAGTCAAGTCACATCTCTGAATGTCTTCTACTGAAGATACAATCGTCCCTCTGTACAAAATTTCTCAGTTTGGAACAGTGACACAAAATGTCTCTTTTTGTTGTCTCTGCTGAGCACAGGGACAATCACTGCTTAGCTATTGCTGCCTTGCCACGGAAATGGAGTAGCAAAAAGGCTGAAGGCGGTGCACTGGTGGTGAGGATGCAGCGAGACTCAAATCGATTGGCTTCAACTTCAGATGAAGTTGACTCTATGAGGGAAAAGATAAGAGAGGTAAAAGAATTATGTTGAGGAGGTAAAGACACCAGTACTAGTCATGGCATTTTGCGGCAAGGGTAATTATTGTCAATAAACCAAAGACAACCAGCAGGGAGTTGGGTCATTGTAGGTTGATGATGCTAGGTATAATTTTGCTTTGTAAAGGCAACTGCCTGATAACTATTCATTAACAAAGTCAAGGTTGCCTGGAAACCTTTCAGAGTGTAATGAGAAGGCACAACTTAAGTATCTGAAAAATAGGAAGGTAAGATTTGCTGGGTAAGTCAAGAGTGACTTTTGTACTGAAGGGCCTTACCAGAGGAGTGGGAGGGGAGCACGTGGGCAGATACTCTCCAACTAGAACAGCCACACAAGTAAACGAGAGAGGGCGCCAGATAGCAAGGAGTACTTTAGCGTGCTAATATCGTAATAAAATAGGGAAGAGAACAGCTCGTTTGAAGCCTAGGCATAGGTTATATTTTCAGTGGGGTAGGGTAGACAGCCAGACATCTACACGTGGTAGCTACTGCATGCAACATTCATTGCAACAGTCAAGACGTATGAGCACTGACCAAAAAGTATGATTTCTTGCATTCATGCCAACCTCTCCAGCCTTTGTTCAATCAGAAGAATGGCCTTTGTCACTCCACTTTAACTAGAAGCGTGAGAGTAAACTTGGTAGGAACTCTACAGCTTCCTTTATTTTTTGCTGTCACTCTGGTACTTCAATTACAACCATGTGACACCAGTCTCTACCCTGAATTGGTTCCTTGTTAAACTAGAAAAATCCCAGACTTTTGTTCGCAAAGACTTAAATCAGCACAGTCTGAGTTGGCTCTCTGTGCTCCCAGGATATTGAATTAAGCTGTATGCAGCTAGGGTACAGCTTCAGCTCTGTTCAGTTTCAGAGCTGTAACCAGCACAAGGTGCCTGCACTCAGCAGACAGCAGAACCATTCAGGAAAGAGGACACTGGAACACTGTCAGACAGGGTCTACTGCAATGGCAAATCCAGAATGCGTGAACTGGGCTGAATGGCAATTACTTCTACCTGTCCTCAAACACAGCATGCTTCCTAGAAACTTCTTCATGCTTGGTGGACATTCACAGCCCTTCAAGTGTTTATATAGGTTGCATTTGATGTAAAGCTTTCACTGGGCTATCTGTAAGTTTATACACCCAAACATCTCTCCTATTTCATTGCTATGAAAACCTACTGTCAAGAAGACATTTGTATACCACCGGTAAAAATCTTCACAATTCATTTTTTTTGCATCTTTTTGACCACTGGCTCCCTCACATCTGCAATTACAGTCTTGCCAAGCTAATGCAATACTTTTCCTCACCATTCCTTGCAGCTACACCTAAACGTAGCCAGCACAGTTGTCATCTGTGCAGCTCACTCTAGAGATAACTGCCCATGATGGGGACCAGAGTTAAGGCTGCCTACCAGGTACTTCAGTTTCTGTTTCCTCGTTTTCAGAGGATTTTTGTTTTGCACAATGCAAGACTACAAATGACTCAAGATACTACCAGGAACCCATGAAATCTCTCCTTGCCATTTGTTTTTGCCCATGGATTAACAATGCTACCAATGCCCTCAGCTGGGAGCAAGCAGCAAAGTGGCTAGCAGTGATAACAAGAAGAAAGAGGAACAAGTGAGAGTTTGACCTCACAGGCTTTGTTTAGATGGCTGGTCCTTTTTAGAGTTTCCTCTTGTTATTCTTTCACATATTTGGGGGAAGAGAAGGGAACTGTAGCCAAACCATTATACATGTTCATTCCATAATCTAAACATTTTTATCCTCTCTCTCTCTCTCTCTCTCTCTCTCTCTCTCTCTGGCAATTGTTTAAGTAGCTGTAGTAGTATGCCGGAGTCTAAAATTTTGCAATATTTTATTCTGGGCAGTGTACCAAGTACCAGGTAATTGTTGGCAGAACTACGAGATTAGATTTGCATTCTTCTTTGAGTCTACAGCAGTGCACAAAATGAGAGTTGAATAGAGTCCTTCAGGCAGCAGCTGGGACCCTTACAGCACAATTATAATGTGTAGGCAAAGTCCTAGAAAAACTTTTAAAATGGGGTGGCCTCCTGCCTAATTCCTTCATTCCCCAGTACTTGACAGAGTACTTCAAGACTACCCAGTACTTACGGAGGCTGTGCAAAGGGGCAAGAAGAGGGTTTATGGCTGCATTTTAAGTTTTTGTTTGTTTGTTTTTCTTTTTGACTTGGACAAAAACTAGCCTTGAGGTAGTTCAGTTAATATATTTGGCATGACATCATCAGAAATAAAACAAGGCCACTGCTGTTTCTTTTATTGGTTATTTAGACAGGCAAGTGCTAATTTGCTTATCTGACCACATCAAGAGAAAACACATTAAGTCTAATACAAACAAGTTGCTTCTAGGAGAAATTCTGTCTGTATATAAGTAAAACAAAGTTACATGGTGAGAACAATTAAAGATTGGAATAGGTTGCCCAGGGAAGTGGTAGAATTTCCCTCACTGGAAATATTAAAGATTTGGCTTAGCAGGGCCCTGGACAACCTAACACAATAGCCATGTTTCTAACAGAAGGTTGGACCAGATGGTCTCCAGAAGTCCCTTCCAACCTCGATTCTTCTCTGATCTATGATAATACTCCTAATCACCATGTTTCAAAGTAAGTTGGAATAACAGAAGAAGGTTTTTATTTTCTCTCATGTCAGACAGTGAGGATTCCAGTGCCTACAGAAATACTAACTTTATTGTGAAATGGTAAAGGAAGGAAAAGCAATGGTTGCATTGCATTTACAAACATTATTGCAACCAACTGTGGTCATAACCAATCTGGTAAAGCTACACTGCATAGATAAACAGGAGAATAGAGGTTTCTGCAAAGCACCATCAAAAAAAGTCATAAAATGTTTTTTTTTTTTTTTTTTTCCTGAAGAGCACAGCTTTATTGCAGTAAATGTGCCAGTATGTTCAACTTAGTCCAGCAAAAATACTGGAATTGCAATGATGGATGTGTGTGTATGAAAACAAGCAAATTGAAAATATTATTCTTTCCAATAAAAGCAGAATAAATGCAGACATTTAAACTGCTTAAAAAAGAAAAAAGTCTCACTAGTGATTTGATAGAGTTTATCCATTGTAAATAGATCACTATCATATAGAAATGCACAATTTAGACCATAAGGAAATATTAGATACTTTCTGAACTCTGCAGATCAAAACTGCGTGTTGCACTGCTACTACAGCAAACCATTGTGTTTGGTGTTATACAAATTAGCATTATAAGAGATATTAAAAAACATTGCCAGCTTGGCCACGTACTTTACATGTGTACATAAATTGCACAGCAGTAATACAGGATACAGGAGTTTACTCTTCTTTTTCTTTCTTTCTCTCTTTTTTTTTTTTTTAGACTTAGTTACCATAGAAGAAGGTAAAACAAAGCAAAGTTTATGTGACCCATTGTATTACAGACAGACGTGTATTTTGCAAGATATGGCAACTGCTGTAATGACGGCTAGAGCAAACACAAGCCAGGTAACAAGCTAAATAAATGGATTACTTGTTACCCACGTTAACAACCAGAAAAGCAACCCACTAAGTGTAAGAAAATCAATGCAGAGGTAAATAATATGCTGGTCCGTTACATTTGCTTTCTTAGCTAGCAATGAAGAACTATGTGTCCAAATCTTACTACCCAAATAAATCTTGGTTATAATTATATGCTAAGATTCTTGGTTCCTGCTTCAGCATAAGATGCTAGTTACAATAAATATACCAGTTAGCAAGACTGTAGCGGATTCTGTGCCACTGATAAGAAAATGTGCCACAGTGAGTGCTGGAATGAGGGGACTGCCCTCTGGACCTGCTTCTCTTGCCTGGGCAACTTCTTGCATGACTGCAGATGAGCTGGAGAGGAGCATGAGGCTAACAGGATTACAGGGATGAGCAGGCACCTCACCCACTGACATGATTAGTACATTGTGCCCTTTGTTGTGAAGGCTTATCGCTGCATGGCTTTCCCATGTCAGAAGCTAGGCTTGTATGGATGGATTTATGAGAAAGTAAATGCTCTGAGAATCTAACCTTCATGAGCAGAAGAACCTGTAAACATTTTGGAATCCATTTACTACAGTTAGAAACCTAGGAGTGGTTTCGTAACTTATCTAGAGAGTAAATTAAACAGACAATAAAATAACTTCCGAGAGGTAGGGAAAAAAAAAAAGCCAAACTATTCAGCTCTTCTTTGCGTATCAGCAATGCTTTTGAACTCTTGCAACACATTCAGTGTGCAAGATGGTTTAGCAAATCCCATTTCAATCACTATGTATGCTGTCTTGGATAGGCTCCCAATAAGAAGCTTCGCCATGGAAAACAGAGACTTGGAACAGGAAGAGGACATTTAAACCCCGTGCTTAGTCTCAATGAATATATTGGTGAGGGAGGAGGGAAGGGGAAGAGGGAAGGCAACCGAAACCATCTGTGCCCAGAAGAAGCAAACCCAGATGTCATGGGGATTTAGTCCTCTTCTTCATTAATCACATCTGCAGGATCATTCAGCTTCTGCAGCACATGCCTGCTGTATTTTTGAAGGATAGTTAATATGCGAACATCAGCTCACTTGTGAAGAAAGTTTTGGTCACACCTTTGTTAATCAAATGGAAACAATTTCTGCTCCAAGTAGAATCATGCTATGATTTACCTAATTAAGATGAAAAATGACAGGTCTAATTTGTAACTTTTTATGTCTTGCCTCAATAAAGTCTGTTTAAAGGTAGTGGAATGCCTCTTTTGTCTGATGCATACAGTGGCACATCTTTTATTCAAACAAGAAGTATTTGGTTTTGCTCTTTAACTCCTGTAGGACCAGTTGAGGTGTACAGTTTGATCGTGCTCTCTGCCAGCCAGGACATGGGGTAACTTGGATATAAAATTTCATACTGGCTTTTAATTTCCAAATATCCCAAACAGGGTAGAGCCACCTACATAATAACAACAGAATGAGAAGTTTCCCTCCTCTTTACAAAGCCAGGCAGCAGTGGAAGTTGCTCAGCCTGTCTCCGTCTACCAAACAGCACCATACTTGAGACTTCCCGTTGCCCATGCTGAAAGCCTCCTGCAAATACCATCCTGTACATGCATTTTCACCATACATAATTTTTACATAATTTTTCTTTTTGTCTTCCCAGGCAGATGTGGGTGCTCTTTTGAAGAAGCAAAGAATCCACTGGATCTACAACAGATAGATTTTATTGTGAACTTTCCACTGAGATCAACAGATTAAGCTGTGCCTTCTCATTCGCCCTTCTACAGCTGTGGAAAATGCAGTTAGCTGTGGTTTTATGTACTGGTTTCTATGTGGCATCCCTGTTTCAAGGTGAGGGAACAAATCCATGTATTTTGTCTGACAATGAGGAAGCTTGCCTCAACAATGAATCTGCAAAGGACTCTATGTTAGGTGTTTTGACAAGAATGTCATAACAAATTAAAATATAGCCTCTATTGGCAGCTGAGCAGGAAGGCTCACCTCTAGCATTGTCATTTAACAGATTTCATAACCTAGTGACTAAGAAGAGAAGGAAATGGCGTTTGAATTTACCAGATATGATTTGTGTGTTTAGTAAACAAGAACATTAGAACATATAATTTATTTTAATTTGTGCATATACAAAAAAAAAAAAAAAAAAAACACCACAACACATAATTACTTGGCCACTAGGACAGGCAAATGGAGACATTTCTAGACAGCAGCCAGAGGCAATTCTCAGCTCTCGCATTCTTTAATTTATAGGAAAGAAGATTGAGAATCACGTTAAGAATTCTGAATTTCACAGCCCTGTTCAGAGACTTCATTCTTTTCCCAGATACCCTTACTCCATTGTCATATCATCCTAACCAACTGAGTTTCCTCCTTACTGATTCTCATTTGTATTTGGTTTACTGAGCCTCTTTACTTTTCCTGTTCTTCTAGATACAGCATTGCCGCTCCAGCATTCCAAAGACAGACTCCAGCTTCAAAGAGATGCAAGGCTGGTATCAAAAGAACAAGATTAAAATAGAGCTCTTGTTAAATTCTTGACACGGCAGGAGAAAGGGCCAACAGCTCCTACAGTAAAAAGAGAGAGAGAAGGAGAGAAGAACAGGGGAACTGTTCACCACAGGGCTGGAGGATAAATTATTTCAAAGTTAAGGTACGGTGCAGTCTCTTGTTTTTGTGAGGTTACTGGTTTCAGAGGATTTTGAGATTTATGTTCACATGGTGTCCAGACTGCTCTTCCTTCTCTATGACCAGAGTGTCTAGAGCTGTACTCAACAAAATGTTTAGTTGTAATAAATCAATTTTAGAGTGATTTTTTAAAAAGCAATCTCAGTATGCAAGTTAGTGAAGTGCTGTACATACTGGGAACTTGTGTATTCAGTTATAAAAAAGTATAACCCACTCAGAATATGTTTACAGGTTTTTGTTTGCATTTCAAGTGAGCTGGGAACCAAGACAGTGTAGGGCCTTTACAGATACAGAAAAGCACATACCTTCTCTTGAGTTTACACAGTTAGCAGGCTGCCACTCTCCTAATTTTGGAGAAGCAATTCTTAAGCAGCATGCTTATGTTCTGCTTACCTAGTGTCTTTAAGGCCCAGGTACTTAAGTCTTCAGGAATTTCAGGTATCAAAAAGCAGAAAGGTCCTAGCCATCATTTACAATGTAGCATTCATGACCCTATTTTACTCTTCAATGACTAAGAAAAAAGATATTTTTTTTAACCCCAAGTGTTCTACCTTTCCACTAAAAGTATGTATTTCTGAGGAATAAAATGTGCGCTGTTTGGATACTAAGGCTGGAAAATTTAGATTTGTAGCAATGAAAATGTCTAGTTGAGCCTCACTGTGAGCTGGGTGTATATATTTAGTAAATGTGAGAGGAGAACCACTGAACTCTGACATGTCACCATTAATGCATTATAAAAACATTTAATTGCTGAAAAAAATCAAAAATGTCATGGATTGTGAATCAGATTCAATTGTGTGGACTCAACTGACATATATGACATAATTTGATATTTTATGAGCACTGGTAGTCAGTGAGTATTCAAATGAATGTTCTTTACATGTTGAACGGCAAGAAAACAGAACTGGGAAGAAAATAAGAGGTAAGGAAGCAAGGTAACAAAGCCTACTCCTGCATTATGTTATGCACTTGTTGGCCTGATCACATTTCATCCTGCATTGCTTTTTACACTATATTCTTTCACAGAACTACCAAAAGACAGACATACTCTTAAAAAGAATATAATTTCACTACCAGGATAACTTCTGCATTTGAAATAGACCTTTGCCTTGCTTTTCTTCCTTGATGAGTCATTAATACTGCCATCCATAGCTTCTGAAGTAACAAAAATAGGGGGGGTTGTCCGTTTTCTTTCCTTGAATAATGACCGTACACACCATTTTTCTCTTTTCCCTAGAATCATAGAATATCCCGCTTCTCATCCTTTTGGCTAAGATCATATGTAATATCTGTTCTTACCAGTTTAGTATCTGATACATCCTTGATGATTCTATGATACTGTTTGAAATTCCTTCAAGAAGCTTTGCGTGTCAAGATAAGAGAATCACTGAAAAACAACCACCATACAGCATGATCCGTGTATGAACGTAGTCTTCTTTTATAATACAGGTACTCAGACAACGTTAATATAATGTACACGTTAACATGCCCTTCCAGAGTTTTTACTCCTATGAAACAAAAAGAAATAGAAATAGAATATAGTAGCACTTCATATGCTGTCTCCACATCACACCTTTCCCTTAAGAGTCAATCAAAATCTATTTTTCTGTCTGTCTGTGGGCTTTCAGGGCTTCTTGCCAGTCTCTCAGAATTAGAGTAGCAGCTGAAGCATGTCCAACTCTTACCTTTTTTGAGGTTATTTTATCAAAATACTATTTTTTGCATCCCCAACCAACTGTAATTCCATCAGAGTATCTTCCCCAGCTAGATCTTAAAATCTCTTTCTAGCCCGTTGAAAATAGTTTATAAGAGTAACATTTTTCTGTTACTTATATGGAAGGGATTCAGAATATATTTCACCCAACAGCCTGACCTGAGAAAAGGGCTCCTTCTATTTTTGATGTGTCTTCCTAGTATTTATTATATTCAGCCTGGTTTTGACTTTCAGGCAGTAATGATTAACAATTTCCTCTAGCAATACATAATTATTACATGTCCTTGATGATTTTATTATTGCTGCTCTCTTTGTCAAGAGCATATTGTTACCTTGCTTACAGAAGTCAGCATTCTTAAATGGCTACTTTCTCTTGGAGAAATCTTACAAGGTAGTTTTGGATAATTACTTCTCTCTCCCAGAGGATGTCATATGCATTTCACTTAAATGGTTCTGATAAGGTAATGTGTTTCTGAGGCAACCAAAAAGTTGTGGGAGAGTACACACAGGATGAACCCTGCAGCTCCTTCTTAAGCAAAGGCTGCAGTCAAGTGCTATTTTGCACTGTGTCAAATCAACTGGTTCTTTGCACGCCTTACAATTACAAAAGAGTTGGCACGCAGGGGAAGTAACCAGAAATGTGGCACAGATTTTATCAGTGTCTCTGATGAGCCATCTGCAGTTAAACAGCCTTGTGGTCATGGTAAGGACTATGAGACTAAAAACACTCAAAGTCTCTTATTTGTATGGTGTAACTACCCGTGTTGTGATGGATCTTGTTGTCATGTTTATGTCTTAGTCACATCAGGGTTACATTACAGGTCCCCCTACAGGGAGATAATAAAGAAATGAGAGAATGAACACAGAGACAACCTCCTTCTGTTTCCTCTCTCAAAATAAAGCTGGAGGCTGATACAAAACAAGGCAACCTAGTAACTATGCAGTGCAATTTTTTGAGTATGAGTGCTCTCAGTATGTTCACTGGCTGCCTCGTGGGTCCAGACCACGTTGTGAAGCTTGGACTCTGGTGATATAAAAAACCGCCTCTCTCCTGAAGTGCTGCCCCACAGGTGAAGTCACAACAGCCACCAGAGATGGATCCTCACTCCTTTGTTTGGGAGGAGATGCCATCAGGGTATCCCTTACCTGGTTCCCTTGTTCACTTTCTCTGTAAAATGGAAGAGCTCTACCACGTTTCCCTTTAGGATATAATACAAAACACCAATTTAGAGAAGTACCTATTTAGGAGATAAGTGAAGCTGATTTTTTCCCCCTCAAAGATCAGGATTTCACAGGGAAAAAAAAAAAAAATCAGGGAAAATGCTTGCTTTGTTTTTGCTGGTGGTATTTTTGTTTTGGTAGTGTCACTTTATCATTGATAGTTGTTGTATGGTTGTGCTACATCAGATTAAAATCTAACAGGGCCAGTTTCTCATCTTACAGGAAGATGGGTTTGTTATTAAACAGTAGAGAAGTAGGATCGTTTATATTTGTTCCAGACCTTGCTCACATTTATCATGGTATTCTTTAAGATGTTTAAGGTACAAACTTTGATATTAAAACACAGCATTTCCTTATCTTAGAAGGAAAATTATGGTCTTTAATTAGCTAGCATTTGTGGAATGCTTGGGGATCAGGTACTACCAAAGCGTAAAATGTTGTAATTAAAAAAAACTGTTCAGTTTTAATTTTGTTTTTACCTTCATTGTAATTAGACAGTGAGGTTTCCCGTTCTGTACGCACACTGACATCCGTTCTTGAGTATTAAGCTTTTGGGATTCAGCATATTTTCATCCACTGAATGGCGAGACAGAACAACAATCCACTTTATGGCTCATGAATTTACCATAGGTTCCCTCTCCACTCATGGAAATGGCTTGCATCTTTCATGTGACTGTACATTATCAAATACATTTGATATAAGATATGCCACACACACTGGAGGCCAAATTCTCCTCTGAGTTAAAGCCTTGAAAACGTACAACAGCACACAGCATGTTTCCTCTTTGTCATCTACTCACACAGCTCAAAGATGCACGATGAGCAAACCACAGCAGCCCCCTTTCTGCTTCGAGCAGAGCGTTAACGATGAAATATACTGATGAAAGACTCTGGTTTACATCACACCTCTAGAAGCATGGTTCTTTTAGTATTAGGCTCAGTTCTCAGCTGAGATATTTATAGACTTGGGAAACACTGTTTTACTGATGCTCTGGATGAAGCCAGTCTCCCTGGGGTGGTTAAGCAATCGCTCCATCACACTGCCGAACAACTCACATGGGCCTAGAGAGAACATTGAATAGTGAGAACTTACATTGACGTTGCTTTCCATCAGCTTTAAGGAAGACGCTGTTTAGCACAACACTGAACTTGATATCACATAAAGGCTTCCGCATTGTCTTCAGTATTTAAATCCAATTGAGTTCAGTGATTGTTTAAAAACTGTAAGCTTTGATCTGAAAGTTTTTAATCATCCTGTGATCAACCAAGTGGTAAATTTTTGAATGTACTTAATGCACAATCAGCTTAAGCAAAACTTAGGTTAAAAAAAAATCGCAGGAGGTGACAGATGTGGGCAAGTGGAATTAAAAGTAAGTGTAAAATACAGAACTTCCAGTCACTACGAATTTGACAAAGTTGCATATGGTAAAAAGCTGCACTGAAATTATCATTCGGGGGCAAGGAAATTCAGCTAGCCGATCTGCAGTGCCTTACGCTATGCACCACAGCTGCATGTCGCCAGAGGAGTTTTAGGTTGGATGTTAGGAAGAACTTCTTTACCGAAAGGGTTGTTAGACATTGGAACAGGCTGCCCAGGGAAGTGGTGGAGTCATCATCCCTGGAGGTCTTTAAAAGACGTTTAGATGTAGAGCTTAGGGATATGGTTTAGTGGGGACTGTTAGTGTTAGGTCAGAGGTTGGACTTGATGATCTTGAGGTCTCTTCCAACCTAGAAATTCTGTAATTCTGAAATGTCTTTTGGAGACCTCCAGGGATGGTGACTCAACCGCTTCCCTGGGCAGCCTGTGCCAATGCCTCACGACCCTCTCAGCGAAGAAATTTTTCGTAGTATCCCACCTAAACCTCCCCCGGCACAACTTGAGGCCGCTTCCTCTTGTCTTGGCACTTAGCGCTTGCGAGAAGAGACCCAGCCCCTCCACGCTACAGCCTCCTTTGGGGCAGCTGTGGTGAGCGACGAGGCCTCCCCTGAGCCTCCTCTCCTGAGTAACTGCTAACGGCTCCTCACGGGACTTGCTCCCCAGACCCTCCACAAGCTCCGTCGCCTGCTCAGGCCCCGCTCCAGCACCTCCCCAAACCCACCGCACCGCTCGAGGCTCGGCCGGCCTCCCCGCTCTCAGGCGGCCCCGAGTGGGCTGGGGGCGGCTCCGGCCGCCGGGGCCCGGCCTCCCGCTGCCGGCGGCGGGCAGGGGCGGCGCCTGCGGGCGCGGCGCGGGGCGGGCGGCGGCGGAGCTCTGAGGCGCTCTGCCCGGCAGCCCCCAGCCGCTCCGCGCTCCGCCGCCAGCATGGGCGGCTCTGCCTCCAGCTCGCTGGACGACAGCAAGTGCGCCTACATCCGAGGTAGGGCCCCGGCGGCCGGCCCCCGACGGCAGCGCGGGGCCGGGGGAGCGGTGCCCGGAGCTCCCCGCGGGGCCGGGGCTGAGGTCTGGCCGGGATCGGGGCGAGGTCTGGCCGGGGTCGGTGGGACTGGTCCTTTTATTTTTGCAAAGCCCGCTGAAGGCGATGGAAGAACGGCGAGGGTGGCATTTGGGTGGGCAGCTGAGACTGTCAGAGCAATGTTTTGTCCCGCTGAGGGGTTAGGAGAGACGAAGTGAAAACCAGGCTTGCTCTAAATGTCTGCGTGTTGCTGTTAAACTGCGAAAGGAAAGAGCGCAGCGCTCCGTTTGGGGGGGGTGTGCGCCTTACTTGGGCACCAGCAACTGAAAGACAAAATAAAATGCGTTCTGCTCCCACCTGGAGCTTCCTACCTACGCTCCCCACCGCCGCGGCAGCAGGTAGGACACTGAAGAGACTCATTTTAAGGCTGGAGAGTTGCAAGCAAAGTAAAAACTTCACACGCGCTGGGGCAGCCCTGTTCCAGTGCGGAGAATGCACCGGGGAGCCCAGCCGTGGCCACTTGGTATCACAGCAGAGCTTTCAAGAGATTCCCAGAGCAGGGAGGACTTCCAAACGTTAGATGGCTCTGACCCAAAAAGCAGTTGGCAAAGCTGCGGGCCTCACACGCAGAGATTTTGCTGCGGTGTCCACTCAGTACTGTCATTTTTCCTGCCCCGATGAGGGTTGTGTCGGGTTCACCCGAGCCGAGCCACGAGGGGGTAATCTCCATGGACTCCGTTTTCGTTGGCACTCACTCCCACGTTGCAGCCAAAACAGCACTTAGACGCCGGAGTTGTTCAAGTTTTCTGCTCCGTGTCTGAATGAAGGCAGTTGGGAGTGCCTGAAAAGCCTGAAGTGGAATTACTGAAAAAAAGAAAAGAAAGAAAATTAAAAAAAAAAAAAGAAAAAAAAAGTCAGGGATCTTATTAGCTTTTCACAGTTGTACAAGAGGAAATCATGCTGATCCTTGGCCTGGGCATCGCCTTAGAATGGAGAACTCTTGTCAGAGGGCTGGGGAGCTCTTGTCTTTTAGTTGGGTGTGAGGCTGGGCTGCATGTGGATATCTCACGGCGAGGGTGCCACTGCTGTGCTGAGAGCACGTCGCACACAGCTGTAGCTTGCCTAGCACATCTCTGCAGAGCAAAATGATAAAGCAAAATCATCGTGAAAACCACACTTAAAGTGTTGGCTCAAGCCTGCTGTCCTTGCTGGAAGTGAGAGTGCCCCGCTCACAGCTCTTGGTTTGAAAAATAATGAGGCACTTTGTGCAGAGGCAGCCCATAAATTATTACTTCCAGAAGGAAAAGCAATCAGGAAGAGCATCTTAAATCGAAACGTGTCTCGAGAGCGCAGCTCGCCAAGCCTACTGCTCATGCTGGGGCTGTGTCGGTGTGGTGCAGACCCTGCTTACCATCCCGCCGTGTTCTGGGCTGACGGATGGCAGGAACTGGTGCCACAGCGAGCTGTCCTCCATCAGGGAGGAAGCTCACCAAGTTGCTGGTGCTATAGGTTGAAAAAAACAAACAAACACATTTAGCTTTTAAAGGTTAGGTGGGTTTTACTCATGGGCTGGGACTTTGGGTTTTTGTTTTATTTCTCCACTCCAAATATGATGCTGGGGGGTCTTTTATAACAAGGGAAGGGAGATACCTGCTCTTTGACAGCAAAATGGCTGGTTCGTAGCAGGGACAGCTCTGGTGAGGGAGGCTGTGAGACATCAGGCTCGGGGAAACACCAGCCTCATCAGACCGGTGGGAGAAGTGAGTTCAGAGAACACGATGGGAGCATCCGACGCCGAGTCGTGCTTACTGCCTGCAGAGGCTGCGACTTCCCCTTAAGCCTGCTCCAGCTTCTCTCTTCCTAAGGAAGAAGTGGTGGCGTTGAACCAGCCCGACTGCGAGTCACAGAGCACTGCCTGTGTTTGGACAGGGGGCTTGTGGGGTTTGCTGCTGGGCATGAGGTGGAGGGTATTTTGGGGAGAGTAGCGTGCTGCGTAGTGCCAGGGTATTTTGGGGAGAGTGGGGTGCTGCATAGTGCCGGCATGGGGGCAGGCAGGCAGGCCACGCGCGCTGCAGGGTTACCCGTGCTGAAACCTCAGCTGCTTCAAAGATGTCCTCTCTTCTGTGCAGCCTGCTTTTCTAACCTTACCTATGGTAATTTTTTCCACTTATTTGGGATCCTGAAGATATTTTAATGTACACGTTATAAGCAGTAAAATGTCTGATTTTTGTCTCTCTGAAATTAAAGTAGATTCTTTGCAGGATTTTGGTGGGACCACATTAGAATTATTCAGGATGGAAAGATGCAAGTGAAATAGAGATTAAAAAATGTCAGTAATGATTCACAGACTGGCAATTGGTCATGTGAAAGGATTTTATTAAAAAAATTAATGCTCCCAGTTTGATGAGGCATGGGCTAAACCTGTGATGGGAGGTGTTAGTTGCGTGATTTGTCTCATGATGTTTAATGAGTGTTACACCCAACAGGGAGCAGTACGGGCTGGTAGCGGGGAGTCACGGACTCAGGGTGCAGTTATGCAACTGGGGAAAAAGATGAAAGTGCCAGGAGAAACAGCTCTCAGTATGCACAGAGAGACCGTGCTGGAGATTTCAAAGGGAGCTGATAGAAATGTTTTGGTTTGGGTCTCTGCTGTTGGATGAGGCATAGCCGAGGGGGGCAGTCGCACAGCGGGGAGGAGGGACAGCCCTGGGGGCTTCGTGGTTTTCCATCTCGGTAATCGCGGTGGGGCAGTGGTGGGCCAAGCTCTGCTCTGTCACATATGGTCTGTTGTGACCAAACTTTTTAAGTTTGGAGAGGCAGAGAGATTTCAAGGACTCAGTGTCAGCAGGTACATCCTCAAAAAAGCGTAGCATACAAAAATTGAGCTTCTCCAAAGGTTGTTTTTTTATACTTGATCATATCTGATCTATCCATTGCTGTAAAAGTAAATCTGTCTGGAGCACTAGGCTTTGTAGTCAACTGCTTTTGATTTGTTTGTGTGTTTAAAAGTAGTTTTTCTTCCTTCCTTTCCTTCTTTTCCGTCGTTTCTTTTCTCGCCCAGGCAGATGGAGCAGCTCTGGCCAAGGGGCTCGGTGATGGTGCTGCGACTCCTGAGGGTTTTCTCATTGTTCAGGACTTTTTTCCTCGCAGACCTTCCAGCCATTCTTCTTTTCATCTGACAGTGAGAGCTATTACTTAATGTCTGCAACAGATTTCTTTCTGGTCATTTGCTTTGCCTGTGAGTTTCAGCGTGGTACTAATTAAGATGGGATTTTTTTTGCCCAAGGATAAAACACTTTTGGTGTGATCCTGCAAGATGCAGCGTAGCTAGAAAATGTGGATGGACTCCTCCTGTTCTGTCGAGTTTTAGAGGCTGAAGAGGAGCCTGGTGTGCCCTTCACTTAGAAAGCAAGATAAGGAAATTGGCTGCTTTAGAGGAAGCTGTGTGCACAAATACCATCAGCGTTATGGAAGAGAGTCCTGCCGACTCGGAGAGAGATAACCCAAGTGCCTGACACAGCTCTGGAAGCAAATCCTTGCCAGCAGACAGCCGGTGTGCACATAGTCATAGGCAGGGGTGCTGGAGGATGGGAGAATAACTTGGAATTAATTGTGGAAAAGTTGGCCTTTTTTGGACAGGCACTCAGCCTGTATATTTGATTTTCTGCTTTAAACTGTCGCGTAGTCCTTCTGGTTTTAATTTGGTGGACGGCTGCTAGTACAACAGAATTTTGAGAAAATCTGGCTGTATTTACTGCCTTTTTTCTCAGCCTGTTACAAGTTATGTTTCGCTGTTTTTTGGAAATCCTCTCTCTCGTTTTCTGCAGGTTAGCACGACTGTGGGAGCATGCACAGTAGGTGTAAATAGTGATGCAGAATGAGGAAAAGGAAGGAAAATGGGTAGGAAATTCAAATTGCAATATGAATATGCGATTCTACTCTTCATTATGTTCACCTTGCTAAGCCTACCAACTTCTGGCAGATCTTAAGAAATGAGATTTTGAAGAAAAATCCTTTTGCCTTTACTTGCTTTCCAAGAAGTTTTAGTCCTCAGAGAGGGTCTTGCCGCTGGAGCCAGTGGCAGATTGTCATCCCATAGTTTTAAAAACTGGAGCCTGCTTGTATTGGAAAGGAGAGCTGGCTTCTCTTTGGTTCTTACACCCTTTAATTCTTGGGGATGGACACTTTATCTTAGCTTTTGACGGAATGCAAGCAAAGGCTGTCGGGGGGCATGGATGATGGGAGAGGTATTTGCCACCCAACGTGAAAAGAATTTACTGAACTGGGTAACTTCCTGGTTTCAGCTTTGGGAGACTAATGCAGGAGACACCTTTTCTATTCAGTTTCCATTGCTCGCATGGTCCCATTTACTAACTTTGAAAAGTACTGCTAACAGTTTTGGAAGTCTGCAGTCAGGTTGTTTTGCAACCAGCATGGTACAAATGAGAATTTCCCTCATCAAAGCAGGAGCTAAAATTTAGTTCTTCGATTTGTCAATAAAAAGGTTGTCTGTGCTCACACCCCGTTCCCTTCTGCAGGTGGCCGGAGGTTTTCACAAAGCCAGAAATGTCAGGTATCTGTTTTCTTGGCACGGATCCTGCTTCTGCCATGGCAGGTGGAGAGATGGCTTTGGTGCTCGGCCTGGCTGGCCTGGTGGCACAAGCTCTCTTCCACCAAAGCAGTCGGTGTTGCTCCTAGAAGAATGAACCCTGTGCTATGTAACACTTGCTGTGGAAGCAGGCTTCACAAACTGGAGGGTGGCTTCTTGCTGGGAAACAGTCTCTTTGTGGTACTGCAGGTGAAGGTAAAGCTCAGTGTGGAGAGGAAGGCACATACATCTCTGCTCTCTGTGTAGAAGCTGTGTGTGATGTTGAATTAATGCTCACTGCTGGGGCCGGCTCATTTGCAGGACCCTTGCATGCCTGGAGCTGCTGCTGGTTTGAGTTTTGTGCCCTTGAGATCCTAACTGAAAAAAAATGCCCTCCTGTGATGAATCTGGAAACCTGCTATTGCCAGAGAGCTTTTCCCTACTCTTCAGAGACATTTGGGCATCATTTCTTCGAGTTGACAAAAGGTGCCACCATCAGCCTGGCACTCAGCATGCAGCTAGTGAGTAGCACTAACACATTTGTTATCCAATGGGGTAGTCTTTAAAGCTTTATGGGATACTGGCCTTCCTCTGCACAAAACCACAGCTGCTGTTTGTGCTTTGATTCTCTTCTGCAGAGGTTCTTGGTGGTGCTGATGACCCACGACCAGATTCTTGAAGGAGCACTGGGGACATGAAATGTATTAGATGAACATTGTCTAAAGACAGACCTGTGTTTGCTGGTTGTGATATAGTGGATCCTTGAATATTTTCATGTATTTTCTAGTGGTCACAGTAGAGGGAAAGCAAGCTATTATCATCCCTGGGCAAAAATTTAATGGCAGGGTCTGTGCAAATGAAAAAAAAAAAAAAGGCTTTTTTTTGCTCTTAGGAGTATTCTGTGAAGTAATATGGCTGTCCATCATTTAGTCTGCCAGACACTTTCCACTGTTTGCCATTGCAAATGAGGCTTTGCCAGTCCTCAGCTGTTCAGACTGAAGTTTCCATGCTGAGTGTCTGCCTTCAGTTGCAATTTTGAGAGAACTTCAGCTAAAATGGATGAGCTTTTTTTTTTTCCTTTTTTCCTTTTAGGATTAAGCTAAAGAAAACCCATTTTTCTTCAATTAGATGCTCTATTGAGCATCTCAGGCGCATCCTGGGCTAGGCGGGAAGGTGCTGGGGCTGCAGACGTGGAAAATGGGCCGCACAGGAATTATTTCTGAGTGCTGCGAATGTTTACCTGCCCACCTAAACCTCATTGTTTCTAAGTTTGCCCTCTGTGCAGTCTAGCAAATAGCTGCAAAACCCACAGCTAACAGCTTGTTCACCCTTGTAGACAAAAGTGAAGCCACAAAGCAAACACAGCTTTCTGCTATTCACTGTATTAGCAGAAAAGGTCCACAGATCTGAAGTCCTCACCTCACCAGGGATGCCTGAGGGAGACCAGGATTTGAAGGCAGCTGTTTGGTATTTTTTTCTATTGGCATTATTCAGTAGAAGGCCCCAGATCTGGTAGTTTTCTTTAATTTTTTTTTTTTTGAGCACTGGTCCACTGGTCATCCCACTGAGATGCTCTGTTGGCTGGTGGCCGTACATTTCACGTGGCAGGAGCTGTGGCTGTTCATTTTGGGCAGGCAGCTTGGCAAGCCTAGTCCTTTACTTTTCAGGGATTTGTCCATTTTAAAGCTCTCCCTGGATTTCCGCAGTGCTCAGCTGTGGCACTTTGGTAAATCAGAACAAGGAGGCAGCAGAGGCCACCTGGGAGCGTCTGCCCTAAGTGATGCCCATCTTGTACAGCCTCACATCTTGCAGCAGACAGAGAGGTAGGATCCAGTCCTCAAGGGTGGTATTTACTTGCCTTAAATATAAACCAAATCCCTGTGATTTCCAGCTCTCCACAAACTTAAAGAGCTCCATGATGATAGGGGCAACCGTATTGGGCTGATTATATGATGTGATCTCAGATGCAACCCCCAGATCATCCAGGTTGTCAGCTGATCCAAGCTTATAGTGGTTTTCATGGGTGCTTTAGGTGGGGAAAAGATGCCCGGTTGCAGTCAGTAGTTTATGGTACGGCTGACTGGATTTTTGCTCACAAACCTGATTTATTCCCATAGCACTTTTCATCCTTTGCACTTAGGGAGGCAGCACTGTAATTAAAAAAAAAGAGGGAGATTGAGAGAGAGAAATATTTAATGTTGCATTTAAAAGCGTTTCAAATGCACATAGAAAAAGGGACTGACTGAATTAAGGGCATAGAGGAGACACAAATTCTTGATTTTCATGTGTCCTTTAAAATTCAGTCATGAGCCAGAAGTGGAGATCATTTATTATAGTCAACAGGCTGAAGATACTTCTCAGTGGCACCGTGGCCCACAGAGGCGTGGAGACCCTCGTTAGCAGAAGACAAAACAACCAAGTTATGAAGTAATGCCAAGTGCAGGTCTGTTACGCTGCCCCACTTTTAACAGAGCAGGGAAGGCTTAGACAGAGACTATACCATCTATACCATCTCCTACAGAGTGATGTTGAAAAAGTCATTCCAAAACCAAAACTGAAAGCAGCAAATGTCAGCCAGCCTGGGGAAGGCACGTCTACCTCCTGTGCTGGTTGGGGTTAGCAGACCAGTGGTGTGTGGAGGAAGGGATGATGTGCTGTTGAAAACAAAGCTGTAAATCCCTGGAAAAGCCTACATGCAAAAGTAACACAGCTGCTGGGTCGCTCACGAGGATTTGTGTTTTATACAACCCACAAAAGAAAGCTGTCTTTGGCATTTCATGGAGCAGATTTTCGAGACATTGTGCTGAAGCATACCAAAATGAGCGGTAGGTGGGTGCACACCTGGTGTATCTTTGATGCCCTCTACGGGAGCCTTGCAAGACTAGAGCCAAGGGTTGTTCAAGCATGTTTTGGTTTAAAAACAATCAGACATTCCATAAGTGACCTTATCCGTGCTGCACAGAGGATGAGATCCAGGAGAATTGAACGGATGAAGCCAAGTGTGCGTTCTGTGAAGGACAGATATGTCTGTTTGAATATCAAATGTAAGCAATGTTCTGTTTACCTCAAATATAAAAAAAATGCTCTATCCAAGCAGGCTGGCAAGCTAGGATAGCCTACTTGTCCATTCACTCAGCTTGTGGTATAAATCAAACATCACAATTTGGAGAGGGCTCTGTAGTCTACTGGTGGAAGGCCACAGGATAGGCATCGCTCCCGGTATCCTTAAGTTTTCTTGTGTTTGACCTATATGTGGAAGGTATTTGATATTTGTATCTCATGCCAAAGTCTCAATTCAGCCATCACAGTGTATTTAATATAAGAGATTCATCTCTAAAAAGTTCAACAACATTTTGAGCCATAGAAGCAAATCATGTGCTAAGTAGAAAGTGGTGTTAATGGCTGCTTCTGTCAGCCTGTTGGTCAAAAACAGGCTGAAGGAATGTGGAAGGCTGAAGGAATGTGGAAGGACATGGAGGTCAGTGCGTGCTGGCATGGGATTTGATGCAGTTTGGCATCCAAAAATCAAGGCATCGTGAAAACTTGAATTCTAATTTCACTTTACTTCAAGATGTGTAATGCTTTTTAGAAATCGAAGTCATTGGGATACCTCAGGTCAAAATCCCCATCAGTCCCAACAAAATTGTTGGAACTTAATAAATTATTTCAGTTTAAAAAGGCATTTATTTTAGGGAATCATGTCCTTTTTGTTTTAATAGTAATGGATACAAGAAATGTTTTAAGTTGTAAGTGCCTACAAATAGAGTAGGGAAGGAAATACAAAGCCATTTCAGATGTCTCAGTTCCTGTTGTGCATTCAGCATAAACACTCCCAGCGCTGTGCAGTCTGTTACATTGGCCACACTGCATTTTTTTGGCCACTGTTAGGATTTGGCTCTCGTTTCTTTCATTCCTTTTGAGATAAGTATTTTAATGATGTGGTGTATGTTTTCCTTATGGAATGGCTGCAGCATGCATGCATGGTTTCGTGGTAACGTAGCTGCTGAGCAGCCTGAGCCATGACCATGGTATTTCTTTAGGACAGCAGTTCCTTTTGCAAATTCACTTGTCCTTATTACCGGCTTTCTTAGAAGCTGTAGAAAAATCCATCCTTGCTGTCAGGTTGTTCATCATTCTCTACCACTGCCCCAGCTCCTTCCTGCTGGCGTCGGGGTGCGGCTGCTGAGAGCTGGTGTCCAGCTGGGTACCGCCACGTCCCAGTGGTGACGAAAAGAAGGAAGGCCCCAATGTGAGTTTGTCATTGGTTTCCTATACGCATGGAAAACATGAAGTTGCCCAGCATGTCTTGTACCAGAGTGGGGACGTCTAAAGCTGACAATGCTCAGAGATGAAAGGGAGTAACCATGGTAAGCAAGCATACAAAGTGAGTGCGCTGGTAAGGGTGTAAGATACCATGTGGTAATGAGCAAGAGCTTGTGGTTTGTTAATTATTAATCTTGCTACATGGCTTTTCCTTAGGGTGCCTTAAATATTTAGGCAGCAGGAAGTGTGGTCAACTGAAAAGCTGCTATGCTTGTTAGCTAGCGCTTGGCATTAGCAGGTGCTGGTTTCATGAACACAAACCGAAATCAGACTTGCCTGGGAGGCTGCTCTTGCATATCGGGTGGTATAGGTGAACACTGCCGGGGGTTTCATGGTTGCTGGCTGCAAAAGAACATTTTAAAAATAAAATCCAGCCCCTCTGATCGCTGAGGTGTCTGGAGTTCTGCTGTTGGAAGAGACACACAATTTTCTGAGAGACCAAACCAAATGTAAATCAAATGCTGAATTTGAAGATGCTATACAAAATGTCGGGGTGACTTTCTGTGATCATTACATGCAATAGCAGAGACTGAATTGATGCCAGAGATGTGAGCGTGCACAGTCTTGGAAGGATGTGAAATCCATATTTCAGATGGGGCCCATTTCTCTATTCATAGTTTAAACTTCTTTTGGATGATGAGAATGGAGACATCTGTAAAAAGTAATGTCCCCTTTCTTTCCAGAGTAAGACTATGAGTTTTCCAGCTGTTGGCTAAGACAGGTTTTCCTGTTGAAATAGCTTTTGTCTGATGTAAGGCTAAAACAATATGGTTATGGTAACTGAAAATATTTCTTTGTCAGTTCTGTCCCATCTTAGTTTTAGTTGTAAATCCAAGTATTTTTGTTCATTGTTGCTTCTCATAGCAACTATTTGATTAAAATCTTACATAGTCTTCCAGTAAAGTGCATGCTGCTGATAAAATGGGAGTATTGCTTATATTCTCTTGTATAGTATTTTCTTTGCCATATAGTGTGGCTAATTTTCATTTATCTTTAGAGTGGATTCTCATGATCTCAGAACATGCTCTTACTTTCCTTCAGAAGTCCCGTCATTGTGAATAATGCAAAAACTAGGCCATAACACTGATTCATGTGGTTGTTGGTTGCAACCACAGTAATATGGACTGTGCCATATATTTGTCAGCTGACGCTATTCTATATTCACATAACATGCCTAGAGATCTTTTTTTAGATGTGTAGAGTTTAAAGATTAGCTTATTAGGCATCCCTCAGATGTGTAATTATTCTGGACTGAATAATACGTTAACCAGAAGATAGGTAATTTATATGCAGTAGACAAGCAAAGAAGAGTGCATGTTTAAAAAATGAGCTTTCCAGAGCAGTTTTGCAAAAATGATAGTTCTAATGCATTTAAAAAGCTTTTATTTTTATTTAAATAACTTAAAAAAAAAACCACAGCGAAGTGCAGGCTAGTGAAACAGTTTTATTTTTTTGTATCTTATGTGTTTCTTTACGTCCTATAATTCTATGGTTTTTTTGTTTGTTTGATTGATTTCAAGATACAGCATTCTACAAACAAGGGGAACCCTAGGAAATGCAGAATGCAGAGGCATGTCAGCTATCTGTTCAATCTTAATGCCAGGGCTGGATTATCTCCTCCAACGTTCTTCCCATTGCTCTGTGCTAGTTGTTCTTGAATGAGACGAGATTTGATGCATGCACTTTTTCTCACAGAAGGTTCTTCTGAAATACGCTAAGCAGATGTTTTTAATAGATCCATGCAAAATTTAAAGTTTTAGAACTTCCTTTGGCATTTAAACATTTGGTGTGGTTTTGAAGGTGCCAAGCACCCACCTCTCCAGAGGTCACTGGTATCCAGCAGTTCTGAAAACATGAGGAGTTGCTTCACACCAGTGGCACCAAAAGTAATTTACCAGAAATTCCTTTGAATCTTCAATCACATATAGTAGTATCCTGTTAGTGACAGAGGTAATTCTAAAAATGAAATAATTATAAGGATGTGAAATTGTTCCTGATTCAAAGGAACCTGTAAGAAGAGTTGCATCTCCTAGACTGTAGCTAGTGGTTGTCAGCTGGAGCATGCGTTTTGTGAGGGACATCCTGTGTGCAAAAGCGGAAACACTTATGTTAAATCTGAGGCTTGTGTTGTCCTGACCTCTGAATTTCTGAAGCAGGAAAGAAAAAGTCATTGACCCACTGTAAAAGCAAATTTTTGAAACCAGAAGATTCAGTCTGACTTTGCTCATCAAGCTCCATTTAAAGCAGAGACCATAACATGTGCTTTTTCAACACTGTCTTTCCTAATGGCCATGTTTTTGCATTGGGAATTATGAAGAATTCATGAGTCATATATATTTTTTTTTTTTTCTGAAAAAGCTTTCCAAAATTCTTGGCCTGTTACTCTTATTCAGTTATTCCTTTTCACTGATCTGCTTTATAGTTAACCGAGAGCTGGCTCATTTGCATGATGCTGCTGGCTTTATGTAAAACCTGTGGTGAAACTGTTGGTGGAATAATCACTCAGCAGGGCTTGAAAGGGTAAGGAGTGAAGAAGTAATGTCCTGGTGTGCAAAGATCTGCTACTACATGACTGATCAGAAGAGAGGATTGCACTATCTAGTAGAGAAATGAAGAGACCTTTAGGAGTAATGGTAAGGAGTAGGAGAGTCTCCAAGAGGTGTTGAACATTCCAAAACTCTTGGTGTGTTTTAAGTTGCACTGGATGCTGTTAGACATTGTAGAAATTCCTTGCTCATCTTGTGATGAGCAGCGTCATCAGGCTGGTGAATGCCATCAGCCCAAATGAAGACAGAAAATGGATTTATGCAGCTTTCCCTTCATTTGTTTCTTGGGAGGATGCAGCCTGAATTTAAACCACTTTGCAAAGAATGCAAACCTGGCTTGAAATCTGGTTGTAGTCGGTAAATGCAGGCAGCCATTGGAGGAATTCAGGTTTGGATGAGAATCAAAATAAGTTTTACTCTGTTGGAAGCTGTTTGTGGATATTGGGCACTGCCGTGGGCTCATGGCCAATTTTTGCGGAGTAGCCCTGCAGCATCGGGGAAGAGCTAGACCTTCCCATAGTCGGTCCTTTGTGTTCTGCAGTCACTTCACCGAAGAGTTCAGGGAAAGGGACAGCAAAAAATGTATAATTTTGAAATTTCAAAGCAAATCCACATAACCATAGTTGTTTATTATTATTCTGAATCCACTCCTTGTTTTGAAGATGTGCATTAACATAAAAATTTTGTGACCCCTTGTGCCTTCAGCATCTTTCTCTCCCGCCGTGTGTCTGTAAATAACACTGCTGCCTGACTGCCCCGGTGAAATGAGCTGTGACAGTGTGCTTAAAATGCAATTCAGTAGATAGGAACTAAATCTGTTTCACGTAGCATTACTAATAATTACTTCTGCATTCAGATAATTAAAATATAATCTGATGTACTTAAATTTGCCAGATAAAACTCTTATCACACAAAAAGATATTTTCTTTATTCTTAGCAACTCTTGCATGTTGCGTTTTTTGGGCTGTTTTTTTTCTTTAGTCCCCTAAGTAAAACACTTTACAAAGCACAGAAAGATTGATGTGGACAAACAAAACAAAGGACCATGTTCCCCTCCAAGAGGAGAAGTATCCATGTTGACAGTAGCTCAGATAGGGTCAATGGGGGAGAACTTTATGGAGACATGATGGGAGAACCGCGACTTAAAAAGCTAGAGCTGTAAAATTGATCATACAGAGGCAAGAACATCAAAGGTAGACTGCTAGTGCACTAATTGAGGTATCACCACCAAAGACACCTGTAGGAATAAAAGCAGGCCATTTAAATGTGTTCTAGTTTTGCTGCCTGGCCTGAAAAAGTTGAACATTTAGATGCATGTGTTGCTCCAGGCTGTGGCATGTGGGCAAGTACTTTTGTATGTCTGTGCATGGAGGTCTGGCTGCAGATCTCAAGGGGTGCAGGCTTACTATGAACCTGCAGGAGAGCTCTCACCTGCCAAACCATTTCCAAATATATCCTTGGGAGTGAATTTCTTCTTCCTAGTAATGATCTGACCAGCTATTTTTGCAAGCATAGAAGCTCACGTGGTCCTACTGTACAAACACAGTGCTGGTAGAAGGTGGTTTTGATTTGTTTTTTTCCTTTCAAGTTGTGCTGAGTTGTCACAAGCAGTTCTGAATGTGAAAGATAAATGGAGAGGAAATGAGGGAACTTTTTTTTTTTTTTTAAAAAAAAAAAAAGGAAGGAGCATTGAAACTTTGAGGTGAAAGAACTGAGCAGCCAAGGAGACTTAAACACATGTTAAGTGAGAGATACAATAGCTGACTGTCGCTTCTTCCCAGGAAGTCTTCTTAGAAATGGAAAAAGAAACCAAACAAACACCAGCACTAACCCCATTGTCTATCCAGTGATCTTTTCATGAACACTTGAGAAACTGAAACGTGTCCAGGTGGAAGGAGAATAATGTATACCACTTGGCAGAATGTCAAGTGGCTGGGCTGCAACCCCTCCAAGCTTGCTTCCACGTATGTAAGTGGGGATTTTGTGAAATCAGCTGCACGGAGGAGAAGAGATGACTCGGAGACTCTACCTGTGGAGCTGCATGCCACTGCCATCCCTTCACAGCCAGCAACACCAGAGCAATGTCCTCCTGCGAGTCACAGTCACATTCTCTGTGGGGTTCTGGTGTTTCTCTGAATCACAGCTAAAAAAAGAAGTCTGAGAAAGAAAATAAATACTCTTCAACAGTTTGCTGGGGCATGGTGTAATTAGACTTTAAAGCCCAGCATTTGCAAAAGAGTGACTCTAAGATAAAGGTGTGGCTTTTATTTGTCCTCTGTAATTTTTCCATCAAAATCTTTCTGAACACAGTCCTTTTCCTTTTTTGTTACATTCCCCTAATGCATGGCCTTGTAACCTGGGCGCATTTCTTCTTCCTGTGGTGGTCTGGATTACTGGTGGTGGCTGGTTATAGGAAGAACAGATCTGGTGAACATGAAAGCAATCTATTATCTTTGATACTTCTGCAACTATGGAAAGTTATGGGTTGCTTTGGTTTTTACTCGAATCCTTCTTCTGGAATTAATTCTGAATTTGAAGGTGTATGTTTATTAATCGGATCCCAACTTTAATCCAGAAGAATCAGAGGCATAAACACTGCCAAGGAACAATAAATTCAATTTAATGGGTCCTTTTAGCTCTGAGGGGGGAAAAAAACACTAAATATTTCAATCATTTTGATTCCTTCTCTTACAGTGGTTTGGAAATACTGGGATCTTGCTCAGCTTTGTGTGGGAGAAAAACGGCAAAAGGAGGCCACTGGCAGGTCTCCCATGTTCAGAAGCCCCAGACAGCCAGAGGGCCATCTCCTGTCTTCTCTTTGCTTATTCTCTGTTATTTTCTTTCCAAATCCTTTTGTCTTATTTTGTCTGCTTCTGCCAATGGATTGTCCCTGGACTTTATTTAGCAGGGGCTTTTAGAGCAGCTGTATTGGTTTTGTGGGGGAAGGGAAAACTTGCTTGGCTCCATTGCAGCCAATTCTGTTGCTTTTGCACCCATTTCAGAGATAGACCTAACCCAAACTGAGACCGGAGCAGGGCTAGCAGTGAGCAGCTGCTGCAGCTGAGCAGAGCCTGATGAGTAAAATGTGTGCAAAAGAGAAAAACAGAAATACTCATTCACACAGAGGTGGTTTTGAAGTGTAAGAGGAGACTTGTTCATGGTCTCCATTTTTATCTGAGCATTGGCACAAGCTCACATCTAACCAGACATTTCCTTAGCTCTGAAGAACCCTGAATCTGGGTGGTTAATGCTCTGGTACCGCAGTAATAAATAGTATTCTTGGTGTTTCTAAACCAACTTGAACTGTAAAGCTTGTTTATAAGCCTTTTTGCATTGCAGAGCTGTAATTTCCCTCTCGTGTCTGTAATATGCAGAGAAAAAGAGGCTGTTATACATGGGGTTTGGTGAGCAGGTTTGTGTAATAATTGCACACTTTATTCCTGGACTCTTAATCTAAACTGATGCTATCTTATGGCAGTGGGAAGGAGCCTCCTTCCCCCTGAGTACCAGACGAGGCTCCAACACTTCCTCCTGTCTCTTTTGCAGAAATAAAAATGCAGTGAATCATGCGGTTGACTTGACTGGACAATGTTGTCTTCTGCAGAGAAGTAGAGAAGGGTTTGTTTGCAAAAGGGGAGGCTTTTAGTTGCATGAAAGGTGCTTGCTATAATACCTGAAAATTTTTCTTTCAGAGTGAATGCAATATTTTTCATGGCATTACTTTTTTATCCATTTATTTCTCAGGATTTAGCAAATGTGTTTAAGGCCATTGTTTTTCTAAAGATTACAACAGACTATCAGCAAGGAGAATTTGTCTAGTTTGGGTTAGATGAGGCACAGAGAGATTAATCAGATATTGGGGAAAATCACTTTGAAATGCCAGAACTAAGAAACTTTTCTCTGCTGATTCATTTCTCCAGCTGAAAACTGCTAGTCCACACTGGTCACTATTCTGCAGTGCTGAGTGTGCATATGTGTGTATGATATGATGAAAATACCTTTCTCAATATGCTTAATGCAGATACAAAACAGGTTACTCAAAGTCAGAGTAAGTAATTCTGGCAAGCACACAGAATATCTTCTGGGATCATGTAACTGCACCTTACAGCGTAGTGCTGTGAAGCATTTGTTTTTTTGTAGGTTGTGCCAGCCATGGACAATTCCTGCTGTAGCATCTTTACTGCCAACATAGTCAGTGTGTTTGATTATATATATATTTGTCCATTTGGACTGGGTCTGGCTGGGATGTTAACTTTCCCTGCAGCAGCCCATACAGTGCTGCGCTCTGCACTTGTAGCTAGAACAGCAGTGGTGTCACACTGGTGTTGTGTCTGCTGCTGAGCAGTGCTGGCACAGCATCAGGACTCTCTCCAACCCTCCTAGGGGGTGGGCAAAAAAGTGAGAAAGAAACATCACCAGGGCAGCTGACCTAAACCAACCAAAGGGCTATTCCATACCACCATGTGGCGTCACACTAAGCAGTAAAAGGTGGAAAAAGGAAGAGGGGAGGGGTGGGCTCTCATTGTGAAAACGTCTGTCCTCCTGAACACCGGCTACGTGCGTTGAGGCCCTGCTTCAAGGACGTGGTCAAGCATCACTCATTTGTGGGAAGTAGAGAGTAATTTTTTTCCTCTGCACTGCCACATAGCCTTTACTTGTTTTGTTTTGTTATTCCCCTTCCCCCCCCCTCTTCCCCTTTCCCTTTTTTTTTCTCCCTTTAGTTGAATTGTTTAATTAATAATAATATTTCCTTAATAATAATACATATTTTTTTCTCTTTAATTAAATTATCCTTATCTCAACCCGTGAGTTTTTCTTTCCTTTACTTCTTCCCCTCCTCATCTGAGGAGGGGGAGTGAGAGAGCGGTTGTGGTGTTCAGCTGCCTAGCAGGGTAAAACCACTACACCATTTTAAGAAAGGGAGCACAGCACTCAGCTGATTCTTGCTTTTCACAGGAAGTTGCCTTTTTGTCCATATAACAGCCTATGTTGTAAGCTAGTAGGGATGAATATTTCTATCTCCCTTGCTGTTTGAAATACACATCTGTTATTTTTCCCCTCTCGGGCAATAAAGTCTGCAGTACAACTATCACTGTGGTTTTGACTTATAAGAACTTCCTGGAGAGCTCTAGCAGAGATCCAATTTTAAAAATACGCATTTACTGAGAAAGTAATGTGTTGAAAGACCACAAGAGGAGGATGCTTGAGAGGTTGCAAAAGAAAGACTTCTGCAAGCCTCTACACTGGAAGTGGGAAGGAGGCAGTCTGCAGCACCCGCTCTGCACCACAAAGGTGCCTTCTTCAGTTGCACATCCTCATGTTTCGCTGCCCATCCTGCATGTCGTGGGGCTGCCAGCTGTGGGGGATATCCTCTGGGCAGGTTTCAGTAGCGGGGCATCCTTCTGGTTCACGCCTGAAGCTTGAGCTGTCACCATTTCACATCCCATTGCTCTGAGCAGAAAGACCCACTGGCAAGCTGTTGGCACAAGCTAAGGACACCACACAACGCTGGAAACAGGTCCCAGCTGCTGGCACACCACTGACCTAAAATGTATGTGGCTTAGACTGTAGGTCAGTGGCTTCAGGAATCTGTGTGTTGAACCCGTTGGTCTTTTGGGATTTGGAATGGCAAGGAGCTGCGCTATGGCTGTGGTTATTTCCTGTGGTAAAATTAAGAGGCTGGGCTGTGACGTTTCAAAAGCCATGAAAAATAAATGCCTGTACTTTGAGGCCTACGTGTAATTTAGTTCAGAGGTGAATCCTGAAATATTTTTACTTTTTTTTTTTTCACGTAGGCTGAGATCATGTTCTTTGCAATCCATGACATTTATTCATTTTCAGTGTACATGGAAGCAAAGGGAACAAAAGGCCTTGCAGTGAGAAAAAACTGCAAGGAGAGGGAAACTGCTGGTACCATGATTCTCCTCTCAAAATCCACATGTAATGGAATAAAATACTAATCTGGGATAATGGCCTTTTGCTACAGCACTTAAAAAGCGATGCACAAATGGAAGACCCAGTATCCTGAGAAGGCCGCTTGGGTTGACTCAGACTGGACTAGTGGTGAGCAGAGCTACAGCGAACAGAGGGAATAAGGGGAACTTGAAGAGTCATGTAAGGTAATCTCAGCATAAACAAGAAGCTGCATGGTAAGATTTGCTTGTGCACTCAGAATGTCCTATAGGCCTTTGAATAATTTTGAATAGAGCTGGCTGCTATGGCACAATTTTGGCAAAATCATTAAGACACGAGTGCTAGCGTCTCCTTGATCTGTATGAGCATGTCGCGTTGCACAGGGTTAACCTTGTGCAGGCCTGTGTGTCTACATCAGTGTCCATATATGTGGAAAACTCTTCACTTAGTATTTTGTGAAAACGATTACTTCTGTTATCTGTATCTGTGACATGAGCAAGTTTTTCATTATTTTATCTTGTGGATGGCTGGGCAGTGAAGTAAGTGGCTGCAACGCCTGTCACCTGCAGGGGAGGGAAGAGGGAATACAGCATCCTGATTTAAAGGATGATGTGGCACTGGCTCATGTTTTCGGAAAGCTGTTTAAATGTTCCCAAAAAACATTCTTGTACAACTGCTGTAACATGTGATGCTGAAATCCAGGCTGAAAAAAGCCGTACAAGATGCCTTTGGTGTCCATTTGGTGGTTAAGCCTGTGGCTCATGGAGGTTAAAAACACACACAAAAACAAACAAACAAACAAAGCAAAGCTTTAAAACCATTGACCTTCACCAAATTTGCTTAATACAGAGCTTATTTTAGCTTCTTGTGCCCCCCAGGAACTAGATTAGGTTCATTTGTTTTTGTTAAATCCCTAGTTCTTCTGGTGCTGTGAAATAAGCCTCTAAATAAAGGATTGTCAGACCTTACTCCTGTTGAATTTGACCATGCATAACTGTTTGTAGACATAGCTTTGCTGCTTCTAACCCTATTACCAATAAAGGATAAATTTCAGCAACTTTAATGATAAGCTCCTTTGACACGGTGTTAATCAAACGTTGGTTCATGTTGAGCTCATTTCTGCCTGATTAACCACAAGCATTGGCCTTTATGTAATTTATGACTATTGTTTTTTTTTTTTTTTTTCTCAATCTGACAGAAATGCAAGGGCAGATTGTGAAATGTTTACCCCCTAAATGATGATTTGATGGTAGGGGTGATGCAGAGCTCCCAGCCCACCCCACCACTTGCTGTTCAGCAGCTCTGGAGAAGCTGATGTCTGTGTCGTGTACGCCTCACGGAAACAGCCTGTTGCTCTGCCATTGCAGATTGATGCTAAAATGTATTTCTCTGGGCTTTTCCATCTTACAGCAGCTGGCCTCAAAGAAAATACACTTGCAGCATGTGAAGGAGGGACTTGCGTGCTTCTTGAGAAAGGCATAATGTGGAAACAGTGATTGCAATGGAAATATCTTCAAGAGAATTTCAGGTTTTAGCAGATGCTTGTGAAGGCGTGGCAGATGGGCTGTTAATGATGGGTAGCAGCACATCAAAGGTGTGATAGTCCTGTCTGTGAACTTGCCGAGAAAAATTTTCTTGATTCAGGTCTGGGAGGGAAATGTGTCTGTAGGAATCAACCTTTCAGTGTGACTTGGTAGATGAAACACCTTTAAGCAGGGTTAGTGTTCTGTATTTTTTTCTGTATTTTTAACAATGAGGAGACAGTATTCAGAAATAGGAGAATCCATAATTAAATCAAAAGCTGCTCTTGCTATTGGGTAAACGAGCCTTTTTTGTAGAGTCTGTGGGGTCTGACTCACTCAGCTCTGTCTCTCTGGAATACAAGATGCTCATGAAGTTGCATAAGAAGAACATTACAGGTATATAAACCTATTGAAATCTGTCGTCATCATGCAACTCGGTATAAAATCCAGCCTTGCTTTACAGAGTGCTCAGTAAAGAGCTATGTACTCAAGCTGCAGAAAGGGAGATCAGCGAGGCTGGAACAGAGCCTGTTGTGTTTGGCTCCTCCTTTGCCGTGGATCATGAACTTACAAATGTGTTTGTTTAGCTTGCCCAGAAAGAGGAGCTTAACTTTTGGTGGAGCACAAATTCCACACCCACAGCCTCAACAGGCAGAGCTGCAAAGAAATCTGTGTGTTTTTTTTTTTCAAAAGACCACATCGGCTTTCACACTTTTGCATAGAGAACATGGGTTAAGCACCCCAAAGAGTGCTTATGTGCTGAGATTTAGGAAGAGGATGATCTGAGGTATTAGTCCATCCTATGGCTTTAGTTTTGGGTGACTAGCTGGAATTTTACCATTGCAATTCAGCATCTGCATTCCAGATGGGTAATCCGGGGTCTGCGCACACCGGTGTGGTTGCAGCGTTATACAATTTTTATGAGAGTCATCTCCATAAATACAAAACAAGGCTGACCATAAATAATGGGTTTCAATGTTTTATCAGGTGCAAATGGCACTTTCCAGTGTGTCTGCATCGAGGAGGGGGTGGCTCTGCTAGGGAGCTTCTTGGTTTGGCTGCACAGGCACAAACAAACCTGCAGAGATGTGATTCACCCAAAGCAGAACATGGTGTTTGTTGTCATCTCTTTTTTCATAACAGGTATGAAATGACTCACAACTAATCGGAATACTATTTCTATAAATAAAGATCAAACCGAGGTGTGCTTTCAGCAACAAAGAGAGTATTTTGTGTTGCCTCCCTTTACATGTAGGACGAAGCCTAGGAGCATTTGGTGTTAGTCAGATGTAACTTCTGGGTGGTGCCTTAAGTACTGCATGAGAAAGACCATAGAAAAGAGGGAACCAGTGGTAATTTCCACTACACTATTACAAGTCCCAGAGCACTGGAAGCTGGTAGGCACTGTTAAAGAAGGTACCCTGATCACTTCCATGGGTTTTCTGCTTCCCAGATGTATTTAACAGGTGATGGTGAGTATGGTTTGCAGGGGCAGGAGAAGCCGAGGCTGTTTCGCCCCCTTCACAGCAAGCATCTGACATGTTTCAGAGCTGCCAATACTGAAATCCAGCTTTGCCAAGTCACAGAGCTCAAGTAAAGGATCACAAATTTTAGACATTATCTCAGTCGAAGGTTGTGTTTATCTTGGATGTAGGATGGAATCGTCCCTTGAGGTGAAGTCAGAAATTATTTTCTAAACTCATTTCACTGCTACCCTGATGGGCTAGGAAAAGATTTTCTATTTTCTTATATAGTCATATATATGTAATTATAGCAGTAATTTTTAAGCTCACTACTGAACTCACAGAGTATCATTAAGGTACATGGTAGGAAGAGCCAGCACATCCCTGGCTGTGGTTTGCACTCCTGGAGGTATGGTCAGCTCATCCTTCTAGGTTTCCTTCTGGCAGCTCTGCTTGCAAGCTTGTGGAAGAAGCACAAGGAGAGTGTTGGTCGTTCCCAGTCTGTCTCAGCACTTCACAGCAGTTTGAAGTGCTGGGCACTCACCAAGTAGAGTAGTTATTGTTTCTTTTATGTTTTATTTTGTCTAAGGTTTGCTTTTATACAGCAAATAAGCTAAGGATTTTCACAGTCCCTGTCCCATGGGGCACAAAGTGTATTTTCCAAAGGGTTTAAATGGTTTAAGAAGATAAATCTTCCTACTCTCCAGAGGGACTCGTATCACTGATAGTGGTATTTTTTGAAAGCCCTGCTCAGAAGCAGTGATGCTGCAAAGAAGAAGGGTCCTGGCAGCACCCTGGTGCCGGACACCAGCGCTGAGGGGCAGTGGCAGCCCCGGCGGCCAGCCCTTGTCTCTGCTCCTTCCTGGCTCCCAAGTGGCCACAGCCCTGTGGCTGGGAGCAACTCCTCTGAGCCGGCACGGAGCTTACTGCTTCCAGGGGGGCAACCAGCAATGCTTCTTGCTTCCAAGTGCAACAACATCTGTTTCTGTGCTTTGAAGACGCAATGTAATTTGGGCTAAATTACTGGGATTGAGTGCAGGCACGGTGCTGTAAAGCAGGAGGTGCAGCATGAAGTGTTTGTTCTGTAGCAAGATCTAAACCCTCAGCAGAGGGTGAGCATCTGCAAGTACAGGCCCTTTGACAGAAATCCTTCATCCCCCATCGCTGTTGTCTTCTCCTGCTCATAGTTTTTGTTGCATGCAGGCTTCTACTGGAGGTGATCTCATTTTGTGTTCTCTGAGGATAAATGCCCATTTTGCTGCTGGATACAGAACGCGTTTACACGGGCTGGAGCTGTGCCGTTGCCAGCCCAGCCAACTGGGAAAGTTGGCCTTGCTTCATATAAACAGCTCAGACTAAGAAAGCCACACTAAATTTGGAAAAGAATGAGGGGAACTCATTTTTCAGCTGTCCTGGAGTATTTTATCTTGAGTTGCCCCATGTTATCATCTCATGGGAAGAGATTCTATTACTCATTGCTGTTTCCATCATGTTTATTTTCAGATAGCATATTTTTATCTTCTGTAAACCAAAACATTTAAAGATCCACTGGCAAACAATGGATCAAGGGTCTGCTGCTCTTCCCGCCTGCAGCTTGTGTTGCAGCTCCTGTGGATCCGAACGCTGTAGTGTCAGGTCCTCAGCAGTTCAAGTGGCATTCACAATCTCACCGAAAAAAACTTTCCTTGTAGTCTCAAGAGAATTTTTAATACTGAGATCCTTTGCAGATACTGGTGCCAGGACCAGAAGAAACAGCATGAAACATTTGCTCCTTGAGTCATTATTTTGATTGATAATATTCTGCAAAGAAAAATTGCATTAATGTCATACTTCTTAGTATATATATTTTGTGAATTGCTTAGTTCCTTTCTTTTGGGCCATGATACTTTAAGCTAATCTAAGACACATTTATGCTGAGGAATCACCCTTCTGCATCGATTTAGCCATAATTGAAAGACTTTGCCAAAATTACAGGTATTTCCTGTGATTGTTGGGTGTTATTCTAACACCAGAATTTTGTCCTTGTCTCATTTCCTCTAAAAAATTTTACTGCAGGATGCAGGCAGTAGGCACTTACAGAGTCAAGTGATGTCCAGCGTCCCAGAGCCCTCTGTAACAGATTAAGAGGCTACTAAAAGCTGGAGGAGAAAAAGCCAGGATGGAAAACGGGCAAACCCTGCCAGTGGCCCGAGCAGGAAACTCCACTGGGGCTGGGGCCAACAACATCCTACAACATCCTACTGCTGTCAGGGACTGTCCACTTTGTGAATTTAAAAAAATGCTGTAAAGAAGGTTTTGGGAAGCCTTGTCCTTATTTGGAGAATAAGTTTATGCTTCTGCCCAAAGCAGGCTGGTTTTAAAAGGCTGTCAGATGGGCAGGGATTTTGTGCTTCAGCAGCACTGATATCCTGCTATTATACGTGAGCACATCCTATAATTACTGATCTCAACAAATCTGGTTGCTTGAAGCTGAAGGGTTGGAGTCTAGATTCTGATTTAGGTCTGTCCCACAGCTGAATCTGTGAGAAACTCACATACCTGACAATTTAGCATGTCCCCACAGAGGCCTCCTCACATCCCCCCTGCTTAGTGTAAGGATCCTGCGAAGGCTGCAGGCAAGAGAGCTGTGGGGCTTGCAGATAACCTAGAGATTTTACAACACGGATGCAGTTGCAACTGTCTGGAAGTTACAGAATGGGCAGACTGTATAAGAGATTCACTTACTTCCCTAAATCTTTTGTTAGTGCCTGTCTCTGAACTCCTTAGCAAACCAGCTGTTTTTCTTTGGCAGTCTCAGCCATACAGGTGTGATTTGTAAATGGAAATAATGGAGCCAGAACTGTTGGATATTGGACCATAACATCCCATACACCGGAATATTCCATGCACTTACAGTCATCCACAGCTTTCCTCTTTCTTTAACCGTATTTGTTTTGATCTTTAAAATTATTTGAGATAACAAAATGCATGGACATTCTGGGAACTGTGACAGTATACAAACTTGCTTTATGTGTATGTGTTTGTGTCTGTGGGAAATGGCAATAAAATCCGTAGTAATACTGGAAATTTTTCATTATTACTTTAGAAGGACTGTGGTTATATGCTTGAAACAGTGAATATGATGAGACCTTTCTATGAGTTCGTCATAGCTGCTCCATACTTACAGCCTGTTGTATAAAATACAGGAACATCATGAAGCCCCCCCCCAAGGAATCCTTTAGGTGGCTGCCTGGTGGGTGGCTGGGTGCGTTTGTATGGGTACATCACCACAGGGGGCAGGTGGCCCAGCCCCTGAGCACTGCCTTGCTTCTTGCTGGTTCCCGTTTCACCCTTCAGGAGTGCAGAATGTCAGTCCTGGTTTGGAAACCCATGCATATGAAAGGCTTCAGAAAAATCAGAAAAAAATCAGAAAAAACATATTTTTGTCTTTTTCTTTTTTTTTCCCCAAGCGGGATAAAATGTAATTTTGAAAGCGTCAAAATCATTTGAGGTGTGAAATTGTGTTTCTATGTCCTGTGCTCAGAAGAAAGCTTTGTCATGGGGCTCCTTAAAACAAAGAAAAATGGGCTGTCTCCAGTATCCAGGATGCTCTTCCAGAAATCGAGATTGTAGTCCAGGTTTGGGATTTTGTGTTGCTTCAGAGTCACATAAGTACAGGTGACTTTAACTTTTAATTTCACTTCCCTGTCTCTAAAGCATTATTATTTCTTTGGAAGAGTTAATGAGTTAACTACTTGTAATTTGCTGTAAGATTTCCAGAAATTAGACCCTCAATGTGTTTACTGCTGCTACCGCTGCTGCTGAGATCTTGATCTTAGCAAGACAATACAAAATTAATGTTTCATGCAATGTGACTGAGTATCTGCTTACACTAAAACAAAGAAGGGGCTGCAGTGCCCAAGCCTAGAAACCATACTTTGTCAGAGCTGTGAGTTGGCTTTAAAACCTGATTACGTGACAAAATTGGGTAATGTGTCTAAACACTATCCAGTACCGATCGTGTGTGTTTCTTTGGAAACCTTATCAGCTATCAAACATCCGACTCTGTGGCAATACGTTCCTGGCAGAGACAGAGAGCATCTTTACTTAACGTAATGGATTTGGGGTATGTTTCGTCCACTTCTTTCACTCCTAGAATGAAAAAAAAAATCAAAAAATCTGTGCTTGTGTTATCACAACAGCTGAATGCATCCATGAGGGTTTCCTGACCTGCTGTGTAGCAAGTGGCCATTGGTGCAGTTGGGCAATATTATAGGTTGGTGGTGATAACTGCTTTGGTTCTGCATTACAGTTCCAGAGCTAATGTATATTAAATGTAATTAATCTTTATTTCTGCTTCAGGAAAAACAGAAGCTGTCATAAAAAACTTCAGCCCACACTACAAACGCCAGTACACCGTGGCTTTCTGCAAGCACGTGCAGGATGAGCTGGAGCAGCACCGTGACTCCCAGTCGCAGTTCCTGAAAACCAAGGTAGGAGGACATGTGGGCCTGGCCCCATCCTGAAGCTGCCATACAGCTCTGCTCTCTTGCATGAAATAATTAAGGCATTAACTATTTAAATAACCTATTTAGTAGTTGTAACATATGAAAAACATGATCTGAAAGTACATTAGCTACCAACTGGGCTCGGTTTTCTTGTTTTCCCAGTGTTGAATGCCCTCAAGTAATATTAATAGGCAGTACAGCTACTCAAAGCTTCTAAAAATCAAGTCCAAAATTCTTGCAAAGTTATTTAGATGTTTCTATATGTAAAAACACAGGATTAAAATACCTAATAAATGGGTATCTAGGACATTTTGTATGTGTACGTTCTTATATATCGCCCAAGTTTATGCAATAAATTTGCAAATGTGGATGCTGGATTTGTTTTGGTTCAGTTTTAGGTGGAAAAGATGTATTTGGGTGTGGGTTTAAAGTTTACTTCTGAATTTATTTCTTAGTTTTGGCTGTTTTACAATCTACATCTTTTGGGAGGGCATCATAGGAGAAGAATCTTAGCGTGTTTCTGGTACAAAGTACGCATTTCATCAATGTAAAGTTGTACACTTGGGCAAAACTAGTTGTTTCCCAATGATTGCAAGGTTTTGCAAGGATGTTGAGAGAGATATTATATGTTTAGGGCAGAAAATTAGGTAGGAAACTCAATTAATCCTTTCAGCCATGGTTAAAGGATTCCTTAAAGTAGACGGTAATAATCCCCTCTGTGAAATAAGCTACAGAGAGCTGATTTTTTATTAGAGCACAAGAGAAAAAGAGAGACAAAAGTCTCCTTATTAGAGGAAAATGTGGAGAACCAACATTTAATATAAAAAGGTATAAATCTAATTTTTTTGGCTGTGTTCAAAATCATGGATTTCTGATGCTCTAGAAATGAGTAGAGAAAAGATGTGATGTAGAGGCTGCGGTGATAGAAAAGCAGCATCTTTCAAAAATGTATGTGCCAATTATAAGAGTACAGGTGCAAAAGTATTACAAAGAAATGTGAAATAATTGACTATTTTGTAATAAAACTTTGCTGCATCAAAGAAATATTTTTGTGCATATTGGAAAATAGGCAATGGTGATCTCTGTCATCTTACATTCAGCATATCAACTGAAAGGTACATAAGAACATCTCTGCCTCAGAAGTCTGAAAGTGGTGTTGAAAGGCAGAGCTTCTCTGCTGCCTCATCACCACAAACTACAAGAATTTGATTGTGTGTGTAAGATCTGCCTGGCACAAACTGATGTGTATTACTCCAGATTTCATTTGAAGATTGAAATGCCCTCGTAGCAGTCTTACAGAAATAAAAGCTTCAAAATGGCCAGTAGTACAGAGTCATTTCAAATCTAGAAAATTGTCTTTGCAGCCAAAGGCAGAAGCTGAGACAGTCTTACTTGAAACAGAGTTGCTGCATTTTGCTGAGGACCTGAAGAAGTGGAAGGACAGATATGTCGTTATCAAAAATGACTACACTGTGGATTGCTTCGAGACTAAAGAGGTAAACGCTTCTTCCTGTTATGTTCTTCTATGCTCCCAGAGAGACCAAGATCTGATGAATATATTGCTGCTACTGTCTTTGTTTTAAGCAGTAATAGATGAGATGCTGTCTCCGGAAAGGCTGCCCCAGCCTTGTGGAGTTGGCTGGAACTTGATAGGGATGCCTGAGGGTACAACGAAGTACCTTTCATTGGCCATAGACATTTGCATAAATTCACAAATCGCTTACACAGCACTTTGAACCTTCCTTTGAATATCACAGAACACTTTTTTGTATGTCATTATAATATGTCACCAGGTTGGGTTTTAAGTAGAAATTTTTGGGTTGCTTCAAGCCTGAGTATAGTGAAGCTTTTTGTTTTGTGGCTGCTGTAGTCAAACTAGCCCTGGCTGACAAACCAAACAAATGTGCCTTAGCAGAAAATCCCATCCTTTTCCTCTCCTTTCAGTCCCTGATTCTTCACCATGGCTGATAAGCATTGAGAGAATATTTTTAAATATGTTTTTTACTTAAAGATGTTTTAGATTTGACGTGTGCAATGAATATATCTGAAATTCAGTCTGAGAAAACCTTCTTCATTTGGGGAATGCATGCATTAGCTTTGTAAATGGTATGATTATTTTATGTTTTCCCTCTCCTTAAATCTCAGTTTTGACTCCCTCTGTCTTGATTTTCCAGGCCTACCTGAAAGGACTCAGCCCTAAATATCATATTGTTCCTGCAGGGGGTAAAGTGCTGACTTCAGAAGAAGATTACAATTTACTGTCTGATAAACATTTTCCAGATCCTGTTGGTAAGCCCTGGTAAAAGTTTAACTGCCAAACCTCAGGCTCTTTTTCTTACACAAGCCACTTCTGGGCAGACATTGAGGCTAGACTTTAAAGTAGATTAACAAAAGATGCACAGAGTCAAATCCTAATTTCAAAGTGGACATGCACAGAAGATGCCACAAACTAAAGTTCAAAGAAATGCTGGCTGTGTTTTTTTTCCAGTATCCCTACACAAACCCTTTGGAAGCTGTGCAGAAGCGGAGCAGGAACCACACTACCATTGTTCCCAGGCTTTGTTCATATTCCTGGTTTATTTGTTTCCATTTTTAGATGCCAGCTGCCTGTGTTGATTCACAGTTGATAATATGTCCCACAGAGACGGCAGGAAGGTTGCTGTTGCTGGATTTGTTGTTTCTGCAACAGGAACTGCTGGGATTCTGCCTGCCCCCACTCCAGCCCTTGAAGATGAAGAAAGTTCAGTGTTTGAGGGACCAAGTCTCTCCATGTTGTAGAGTCAAATTTGGAAAGGGATAGGGGCAACAAGTAGATAAGTTGTTGTGGGTTTTTTTTGCTGTCCTGTCTCATACTACTTGACTGATGAGTGCTGGGAGGTGTCCCCAGTATACCCTTTCCCAAGATGGTACCACTGGCATAGGATGGTCAGAGGCTGGCATGGGGCAGCAGTGCCTGGAGGTGTCCTCAGTGTGTCACCACAGCTCCAGAGGAGTCAGGGATGAGCAACGTGGAGCAGCCCAACGCCACACCACGTTGGCCTTCCCATGGCTCTCCCTCTGCCAGGAGTGGCTCAGTTACTCTTTTACAGCCTCTCTGCCCTTTTGTGCAATTCTGAGATGACCAACTTTTGGCTCTCAATGCACAGCACTGAGACAAGATCAGTTATATTTGTTCATCTTTAAATGGTGTTGTACAGTATCCCCGGCACACAATGACTCAGGTCAGGCTGCAACTGCAGATACTTCATGCTTTCTTTCCTTCACCATCAAGGGCTTGAAGTGACAGTCCATCAGGCCATGCTGCAGCTCCGTTTGAAAATCTTGGACACAGGGAAACTGCTGATGTTCCCTCACAATTTAATGCAGTTTGTTTTGACATGGAAGACTGTATGCTCCTTTATGGTCTCTGTGTGGAAGACACCAGAGTTGCCCAGTATCTTACTTGCCATGAAAACCTTTTCCCTAACAGTTACAGTCCAATAACATAGTTTCCTTGAAATTTTACCAAAATGCATAGTTTATGTCTACCTTGAATATAAAACAAGAGGACATCAAGCTGCTACAGTATAACAGGGAAGTAGATGGCTGGTGCCAGCTGAGTTTGCTGGTCCTAATTGTGTCCCACTGAAACCCCCCAAACCACTTGGATCAAGACAGGACCTCTGATTCTAAATTTTGATTTTGATATGTCACATTCATTGCTCAGCTCTAGCAAAGGTCTCTTGTTTTAACAGTTCTGTCTGTGCTGTCATAGAAGAGAAAAAGAGCCAACTCCCAAGACACCAGAAAATTCTAAGTTGAGATGTGTTTTGTGTAGGGTCAAGCGAGAAGGAGGTTGCTCAAGCCTTCGTTCAGCTGCCTAGAGAGTTCCCAGTGTACCTGTGGCAGCCGTTCACCCGACACAGCTACTATTGCTTCCAGGAGCCAGAGGCTCAGAGACAGTTCAGTGCAGTGCTGAATGACTGCGTGAGACACTCAAATCATGGTGAGTGAAAAAAGGATTTCTGCCTGTACATCATTTACACTGGTGAAAATTTAAGTAGCTTATAATAGTAAAAAAAAAAAAAAAAACAGAAAGAAAAAAGGTATGAAAATGAAAGTCACTTATGAAAGCTGTTCATTTTTCAGTGCCTGAGAGAATGCATTAACATACCCCTTTTTCTTGCTTTGCTGAGAGCTGTTAGGTTGGATTTGAGCTGCAGTGTAGTAAGCATGAAATAGAAGACGTGGGAATGACTTTGAAAGTGGCACTCTCCTTTCTGTCAGTTCATGTGAAGCCAGTATCTTGATACAAAATCATATGAGTTGTTTACTATACATGGCATGTTAAACTCTCACCTGTGTTTGTAAGATTAGCAAACATAAATCCAGTAGACCATGTATGTACAGTGTTGAGGGAATGCAGTCCTCCAGTACACATTTGAAGTCTTGTACATACATCTCCAATGGTCAAACATTTTCTGTTTTTGTTGGGTGTTGAGATGGCAGCTCAAATCCTCAGCCATGGTATAACCTTGTGGGTGGAACTTGAAACATGTGTAAGACACGGTATTGATAGTTTACACAAGGGCGCATTTTAAATACCACTTTCTGAGTACATTAGACTATAAAATTTGAAAAAACACACAAACTTGTGACTTGCTAGGAATATAAAAATAACCTTGCTCCCATGAAAGTGGAAGAGCATTTATAAGTGCTTTTCACTTTTTCAGGTGAGTGAGTTAATGTGATTTTTCTCTTTTTTCATCAAGCTGACTTGATTCCCCTGTTGATATCCAGGCTCTTCCATGCCTTTAGTGTTGCTTTCAACTCCAATTTACTCCTGCCGCTCTCTGTGGGAGGTAGAAACAGAGAAACTTCTCTAACAATTTAATCTACTTGGGCCTGAAGCCCATGCTTGTAGATAGATGAATTGAGAGTGCAATGTGTAAATGGTCTGTTTTGCTTACAGCAGTTGCTGCCAATGTTTTTTTAGCTGTTGCTTTTGTCTGCTGGTCATCAGTTTCACCCTATTACCCTCAGACAGTTGTCTCACGCTGTCCTCCCCGGATTCTTCTCAATTGCCACCTCTTCTCTCATGTCTCCACTGCCAAAGATATTCCTGGTCCCCTTTAAGACTCTATTCCCCAATGACAATGCACAGAATTCTATTTCTAGGCATTCCCCTAAGATGCAGTTATGTGCCTAGGGCTGGGTGGTGGCTGGTGGCAGGCACCTTCTTTGCAGGACATGCAGGACTCCCAGTCCCGATGCTAACCAGGTCATGTATACTCCCCCAGCATGCTGGGGTCCCCCTTGCTGGCTCGTTTCCAAGCTCGTGCTGAAGGTGGAGAGACACAGCATGCCGTTCTAGCACTACCAGTGTTGTACAAACCAGATGAAGCATCTCTGATACAAATCTTTGTAGGTTTGGGGAGGCTGAGTGCTAAAACACTGTGGTAAGCAAATACCCAGTCATGGGGACCACAAAGACTGTTTCATTACTAGATTAGCATATGCTAGAGGCAACAGTCTAGAAGGAACATACCTTCACTTGGCACTTCCACATAGTTCAAGTCTATAGTCTCAATAAATATTCCTTTTATAGCTGGCAGAGGAACCCACGTTCCCATAGTGTGCCTGAAGGCAAAGCTTGCCTCTGTGATTTACGGTTTTGATTAGCCTGCTTTTAGCTGTGGTCATCCAGTATGAAAATGCTCCAGACTTTGGAAACCAACCCCTTTTTTTCCTCAGCAGGGCTTGGTAAGTAGATGAGGATACAATCAAGTTTTCCTGGCACTGTGAGTCCTCCATGACTTGAAGCCTGTTCATTAGGTTTGGCTTTTTGTTTCTCTATTCTGGAGCAAGTGTAATAGGCTTGCAAAGATTTTGGCAGCCTTTTTTTTTTTTTTTTTTTTTTTCCTTAAAGTTCAGCACATCACTCTAGGGCACAATTCTGAATTGGCAAAAGCTGAGACTAGATGACCTAACAGGTCTTTTCCATTTTCAGTGCCTGCAAGTCTGTGCTTTATTATATTTCATATGGCTCAGCTGTTGTTCATTTATGCATCTGTTCCAGGATTTATTCCTCTCAGCTTTTTCTGTGGTCAAGTTATTATCCAACAGAAGATTTTTAGTGACACCTTTATCAAGGCTCATCCTTTCTGTCACATTATTTCTGCTTGACAGACTGGGAGATAAAGACAGTCTGGATTAAGACCTACTGTTACAATGGTAAACACAAGCAGGTTTTTATAGCTAAGTAAATGGGACCCAGTATTTTCTTGATTTCTTGCAGTTGTACCATCTCCTAGAAACCAGTGTCATCAGTGGAAAAATTATCACTGACCTGCACCCCAGTAACCTTAGCTCTGCCCTCGGAGTGAACTTCTTCAATGTTCTTTTTTTAAAGGACTTCATACTGATTTATATTAGTTCCTGTGTGACTGAAAGATTACTTTATTAATACTTATTTTAAGCTTTATTTGCAACCAGTCCCATACACAAAAAACAGGCATCTGAACAACTTGTCAATGTTATATAAACATGCAGCAATACTACAGGTTAATAAAACTCGTGATACAAAAATAAGCTGTGTTCTTATATTACAGAAAAAGTGAAAAGTGAGAAGAAATGTGAAAAATCCTTTAAGTTTGATTATGGAATAGAATTCAGTGGGATGAGGAGCACTGGCCAAGGCAGCACTCTCCCCATCTCTTCATTGCCAGGGCAGATTTGGCAAGGGCAGGAGAAAAACAGATGTAATGTCTGATCAGAGGCTGCCTTTCTGTCTTTTCTATAAAATAACACTAGGAGTTCTGGAAAGGAATGTATCTTACTGGGTTTCAGCCAAAAATTCAGAGGAGTTTTTAGTTGAAATCAGTTTTCTCCCAGGAAGCAGAATTAAATACCGTCTCTCACTGAACACAAACCTCGAGTGAATCAGCGTGTGGTTTTGACATAGGAGCTACTCTGGGATTCAGCTGTTTACTCTCTTTAGAGTCTCTCATCTTAAATAACTGGTCCGTCCTGTGTTTCTGGGTTTTCATGTCAGAACTCATGGCCAGAAGAATAATTACAAACATGTTTGGATTTAGGGATTACTGCTTGCAAGTATGATTCAGGTGTATGGACTGTGGGGCTTTCCTTCCCCCTCAAATTTTCTGTTGTGTTCAGCTTTCCTTTATATTAATTGATGAGGGTTTGTAGTTCAAAGGAGCAATGTTTTACACCCTTCTGGAGTATAATTCAGATAAAACACATTAAAAACCTTTAAAATGTGCCTAAACCAACCAGGACCAGATTGGCCATGGTACCATAAATATTCTAGCTGTGAACAGGATGTGTACATCGAGATTCTGTGAATTAGCCTGATTTTGAAAGTTGAGTGATGGATTAATCTGAGTATAGAAATCATCAAAGTTCAGTGATTCATCTGGGCAGCTCCCTTTCTGCTCTTTGCAAGCTGGTTTTTGTGATGCCTCAGATTTGGTGAGGAGATCCGAGTACTTTGGGGTTTTTCAGCTGTGAGGATGTGTGATTAAGGGCATATTGCTGAAAACACAAATACCCAGGGAACAGCAGAGGAACCCTGACAGAGAATAGCAGAGGAAAAAGGAGATAAAAGGGGCCAATTAGGTGTAAACAGGAGGGTGGTGAGTCCAGTCAAGCCCCATACTTTGTTATTTGCTGGCGAGTGAAGCCGATGTCTATAAATACCTGGTGGAATTAAGGATTTCAGTGGGCTGCATTAAAAGAACATTGCATGCAGCTCTGAAGTGCCATGATTTGTGGAATTTTACCTAGTGTGCACGTACATAGTCTTCACTCGCCAGCAAAAATCAATCCAGAGTACTTGGCAAGTAGGAGAGGAGATGTGGGAGGCAGTGACCAGACAGACCACAGGACTGGGAGAGGGACTGGAGGGACCATAGGTAGGGGCCTGAGAGTTACTGCCGTGGGACCAAAGCATGGACCAGTTATCTGTGGGGCAGGTAGGGAAGGATGTCACGAGAGCTGCAGCTACTGGGCTGCCAGATTTGGCAACCCTAACATAAGCTATGTTTGTGTTTGATACTCTTTTCCGGCAGAGTTCAAGTCAAATAAATTTCAAAACTTGTTTTCATCATTCAGTGTGTGGTCCTTCTCCTGTTAATAGTTATGGAACTTTGCTTCTAGGGAAAAAAAAAAAAAAAAGCCAACTGTAAACTTGCATGCTCAGTACAGAGGTGCTGCTGTCTAATCTTGGCTGTTATCTCCAAACTGCTTTACAAAAGTTCCATCAAAAAGCTTCCTTCCCTCCACATTGTCCAGTTCTTTACCAACACCTTTGTAATTAAGGATTTCAGTGGGCTGCTTTGAAGAACATTGCATGCAGCTCTGAAATGCCATGATTCATTTCTCATTGAATTTATCCTAAGGCATAGTATATAAAACATTATAATGGGCATATTTGCTGCTTTCAAAGCTTTTTGGCTATTATGAATGAAAGGGTGAGCTGAATTAGTTAAACGACTTGAATGCGCATATAGAAAAATAATTTTCAGGGGAGATCTCTAAATAGAGAACATGGGTGAGCCAAAAAAAAATGTTCATGGCAGAAGAGGCTTTTTCTAAGCCAGCAAATACAGAGGAGTCAATCATAAAATGTGGTGAAGAGTAATAGGATTTAGTGATGACTCTTCCTAGAGATAATTCCACATGCAAAGAAGAAAGCACAGTTCTCTGGACACAGTGCTACACAGTTAAGCTTTCAACATTTGTTTGTCTGTCCTTGTGCTGTTCAAGACTTGCAGTATTTTCCCAGGGTGATCATAAAGCCTTCAGTGTTTCAGCAAAACTGAAAAATAAATGTTTAAAATGGCAAATGTGGCAAGACAAAAGAGAGCTGTCAGAAGAAGATGCAGGTTCAAGGGCTACTGGAAAACATGATCTGATCTTAGTTGGGACACATTCACAATGTAGCAAGTGTGAGGTTATTGAATTTAGTAAATAATTAGCATTGTTGACCACAGTAGAATTTTTTATATTTAAAGACCCTTTACTGCATCATTGTGTCAAGTATTTTGCTATATTTGTTTCAGTTTTCATTATTCTTTCCTTCCTTCCTTCTTTCCTTCCTTCCTTCCTTCCTTCCTTCCTTCCTTCCATGCATCCATCCATGCATCCATCCATCCATCCATTCATCCATCCATCCATCCATCCATCCATTCATCCATCCATCCATCCATCCATCCATCCATCCATCCATCCATCCATCATTTTAGGCAGGCTTCTCCTTTCTTATACAAGATTACCAGCTATTGTGTTTCACTTGGTATTTGCTGTTAAAAGAGAAGGCCATCCAGTTGGTGCTGGTATGTAGGGAAGTCTGCATAATGGGAAGGAAAATATAACTAGCTAATTCTGGGAGATGCGGAGTTTCATTTCTTGTTTTTATATTCTTTCATCTGGTTTGATTTCACATCCGTATCTTGATAAATACCCACATGACACAGGAAGCTAGGGGACTTTCAAAACCATATCCTGCCATCTCCAATTTCACCATAACTAAAAAAGTAGAGAAAAAATACTTTAAAGAAGTACAACAAAGAAACGTATTGGGCAAGAGAGAAATACAAAATGTCATTTTAACCTCATGCAGGACATTCTGGCACAGCTTGGCTATGACAGAACTGAGACAGCATCAGATTTACTATCTCTGCATGTAATGTTTTGGATTGCCACTAGCTCTGTCCATATTTCCTATTTTAACTATAAGCTTAGCTGGCAGTTGTTTTTCTTGTAATTTGTAGCTTTCCTACATAAACATGAGTATAGTACATACAGGACTTACCAACTCTTGGACTGTAATTCAAAATAATTATTGAAGTGTTGGTAAAGGTTGAGAAAAGGACATTTAATATTCAAGCTGAAGGAAAGGTTGGCTTTATCAGGAGAAATACTGTCTTTGTTAGACACTTCCTTCTCCTTGTCATCCTCTTTACTAGCTACGTGCAACTCCCTGCCTCTGAACCTGATTCTGTACTGCTTGTCTTTATCCCTGTACAGAGCAAGGCACCTGTCATGAGTCCAAATAGGGCTTTGGAAAGATTTTTGAATCTTCATGTTACAGACAGGTTGGCTTTTCTTCTCTGGAGAGGGCAGCTGAAGGAAAGAATTTTCTTGTTCGGGTATCTTTTTCAGGGTTATCTTTCTCAGAAACTGTGCAGAATGACCAATTAAAGTAGAAAGGAATAGGAAATTGCTTTGATACCCTACAGTATTTTTTTTTTATGTTAAAGGAAAATAGCTTTTCTCTGGGATGAAAGGAAGACCTTTCTGAAGGTTTGCATGATTTTTTAAGTCTGGGCAAAGGTATAACATAAGTAGGATTTTGCCTTCCACCTGTATGACCCAAACCTGGCACTTGCATCTTGACTTCTCTCACTGCAGCCGCTGCACTTTAATTAATTAAATCACTTTATGATTAACAAGATCATATCTGTACTCCACATGGGTGGCTGAGGTGATGGCTGGTCTGCACTATGTCTCTCACATTATCCACAAATCCAAATATGCATTCGCTGTCTTAACATTCAAAACCATTTTCCTATTATGTTTGAAGTGGCCTGTGGGATGCTGCAAAACTCAGGAAATGTTTTAGGACACAATATAGAATTTTATGTATATTTGCTTAAAATGAGATTATTTTTCCTACTTGTGGGATGCTTTTACTATGCAACATTATTTCCTTCGTTGAGTGATTGACTTTTCCAGTAAGCCCCTCTAGCTTGTACTGCTGTTGAGATTTTCAGTCTGTGGGAGGTGTATTCATTCTGAAATGACAAGATGATTAATGAGTGTAAAATCCTAATTGCGATTGTGTTTTTCCTACCACTGTCACCTCCACACCCTGGTTTTATCTTTCTTCTCCTGTATGTTACAAAGCAGGGGGTGGTACAGAGGAGACACTGCCTTGCACACACCACCTGAGCTTGTTTTAGTAGCTGTGAAGATACCCATTTGTGCAGCAGTAATCGTTTTATTTGGGCTGCAGCTTCAAAGGTCAGTGGCAAAAGATTTCTCATCTTTACCAGGAATACAGGAGATGGTTTGTAAAGCACTTGGAGATTATCAGAGATGAATGAATCTGTGGTTTAGACTATAAAACACCAGCCTGATGTTCCCGGCAAAGGGAGGTGCCATGTAATCTGTCTTGTGCTGCTTTGAACAGCTTTAATATGGGCATTGCATGCTGCAAAGCAATCATCTGAAATGCTGGTTTAATGTTTAGGATGGAACTTGCACTACAAAACCTTATTTGCTATAAATACAGTGTATTATTGCAGGGTTGTATCCTGCTTGGAAATGACCTCATTTAGCTTCTGTTAGTGGTTAGCAGTTTTATACCACATGGTCTATGAATCATACCGTACTACATTGCTCTCAGGAAAACATCAGAGCTGTGAGGTTGGTGCTTCTCAGACCCAGGACATTATACTTCACTTCGATCTCAATTTGGGGTAATAGTGTGACAGGACTCCATTTTGTAAAGTTAAACAATTTCTCCTTTTATTCGTATAATTATTTCTGGAGGGGCTGTAGCTGCATTACAAGCCCTGGGCAAGCTGTCTGTTCCTGACATCCAGTGCCTTAGTTCTTCTCATCTCTCCTTGTTCAGACAGAAGGATTTGGATTCAGTTCGATTTCGTAACAGGATGATAGGTTGGTCTTGCTCACTTGTGCATGACAGACTCTGGGTCTGGGCTCTCTCTTTGGCAATCCTCTGTGTCTTGTCCGTCGTCATCTGTGTGAGGGTATCACTCACACACCTCCTAGTAGAAAACTACTCATCATTAACAGAAACTGTATGAGCAACAGACATTAACCACTGCAGTCCCTACCTTACAGCAAATAAACCCCAGGCAGGTATTACCAAAAATACTTGAAAAAATGCTATTGTAGGAAACCCTGGCTAAATAGATCACTCTTAGAAAGGGAAACTGTTCTTTGTCATGTTCATTTACTTTCTTTTGATGGGCATCCCCTAATTGTGGTGGTGGGAAGTTGGCAGAATGATTCTTTAACTGCAGGAACATCTCTTATTCCCTGATGTTCTCCAGATGCCTTCACTGAAATCTGTTGGTGTTTGGCACTGTGCAATAGCTTTTCTTCAAGTACCAGTACAAGAGATAGAAATGTCCTGTATAGTGAGATGGCTAAGACACCACACTTTCTGAAAATAATAGCTTTTTTTTTCAGCAGCCTCCCTCTGGTTTTGGGCTGTGTGTTTTCTTTTTCACCAGCCTTTGTTTAAAAAGAGCTGAATTTTAAAAGAAATTCAATTAGATTTATTTATTTTTTTTTTAATTAAAGAGCATGTTTAATGCAAAGCAGAGGAAACACAACAATCTAAATATATTTGAAAGAAACAGATGCCAGGGGAGAGGGGGATGACTTGGAAGGGTAAGAGAACTGAGAAAAGTTTAATTTGCATTTTCTTAGCATAAAATCTGTTCTTTTGAGGGTAATGTCCAGTGGAAATAGTAAGTGGTGGAAGCACCATCTTTTGAGACTGCTAAAACCAAAGGTAGAACACTGAAAATCCCAAATACTTTTGAGCTTTATCCACCTCCTACTATTCTGTTCATAGCTTCACAAGAAGCACAGCCCTTCGCCATTAATGTACAACCAGAGATATTTCTTGTCCCAGGAAAATGCTACATAAGGGGATCAGCAAGAAACAGCTACAAAATAAATGTTTTGGCACTACCTTCATCTAAGCCGGACTTTGACCAAATAGATGAGGAAGCAAGAATATGTTACTGTAAGGTCATATAAAATTAATCACAATTTCTACTAATTTCTCATATCCCCAAAATTATAGTAAGTGCCAACTCTCCCAGTCAGTGAAAATCCACCAAGCTTGACTCCTCTGCCATCTTTATGACCTTCCAGTGAGCATCCTCCTGCCTTGACTTCCCCACTCCTTAGCTGAGGTCAGTGTCACTTTGAAGATTTGAGGTGGTATTCATGGGTCCTGTGGTGTTATGGGCGGGAAATAAGAAGTATAACAGGTTATTAGCGCTTCCCATATGTGAGGAAGAGACATCTGACCAAAGCTGCAGTTACTGAGGAGCCAGGCAAGGCAACCTTCCTACCTGTGGGCCTATATGTGATCATCACGTATAAATACTGCCATTGCTGGATGCCAGATTGCTCCTATTATCAAACAGAGTTACCTGCAGGCAGAATTCAGGAACCATATGGAAAGTAATGCTCTCTGAATGCAGAATCTCACACCAAACTGTACACAGCTCTCCAGCTTGGGAACATATACATCGATGTCAGTGCTGCAGGAAGCAGAGGAAGCCAGGGTGAATTTCTTCTGAGTTTTGGTAGTCAGATGATGGGCATTTTGTCAGAATCAGCTTTTCTTTAATTAAAACCTGTGCTTTGTGAGCTGAGGCTTCTGGATTCTGTTTTAGCATCGGCTCATCTATGTCTTCTTTGGACCTCAGCTTTTTGCAAAGCGTCAGCTGTAAAGCTTAGATTACTCTCGGTGGTTTAGCTAGATTTAGTGAAGCATTTTGTCCACAGTCAACATCCTCCTTCATTATTATTAACAATAAAAGTAATAAATTTACTGTAAGAGAAACCCATAAGGGAGAAGGGCATTTGCAGGATTGCAATATGGGCACTGCATTTGTTTTGAAGAATGACATACTCAGTTTTTACACATCGTAAAATATCCTGACTACAGCTCCTTGGCTCTCTGAACAGCTTCATGCTGTAATGCTGCTGCTGCGTCCAAAAAATGAGCGAGTCCCAGTTTGCAGGATTAGTCAGGATGCAAAAGGGAACTGTGAAGTCTCGGTGTCCCAGCAGACCAAACCACCCCATAAATTGTGGGAGGCGGAAAATTCTTGCTGTCTGGTTATCACATCTGACTGCAGTCCCACCAGGAGCTGCAGAAACGTTTGTATGAGAGGTACAGAAATGAGCTGTGCTGCTGCTTATCGGAAAACTTTATTTGTTGACTTCATGTTTGTTAAGCGAGTAGATGATATGCCATGTGTCTTCAGACACTTACTCCCATCCTGGTTGTTGCATGACCATTTTAGTCTCCTTTTTCATGCTTCAGTAATGAGTTTGAATAGTTTTACTAGTAACTATTACTTTTCAGATAGAACTTACTGATGAAACAGCTAGCATGGCAGGTTAGGATATGTAATGTTAAAGAGGCACCTCCCCTAACCATAACTAAGAAAATAAGCATCTGAGTGATTAATCATCAGCGAGAGACCTGATGCAGCAGACTGTAATACATACAGGTAACAAATTTGAATGGGAATGGTCAAACACATTTCCTATTGTCCAGGTCTGCTGAAAATACATAATTTTATTTAGAGGCAGTGAGGTATAAGGTACTCATCTCTGGTAACAAGGTCTATTTCTAGAAGTTTTTGCACACAGTCAGTGTTTTGACCGGTGGTGCAAGACTGATCGATCTATGACTGTCGGCAAGACTGAGTCTACCAGGGCAATTAATTCTCACTGCTGTCTTTAGGCACACGAGAAATGTTTGTAAGCCAGAAAAAGTGTTCTGGTAGCCCATCCTCTGTCCCAAAGGGCTTGTAAATGATGCGCCAGCAAGATGTCTATCATCAAACAGAGGCACAGCTGGCCTGTCATGGGATGGGAGAGCACATAGTAACTTGAGACTGAAGATTTCCTCTGTTACTTGCCCATACAACCAGACTTCTGCCAAATGATGAGCAGGACCTGAAGTGTATAGCCTGGAGATCCTCGCTAAGACAGCAAATCCGACAGTGGCAGAAACATCAGATGTAGCTGAAATTGGGCACGGGGCCTTCTAAGTTAAGGGTTCGGCACCAAGAATTCGTCAGTGCCCACTGTACTCTTTAGTGGGTGTTGAGGAGCCTGGTCTTTTGTGTATTGTTTTGATGAATTAAAGTTTGAGATTTTTTTTTTGGTGTGGGGGGAAGGTTTTAATCTACTTATACGCTGCAGGGAAGCTCATGGTTACACGACACCTTAGACACCTTTCTGCAGTACTGTACAAGCTCAGCTGTGTCTTCGTGAGACATGCACATGTGGGGAGACTTATGAAGCCAGCGTGTTTCCAGTTGTCCTTCGATCTTCTCAATAGGAGCTTTACAGCAGTTACTCTATGAATGAACTGCTTTTATTCTATGTTTATAAAAGGAACGTATTGTTAGTGGTATCTTATCTGTGTTTGTTATTTAAATTAGGCTCCACACTTGGGTATTAAGACAGTCTCTGTGTGGCTTTTCTTGTTTTAAAATCAAATAGAATTTTGTTTTGCTCTCCACAAATATGTAGACGTTATATCCATTAGCAGCTGGAGAAGCTGTTTGGGTAACTTTCCAAGTGCAGACAAGCCTGGATTAAGCACGTAGCATGAGTCTGGTACCCTTAAAGCCTCTCCAGCCTTGTGCTGGAGGACATGCAGTAAACTTTATGGCTTGCAGTGTTGTTGTGGAAGATTTGCTTGCTAACTGCTTCTTGTCCAATGACAATTAAATGTTTCTGTCCCTGGCTTTTCCTTTCATTATGGGATGTAAAAAGAAGGTGGAGCAAGAAGGCTATACATGTGCACTGCAGAAATGAAACTAAGTGTATTCAGTCTTGCCCAGGCTACCCAAAAGAAAAGTACATTTTTCTATTTTGAGGGAGGCAGGAGCTGGCCTGAGCAGAGGATAATAAGGTACATCATGCATGCAGAGCAGATGTTTCCAGCTTTTTCTGGTTTTGAAAGCTGTATAGATTGCACATGGAAGAAAGTGGATTGTGATAGTCCGGTACTGCTCCATGGAAAGAATAGTGATGTGTGTTAATGTATGCCTTTACCTGTGAAATACATAATGTGGTGCTGTATCTCAGATTAGCTTCTAAGGAGCCTGGAACTGGTGGAAATAAAACACTATGCCACCAGATGACTCCCATGCGTTTTGTGGGAGTTGGACAGGGATGACCCACAACCGCCTTTGCACCCAGCTCCCCTAGTGCGCTCCGGTTTCTGCAAGCAGCAGGGGCAGACCTGTCACTGGCAATAGGTGCCAGCCAGATCACTTGAAGGGGAATCCTCACAGGGAAGCACACGTTGTCCTTTCTGCTGATGAACAATCGTTCCTGATACCACAAGGGTTTACCACCTGCCCTGTCCGCAGCTGCAGTTTCTGCTTCCGTCTCCCACGCACCATCCTCTCTCTTGCACGTAAGCAAGGCTACCCCAACAGCTTCTTCATTGTTTTCCTTACTTCGCCATTGTATAATGGAGCTGGCTGCCAATCCGTCTTCAGTCCTCTAGCCTTGTCAGAAACTGCTAGATCTGATTTACAGAAGCCCTGGTTCTTCCCTGCTGAAATCTCCGAGGATGTGCTCTGCAGCTCCTTTCAGCTTGGGTACAATTCCCTTTTCTCAAGCCATATCCCATGAATGTGCCTCTGTCTTGTCTCCATCGCCAACAGCTTCTGCACGGGCCAACACTGGATGGATGTAGTTGTTCAGTGTCTTATCTCTGATGCAATCTTTTCCTCTTATGGAAAGTGAGAAAAAAATGCTTGAAGCAGTTACAGTAGGCCTTGAAGGATAAAGCTGCCTTTTTACTTTGAGCTGTTTTTGTAGTAAGACTACCATAATTGTGTTGTTCTCCTGTGTTTACTGGTATAGGAAAGAATGTATGATTTCGGATTCTATGCAATTTACAGCTTGATATTTTTCCCAAGAACTATTCAAATGAATTGCTCTTATTCTTTTAGCATCTTCCTCCCACTTTTCTATGGGTCAGGGACAGTCATAATAAAGAAAATACTCCCTTGAGTACATAGTTCAAAACTTGATGATCTTAGAGGGGAGACTTGTCAGCCCTGGCAAATCATCATCTCAGCAGGTCCAAGATCCAGCCCTTTGGATGGTCTCTTGTCCCTTTTGGTTAGGAGAGAGCACAGCTGTGAAGAAGGAAAATATGTGAGTCACGATGGGAGGACTGCAGGAGCTGCAATCTCCCTTCCTCCAGCCAAGCCTGGCTCTCTTCTGGTCAAAATATTTGGAGTTTAGTTTTGGGAGGACGAAAGTTTTTAGATGCAATACGGTTTTTCAGGTTGAATGCTGTTCTTTCATCAAAGCAGACATTCTTCTCTTGGCAGTGAACAGCCTGATTCTACAACTCATGAACTGGTATTTTAACATCCTGGTTTGTGACTTGCTATTAAAAATGCTACAAATCTTGGAGATAGCAGTGAATAAATGGTTGGGATTTTACGTGCCTGCTGTTCTCGATTGATCAATGTGTTGGGGGGAAGAAATTGATCTTCAAATACCTGCTAAACAGGAATGGTATCTACAAAGTGGTAGCGTGAGAATGTCCACTGTGCCTCAGTATGTATAGCATACCTTCCTGTAGCAGTTACTGCTTTCAGGGGAAACTCTGAAAGAGCAAATTCTGACACAGATCTTAAACCTCATTGCCCACCATACAGATGTAACTGATACAAAGCTGTTTTCAAGTATTGAAGCATTGGTAAAATAGTAGTACGTTTCTTCTCCTTTCCTTTTTGTGTAAAATGCATGGAGGAGACATTTTGGGAATTGCTGTAGTGTTAATCTTTTGTGTTCCCCTTTATTTGTATAATCCCTGTATTGCCCTTGGTGTGCATACAAGCCTTCTATAAAGCTTTTGTCATTAGAAGGTTTCACAAACAAGTCAAACATATGTCTTGCTTGACAGGCAAGGCTTGAGAATTTACTCTCTGACTTCACACAATTGCTTATACATATCAGTATCTTGAAAAGCAGCATACTTACCTTTGACAGAATTAACATTCCCTTTCCCTGATAACATGCACACAATAGGACTTCAGCTGATTAAGGCTGCAAGTAGTTAACCTTGAAGAGGTGACAATGAAGTGCCATCAGTTTGTTTTTCTCTTAAGATAATAATCTTCACAGTAGTCCTGAAGCTCTGACTCAGCAAAGGCAGCACTAAAATTCCTGAAGTATTTCAGCTGTGGTTTCTCAGCCTGAAGTTCTTATTCGGGTTTGCCAAATGGCCTCATGGCTTTTCCACATTTTGATACAGAGGGACTGTTTCTCCCCAGATCATGACAAACTAGTTCTAATGTGTGACTGCTATTGCAGCCTTCATTAGTGGTTTTGTGTGCTGTAATGTGAAGGAGACCGTTGACTGCAACTATCTCAAAAGTCTTGCGGATTGGAAAGAAGAAATTGCCTGAGATATAATTTCTGCTGCATGGCTGGTTATCCGGTATTTGTAAAAGCAAACTAGTTTAGCCACTTGTTTTCATTTTTTTTTTCCATGCTGTAGTCCCATTTGTACAGCATAGTGCCCCCAGGCTATTTTCATGTTCGTGGGACAAGCTGCCATCTAGCAGTAGTAGCTGTGGATGGTAACCAGGTACTCAATCTGTGGTTAAACATGCCTGAAATATCAGGGAAAAGCAATATAATTTGTCAGAAATGTTGTTCTAATTGGTATGAGCACAGAGCTTACTGTGTCCAGGTCTGTGTTATTATATATCCATGAAAAATTCATGCTGTTCATCAATTCCATAATAAAACTATGAAATAGAAGATTACTGAGAGGCAGTAAGTTAGGGTTTAGCAATTTCTCAAGGGCATGCAACATGCTGTAATGCGCTGCCACTCAGATGATTATCAGTATCTTCAATTTGTAAAATTTTATCTTAAATTTAAGAAGCAGAAACTCACAACTCTTGGCATTAGGACCTGCTGTCAAAGTCTGCTCATGTACCATCATACGTAACTCATAGGTATAAAAGAAAAGGATGAGCTTTCATGTGTTAATGACTGCCTTGTCAAAGTCTCCCATACACAAAGCTTGCTGTAAAACTGTTATCTTTTACTGAGTGGTCTATGTTAATACCTGCTGATGCTGGTTTTACTTATCAGCTTAGATGGGCTGGCTTGTGATAGTTTATATGTGGCAACATTAAGCTTCTGAACCTTAATGAAACTCCAAAAGTCTTCAGACACTCAGGCTCAGTAAATGATCGGAAAATATTTCTGCTGGATGCATGCGGAATAAGAAAATGGATTTTAAAAAGATGTTTACTTTAAAGGTTATTTATGGGTAAATCCTTTAAAAATCCTATTTTAAAAAAAAAATACCTTTTTTTTTTCCTTTCAGATTTTCTCAAGCAGACCACGTATGAAGTTGAGGCATTCTTAGAAGCCGTTCAGTTCTTCCGGCAGGAGAAAGGCCACTATGGGACTTGGGAAATGACAACTGGCAATGAAAAAGAGGTGAAAGAATATCATCCTAATTTGGGGAGGCTTTGGCTATAGCAACTCTGAGGACAGTTAAAGTTGTAAAGACTCTTGGAAAAAAATATATATTTAAAAAAAAATCTAGTAGGTAGAAGTTCCCAAGATTTCAAGACATTTCTTATTGATATGTAAGAAACATTTATATTTTAATAAACTGTTCTGTATTTTTTAAAACTAAAAAGTGAAAGAAAGTGTGCAGTGAACTAAAGTTGTGGTGCTTATGCTGGATTATCAGGATGGCCGCATTTCCACAAAAGGCTCATGCATCTACTTTATTTGTGTGAGCTGTAGTTACCACCTGGTCAGTGGGTGAATAAATGCCATCTCTAAAACAAGATACTTTCTAACATCTCGCTCCCACATTTGGTATGTTTATAGTTCTGGTAAATCAGTGAGACCAAAAGTTCTATGCGCCAAACTCAGAACACACGGTTTGTGTGCAGCAAATGCTGTCTGCTGCATTGGACTGTGCTCTGTTTTTCTGCCTTCTGAGATCTTCTGTAGATAAGAAACATATTTTCTTCTGTTGCTATTACCTTTGATACTAAACACAGTAGTTTCCAGTACCTTGAGGTCTAATGCCTCCAGATGCCATTGTAGGAGATGAGGCTTTATGAAGAGCAGAAAGGCATCGATGCACATGTTTTGAAGAATCTTATCATTTTGTTTTTTTCCCATTCTTTGAGAGTGAAGCTTTTAGACCTGAGTAGATAAACTGGTAGACCTACTTCTTGTGCCAGCCGTCTGAAACAGAGTCTTGAGTAGTAACGATTACACTGGGAACACAAAAAAATTGTGTTTCAGTACTTCAGAAATGAGATGCAAAGCTTAGGGTCAAGATCCATTCTGAGTGCGTGATCCATACCTAAATGCACAGATTTGGAGCACTGATGGCAGATGAAGTAACTCTGCCAGTCCTTCTGGCATCACTCCAGGTGTATTTTAGACATTAAGACATTATTTATGCCCTGACTTATACATACATTTTTTTCCAAAGCACAGAGCGCTCAGTAGTAAATATTACTTTAGTACCAGCTGCTGGGTGTTTTCCTTAATGAAGTCTGGCATCCCTTTGGGAAAATGGAGAAAAGTCTGATAGTGCTAATGATGCAAAGTTTTGTTTTGAGAAACCAGATTATTTATTTGGGAAAAGTATACTTTGGAAATGCTGAAAATTATGGAAACTGGAAGAGAATTTATAAGTAGTGTCTTTCCTGGTGCTGTCATGTCAGGGACCGAAGTTTCCTGCTAACATCTGGCAATAAATACCACAAAGTAAGGAGTTTCATCATTCCAGTGGAGGGACTGAGGGTTTTTCTCTTTTCCCCTCATCCAAAAAGTTACAGAGCTATTATGGTGCTAGTTTCATTTTGTGCTTTATTTTGTTTCTTGCCAACTCCTTATTCATAACCCATATACCTCAAGAGAACTGTAATCAGAAGACATCCAGAGTACTTACTCCACTATCTTCTTAACAATAATTCATTCTTTACATAGAGTATGTTGTCATGCCTATTTCAATCCTGTATAATAATTGTTTTAGGCTAATATCCAAGCTAAGTTAATGGTTTGGAACAAGCAGGCTACAATTTGTTGCTGTAAAAATTTCTGCAGAATGCCAATAAATATATCTACTGACATTCATTTATAATGGCAGACTCTCCACAGTATTTTCTGAAGCAGTCGTTTCATTAGCTCATACAGTTCTGCCTTGGTACTGCAACATGAAGGTAGCAAAGCAAGAATGCAGTAACTCAGCTGAAGACCTACTAAGTTTTGGGGGGGTTGTAAACATTTCTTTCCCTTGTTTTGTTTTGTTCTTTTTCATTTTTAATATTTTATTACTAACAAAGGATATATTGAATTGCAGGTGCTGTTTCTGTAGGTAAGTGCTGAAAGAGAGGGTTAAAACTAGGGATTTTTTGACAACACTTGTCACAAGCCACAGAACATCCACACAGTGAGAGCACAACACCATTATTTTATTCTAGCATAACTCCATTGATCAGTACTACACCAATGTAGAATTTATTGGTAAATCAAATACAAACAGATATGACATTAAAAAACTAAAATCCCTATGGTGCACATTTCAGTAGAGCAATATAAACCCAGTCCAGCACTTCTTAAAAATGTTGCCAGAGAGCTCAGATTCTTCAGAATGTGTTTGATCAGTTGTCACATTTATTATTCGGTCTGTGGTACTCTGGTTTGGGTTATTCATGAGATTATCTTTTTTAAGTGACTCAGTAGTTTAGGGCCTGAATTAGTCCATTTGTTTTGATAGGTATATTTGAGTCAGTGTAGCTGAATCCAAATGGTGCTGTAGCATAATCTGTAAGTACTTAAGTACAATAGGATATTGCATATTATAGATATAGGTATATTAGTAAGTAGGCCATTGTGTTAAATTTCTCAAGGGGTTGCTTTGTGCTAACGAAATACTGTGTGTTATGCTATATGGCATCCAGTCAGAGCCCCTTCTTACTTTCTCTTGCTGTCTACATTTCTGCCATTTCCCTATCATGTTCTTGGTACATCATCGCACTCTTGATAGCAATATAGGAGGAGCACGTCACCACAAAGGGAGTCTTTCTTGCATCCATATAGGCTTTTGGTATAACAGCTGGAGGAAGCAGTGTTGCTCACTGACTTTAGTATCAACTATGTCTAAAACCTGCCTGAGCAGATGTAATATGTGAGGTTGCATGTCAAGAAACACTGGCACTCTACTCTCTCACTTTTTCTCCCTTTTTTTTTTTTGTAGGGTTACTATGTCTCTCTTTGATTTACAAGATTTCCACTGCACTTCAAAGCATTCAGGGTGCTGTGAACAACCTTATATGTGCTGTACAGTCAGGACAAATGAAAATCCTTGATGAAAGTTTTATGTGCTATTCTGTATAGCACATGCACAATAGTACCACCTCTGTCATCATAAATGGGCAGATGTGCCTCCGTAACTAAGAGACAGTACAAATGTACTGCAACTGCAATAGTAATGCAACATCTCTGAACAGGAAATGAACATGTCCAGAAAACACAAGATGCCCCTCCTCTGAATCATGAGTGCAAGTAATGACTGAACCAAACATGGGACTGCGGTCTTGAGGTCAAAATTAAGATACCTTACTTAGAGAAATTCAAGGATCCAGCATACCCCGGCACCAGTAGATGCCCCAAAAGGAAACGTGTTCAGAGACCTGAGATCACAAAGATATAGAAATGGGGCAGATCCCATACTGAACTGCCTCCCTCTATCACCCTAGTGGATTGCCTTGTTGGCCAACAAGAGGAAAATGCAGGAGGAAGAGAGGTCTCACAGCTTTCTCAGGCCACAGATACAGTGTCGTGTTCCTCTCCTCCTCCCCCCCCCAAAAAAGTGAGATGGGGAGGACAGGCTAGACTCTCAAAAAGGCTTGTGCTTGTTGTAACTCTGTTTTGTATTGCTAGTTTGGGGCATCAAGCAGAATGAGCAAGAAATAAGTTGTAGCTCAGACCTAGGCAGAAGAGGTGCAAAGCCTGATGGAAGTGAGCAATTCTGGACAAAACTTGGTGAGAGAAATTCTGAAATGGGTGGTGGTGAATGAAACCAGGAAGCTGTCTCACACTGTTCAATTATTTCTGCAACAAAGAAGGCACACTTTGATGTTTCTTCTGTACAAAGTTAGGTGAGGCTATCCAGAGAGCTACAGGACCAGAGAATAATTTAGTTAAAAGGGGATCTCTGGAGGTTATCTGGCCAGTCCCACACTCAAAGCAGAGCCAACTTAGGGGCCTTGTGCAGTTGAGTTCTGAAGATAGCCAAGGCAGGAGATGGCACAGCTTGTTCCTATGACCACCCTTATGGGAAAATCTTTTTTTTAATAACTAATAGGTTGGACATTAGCAGACATTTCTCCTCAAAAAGAGTGATCTGGCATTGGAACAGGTTGCCCAGGGAAGTGGTGCAGTCACCGTCCCTGGGGGTGTTCAAGGAAAGGTTGGACGTGGTGCTTAGGGACATGGTTTAGTGGGTGGCATTGGTGGTAGGTGTATGGTTGGACCAGATGATGTTGAAGGTCTTTTCCAACCTCAATGATTCTATGATTCTAATTAAAATTTCCCTTGTTTTTGCTCATTCCTGTGTGTCACGTCTTGTAATGGGAGCCCAACACTGGACATTGCTCCAGATGTGGTGTGACAGGGGCTGAACAGAGGGCAACGTTCTCCTTCATTGACCTGCTGTTGCCCTTTGCTGCAAGAGGCACTGTGCAGACAGATCCTGAATTTGCTGTCTACAAGGATGCTCAAATCCCTTTCTGCAAAGCTGCTTTCCAGCCAGTTGTTGCCAGCCTGTACTGGTGCCTGGGATTGTTCCATCTCAAATGTTGGACTGTGCATTTGCTTTTCCAGAACTTTATGAGGTTTTTGTCCACCCCTTTCTTCAGCCTGTCTAGGTCTCTCTGAATAGCAGCCTTGCCCGCCAGCGTATTGACCGCTCCCCGAAATTGTGAGCATCTGTATTCCCAGTCTGATGTCTTTTATTTCTGATTGGAACCAGCTGCAAGCTTGAGTTACCACTTAGTAGCTGGGTTCAGAAAGGGTGATGCATCTCTTCTACAGCTGAATCCTGCTGCAAACTGAGAAAGTTACTGAAAGGGAAAAGTACTCAGTGTTGATTTAGAAAAATAGAGCAATGAAAAAACAGACAATGTACTTAAATAATAAAAAGTGGGGCAATGATAACTTTTCCTTAGTTTTTCTACATGCCAGCACAAATGCTTGAATGGAGATTTTAATGTATGTAAATTCTACAATGTGAAAATTTTACTGTATTTGTACCAATTTTACTGACAGAAGTAATTGTTTGAAAAGTTTTTCACAAACTCCATCAGCTATTCATTTTATCCCTTTTGCCTCAGGATAGCCTTGGAGCTAATGAATCTTTTGGATTGTGCTATACTTCTTGAAAAAAAAGGTAAATCAGAGTAGAATTACTTGATCTACAGATTACCCCAATTTCTGGATTCCCTTTCTGTCCCATATCCAAGTTTTACTGGGACCTCCCGTCCTTGTGTGAATTGTGAAATTGGTGTTCACAAGAAATACTCCTAAAGGTCCACATCAGTATCATTCTATCTTGCTTTTTTTGGGTCAAGAGTCATAGAATCATTGAATGGATTGGAAGGGTTGGAATTGGATTGGAAGGGACCCTAAAGATAATTTTGTTCCAACCCTCCCATGCCACCCACTACATCAGGTTGCCCAGGGCCTCATCCAACCTGGTCTTGAACACTTCCAGGGACGGGGCATCTACAGCCTCTCTGGTCAACCTGTTCCAGTGCTTCACTACCCTCTGAGTGAAGAATCTCCTCCTAACCTCTAATCTAAATCTGCCCTCTTTTAGCTAAAGCCATCACCCCTTGTCTTATTGTCATCTGCCCAAGCAAAAAGTCACTCTCCATCTTTTTTATAAGCCTCCTTTAAATATTGAAAAGATGCAGTGAGGTCTCCCCAGAGTCTTCTCCAGGCCAAACAGCCCCAGCTCTCTCAGCCGTTCTTCCTAAGAGAGGTGCTCCAGCCTCTGAGCATCCTTGTGGCCTCCTCTGGACCCGCTCTAACAGCCCCACATCCTTCTTGTGCTGGGGGCCCCAGACCTGGTTGCAGGACTCCAGGTGGGGCCTCACAAGGGCAGAGCAGAGGGGGACAGTCACCTCCCTTGACCTGCTGGTCACACCTCTGTTGGTGCAGCCCAGGATGCAGTTGCCCTTCTGGGCTGCAGGCACACACTGCTGGCTCATGTTGAGATTTTCATCCATCAGAACCCCCAAGACCTTCTCTGCAGGGCTGCTCTCTGTGAGTTCTTCCCCGAACCTGTGCTTGTGTCTGGGATTGCTCCGACCCAGGTGCAGCACCTTGCACTTGGACTTGTTGAACCTCATTAGGTTCACATGGGCCCACTTCTCCAGCCTGTCCAAATCCCTCTGGATGGCCTCTCTTCTTTCTTTGGTATCAACCATTCCATTCAGCATTGTGTCATCAGCGAACTTGCTGAGGGTGCAATCAATCCCATTGCCTATGTCATTGATAAAGATATTGAAAAGCACCGGTCCCAAAATAGACCCCTGATGGACACCACTCGTCACCAGCCTCTACCTATACATAGAACCATTGACCGCCACTCTCTGGGTGTGGCCATCAAGCCAAGTCCTTATCCACTGGATGGTCCACCCTTCATATCTTTCCAATTTAGAGATTAGGATGTCATGTGGGACCATGTCAAAGGCCTTGCAGAAGTCCAGGTAGATGGCATCAGTCAGTTTTCCCTTGTCAATTGATGCAGTCACTCCATCAGATAAGGGGGAGTGATGCAGTCACTCCATCACCAGACTGGCCAGGATTTGCTCTTGGTGAAGCCATGCAGACAGCCTTGGATCACCTCCTGCATGTGCCCTGACATTGCTTCCAGGAGAATCTGTTCCATGATCTTTCCAAGCACAGAGGTGAGACTCACCGATCTGTAGTTCTGTGAGTCTTCCTTTCTACCCTTCTTAAAAACAGAAAAAGTCACTGTTTTGCCCCAGCAATTGCTTAGAGGTTCAGGGAACAGCTGCAGAACTTCATTGCACCAGCTGGGAATTGAACGCGAGTCACAAGAATGGGAATTTTGCATGATACCGTTACACCACTGTTGCTGCAAGGTATTTTTCTATTAGAAGTGTCCTTTGGCTGATGAGTCTTCAGAACAACTTCTTCTCAATTATGCCTCTGGGAGGGCATCAGTGTCTCAGAACAAGGTCAGCTTTGAGAAGCAACAGCCATTATAACAGCTTCTCAAATGTTTTTGATACAGTTGTTTAGCTGACATCAATCATTTTAGCTCCATTGTTTTTCACATGGCAATCTTTCTAACAGCATACAGTAAATTTTAATAGACATCTTTGTTTGTCATCTTGGTTCATCTTCCTTTGGTTGATGGTCTTTCAAAGCCTTTCAGAGGAAGATTCTTCAGATGGAATTCATAGAGTTTCTCTCAAACATACCTGATATTTTAAAAACAGTCCTCCTGGCAATCTGGGACAGCTAAGCTGTTGTGTGTTTGGGGTTGCTTATATTTACATGTCATTCTGTGATGCAAGTGCTCAGTTTTTAGCTGGCAAACAATGTACTAACAGGTCATTTTAATCTCTTAACCATATAGATCTTGAGCAACCTTGTGATGGAGGAACTCCTTCCTAACCTTCAGACGATGATCCTGCCTAAAATGAAAGGAAAGAGGAATGACAGGAAGCGGGCCTGGTTTGGTGTAAGTATGAATATTTCCAGAGTAGTTGTTTCTCATACTAATTGTCTGAATGTGCCGATTCTAATCTTTGCTTATTAATTTAATTTGAATTTAGTTTGTAGAAGAAACATATGGCTTAGTCCAGCAGCAGGTTTCAGAAGGACTGAGTACCTTGAAAGAAGAGTGCAGAGATTTTGCAAAATCTCTTGAAGGAACCATTCGCTCAGACATGGATCAGATTCTGAACTCCAAGAACTTCTTAGCTGGAAAAATCAAAGGTCAGTAGGAAAACAAATGTATTTTGGAGCAATCCTTAATGTTTCCCATTGTACTGCTTAAATTACCAGATGTCGTTGTTTTGAAATCCTTATGTGTTTTGAAAGTCCATCCGGAGATGCTCATTTTCAGAAAACAAATGCTTTGAGCCCCTGCTGCCTTTGATGGGAACTGACACCTGGGGCAGCTGCATCTGTGAAAATACAAAGTCTTCTCAAGTTGGAGCTAGAGCTGGCAGGTTATGAGTATCCTGATTAGAGTTGCGTATTCTGCTTTGATTTTTGCTTGGACAGCTTTGTGAAATGAAAGTATAGATTACATGAGCATAATCAAAAGTGCGGTGGGTTTGACCTTATGTCAAGAAATGCTCCATTAAAATAGGTTCTGGTTAAGTGACAAATTCATAGGATACCAAAGCATGATTAAACCAAAGAGCTTTTTAAATTACGTCAAACTAATATGAAAAAATATATATTTGCTATGAATGTAAAAATGAGTGTTAAAAGTAGGCAAACATCAATTGATGCTGCTTAAGTTGGCAAATAAATAAACAGCTGATCACTTGGAGCTGTTTTGATAAAACTCAGGATGTTACACTGATATTCTCAGATAACAGCCTAGGATGCTTTCAGTGAACTGTGGAGTACCAAGGTCAGATAAATCCTATACAAGCACCATGACCAAGCTTTGTGCAAACTCCACAATATTTACCAATACTTACAGCTTCCCTTTCTTCTCCTCTCACAGTGCTCCCTTGCTGCTAGTTTGCTTAGGTTGGGCATAGGAAAAGATGTTTCATTGCCACTCAAAAAACTATGAACTCTCCTTTCATCACCCTTGTCATCTCTGAGGAGGTGTGACTCCAGAAAAAAAGACAGGGGCATTTAATCCATTGTAAAGTATATCCATTCAGATTACATTTTTCACTGTATATCTTAGTGTGCTAAAATGTATCTGTTGTATTGTCTTATGCTCCAGCCACTGTTTCTGAGCCTGCTCAGAAATGCTGCACAGAAAATATCCAGCCATTTCTCACATCCATATTGGAGGAGCTCATGGGTCCCGTGAGTTCTGGATTCACTGAAGTTCGCTCGCTTTTCGATAAAGAAGTTAATGAAATCATCCAGAACTTCCAGAAGACAAATGATATCACAAAGCTAAAGGAGGTAAGACAAAAATATAACTGGAGCCTTTTACATTAGCACTTTTCTACCTAGAACTTGAGGGACAGCAGTACTTGCTTCCCAAAGTGGTAGTATATTATTGCTTTGTTTGTGGTCTAGAAAGTCTTGTGGCAGTTGTGCAACCAGAGTGTAGATAACAGAATTTAGGGCCACTCTTGTATTGTCTACTTAAAATTAGTTTCCAGCTGCTTTTTCTCAAAGCCTGTCTTTCCTCCACTGGAATGCAGAATGTGGATCAGCTGAAAAACCTACCCTTCAGTTCTGTGAAGATGGAGCCTTGCTATCTGAAAGTGAACCTCCTCCAGGAGCTCCTTCAAGACCTCAAGAGTCGCTTCAAGGTCTACCACATTGATTTTGTGGTTCAGAGGACACAGAACTTCATGCAAGAGGTACTGTAAAATCCAGTTTTTCCTCTTGAGAGAACAGGTTAGGTTTGTTCTTCTAAGCTGCTTCAAAGTAATCTTGATAAACAGCTGTGCAAGAGGCCCCAGATACATACCAAGGAAAATGCAGATTAAAAAAAAAAAAAAAAATTGAAAGAAAATTGCAGCTAGAAACTCATTTTCACATTTATATTGGTGACATTGCATGCATGAGAGTCTTTCAGTAAGTTACAAGAATTTTGAATGGATCAGCTCTTCCCATGAACCTTGACATTCTGAATTCTTGGTGTCTCAGCACCTGGGAAGGTTGTGCTTATGCTAACAGGGTAGCTAAAATCCACCTGATTTTCATTCTCAAGTGTTTATTTTTCAGGAGGAGTCCTGAATAATTTTAACAAAATAGAGTGCCTCCTTCTCCTTCTTGGTAGTTTATTTTCTCATGAATATAAAATAACTCAATTAATGTTAAAAAATGCCAATTTCTTTGACACAAATAATATCTCAGGATGAGGTTATTTTAACCAACTTCACTTCTCATGGGAACGGTTGAAGTAAAATCATTTCATCTTTTGAAATGAAAAAGGAATGTTGCCTCTTTTTCCCCTCCAGTGTGTATTAGTATAAGCTGTAATGTTGCTTTGCTTTTATTTCTTCTGGATCCCTGGCCAGAAATCTATTAAGACCTGGCCAGTAGACTTCTTTCTATTGCCAGAATGCAGGGCAGATTTGGCCTTATAACAATATGTTGAATCCCGTGATTATAATCCGTAGTTGAGAAATTAAGTAATCTAGTTGGTCATTTTGTGAAATGGAGGTCATCTTGTGAAATGGAACTGGTTCCCTTCTGTGAAGTGGGAGTTATGAACATGGAAAGTAAGTTTCTAGCACACTGTTTGGATAGGGTTTTCCTAAAAGCAGTTTTTCTAATTACAGCAATGATCAGCTGCCAAAAAATTAATCAGAAACAAAATTCTGATTTCATGTCTCGGTCTTTCAAGGAAACCATTCCAAAATACTGCACAAATAAAATGTCTTTCAGTAAGCGAAGGCCATGAACCAAGACAAAGAACTAGACAGAAAATATATCCTGTACAAACCAAGTTTTTTTAATGTAAGGAAACAAAATTGATAATAAATAAGTTAAATGAGAGCAAAAATTATTCTGAAAATGCTGCTATTGTTTCTCTCTCTTTAAAAGGCTATTATTTTTCTCATAAAAATAGTAAGTAGCTTCACTTTGTGTCCATTGACATTTATGTTATCAATAAGTAAGGTCAGACGTGTCTGTGCTCATGTATTTTTAATATAAAAGAATCATTTGGCTTAAGTCTAACTTGGGTGGAGTATTCCTTCTTTCAGTGCACAGTTACAGGCTTGGGAGCTTGGCATCCTCTAGTGGTCAAGTTTAGGGAATTTAGGAGAGAAACACTCAACTAGTGTTAATAAACCAGCTCCAGTATCTTCAGCAAAGCCACACCAGTTTATGATTTGCTCCAAATAACAACACAAATAAAAAGTGAGTCATTCATCTTGGGATTAGTCTCAAACTTAACTATACCTTGTTCCTGTCTTTTTATTGTATGGGAGGTCTTGCAATGTCTTTAATGTATGGCCTCCTGATATGTGTGCAGATTGAGGAGACCTCTATCTTCTCCATTTTTATCTAAAATATAGTCTATGTAGTCTAATTTCAAGTTTTCTGCAAAGTCAGTTATAAAGATCACCCCTTCAACGTTTTTCACTGCTTATTTTCATTCATGAAAATGCTACTAGTCTAGGAGGAATTGAAAGTGTGTCTTATCAATAAGTATCTACATGCTCATTTACAAACTACCTCTTTACTACAAAGTCCTCTGTACTATGTGATGAAAATCAACTGGCACATTCCCATGAGGTGCGAAGGAAGACCCAGCAGTAATGAGGGCTTCCCTGTGGATATACCCATCCCCCTCCAATAAGAGTAAATTGAAAATTGAATGGAAACACTACTTAAAAGAGGCAAAGACTCTTTAAGTAGGAATAATTACCAACTGCAGGACATTTTTTTCTGAAATATCTTCCTGTAGTAAGGGTTTTGATATTTTTAACTAATCTTTGGATAACTTGAAAAGATGGCAAGTACCAGCCTAACATAATTCTTGAGAAAATATTGCTCTGAGATTTTTGCTGATAACTATTTGTGTTATAAGATAAGCTACTAATTAATGACTTTTTTAAAAAAGTCTCATCTACAGTATTACTTACTAAGACCAATAGGATCGGATAGCAGTCAGTGATAGTCTTCTTATTAGGGATGAATTTTGGCTGTGGTCTGTATATATAGCCACTTGACTCTACTTCTTGTCTTTGTCACCATCTAGTTGGACATTGACAAGAGATTAAATCTGGACAGGAAAGATATTATATTAGATTAAAGATACTAAGGCTTAATTTCCTTTATTTACTGCAACATTTCTATGCATGTTAGCTTTTAGAGTACTAAAATAGAGAGTAACAAGAGAAACACAATTTTGGGACAATGTAACTGAATCTACTCTGAATAAGTTTGCGAATACAATTGTTTAGCAGACTCTCTGGTATTGACCCTGCTTTATGCTCAAGGTAGAAGTTGAGGTAGTTTCATTTTCCTGTGCTCTTGTATTAATGTAAGAGATTATTCTTTTGTTTTCCAATTACAAAGCTGAGTGTTGCAATCTAAACTGGGCAAGGCTTTTCTTCCCCTTCCACAGTCATTTGAAGCACTTGAAAATATGTATTGATTTTCTGATTATTCTTTCTCTGTTTCACCTCTCAGAAACACAATTTATGTTAATGGTTACATTTATCAGGTTTCTTTATGTATGCAGACATTTTATGTTACTGGTCTTTAAAATATATTTCTTCTTTTTATTCTTAGCTGATGGAAAATGCAGTTTATACTTTTGAGCAGTTGTTCTCTCCAAGTCGCCAGGCAGACTCAGCGAAAGTTGCAACAACCATTGAAAAAGTCAAACTGAGAGTACTGAAGGTAAATGCTACAACTTTTGTGCAGTAAGATCTCATGTTCTACCTTTTAAGAAACCTAAAGAGAGCATCTCTTATGTGAATTTACCTTAGTATTTGAAAGAAGATACCTCTTACCGTCCAGTGGGAAATGCTGATTTGGTGGCACTTAGCAAAGCTGCTCATTTTGGGGGTAAAACCTAGTTCTGGGCAGACAATTATAAGAGTATTTATGTGTGCAGTCCTTTTAATTACAATTAAATCAACTGGAAATTATGCTGTGGATCTGAGTAAATAATTTTATATCAATTTATTATCAGACTGCCACTAGAATTCATTACCCTCAGTGCTAAAATACCTGGAGAGAGCAAGCATGAGGCTGTTTTTAGCTCAGACCGAAAAAAAAAATAACGAAGGGAAAGATATACCAGAATCTCCCTAATCTCAGAGTATTTTTACAAAAGCTGGAATAACCTGCATGGGAATTGAAACCCCTGAATGTACCAATGATACAGTATCCTTTGGTATTTCCCTGTCACCAGTTACAGGTTAACAAGCACCAGTTCTTCCCGTGAATGATTAATAACACCCAACGTGTGGACTTGCTTCTCTTCTTGTCTGTCTTTAACAGCAATATGATTATGACAGCAGCACTATCCGGAAGAAGATATTTCAAGAAGCACTAGTACAGATTACTTTGCCCACGATGCAGAAGACACTGGCTTCAACATGCAAACCAGTAGGTTACATTACTGCTCTGTGAGTAAAAAACAACAACAACAAAACAACATTAGTAAAAGGAAAGAAAGGATTAACACCTTGACTATAAATACTAAACTGTGTAAAGCTATTTTCTCTCATGCCTATTTGGACAAAATACGGTTATATTTGCCAGTTTGTGGATTGATGTAGCAGCACGGTACAAGATATGGAATGGAGTGAAGATTTCGGGATACATGGAAGCTGCATATGCAGCTTGCTTCCTCAGAGATAGCTGCAGACCATTGCCCATCCCCATTTCGCTTCTTCCCTAGAGATCTGAAGTCCCCTCAAACTGAACTCCTCTCTATCTGACAGTTGCAAGTTTAGGTTATGAGCTTGTCCCCGTGTTCGGCATCCCTGCTGCAAACTGAAATTTGGTCAGAGAGGGCAGCTCCCAGAGGCACCACTGTGACCATACACAGCCTCTGCTCACAACCTCCTGCAAAACCAAGCGCTTGCTTAGGCATCAGGAGCAGCAAGCAGACAGGCCATGGGCGGGTATTCAGTGATTTTAAGTTGAAGTAATTGTGTCAGCAGTCAGGAAACAAACATACAGGGACTGTCTCTGTTGTCCTTAATCATACTGATAGGATAGTACTCTTCAAACACCAGCTGCCAGAGTTTCATGCAGATGTTATCAGTGTTGCTGCATGAGGGGCCAGCTGGAATGCTGTTCACCTTGGCTCAAATGAAATAGTCTTTCCCTTTCTTGCAGACCACGCACATTCACTTGCATTCTCAGTGTAGCTGCTGGAAGATGACTGCCCTAACCCATCCCTGCCCTTTTGTTTCCCTGATGTTCATCAGTTCCCTGAGGCTCTTGCTGAGCCTCTCTAGCTTGTTTTGCTTTAAAAAGCAAGTCTAAAACCAAGTGTTTATTCAAGTTATGCTTGTAAATCTTTGAGTACAGATCATTCAAACTCAGGACTTTGAAAAATGTATTTAAAATCACTCTCCTCTCTATGTCATTTTACATGCTATCATATCAGATTAACAGTTGTAGTAACTTTTTGCTGAGTGTCAGCAGTGCCTTCAAGACATGGTGTTCATGCACAGGGGTGAGCAAGGAAACAAAACTATTTCATCCCCTTAAATATAGAGCATGGAGTCCTATCTAGTGTCTCTGCCATACAGGGCCAGAGGAAGCAGTGGTGGTGCAAACATCCCAGAAACCTTTAGAGTTTGTGCCTCTGCAGAAGTGAGCAGCTGGCTCTGGAAGCAGCTGTGTGTAGCACAGGTGACAGGCCCAGTCAAGTCTTGACCTTCTAATAGAGCCTTAAAGATCATCTAAGGCCACCTCCCCTGCCATGGGCAAGGACACCTTCCACTGGACCAGGTTTCTTAAAGCCCCATCCAACCTGGCCTTAAACACTTGTCTTTAACGACTTAAATCCACCAGATGTTAGTCTGTAGGTATCCCTTTTAGAAATGGGCAGCAGTCACTTCATTTTCTTTTTATGGACCACCAAGCTGTTTCCAAGTGATCATGACTCACTTATTGTGTAGATACAGCCTATTACATATAAGGCAGTAAGCTGAATATGTTACACACCTGTTAAAAAAACAAAACCAAACCCTGGATCTCCCATGCTCACTGTGGATTTGCCTCCTTGGACAAACAGTGAGTGAGGCATTTCTTCACCAACTCTTTATTTCAGAATTGTTTATTACAGTGCAGATGACAATGATCTATAGTGCTTCTAAAGGTAATTGTAGTGTAGGAACAGTGTTTGGTAAGTGCATAATGAATTGTGAAAATATATACTTCATTTACTTGTAGTTCAAAAGAAACATTGCGAGACCTGGTAGAAGCAGGTGGTCTACTGAAGTAGGATGTTCAAAATCTCTCAAATTGCTGTGTTTTTATGCATCTGTTCCTTTCTTCTGTGTCTGCACAGGAGCTGCAGAAATACGAGCAGTTCATTTTTGCTGATTACACGAGTGTGATCCAAGTAGAGAATGTGTATGAAGAGATTTTATATCAGACACTGCTTGAAGAAACCCTGAAAGGTGAGGATACTCTAGAGGGGACAGTAGTAGCATTTTGGCCATTGGCCTGTGGTGAGCTATTGCTCCTGGCTGTCCCTGAGCCAGGTCCCAGCTTTCCCAAAGACCAGGGATTACAGTGCTACTGTTTGGATTCAGCTCACTGAAGATGTGTGGCAAGCCCTGAAATTTAAATTAATGTAGCAACATTACTAAGCATGGGAAAGTCAAAATTACAGCGTGGCATCAGCATATTTCTGACAAAATGTAACCTTCATTTTATCTTGATTTCCTGGGCCCAGGAGTGAAATTATGCTCTTACTTGTAAAGGCCTGGTGACATCTAATGGCAGTGAAAATGAATTTCCCCAAATGAAATGTACTGCCAGGTGCAGTTTCCCATACATCATTGATGGAAGCGCAGTGCACCAGGCAGATGTCTCTGCTTGTGTGCCAGAAAATGAAACCATGCCAGGTGGTATATAAAGATACATAAAATATTTGTAACTCTCTGGATCTGTCCGCATATCTATATGCTAGATAAAGACAAGCTTCTGTGTTGCCCAGTGGCCTTCTGTGGCACAACTGTTCCAAGATATCAGTATAATAATTAATGTAATAGGCACACTTCTGTTCATGTATTCAGTGTAATCACTTCTTCTTTTAAACATTACCTTTGTGCGCTGCAGGCCCTCTGGTACTTTTGTATTGCTGCAATTACAAGTTTAGGTCAATATTGAAGTTCCATTAATGAAAACAGAAAATTCTCTCCCCTCCCCAATAAAGATAAACTGAAAACAAGTTGAAAATGAAAATTACTATTGTTCATAATATCAATATATATGGCATTAAAAACTCAGGGAAATAGTGTATCTTCTTTGGTGTACCTCTGTCAGTCTTTCCAAACTGTTTTCTGTTTTTTTTAGTGATAAAGGAAGCTGCCATTCTGAAGAAACACAACCTCTTTGAAGATAACTTGAACTATCCTTGTGAAAGTGTGTCCAGTTTAACTGACCTGAAGACCCCTTCGGGATCAGCACAAACCACTCCCGCTAAGAAGCCTTCCACTGCCAGAGCAGAGATGTCAGATACTGACACTCAAAGTGAGGAGACACTCATTGTGACCGAAAAGATTTCTTGGGAGAAGGATCACGATGATGGCAAGCCATCAGACAAAGAGGCAGCCATTTCTGTTAATATGGCTGGTAATCAGGCAAGCAAAAATGAAGAAGTGATCATTACAGACATCAGTGAGAAACAGGAGTCCCTTGCAGCTACCCTTACGAAACAAAAAGTTCCAGAGGAAAATACTGCTTTGGAGAATGAAGACATGGTGAAAAGAGACTTTGTAGGGGACACTGAGACGGAGCTTACTACAAAACAAGAAGTCGTGGAGGAAAAAGTAGCTTCAGGGACTGAAAAAGCATTCAGAGATTTTGGAGTCAGCCCTGAAAAAGAACTTAAGGTACATGAAGAAGCAGTAGAGGAGAAGGTAACTTCTGAGAACAAAACAACAATGGATGCAGCGTTTGATGGTGGCACTGAAAAAGAAAGCAAAGTACAGGAAGAAGTTGTTCAGATCAATCTGACTTCCCCACATGATGACGTAGTAGAAGCAGAGATTTTAGGAAATGCTGAAATGAAAATGAAGGTAGAAAAAGGGATTACAGAAGAATTATCAGAGAGTGAAAATGCAGTAGGAACAGGGCTTGAAGAGGAAAGTAAAAAAGAAAATAAAGGCCAAGGAGTGAGTATTGACATGAGGGTTACTTGTCAGGATGAAAACACAGGGAAAGGAGGTTTGGGGGAGAATTCTGAGAAAGAAAGCAAGTCAGAAGAAAAGAGTTGTAAATCCCCTGATGATGTGAATGAGATCAGGAATTTGCTGATGGTAGCAGTTGAATTACCAGCAGATACTCCACCTGAGAATATAAAAGAGATTTGTGAAGGTGAGATTTTAAAGTTGCAAGGGCATGAAGGGAATGAGATAAGCAAAATAGCTGCGGCAGAAATTGAAGAAAGACAGATGATAATGAATAAAAATGCAGCAGAAAGCACGGAGTTCAAGGAGGACCGACCATCTTCATCTAGTTTGGGGACAGGTGGTAAGAATTTAGTGTATGTGTCCAAGGCAGGCTGCAATACGGCACAAGCAGAATGGCTGGTGGAAATCCCAGATACACCTCAAGTGGTAAAATCAGAAGTCGAGATGAAGCAAAGTGTTTGGTACACAGGTGCGGAAAGCTGTGACACTGACAGATTGCAGCCAGAAGAACACACTGAAAATACATCTGAAGACAAAAGATTAGATGGGGAGGGGGGAGGACCAGGGAATAGTCATGCTGTCCCCATGGAAGTAGGGACTGAGAGCTTTTTTAATAACCCTGCTGAAAATCCAGACACAGCACAAGTGCCTATTTTGAATACAGAAAAGCCAAGAACGGGACTGAGAGATGTGCCGGTTTCTTTGGTAGTGGATCAGGGAGAGGTTAGTGCCATACAGGCCACAGGAGGTGCTGAGCCTGGCGAGGGCAAAGGGAAGCCAGAAGATGAATCATCTTCACATACGGAAATAAGAAGCTCAGAAGGTATTTTCACAGAAGAAAACAGAGAAGGTAGTTATGTACAGCAAAACCCTGAAGAGTAAGAAGTGTTTTTCAGCCCAGCCCTTTAGGATTTATTTGCTTCAGTAATCCCTGTTTAATCATGAATACTTACTTGAATTGGAGCTAGAGGAAATGGGCTGTACTGTGGTATTACCAGCTTGTAGTTTTGTCACAGATCTCTTCCAGAGTGATAGGTGGTATCAGTTAAAGCCCTCACTGCTTAAAATTGGATCACTGTTGAGAAACCTCATCTTTCACTTAAAATTTGCTGCCTATTATGGTTATAGAAAAGTTTGAAAATGTCACCACTGAATGCTTCAAAAGCAATTCACCCCTGTCTATAAAGTTATTTTAAGACTTATTTTTAAGACTTAACTTCTTAGGTGTTTTAACTGGGGAGTGGCTCATGATTTTAAAATGCATGGATTTGACAGTGCTGTTATGATTCTTAGATGGTTGCTACATACGTTGCTATTCAAAGATGCTTTTAGTATTTGCATGCAGTATATGGGAAATAAATAAAATTGTTAGTAGTTAAGCAGAACACAATAGTTAATTTAGTAGGTTGCTCAAAAGCCACACTTTGTGCAAATTCTGCAAACTGATAACATAATTATTATGAAGTTTTGACAGGTATTAAAGACAAGCAACTCTTCTGATTTTTTTCTTATTGCTATATTTAAAAAGGGGGAAGAAATGGGAGCAGGTTTCTCAGTCCCACTCTGCACTTCTGGGTTATTTAGCCTTCCAGAGCACTTTACAGTTATTTTATGTTACAGACGGGAAAGATGAGAATGTTTACAGTAACTATAACCATAAGGCAGCATCCTTATGTTTTACTTCCCAACATAAAATATATTCACTTACAGCTATCTAATACTGAGTATTAAGAATCCTGCCACTCACATTCTTACTGACTCGAGTTACTCACTTTTGTAGGGCTTTCTAGGTGTGTAAATTACATCATAAATTGCAATAATTGTGAAATATTATGATGATTGCATATAATTTCTAATAGGTAAGTGAAGCAAAAATCAGCTAAGGGCTATTCACTTGTGCTTAGATTTTGGAGGGCAGAATCAAGTTCTGAAAGCAGTAAATAAAATGAGACTTGTTGCTTTCATAGCCGGCTTACTATCATCCACATCAAATTGTGATCTATGCACAAAGTGGCTTATAAGCATTGTTTGCACACAACATAAAGACTGTGCACAGAAAAGCTTGGAAATGAAAAACAGCATTTTAACAAACTGGGCTTTAGAGATAAAGACTGCACTTCAGAGGTCACTTTAGGGCAACTTAAAACTTTGATCTGGGGTTTCTGACTCTTTCTGAATAAATGCAAGACTGTAAAGGCAGCAAGATATAATAATAAGAATCACAGTAAGTAAAGGACTGAGGGATCTGCATTCGTAAAGACGTGGGAAGAAATAACAAACTCCAGAGAGCATAATATTTGTTGGCATTTAACAACCTGTGTAAAGTCTGTTATTTAATGCTATCAAAATCTACTATAATACTAACAGAGAATGGATACTAGAGGAATAGGCAAATATTACTGCCTAAGTATGGAACATGTTGAGTAATTTGACAGAGTGGAGTGTCACTGTTGTAAAATAAATGCAACTCCTATTTATTCCAGAAGCTGTAGTGCGGTGTACAAACATTAATGTCACGTCTGTTTTCCTTGCAAAAGTACTTTTAAATAGTTTTCTCCTTTGTGCAAAATTACTTAGTTATTTCACTGTCAGCTTTTTTTTCTTTTTTTTTTGTAACAAATCATTAGCTATTTCTAATTGGTACTAAACATTAAGCGACTTCACATTTATAACGTGCTGTAGAGTTGGGCAGTGGCAGTCTCTTTTAGCAATGTCATGGAACAGGGGACACGAAGTCTTTTTATGAAGATGCGTACCAAAGAGGATGGCAAGACGGTGACGGTTACTCTGCAGAAATGGCTGCATTCTACAAAAGCTGTTCATGACTAACATGAATTAGAGACATCTGTACATACACAGTACTAAAAAATATTTAGCATTAACACTCCCATCACAGCCATTTTTGAGTTATTCCTACGGCAGGCTTGGATCAGGGTTTCCTGTAGGTATTCGAGCAGGGTGGTGTTGCATGCAGGCGCTCAGCGTGCTTGTTCTTCACCAGTAGGACGGGCAACAGCAGCAAAGGCTTGTCCCCAATATCTCCCTGTCAGCAGATTCGTGTTGAAATTCAGCACTTCACGGACATCTTTTGCCTTTGTGTATTTTTCCATACGCTGTGGTGCTTGCAGAGGGACGAAGCGTGGCGTCCTTCACACGAGGCCTTGGGATAACAGAGGGCGTGGGGATTGGGGTCGAGGTGACAGGAACGCTGAGGCCAGCGACCCACAAGGTTTCCCCGGACCGCTGCGGGTACCAAGAGCCACCGGCCGGTAACGTTGGGCCTTGTCTGGAAGGCGCTGCGGGCCGGGCCGGGCCGGGCCCGATGCAGACGCGGCGGCTGTGGGGAGCCCCGCAGGGGCACGGCGGCGGCGGGCAGGCCGCTTCGTACGACGCTGCTGACGGGCACGAGGCCCGCTCTGCCCCTCCGCGACCCGCGGGGCCAGAGTCTGGGCCGGGTCACAGCGCGGGGCGCTGCGGGTTAAACAAAGAGGCTCTGGGCGGCGCTGAGGGCAGCGCTGCGGTCCCGCCCCGCTGCTTTACGCCCGGCGTCCCACGGGCAGCAGCTGGCGGGGTCCCGAACTAC
>CM021738.1:15215428-15621583 GCA_011075105.1 Heteronetta atricapilla
GGGCCGGGGCCGGGGCCGGGCCTGGGCCTAGCGGCAGCGGGCGGGCGGCCGCGGCCATGAGCGGAGCTGCGGGCTGCCAGGGCGGCGGCGGCGGCGGCGAGCGGGGGCCTCGTTGGAGGAGGCCGTGGAGGCTGCTGGCGCTCGGCCTCCTCTCTGCCTCCTCCGTGCTGGCGGCCGCCCCGGGAGCCGGGGCCATGAGCAAGGAGGAGAAGCGGCGGCTGGGGTGAGCGCGGCCGGGACGGGACGGGGAGGGGACGGGAGGGGAGGGGAGAGGGCGGCGGGGACGGGGCCGCGGCCCCTGGCGGCTCCGGCCGGCGGGCCCCGGCCGGCTCCGGGCCTCCGCCGGGCGCTGGAGCCACGGCCTCGGGGGTTGCCGCCGCCGCTCGGGGACCGCGGGTACAAGCGGGCAGAGGTGAACGTCTCTCCGCCTGACAGCCACACCTGCGGAACGCGGGTGGGAGTAAGAGAAGGGTGAATTTGACGTGCTTCTGCCCGCTTCCTTTGCTGAAGGCAGATTACGGCGGTCCCCGTTCCGTAGCGTAGCTCAGGTTAGAAAGGACCCGCGAGGGGGGTCGTCGAGCCCAACTGCTGGCTCCACGCAGGGCCCCTCACAACCAGCCCCTGTGAGAGCGGTGTCCCAGCGCTTCCTGAGCTCCTGCGGGCTCGGGGGCTGTGACCAGGGCCCCGGGCAGCCTGTGCCAGCGCCCAGCCTGCATCAGCATGTGCTGCAAAGCAATCCTAACAAAAATCCGTGCAAGAGGCCCAGAATATGTCTCAATCAAAGCGCAGATAACGAAACCAACGAAAATCACAACTGGAAGCTTGTTTCCACGTTTATATTTGTGTGAGCCTTTTGGTAAGGCACAGTAACTTTAGATGGGTCATCTCTTCCTGTGAACCTTGACATTCTGCATGAGAATCATGGATTCTTTTTGTAGACGTGTAAGAAGCTGATTTGCTTTTAATGCGGCTTCTAGTTGCATGATAAAGACTACAGTATAGGTGGCAATGTATTGCACTGCATGAAGTATATTTTTTTTTTAGACAGAGCTTTAATCAAGCTCAGCATTATCTTCATTTATTCCAGGGCAGCTTCACTATCATCGTGTGCACATCAGCTGGTCACTTACAGAGAATATAAGTGTGCGGGGAAAGCACTGTGGGGACTTTCAGTTATTAATCACTGGACATAAGCTGATATTTAACTTCAGTAGTGCTTACAGCTAGTTGGGCTTTGCATCTTGGGTTCCCAGGGTACATGTGTTGTGTGCTTTCCTCGTGTCACTACTTTATGGGTTTAAACTTCTCCCTTTGGTTTAAATTTTTTGTGTTCATAAATTCAACTCAGTGCACCTGATGCCCCCGGTGTGTGCAAGCCGTCTTGCCACCGTTTGTATCTGGGGTCTTTTAGCTGGGTCATTTACTGCAGGTAAGCCGTGCCTCTTTCCAGGACAAGGTCGTGTCAGTCACAGAAGTCCTTTCAGAAAGCATCCTGTAAAAGCAAGCTGCATGTAGAGAACTAAAAGCCATGAGAAGCTCTGTGTGTGCTAAATCACAGGTCAGCATGCTGTGCGTGGTGCAGCTGGAGCTGGTGCTCAAGTGCTGCAGCAGGTGCCGGCACTGCGGCTGGATGAAGCCTCCAGAGTACCAGGAAAAAGTGTTCTGTCCTTTCTTTTGATGGCTTTGGTACACTGCATGAGTGAAAACTACTGCTTAGTTTTGAGTCATTGGAGTAGAACTGTGCTGTTGCTGTATTTGGGGTTTGGTTTTATCACTGGGGACTGTGAGTTACATAGGCACTCAGTAAAACAGTTAGGTACAACTGGAAGCGGTGCGCTCTCAGGAAGGCAGCACTGTTTTATATGGCAGTGCTTCTCAAACATGTCCAATAATATATCTTTGAGGATCTTCTTTACTGCATGCTTGCCAAGACTCCTAATGCAAGGAAGATGTGTATCTCATCACTTATCTGAATCACAGATCGGAATTTAATGCTGTGTGAGTTGGTTTTAGTGTGGGTGATTACAAGACGAACATAACTCTACATGCCGGTTTTTGCTGAGCAAGGAACGTGTCCCATCTGTGGCTTTAATGTGTTAGTGACATCTACAGCTATTGAAGAGGAAGCACAGGAGGTTGGAAGAGAGTCCCCACATGCGAAATACTTATTTTGTGTTAGGCAAAGGAAAAGCCAAGTAGCAGCCAGATTAGGGAAAACTGTTTTGCCTTATTTCATTTACTGGAACAGAGTACGCTAGTAGAGGAGCTGTTGCTTACTGAGACTGAGATCACGGTAGCACTTCTTGCTGTTCTAAGATAGCATGGTAAAGGACATTGTGACACAGACCACTAATGCTGTTCTTCTTGCTTTTTGTTTTTGTTTTTTAGAAACCAAGTGCTGGAAATGTTTGATCATGCGTACAGCAATTACATGGTAAGGAAAATACCTGTTTGTTGAATTACTTTTTTTAATTGTTGTTGCTGACCTGCAAGAGAAAGCAGGGTACACTACTTGACATTCTAGAGAAATAGCAGGAAGGTATTGGGGAAAATAAAGCTAAAATAAATAAGAGCATCTGTATACCCTTTAAAACGAATTGAACAAATCTTACTTTCAGGAGGAGCAATGTCAGGAGAGTTACAATGGATTTCAGAATGGTAGCTAGGAATGGCTGGCTGTAACTCTGTTAATCTCTGCCTGATGCTTCCTCAGGCTCGTTCCTCTCCCATCAGGTTACGAGCAGTTTTCATCTTCGTTAAGCTCTTGGGTCTGTAATTCCAGACTCTTGAAAACAGGAAGCTTGAGAAAACCTGTTATCATCTGATTCTGGAGAACACAAAAAGATCCTGTTTGTTTTGTGGGTAAAACTAGGTAAAGTATTTTTCTTGTAGGAAGACATGCTAGATACAATTTGGTAGTTTTTTTTTTTTTTTACAAACAAGTACGTTTTGTAGAACAAAAAGAGGATTAGGTGTCTTGTTTGTGCATTGTACCCTCTTCTGGGTATGTGACTGTCATATGGCAGTGAGCCACACTTACCTTGGTTTCTTGTAATATGGCTTGTAATTTTTCTGTTTAGGTGTCCTCATGTTCTGGGTATGTGAGGCCATTTTGCAATCTAATCAACTTTGAAGTAGGTTAGCTTAGGCTAGATGTGTTGAAGAATAAAGAATTACTCAGTGGACTGACTCCTCAAGTGATAGTTACTTTCAAATATACTCTAAATAATACATTTCTGAGGAGAAGCTGTAAATGTGAGTAATATAAAATAGGTATTCTTGCATAGTTTTGCGAAACAATCTTTTTGTATGTTCTCTGTGGCTGTTACAGAAACTGCTCTTTTAAATTGCACCAGTTCCTGCAGGACAAACTTGACAGTTTTTTGACAGCATCTTGCCACGTGTCCCAACTTCTGTAGCATGATTTTGCCATTTAAAACAAAGGGGGGGAGGGGGGGAAAGCTTGTGAGTTACAAATTTATACACTGCATGAGTGGTACAGAATTAATGAACACCAAGAGTATTTTCAGAATTTTCAGTTTCCTTCTGAACTCCTGAGCTCCTGCTTTTGCCACCCCAGCAATTAAACATCTGGCATTTTGGTGTTGATTTGTAACTAGTTATTGAGACCAGGTTCTGTTAAAATCACTTGCCTTGGTTTTCTCATGACATTCAGAAGTAAAAACTTTTAAGGATTTGGCAAAATTGGATAAAAAGTTGGCTGTAGAAAGGATCTGTGCTCCTGTTGTTCATTGTGATCAACTAGAAACAGGTAGGTGTCTTGCTGCATCTGATACAAGAAAATTCTGGATTCAGAAGAATGACTGTGGCTATCCTGGAAACTTTGAAGCCAGAAGGATGTTTGTTTGCCACGTATGCTGGAACACTGAACAAACAGCGATGTGGCTTGTTTGTTCAATGCTGAAGAAAAGATTAGGGTATCAGGCTTGATTCTGACAGCAAGAAAATAAAGTAGTTTTGCAGCTGCTTTTGAAACAGCCAGGTGAAAAGTTCTGATTTTCTGTTTCTATTAATGCTTATTTTAGAATTGAATAGCTAAAAGACTGAAAATTTATGCTTGCATGCAAAGGGGAAACCCCCTTGTCCAGTTGCTTTTTCTTCTTGTTGTTGTTGTTTTTTTTTTAAGATATTAACAGGAGCTTTGAATAAAAAGCTGCTGTTATTTTCAGTCCTTCAACAATATTTATAATAATTGGGATGTTTTCTTCTTGACTGTCAGAAAGAAAATGTGAAAATGTCAGTCACTTCAGGTGCGGAGGTATTTCTTGCTTTGCAGCACTAGTAGCAGTGCGTATTTCTGCTTTGTTCAAGCACCATGCTGCACTGAATTTACAGCCCAGATACTGGGAAATCTGATCAGTGCTTCTGTCAGAATGTGTAGAAATTCCAGAGTATCTCTCAAGCTACATTTTAATCATATTTTTCTGAGGCATGTTTACGGTATGTAACATGTGCCATATTTTATATTAAATATGTCTTTGTTTCCTGTGAGGTTGCCTGAAGGGGAGAAGTTAAAAGTTGGGAAACCACTTGTTGTATTAGCCTTTCCTGCTCTAGATAGAGACTATACAAGCTTTCTTTTTTCAAAACTGTCGTAGTTCGTTATGATACTGTAAGATAAAAAGTCTTGTTTTCTTCTTTTTCTGCCACCTTTTTTTCTCCATAATTTAAGCCAGAGATCTTAGTTTTGACATGGCTCTTGTCATGTACTTCTTTAATCTGTTTTTCTGAATACTTTGCACAGATATTCAGAAACATCTGAGCTATATTAAAATGATCCAGATTCTGGCTTTTGCAGTTGAACTTGTGGAGAACAAAGTCATGCAAAGACCGAAATACCCGGGTGGTAGATGGGGAAACAGACCATCAGTTTCAAAAGTAGTTGCTGTAAGAGCTGTTTATTTATAGAAGAATGTTCCTTCTTTGCCTATTTTGTCTGAATATAGATTATTTTTTGTACTGTATATTTGGAAAGACTTACAATGTGTTTACTTGCCGTTTCAGCTGCAGTAATTGGACTTTTTTATCCTGCCACATGTTAGTTAGCCATGCTGGAAGTAAAATAGCAGAGCACGGTATTCCAGCTGGCTTCCTGGTGGAATCAAGAGGGAGAAGCTCTGTCTGGATTCACTTGTGTTGGGCTTCTAGTGGAGAAGCATTTCCATGCATATTTTTGGATTTAGATGCTTTTCCCAAAAATCTAGCAATGCCTCACTCTTAAACTTTGTTGAATTTGTAAATGGATTAGCTTTTTTGTGAGTGTTATCCCTTGTTCTGATTTGCGTAGTGATTTACCAAATTACTGTTTTACCTTCCAAGTGAGTTCTCCTGTCAGGTACTGATTGTGACCCTGAATCACTTGTGTTCACTTGGCAAAGTTTTTGAAGTGACTTTAAGGTCTAATTCCACTGATTTTTCCATGAAATATCAGTCACTCAATAACATCTGCATTAGTACTCGTTCTTCAGCTCATTTTTGAGGTGACTTCCACCTAAGAAACACTATAGGAAGTGTCATACGAACCTGGTTTTAGAAAGTAGAACTACTTTTTTCAAGGTAATTGGTGGGGTTATGGCTTTTTTTTTTTTTTTTTGATGTGCCATTATTTGTTCCAGACTTATATGGGAGGTTGTAGAGAAGTCCTATTGCACTGTTGAGTTTAATCACTTTTAGCTAGTCATGCAGGTTTTACTGAAGCACAGCAGCATTGGGCTTCCTTTTAACAAGCTCTGACAATTTCCTGGAATGGCTGTAACAGTTATAACTTAATTCGTTTGTTTTTTTTCCCTACAGGAGCATGCATATCCAGCTGATGAACTCATGCCTTTAACTTGTCGTGGACGAGTACGGGGTCAGGAACCAAGTCGAGGGGACGTGGATGATGCCTTGGGAAAGTCAGTATTTGAAACACTTGCTGTCATATGTAAACAGCTAGGAATCTACGTACAGTTTGCAAAACTTGTCTCTTCAGTCAACACATCCAGAAGCTTGATGTTACTGAGAACAATTCTGTGGGTGCACATATAGTACTTTGTCTCAAAAGTTCTGCTTTGAAGGGGAGAAAAAAACTATTAGAAAACTGTAAATGTTTACCTTTCTTCCCAGTTAGGCAGCAATAATTATTTTTTTATTTCCTCCCATGATGTTAACTGTTGTGAAACATTACCTTAGTTAGGAGGAGAGCATTGACAGGTGAATATGATACAAAGATAACTTTTTAAATTCATTCTGCAAGTATTTTCTGTAGCAGAGCCTTCCAAAGTGAGCTCCCATCTATGGTGTTAGTAAATTTGACCCCTAAATAGGGTTTATTAGGTTTAATTGTCAGCTACCCAGAGCAGTAGACTGATATCCACTTTGTTGGCCTTACAAGTGATATATAAAATGCTTTTCTAAGTAGAAAGCTCTCTGAAAACTTAATTAGTCAAATTATTATCACATGCATGGTAGCCTGAGGCCCTTGCCTGAGTATAAACCATTATTTCAGACATAAAAGTTCTTCACAATTTTTCTCTTAAGATAACTTGTAATATAAATGACTAATCCTTTATCAAACAACATGTAGATTTAAGGTACGGTTTTTCTCCAATTTAAATTGATCAAAAAATTGAATTACTCTGAATGTATTTTTTTTCTACAAATGTCTGTATGTGTGCACTTTATGTTCCTAGAGCAAATAATTAAAAAAAAAAAAAAAAAAAGGCAGACACTGATTTTACTGATGTCACTGCTTAGTGTCCCTGTGCAGAATAGCATTAATCAAAGGTGAAGTGCTTGTCTTAAGTACCTCATCTAATACACTACATGATATTGAGCATGTCTTTTTGGTTATTCTTGGTAATGTAGAAAACTTCATTAATCTAGAGATTCCTATATAATCTCGCCATCTGTTTAAAATTGCGCGGATTGACCTTGAGAGAGATGACTGATGAGAAAGAAATGTCAAGAAATTGTATTTTTAATCTGGTCATCCATTTTTAATGACCTTTATTTGTATAGTAACATACTATTGTTTGAGTGAAAATACCGTTCAGCCTCATTGGTGCGTTGAATAGTTTGGGTACTTATTTACCTGTATTCATGCTTCTTATGGTCCTAATAATCAGCAGTGTTTGTATTTCAGATTTGATATACAACACTTTTTCTTGCCAGCTGTCTCATCAGTCATATTCTACACCATTCTTTGCAATCAGAATGTAGTTTTAAAAAACATCAGAGGACGAGACAGCTAGGCCAGTTGTACTTTGCTGTAGGGCTGGGGAGTGTACTTGTACAGCAGCCTTCTCTACAGCTGTGTAATACACAGCTTTCACCTTTTTTTTTTGTGGAAAAGGTTCCATATTTGTTACTCAGCCATGTATAGCCACTAGTTAGTCCCTTTCTCTTATAGAATGACACCCATGAAGTGCCATTATATCTTTATGAATTCAACTGAAAAAGTGTCAGTATATGACCGCTTAACTGCAATGTTAATTATCCTCATGCACGGTCATGTGTTGCCTACGGTGCCCAAAATTTGAGGCGCTGTGCTTAAATTCTTTACACATGTTCTTTAATAGACTGTTGTGATTGTTTCCCAAGTTTTCAATTTTAGTGCCTCTTACTCTGCGTATTCTTTTCCACGCATGCTACAAATTAGTTAACATAAGAGCGATTTTATTGGGTCAGGCCAAGTGCTCATCCCTCTTAGTATGCACTAACATCATCATAGAAAAGAACATGTGACTGGGACAAACCTACTACAGTTCAAGCTGTATGCATCCACCTGTAGCTGGGCACCAGGTGTTGCCTCTAATGACATGTGTAGGTATTTATCCCACAGTTTTTGTCTACTCACTTTTTGGATCTGTGGAAGTGTTTGGCTTTCCTGAAGCTAGCTTTGCCAACAAGTTCAGTGATTTGATGCTTGCTTTTTCTCAGTTTCATACCATCTGCAGTTTTGAAATCTTTGTGTAATGATGCTTCTGCAGGCTGAAAAGTGGGAATCTGTTCCCTTGTTTGTGGTACAGAAGTTGCTATGGACTTTCAGCCCTTGCTGCTTCATTTTGTACCTTTTCTTGTTCCGTTACATCCCATGCGGGAGTTTCATAACAAAATAACAGCACTTTCTTTATTCTTTCACCAGTAAGTTGTAACGCTGAATTTGATTGCAATAAATTGCAGCTTTTCCTGCAATAGATATTTGGAACAATTTCTGATAGGAGAAATTTAGCTTGGACTGGCTTTTTGATTTTCCTAAATAAATAAACTATTATTGCATTTAATAAGTCAACAGTCTTCATTTAAAAAAGGGGGGATGGGGAGTTGAAAGAGACTTAAATATTCTGTCGAGTCTTTTCTCTGTAGATTTGTTTGGAGACTAGAAATAAAAACTTAATTTGCTTACAATACCTTTGAAAGTTTTGCAGTAAATAAAGGAATCTTTATAATCATAGTTTTGTTTCAGTCATTCTGGTCACTGAAAAGGGAAGAAACTTAGTATCAGCAGGAAATTAGTTTTGATGTTAAACATGCACAGTTTTTTAGAAATTCAGTTTCTTCCATGGTCTTAGTTACTATTAAATATGATTGTATGATTTAATTTTGAAACATACAGGTCTATAATAAATCTGTTTTAAATTTTATTTCATAGGTTTTCACTGACCTTAATTGATACCTTGGACACTCTTGTGGTAGGTTTAATTTATTGGTAAACTTTTATAAAACAAAAAATGTTCTTCAGCTAAATGTTCTTCAGACTTATATTTTTTAAGCAAAAAAGGAATCTAAAAATGTGTATAATTCATCACCTTTAATCTTTAACCATTTGTTGGAAGTGGCTATTGCTTCTAAGAACTTCCAAGTGCTGTGATGATGGTGTTCGGAATTCATTGCAAGAAGAATATTGGAACACTTCTGTATTTCACTGACACTTTGTCTTTTCTTGTGCTCTAATTTAACAAAAATGTATGCAAGATTTTTTTCAATTATAATCTATGGCAACATGCTGACATATAAGTGAATGCCTCATAGTAACTACTGAATTATTTTTATATTGCATGTGCTTGTTTTGTGGATGCATTTGCAGGTATTTAAATGTATAGTTAAGGGTTGAATTTCTTAAAGTATTTGCCAGGAAATGTTGCCAGAATCTTAAGAGATGCCGGTTGTTAACAAACTACTTTCCATTAGTTTTCAATCCCTTTATGGAATATATTGCCATGATAAAATAAATTTTGGAAATTAGAAATTCAGCCATTCATATCTCCTGGTAAACGGCACTAAAACTTTGAAAATCTTAACTGCACTTCTTTGTTGTGTGAATCATATAATGTTATTCCTCTGACAGCTGTTCTCTTTTTATGTGCTGTGAGATGACCCTTGACTGGTTTTGAATCACAAACGTTAAAAATGTGGAATCTGTTACTCCCAGTCTCTACATGAACACTCAGATGGATTGTTAGGGTTTATTTATTATTTTCTTGGTTTAGGGCAGGATTAATACATGTGGGATTTAAAGGTACTTATGGTAACAAATTGGAACAGTCACAGAAGTTCTGGAAGATTGATTAAAAGAAAGTCAGAGTGAAAGCATATCTGTAGGAAATGCTGGGACTGTTCTTCAGGCAAAAGAAGAAAACTGCTGGGAGGAGGAAGGCTGCTGGGCTGTTCACTGAGCTCAGGCCATGGCTCCTTCCACCATGGATAGGAGGCTGCTGTGAAATCGGAGGCACTGCAGCAGTCCGGCCACCGCTCACCCTGCTAGTGCAAATCCAGCCCGCTGAGTGTTGCGCTGAAGTTGTGGGGTGGGAGTAGGGGAAGGAACAAACAAATCCCTGGGTATTTGTTGAGGTATACTGTTGGTGACTCTTTCTTTACATAGAGCTTTGGTTCTCTTCCATGCATCTTATGAGAAAAACAATACTGATGTCTGTTCGCAGTGTATCAGTGCATGTCCCTGCAGGACCAGAATATCAGTCTAAGACATTGGAAACTGATTTTTAAACTGTTGCTCTTGTTCTTCCATACCTGAGCGTGACTGCATTAGCTGTGGTGGAACCTAAATGTTTGGTTACATTTGTATTCTAGGTGTTAAATAAAACCAAAGAGTTTGAAGAGGCTGTAAAAAAAGTAATAAAGGATGTTAACTTAGATAACGACATAGTTGTATCTGTCTTTGAAACCAACATAAGAGTCCTTGGGTGAGTAACGTTCATGTCTTCAAAATTCTTTAAAATTCCATTTTAGCTAAATGTCCTGAAGGCATACCTTTGTGTTGTTTCACCTCATTTAAAACAGTTGGTCCTTGGTCAGTTAGCACAATTCAACACTTGCCCTAAAAAAGGTTTTAAAATGCTAAGCAGGAATTGGTGCAGTGGTGCTGAATCAAGTCGACCCCATCTGACTTCTGCAGATGCAGCTTCTGTAATTAAAAAAAAGCCTGTGTGTGCTGAGGTAGCAGTGTTTTTTAATGGAAATAGTCTTAAAGGTTGCACTGCTCAATACTTGATTTAAGAGAGAGAATATTTCAACACTTAAGAGTAGTAAATTATTTCAGGTTGGAAGGGACCTCTGGAGGTCTCCAGTCCAAATTCCTGCTCATAGCAGCATCAGAGCAGGTTAATTTTGAGCTGTAATATGCAATTTTAGAAGTGCTATTTGTTTCTCTTAATGAATTTTGTTGGTCAAGAAGAGCTGTTTTTCTACGTGAATCCAAGATTTGTCTGTAACTGGGGGCTGAGTCCTAAGCAATAAGAATTGCTTCCAAAGTACCAACACCTCATCTTGATTGTGGTTGGAGTTGCATTTGCTAAGCATTTCTGAAAACTACAGCCATGTGAACATAGCGCGGTTATTTACATATGGTCATTTACATGATAGAAATTCTTGCATTGCTGGTGAGATGAATATACCTGTTGAGCTGTGGATATTTTCTCTTGTGTTTAGAGGTCTCCTAGGTGGGCATTCGGTGGCAATTATGCTGAAAGAAAAAGGTGAACATATGCAGTGGTACAATGGTGAACTTCTGCACATGGCGAAGGAACTAGGCTACAAGCTTCTACCTGCTTTTAACACCACTAGTGGTCTCCCTTATCCAAGAGTAAGTTCTGTGGTTTCTGCAACTGAGAAGTATTTCCATAAGGAAAATTTCTGTTGTTCCATTTTAATCTCAGTTTCTGACTTGTATATTTAAGTGTACTGAAAATCAGAAACTTGTAAATTGCTTGTTTCTAATACATGCTACCCCCTATTTTTAAAATACAGCTTTTGATGCTCTGAATCCCTGCATTTCCAGCTCTGCCAATTCTTATACATGTTGTAATGGGTAAATAATAACGGCAGAAATCTTGTCTAATCACTGTCTGCTGATCTCTTGCTCCTACAGGCACTATCAAGTATCTGAGAGTAATTTCATTTTGGTACATATCTCTCAGTCAGTGAAAGATCAACTTGCAAGCACATGCAACTTAGCACGGAACTGATTAATCTTCATGGTCTACATCTATTGTTTTTTTTTCTTTTTAAAGAGGGCAAATTATCTGGAAAGCTGTAATTAAAAATATTCATTTAATATAAAATCTGTTGTTGTATTCAAAGTGTGGTACATATTCTCTGAATGACAAAAAGATTGTGTCTGTATCATCCATTCAGTATGTAGCTTTGATGCTACATGCTCCTGCTACATACTGTGGAATGTAGCTTTGATTGGAAACTTTCCTGTGTGTTAAAGACTCAGGCTCTACTGAAAATGTCTAATTCAAAATGTAATGTCTAATTCAGTGTTCCTCAATCTTCTGGTGAGATGGCCCTCTCTAGGGTGCAAAAGCTGTGTTTTGCCTGGTACAAAAGTAGGTCCATCTGCCTGGTATATTCCCTGGAGCCAGGAATATTGAGATGTCTACAAAGCTTAATTTCCTCGAGCACTTCTGATGTTGTTGAGTTTCTGGTTTGAAGATTAATTATATGCTAGAATTTTATTTTTGGGGTGTTATTCTTTTTATTCAAATGTCTAGCGAACCAAGCAACAGGCATTGGGGCCAGTCCTAGTTTTGCCTTAGCTAATTCTGGAGATTTCATATGCATGTTTGAGGTGACAGTATATGGGGAAGCAGAGCAAAACTGAATTGGTTGAGGAGGGGAGGGAGTGATCTTTCTGTCTTGGAAAAAGCATAGATGATCTAGTTGCTGTACAGATGGGAGTATGAATTTTCTCTACGTGGGAGTATAAATTCATACAGCTAGTAAAAATAAAGGTAATGATCCCTACTTTTCTCTAGGTTAACTTAAAATTTGGTGTAAGACATCCAGAAGCAAGAACAGGAACAGAAACTGACACCTGTACAGCTTGTGCAGGTACCTTGATCCTTGAGTTTGCTGCATTAAGCCGATTCACAGGAACATCTATATTTGAGGTTTGTTTTTTATCATCTTTTTTCATATTAGGTACTCATTAGTTTTCTGTGATTAAAAAAATAATATTTTTGAATGGATGCATATCCTGTTTTGCACAAGAAGTTTGCATGTGTTCAGATTTGTTTGTGCACTTTTTCTAAAAGTGTTCCTTTTTTGAACATACAGGAACCGATTTTGTTTAAAAGCAATTTGAGTAATACAAACAAATATATTGAAGACTAGCTAAAGCATATGATTTGCATAGTTTTGGGGTAGAGGGGTCAGGACTAGAAAAAGGAAATGTGGTCCAAGAGATACTTGTACCTCAATATGCAACTTAAGGAAGGAAAATAAATCATGCTTGTAACTATTTTGCCATGTATCTCTGCAAGTAATAAATATTTTACTGGCACTCTTAAAACTGTTTCCTAGTGCCTGTATAGATAGAGTGCTCATTGATTCTCATTTTTTCCTTTTTTTTTTTTTTTTTTTTGAGACTTACTGTCTACTACTTAGCATCTCTTGCTCAGTTTAGTTTGTAGTCTCTTTAGAAATTCAATGAGTTGAAGAATACTAAGCAATGACAATATATAGCATTCGCAATTCGATTATACCAAAGTTTTTAATATGGTAAGCAAATTCGACTTTGAATTTCTAGGGTAAACCTGATCTTCATAACATTTTTTTCCATTTTCTTTGTCACAATGCAGGAAAGATTAAAATAGTAAAACAATTATAACTCCCTTTTATAAAGAAAGAAAATCATAGAACTATCGGTACCATGGCATTCTGCTGTACATTGAAGAGTATATTTTCAGAAGTGCCTCAATTAGTGTAGCCCCACTGCAGTTGTACAACACCTATCCAGGGGTATAAGGACAACAAAGATCACAGAATCACAGAATTTCTAGGTTGGAAGAGACCTCAAGAGCATCAAGTCCAACCTCTGACCTAACACTAACAGTCCCCACTAAACCATATCCCTAAGCTCTACATCTAAAATAAATGATAAATGAAAATGTCTGAGTGTATATATGTATATATACATACATACATATATATATATATATTCTAAGATACTAAATAAAGCAACTCTTTCAAATTAGATTTTTTTGGTGATCTTTCAGTATGGCATTTGATTTCATGAAAGCAAAGCTGAGCCTCTGTTTAGTGTTTTGGTCATGCTTCTCCCCCCTAGAATCCAGTGTATGGGGTTGGTGATCTAGAGCCATTTTTGTAGGGTGTGTTATTACCTTCAAGTTACTTTGCATGTATGTAAAGAATGTGTATAATTTGTGAACTAATAAACAGGTTTCTGCTCCACCATGAGATGTCTGAAAAGACATAACAATTCTGATTAGAAGGCCATTATGTTTCTTGAAATATTTTTAAATGAGGTTACATTGTCCTCCTCTCTGTAGGCACCATTTCGCAGTAGTAAACGTATAGAAGGATGTTTGACTTGCCTAAGAACATACTGGCAAATAATTGTGTACACAAGCACCGCTCTTTCTAATCAGCAGTAGAATAATTATTTATGTCAAGTGTGGACTAAACATTCTTCTACTTAAGTGTGTGTAATCTAATACAGAGTTTTACAATTTTGTTTGACATGAAACTACTTCGTAGCATCTTAATTTTAATAGACAAAAGAATAAACAGTCTTTATAGTTTCCTTTAATGAGTTACAATTTCCTTTAATGACTTCTCTTGTTTTTACAGGAGTATGCACGGAAAGCGCTTGACTTCATTTGGGAAAAGAGACAGCGCAGCAGTAATTTAGTGGGTGTTACTATTAATATTCACACTGGAGACTGGGTTCGCAAAGGTGTGTGATATTCTGACTTGAATCAGTGATTACAGGTGGTTTGGGGCAAGGAAAAAATCTTAATGTTTTTTTCTCCCCCTGCCTTTATGTAGACTATTTTAAAATGTTAATAGGATAGGCAAGTGGTATTACGTACTTGAGACCTGGAGAAACAAATGAAGCCTGGCTTTCCTCTAGAAGAGTGTTTTTGTTGAGAAACTATTTTTTTCAATGTAAAGAAATCATTCTCTGATTCACTTTAATACTGAGAGTGGAATGCCTTGGGATAAATTTCGAGAGATTCTACTATAAATACAAAGTGAAAATATAAATAAGACTGCATTTGTATATGGCTGTCAGCAGGAATATTTTCATATGAGAAAAGTGCAGCTGACTTAAATGCATGTTTGTTCATATTATTATGTGCATTGATATTGCAAAACCTTTAGTATAGATAAACAGTATCGTGTATCTGCATCCATATGTGCTTTAATTTTAGTTAGAGTCTGTTTTTCCTTTTACTGAAAGAGCCTTTAAAATCAAAGTAAAGTCATGTGAAAACACTTATGTAGTTACTTAAACAAAAAACACCTTTTCATTTTCTGTTGTTTCTAGATAGTGGAGTTGGAGCAGGAATAGATTCATATTATGAATATTTATTAAAAGCCTATGTCTTGCTGGGAGATGACAGTTTCCTGGAAAGATTTAACACAGTAAGTTAACTCCTTGCTCGGATTTGTTCCTCCTGTAAGACTAATGTAGGACTAATTGTATTGTCAGTCAGCTGTTAGCCTGTGAAGCCTAGGAAGAGACCTTTAGCAGAATTTGACATTTTGGATGTATGCAATGAAGGTTCTTTTTGATACGAGTTTTTACTAAACTTGGGTGAACTGTCACCTCAGCAGCTATTTTAACCCCATCAAGTGAAGGCTGGAATCTTCTCCTGGAACTTTTACTGTGTTTCTAGTAGAGAAGAGCTGTATTTCAAGATCACCTTGAGAGTGTAGTGCTGCAAAGATTTCTGAAAAACAGCGAAAGAGCTTCTTGTTAAGAACTGTCCTGAAGCAATGGAGATGTGAAAATCAAGACCTGGATCTTGCATTGTATTTGCAGATCCTAAGGCGTAGTATACATTTATGTATATTTATAAACTGACGATTAGATTACATTATTTTGTAAGATTACTGAGTAATTTTGTCAGCATTGTTATTCTTTCATAAAAGATTATTCTTTCTTTTGAAAATAGCAATGTCCAATAAAAACATTTTATATCATAAATTATTTATATAGCATGACTTTGATATCATACACAGTACTTAAATTGGATAAAATCAGTAGCTAAAGGCCTGTTGCAGAACTTGAGGTGTAATGCTTATTTTATATATACTCACCTTTTAAAGCTACCATTATTATATTTATCTTCAATTATATTTGTTAACTGTGCTTCCTGTTGTTTTGGCTTGTGCTTATGATTTGCCTTCTCTGCTTCTGAAAACAAGTAAGACAGCTATCTTGAATAGGATTGGAAATCGGAAAGCTGTCAAATGGGCTAGGAGGTTTTTAAATAGTGTTCAGCAATTAAGTCCAGTTGCCTTGGTTTTGGTTTTTTAAGCCTACTTTTCCCCTTCTCCTCCTGAGTTCTACTTGCCTTAGAATTCTCTTTTATTCAGAGAAAGCAATTTCAGCTTTGCTTAGCATGCACTTAAAGTGCAGTTGTTCAGACTGAATCTTTAACTGTGATAGTTGCTTGTTCAGTATACTCATGGCTTTTGAGCATACCTTTGTATGTGTGTTACTTGGAAAACGTGACTTGTATAGCATGTATGGTACTGTGGAGCATTGCAATAGCTGGTACCCTTTTGGTTTGCAAAGCTAGAACCTACTCTGTATTGCCAAATGCAATAATGACTGGGTGTGTGCTACTGGTCCCTTCATTGAAATAGAATGCCATAGGCTTGTGATCTAAATCTGTCTTGTAAAACATACCAATAACAGAAAAATAACATTTATTTTATTTGTCAGCACTACGATGCCATAATGAGATACATTAGCCAACCACCTCTCCTTCTTGATGTTCATATTCATAAACCAATGCTAAATGCTAGGACCTGGATGGATTCTTTGCTAGCTTTCTTTCCAGGATTGCAGGTAAGGCTTAAAACCCATGTGCAGATTAATTTTTATAAGTAATAAGCAGTTAAATAGACTGGATATGTAATTGGTAAGTCAAGCTAGTCAAGCTTAGTAACCTGGTTTTCAAAAAAATGATTTGGAATTTCTGTACTCACTCCTTTTATTTATATTCTACGATGCAGGTTGACTTGCATCCAGAAAAGTATGTTTGTATGATTCACTTTCTTCTCTACTAGTCATGAAAACACTTGAATTAAGCTGCCTTTTCAATAGTCCAGAGAGAAGTTTTCTAGCTTGTGTGCAAATTACATCTTTAAGATGAACTAAATCACATTTCCACCATGCTTATCTGTAAATTGTAGTGATTGTTTCTCTACACAGGCAGTAGTCTTAATGACCTCACTGATTTTGCTTAAAAAGCTCTTATGAAATATCTGTGACGTACTCTGAACTAGAGTAATAAAATGTGTATCTGCCGGGAATGTAGAAATCCGTGTGTGGCTTTACACAGCAAGTGTGCCTAACTTTGAATATTATTTGGATGCCTGGTAAATTTGTGTTAATTGTATTATTGAATTTTAGGTGTTGAAGGGCGATATTCGACCTGCTATTGAAACTCATGAGATGCTGTATCAGGTTATAAAAAAGCATAACTTTCTTCCTGAGGTAAGGTAGTTGTTTTTTTTTTATCCTGTAAATTGATTCCTACCTTATACTGAGCAGTATCAGACATACATTTGAAAAAATAGGAGGTTATGTGTCATTAAAACCAAAGGCATGCTTCCACAGCATTCTTACACAGTTACAGTTCTACATGTATGACAATATGGATACAAAATATTTTTCCTTCAGTTAGGCTGCAATTAGTATAGAAATAATAATTAACAGTTGCTTAGATTTTATATTTCAACCTTTCAAAATTGATTTTGACTCATTTCAATATGCAAAGGTTATATAAACACATGTGGTTGTAGCTGCTTAGTAACATAATAGCAATAATGCTAAAAATCAATCATCTTCATTAACCCAAGGAAGGAAATTGAAGGCTGAATTGTTCAGAGAATGTTCTGAAATCTCATATAATGTTCCTGAAAGTAGAAACAAGAACTTGGCTGTAGATACTGCAAGTGCTGTTTTTGAGTGAGTTTATTCTGCACAAAAATCTTGCTTACCTGTTGAAAGATGTCATTCTGTGATGACCCAGAACGTATGAGAGAGCTTCTGCTGACTCTTTTGGTAATTTTGACTTTCATCTGGTGCTAGTTTGTTTCTTTTAGAGGATATTTTTAATTAACGTTACTGTGGAAACAGAGAGCAGAAAATGCTCTCCAGTCACTGGAATGATTTGTTGAGTACTTTTGAAATGATAGGATTTTCTTCCTTAGGTTTTTGTGGTTCTTTTTTTTTTTTTTTTTAAGTGCTTTGTATTCACAAAGGAGATTTTGAAAGATCTGTTAGTGGTATTTAAGCCAATATTGTATCCCCTTTAGCAAAGACTTGATTTAAGACCTAGTAGAGACTAGTAGTGTGTGTAAGTCATCACAGAAGCGACTTTTGCCAGTGCATGTTGAGATTGAATACACTAGGACTAGGAAATTTTTAGATAACTGACTTCTGGTCTCTGGTATTTCTTATGTCAAACAGCTGCTTACAATCTGTCAGTCTGAAATGACAGCTTAATGCACTGGAAGTGTCAGGTGGTATGTATGTTTGCATAAATGGTATTTCTTGAAGCTCTGGTTTGTCTCTCCATAGCAACCTTGCACCAGGCTACTGCGGTTGGCCTGTAGCAGTGTGCTGGTGCAGGTGGGAGCAATGGGTGGCTGTGTGCTCCCTCCTGGGGCTAAAACACAAATTCTCATCTGGCACCTTTTGCCTCCTGAAAGCCCTGCAGGACTCCACTTGCTGGACAGTTCTAAGAGGCTGGATGATGTCAGGACTCCTGTGCTGGCACAGCTTTAATCTTTCTTGTACTAAATGTGCTACATCACTGTTTTAGGCTTTGGTCTCAAGTCAACTAAAAAGTTGTTCTTGTGGTCTCCTGAGATTGGTGTTGGGCATCAGTCCTCCAGTGGTGTACTTCAGCTGTTGGTTAACACAGAATTCAAAGTAAACCCATGTTTGTTTTTATCTTGCATTGTTTTTTTTTCTTCTTCCTCAGGCTTTCACAACAGACTTCAGAGTTCATTGGGCTCAGCATCCTTTAAGGCCTGAATTTGCTGAAAGCACTTATTTCTTGTATAAGGTAAGATCAGTTTAATTCCTCTTTTGGTTGCTTTTTCTTGCACCTAGAATTTTGTTGGTGTTGTTCAGTTACAGAATGAGTAGCCAATCTCCAACTTATTTTATCTACTGGAATCAGTTCTGTATATAGACAGGACAGAAGTATTATTGGTATCAAAATTGTTCTAGGAATTTTATATGCCTAGAATTAAAAAAGTCATTAAGTAACAAAAGCCAATATTTTGAAAGAGATTTAGGATTTTCTGATCTCTTAGATCTTGTAGAGACTTAAGAACAAAAGCTACTTGTACCTTGCAGAGTAATGCCTAATGTCTTGGGTTTATGTAAATACTTTCATGTGCTTGTCTGTGTTTCTGCAAAAGGTGATAGTGTTGTACCTCAGAGGTCCTATTTGTGACTGTTTAGCTCCTATTAATAAATTATGCCTTACTGGCATCTAAGAAGGTATGAAAACAATATATTACAGCGGAGAAATGAAAGCAGCTAATTGTGAAGTCTGAGTATGCATAAAGGTGTTTTTTTGTTTGTTTTAATAGGCTACTGGAGACCCTTACTATCTAGAAGTAGGAAAAACACTCATTGAAAACTTAAACAAGTATGCAAGAGTACCTTGTGGGTTTGCTGCAATGAAGGATGTTCGTACAGGAAGCCATGAAGACAGGTGAAAGCTTTTGCAATATTTTTTTCTATGACATTGTATGGGAAAAAAAAAAGTCTATTTACCCTGTTAATAAAATTGAGTCAATTGACTTTTCAGTAGCTGTCTGTCTTCAGGTTGATAACCAGGTCTGAAATTACCCGTACTTGTCATAGTCTGTAAACTATTTCCATAGTTTTACAGATTATTAAACTATTCTTATGTAAAAGAATCTTTAATTCTATAGCACACTTTCATTAGATTCAGAGCAATAGATTAATTACTTTCAAACAAAATATACTTCAAATCTAAAAGTTTATAAAATATATATACATATATTTGTTTTTGTGTAATGCTGGTGTGTATTGAATATGCTGAATTGTTACTTCATTAGAATTGGAATGAAGAGTTCAATAGTAATCATGAAGACTTCAGAGATGAAGCAATATGAGTATTTATTTTACTGACATTTTAGAACAATGCACATCTTAAAGGGCATCTGTTGTTTTTTTTTCCCATAGAATGGACTCTTTCTTTCTGGCTGAAATGTTTAAATATCTTTACCTGCTGTTTGCTGATAAGGAAGACATGATTTTTGACATAGAAGATTATATATTCACTACAGAAGCTCATCTATTACCACTTTGGCTTTCCACTACAAACCAAACTATCTCTAAAAAAAACACAGTAAGTAACTTCAGGTTTAATGGTGCTGTAGATCAGTTCCTTTTTTGAGAGGAAATGGAAGAAGAGTCATAGTTTGTAGTATGCTAGTTTTGACAGTCTGTTTTGTCTGAACTATTTCATGATATTAACGGTGACCAGTTATGGGCTCCCCGGTACAAAAAAGGCAGGGATCTCCTGGAAAGAGTGCAGTGGAGGGCCACAGAGATGATACGGGGCCTGGAGCATCTTTCCTATGAGGACAGGCTGAGAGACCTGGGTCTGTTCATCCTGGAGAAGAGGAGACTGGGGGGGATCTTATCAATGTCTATAAATATCTGAGGGGTGGGAGACAGAAGGATGTAGCTAACCTCTTCTCAGTGGCTTGTGGGGATAAGACAAGGGGCAACGGCCGCAAAATAGAACACGGGAAGTTCCGCACCGACATGCGAAAGAACTTCTTCATGTTGAGGGTGACGGAGCACTGGAACAGGCTGCCTAGAGAGGTTGTGGAGTCTCCTCTGGAGATATTCAAGGCCTGTCTGGATGCCTGCCTGGGCAGCCTGCTCTGAGGATCCTGCTTTACAGGGGGGTTAGACCTGATGATCTTTCGAGGTCCCTTCGAACCCCTACAGTTCTGTGATTCTGTGACAGTCACATGCATCTGAATAATGTTTCCATAATCAGATTCTGCACCACTCAGTCTTGAGAAAAAAGTTGTGGATTATTAGTGATATTTAAAAAGGATCATTCTCTGTCTCGGGTCGTATAAATTTTAAAATCACATGCTTTGATATTTTTATCTTCACATTTATTTTCTCTTATTTGTCTAAAACATTTGCAACAACATTCCTAAGTCATCTTGTTGCTTATTTTACTACACAGGCCCTTTGCAGATTTTCAAAGATTTTTGAGACTTCTGCAAGGTTAATTTGACAAGATAGTTATAGCTTTTGAGATGTTTAATTGTTCTAGTTTGTGTGATATGCATCTGTTATGTAAATTTAAGACTATAAATGTGTTTATAAATTATCTTCACCTTCCAAAATACCTTATGTCACTACAGCTGTGTCTTGAAGCATAGAAATGCTTCTCTTATTTATGTTCAATAATGTGGTTTAGTTTATTTATAAATGAGTGTAATGAGGTTGATTTTTTTGTTTGTTTGTTTCCTGATGGTGGATATCCTGCGCTCTTTGAAGTGTTCTTTTCTGGAACATCGTCTCTTGTCTTTGAGTTTTGGAAACAAGGGTTGTGAAGGAATTGCAAATGGATTTAAAAGGGACAGCATGTATTACCAAACTTTTTCAGCACCTCTAATGTAACTGGTTTTTTTTGCTGCTTTTTTGTTGGTGGTGTGATCAGCGTTTTTCAAATTATGCACAAAGTTCTTCAAAGGTTTTTAAAGATCATTTTATATAATATTAATTCCCAATATGAGAAGGTGATTACTTCTGAGATGGATTCCCATTGCTGATGCTTTTATGAAGTGCTGGCCTAATGTACGTAGTCTTCTTGATGATATCAAATCTTCAGTAAAAAAACAAAGAAGAGGATAGAGTAATTTATTTGAATGTAATTATCTTAAGCTTTGTTAAGTCTGAATTACAAATGTGTTTAACACAAATCTAAGAAAGTTTCCATTTAGTATGTTGTTGACAACATGCATGAAATATACCCTTGGTGGAAGAGGATCAGGTTAGGGAATTCTTAAGCAAACTGAACATTCATAAAGTTCGTGAGCCCTAATGGGATGCACCCATGAGCGCTGAGGAAGCTGGTAGATGTAATTGTGAGGCCACTCTGTATAATCTTTGATTGATCCTGGCAACATTTTAATTAACAATCTGAATGATGGTTGGGGTGCATCCTCAACAAACCTGCAGATGAAACCTGGGGAGAGTAGCTGACTCGCCAGGTGCCATGCTGCCATCCAGAGGGACCCTAACAGGCTGGAAAGGTGGGCTGATGAGAATCTCAAGTTCAGCAAGGAGAATTGCAGTATCCTGCACCTGGGGAGGAACTGTGGCCACCGAGCTGGAAGGTAGTGCTGCAGAATGGACCTAGGGGTCCCGGCTGTGACACCAGGTTGAACGACTCAGCAGTGTGCCCTTGCTGCCAAGCAAGCTAACGGTATTCTTAGCTGTATTAGGCAGAGTACTGCCAGCAGGTTAAGAGAGGTGATCTCCTGCTCTGCACAGCACTGGTGAGGCTGCACCTGGAGTACCCTGCCCAGTGCTGTGCAAGAGAGACCTGGATGCTCTGGGAAGAGTCAAATGTCGGGCCACCAAGATGATGAAGACTGTCCAGAGAGGAGAGGCTGAGGGAGCTGGGACTGCCCAGCCTGGAGAAGAGGAGGCTCTGGGGGAGCTCATCCGTAGAATTATAGAATATCCCAAGTTGGAAGGGACCCCCAAGGATCATCGAGTCCAACTCCTGGCACCACACAGGCCTACCCAAAATTTCAGACCATATGACTGAGAGCACAGTCCAAACACTTCTTAAACTCCAACAGGCTTGGTGCTGTGACTGCGTCCCTGGGGAGCCTGTTCCAGTGCGCGACCACCCTCTCAGTGAAGAGCCTCTTCCTGATGTCCATGTCTCTAACTACCTGCAGGCAGCTGCGCTGAGGATGGAGCCAGGCTGCTGCCAGCAGTACCCAGACGCAGGGCCCAGCCTGGAGCCCCTCAGGCAGCATATTAGGGCTGGGTGGGTGCCGGAGCCCTGTCGCAGGCTTCCCACAGGGGCTGTGGGGACTCCTCCTTGGGGGGCTTCCAGAGCCACCTGGATGTGGGGCTGGGCACTAGCTGGCGGGGGGGCTGCTGGCCTCAACATCTCCATGATAGGGCTAAGAGGCTGTAAAGCTCTGATAATTCTTAATGGCATTCAGCTAATGTGGAAAAAAATGGATAGGAATAAGTGTGTGTAAACATGTTTTTAATGTAAACACAGTGAGCTGAAATGCCTCTGAGATAGTTGGTAGTAGCAAGCCAACATCCTGTTTGTATTTATTCTTGTAAACAGGAAAGGTCGTACCGTGCTATGCTGGAACATGCAATGTACTGTAGACCTTTCTGAAGTGACGTGACTGCCGTTGGTCACACCAAGAGCAGAGATACTTGAAAGTGTTGATTCCAGTAAGCTAATAGCCTTTTAGATCTTGTGTTGTTTTTTTTTTTTTTTAATATTTTAGTGAGCCTTTAAATAGATGTTTTTAATTAGATAATGCATTGTAAACAGTATTGTTATTTGTAAGTAAATAAATACAACCTTAATTATTATAGGTGGGAAAATTTTCTTGCCAGTTATCCAACGTGTTATTTGCAAACAGTGCAAAGAAACAAAGTGGAGACTAAATATGGCTCCACTTTTTCCACTATACACATGCTCCACGTGATTTCATGTAATAAAACAGTGATTCGTGCAAATGTTAACTGACATCTTTTCTGAAAATAAAGAATGTTAGAATTATATATAGATACATCCTTGCCCCTTCACAAGCTTACAACTCTGTATAATTCCTGATGAGGAGAATCTTTTGTTCACAAAAAGATTTCAAGAAGCCTCTGGTTTTCCTTTTGTAATATTCATCATAGACATGTGTTTAACTTTACGATGCATGGCTGGTGTGGTATTTTATGAATGAAGTTGATCTCCTACAGCATTTTATAGAATTTTGTTTTACCCAAACGAAAGATGTGACATTATTAGTAACCTCAAATAAGAATTGCTTAAAGCCTGCAGCTGCTTCAGACGACATCAAGGCAATAACAAAGAAATTGTAATTACTTCCTCAAGTTGTTGAGCATGTGAAGGAACGGCGACACTAGATATGTCATGAGCAGGCTTGAGAAATACTGTGTGCTGGTAGACAATTAACTGTGCAAAACAGTTCTAGAAACTGAATGCAAGATTGGAAAATTACAACTTGGAAACAATGCCTTTATGCCTAAAAAGGGGTTGTGGTGCACTGATTACTTTTTATCATTGCATGGTGAGGCACAGAAGAATTATGCAATTCTCATTTCTGGAAACTGTGTGGTTGTAGGACATCTACTGCATTCAACTGCTGCATGTCCTGAGCCCACTGATGACTTAATTGTTGATTTTCTTCTTATAAAAGATTTTGTTGATTTTCTTCTTATAAAAATATAACCTGCATTTTTAATAGGTGATCTGTATCTTTCATTTTAGACTACAGAATACACAGAGCTGGATGACAGTAATTTTGACTGGACCTGTCCGAACACCCAGATCCTTTTCCCAAATGACCCAATGTTTGCTCAGAGTATTCGTGAACCTTTGAAAAACGTGGTGGATAAGAGCTGTCCTAGGGGTATTTCCAGAGCGTAAGATGAATATCTTCTGTCTTTTGTTACTGTAGGAATGACAGGAATAGTGTCTGTTACGTGTGGGAGGAGAAATAGGTCGTCTACAGGAGCTTGCTGACCTTGAGCTTGTAGTCTTTTTTGAATGGAGAGGCTAGCTGTGGGAAAAATTAGTTTTGTCTGGCCTCATCGGCAATGCTTTGTTCACTTCCATCAGGAATTAGTGAATGTTTCAGAGCAAAAGGAGTTTAATGAGCCATATACCCCAAATGGGAATTGTAGGCCACGTATTACAGGAAATACATCTTCTGAATTTGTAAAATTAATTCCCGTGTTCTCTTGAACAGTCCTGCAGCTCTTTTCTGTAGTAAGAAAATAATGTTGCTGTACATATCTTCAGATATTTTGAAGAGCTTAGGTCAGTCTGAAACTGAAGTTGTTTATCCTTCTGACCACCTCTGTGATATTTCTGCTTCATGAGTAAAAAACTGAGTAGCAATTGTTAGGAAAAATGTTTTTAATTGGTCTTACAATTACACAGACTACTTAGAAATGAGAGGCAGCATGTGATAGGTTCATGTTATCAACATTTTGTGTTCTTCGTCGCAGTACAAAACGATCGAGAATATAGGCAGCTTCTAAAAAAGGCTGAAAAGTTCTCTGTTGAAATGTGTGCTCAACTTTATTCCTAAAATTTGTAATCTTGTGGTGGTAGGAATAACCTGTGGAAGTTGTGGGAGAGTTATGTTTCAATAATAATCTTTTTTCTTTTTATAAAGCTTTGATTTCTGATATCTTTTGGCAGAGAGGAGAGTTTGGGAAGTGGACCAAAACCACCATTAAGAGCCAGAGATTTCATGGCCAGTAACCCTGAGCATTTGGAGATACTGAAGAAGATGGGAGTCAGTCTGATTCATCTCAAAGATGGAAGAGTACAATTAGTACAGCATGCAGTGCAAGTAAGACCCAACAGTATCTCTTGAAAACTTCTAGTAAAATCATACTAGCTATGATATTTAACATTTTGAGGTTCAGGAGGGACAGACTGACTGGAAAGGGGAGGGAGCGCATGAGGTGGATGTGCAGCTGTATTTAGCAGGTTTATATGCTGTTAATATTTTGTCAGTAACACTTTTAACTAATCTTCCATTAAATTAGATGGAGGCTTTTCATGTCCAAGTAATGTAGTTAATAGGGTCTTATCTGAAAATACAAAGTTTTCAATGTGAGATATTTGTATTCATTTAGGAGCTCTAATTATTTAAAGAGTTTTAGTCTGCAGCGTGGTAAAATTGTTAAAAAGTTAATTCCAGTTTTGAAATGGTGAATGAGTGCCAAGAGCATCCACTCCGTATCTTAAAATCTTTGTAGCATTGAATGTTTTTTGTATTGTTTTGTGAGGAAACTGATAGAAAAACAGAGCATTATTCTGAACCATTAAAGTACTAGTGTATGTGATGTAAATGGTGGCCCAAGCAAAGCTAACTTCATTTTTTTTCTACAAGTTTGTCAAACGTTTAAGATGAAACTTTATTATTTTGAAACTTTATTTCTTTACTCTTTAGGCAGCAAGTTCACTCGATGCTGAAGATGGCTTACGGTTCATGCAGGAAATGATTGAACTCTCCAGTCAGCAACAGAAAGAACAACAGCTACCTCCTCGTGCTGTTCAGATTGTTTCCCATCCATTCTTTGGAAGGGTGGTCTTGACTGCGGGACCAGCACAATTTGGGATGGATTTATCCAAACACAAATCAGGGGTACGTAAGATGTATCTGGGATCTGTTCTTAGCTTTCTGTTACTTCCCATGTTGCTGAAGCCTAAATTTTACAATACTGATACCTATTTCAGGGTAGCTAGGTAGAGTGTGGTTAATTACAGGGGTTAAAATGACAAGGGTGCAGCAAGACAGAACGCAGCCTTTTTAGATGAGTGGCTTATCAGTCTGTAGCCCATGCTCTGCTCTTGAGCCATCAGTCATGATTGAGGACTTAGTATACATACATAGTATGACTTTGAAACAAATTCATATAATTTGCAGTGCATTTCTCAAGAGGTGTTCAGTTATAAGGGATGGTTTTCCTAGTAAGTCAGCTGTGATTTCACAGAAGCCCTTTTAGAGTAGGCTGTTGTTTTGTAAGCTTTCATAAAGGCCTGTATCTAGTGGAAGAAGAAAATACCAGAGGCAATGGTTTGTATTAGAAGCAGCAGGAAAACCGCATGACTTTGTTGGGCAAGATGCAGCCCAACAGATGAGACCCAGACTGCCAGTTCACAGAAGCAAATTTTCCAGAGACAATAGTTCATGGGTACTGACAAAATATGAATATAAGAATTAGGTTTTCACATGGCAATTCTGTGCTGCTTATTTCAAGGTCCAGGGTGTAAAGATTACCCGTGCTGACAGAAGATACTACTAAATGCATTATATTAACTGGAGGAAAAAAAAATAAAATGCTCAGGAATCTTTTGCAAGCTTGAACATACTGCTCTAATTCTCTCTTGCTTTGTTTTTGGTTTTGTTTCTCCACACAGACAAGAGGATTTGTTGTGACCATTAAGCCATATAATGGTTGTTCAGAGATCACTAATCCTGAGGCAGTGAAAGAAAAAATTGCCTTGATGCAAAGAGGCCAGTGTATGTTTGCTGAAAAGGCACGAAACATTCAAAAAGCTGGAGCAATAGGAGGCATTGTTATTGGTAAATAAGATTTTAATTCATTTGTATAAATGTAACCTGTATTTTAGGGATTTGATTATATTGGGAAGCTGACAAGAAGCTGCTAAACTCACTGAAATGATGCTATTCCAACACAAACTGTGCTTTCAGAAGACAAAAATGTTTTGCTTATGTCTGTTTGTGCATGAAGTGTAACCAAACAAAGCATGATGGGTGATTGTCTCTGGTTTTACAGAGTAAAGTTGTTATTTTAAGGATCACTGAGTGTTGGAATAATGCTATCTACTAACTATTGAGGCAGACTTAAGGTACAAAGTAAATGAAAAAATGGTAAGGAGTACAAGTACACAAGTTGTTGAGTTTTTTTGCTTTTCGCACCTGATCTACTATTATCTGTGAGGAGTCCTTAACTGACTGGGCAGTAGGAAGCTGCTCAAAAAGTCTGCTGAAGTTTGAAGTTGTAGTCTATTTATCTAACAGAAGGGTTTTCTAGCTTTTTCTTTTGTGTGTCTGGCTAGATGACAATGAAGGAAGCAGCAGTGACACAGCTCCTCTCTTCCAAATGGCTGGTGATGGAAAGAATACAGATGATATCACAATCCCCATGCTCTTCCTCTTCAACAAGGAAGGAAATATTATACTGGATGCAATCCGGGAATACGAGGCAGTGGAGGTGCTCCTTTCTGACAAAGCAAAAGACAGGGGTAAGTTGAATGGTGTTTTTATACAGAATAACTTCTGTGTAACTAACTATGGCATGACGTGAATGTCCAAGAGTGATTTCAGTGCTACCCAGAGGTGCAATATTAAAGGTGCAAAGGTTATTTGGTAATGTTAGTTTTCTGTTTGACCTTAGTATTAGTTTTGTTATATGAAAGCCATTATCTGAGGTGCATTATCTGAGGGCCTCCCTCCTTGCACCCCCAAGTTGACATTAACATCCAAAAATGCTGTTCATAAGTCAAATGTCAGTTTAAGTAATGAGACAATACAGTCCTTTGGATTCTTTTTGAATCCTGTTTGTCATGATCTGCTTTGAAGTAGTATCAGAAATAGCACAAGTGTTTTCAGTGCCCTACATTGTAAGTGTAGCTCCCCAGTGACATTCTTGGTACCCAAAAGGAAAGAGACAGCTATTGTAACTGCTTTGTCTGTCAAAGGAAAAGTGGTTATCATGCGAAATAAGGTTGCTGACCTCAGGTGCTTTTCAGTTTTTCCATTTTTTCCATTTATAATACAATAAAACTGCAAGCTAGTACATATCAAATAAAAACATTTGTGCACGGCAGAAATTTCTGGCTTTTCCTTTTGCAAGCGTTCTTGGTAGCATTGCTTTATCTGAGCTGAGTATGTGAAGAGTTGGTATCTCTAGTAAATCAGTGACAGTATTTATTTTCTGCCTATTTGCAAAGGTGATATTCTGAAAGCTCCAATACTGTTTCTTCATAGCTGCTTACAAATTCTTCTTGTCTGTAACTATGGTTAAGCTGGTCTAACAAACTACTAAACACAGAAGATAGTTCTGCATTTGAGAATTTGTAATGCATATGTGTTTCTTCCCTCCTCCTTGTGCTTTCATTTGGAATCCCAGCAACAATCTTTAAAGGTAAAACGATTCCAAACTACATTATTGATAGCAGTAAGTATCCTGTATTAAAAATGGCATATACAGTTAAACTCCCTAGAGGTCTGAAAATAATAGCACCTTGTACACTAGTTACAATAAATTTGTGGGTTAAATTCAGACAGCTGCTGGAAATGTATAAACTAAATCAGTGCTAGACACATCAGTGTTGTTTGGAGTGGAACTATGAGGAGGGAGGCTTTGACTTTCTTTAATTCATGGGTTAGTAAGCTGGTATAACTCTGCATCTCCCACTTCACCAGATGTGGCATCGTGGTGGATCTGGGAGTGCTTTAAAACCCATCATTAAAGTTCAGCGCACGCAGTGGATGCTAAAGTATTTGCTGAAGTTTGGAAGGGAACTACGAAATGCTAGTCTAGGTAACTAGCACAGGCCCAGAAATCACAATTCAAGTTTTGGAAACTAAAACAAATCTCACTAGACTGCTTGCCCTTTCTAACGATTAAATGTTTTCCCTCCCTTCACTCTGTAAAATACATTCCTTAGTAGCATTAAGTTTTCATATCAATGGAAAGTTTGCGCTTACTTAATAAGGTCAAAGGAAGTGATCTTGCTTTTGAATTATATAATAAAATGCTACCTTTATTTTTTTTTTTTTTTCAAAATACCTTTTCTTTTTCTTCCCCTCTCAAAGACTTGGAAATGGAGAATATGGACCAGAAATCATCTGAAAATGATTCACATAAACAAAATTCTGAAGAAGCTTCTTCAGCATCTCAGGATGTTGTTGCGGTCAGTGAAGAACCGGAAGGAGAAAGCTCCGATGTTACTGACCCTGATTCTTTGTCTCCTGCTCATGCAGACAGTGACAGCGTTTCCATTTCAGATCAGGACTCCTACACCCCTGGAACTGATGAGGCTAGTACTCCAGAGCCAGCATGTATGGAAGGGGATAACCAGCCTCAGGAACAAAAGACCGAGACAGAGTCAAACTCCAAAGTTAACTGGGACAATAAAGTCCAACCTATGGAATCCATATTAGCAGACTGGAATGAAGATATAGAAGCATTTGAAATGATGGAAAAGGATGAACTATGACTTGTAATAATGACTTGTTAGTAAACAAATGGAGAACTCTTTGGGTAGAAGTGAGGCCCTGATATCTGAGAACTAGAAAACATTCAGTATTGTGATGAGCAACCAGGTGTCACCTGGAAATTATCATATAAATCCAGCACACACTCTTTTGTTTTGATTTTTTCCTGGTTAAAAATGGGAACGTGCAATTGAAGCATTTGTATGGCTCCACTGCGTGGTGCTGTTACCCTGGGAGGCTCGTCAGGGAACGAGCCCATCTTCTGTCTTCCAGGTGCCAAGGGGTCACACTCTTTGGCCTCTGGAAAGCAAAAGTTAAACGCAGTGGGGCAAACACACCACATTAATGGTTTGGGCGGGAGCACTTGCTGTAGGCCAGCCATTGTTCTGGTTGGAGTGAAGGTGCAGTTTCACTGATCTTTGCTCAGTTGAAAGCCTTCATTGCTAGCAGCAGGTGAAATCATTTCTGGTTGTTGTCTTTAAGATGCTGGTAGAAGCAGTTTGATTTTGTTCTGACATATCATACTGAGACACAGTAGTGTTGCTCATCACTCCTTCCATCTGTTACCATGAAGAATGACCAAGATGACTTGTGAGTTTTTCCTTCTGCTTTAGTTTCAACTAGTGAAACTAAATAAACTGAAGGCAGCGTGTGCTTTGTGAGCAGGTTCCATCAGGGAAACGAAGACAGCCCTGCTCATTTGGGATCTAACAGGTAAAGGTTCGAAGTGTGCTATGAAAGCTGTGTTTGAGATGGAGGTAAGGGGGATGGGGCAGATGTTGAGTACAGGCATTTCCTTTGGCCTTCCAGGTTGAAAAACCCAATCTACCCTGAGACAGTTTAAACTGGCAATAGTCTCTGAAAGGATACTAAACAGAATTAGATCAGCTATAACAAAAACTTTTTCTACAATTTTTATTCTAACAGCTTGACTTCATTGTCATTTTTATATGCAACTTCGATATGTGTGATACTTAAGGCAACAAGGCCAGTACCAGTGGTGAAGTGCGACAGTTCTGGCTGTTGGGTCCATAGTTCAAAGTATAGTGGTGTGAATAGTGAGAATGACTGGTATGTTACTCTGGGCTTTGGGGGTTTGTTACAGATAAGTGTGGGTCCTAATTTGTTATCCCTATTATGAAAAGCATTATTTAAATAAAAATGGGGATGCTTAAACAGCTGAGATGTTTTGACTGCGTCCAAAGAAACTGCCAAAAGCTAATTAAGTTGATTTAGATAAACTGCTTGTTAGAAAATCATGGTTCAAAGAATTATTTTATATCAAAGAATAAATTAACACTGTCTGTATGCTGCACCAGGCTAGAAATGAAGTTTATATTAATCTTTACAACAGATTTTTTTTTAAAATGCCCAAATCTGAAGTGCGCCTTTCATTTAGCTAGTGAAATTATGCGTGCTGAATATGCAACTGTTAATTAGTACAGCCATACTGTATTTATGTATACTCGTGTACAGTATGAATGGAGAAATCCCAGGCAAATGTTGTATACATGTATACTTGACACTTGCTTTCAACAGGTTCAAGATGCACAGGCACCTTTTGAGAGCACGACAGTCGGAGTACTATGTGTAAATTGAACGGTAACTTTAAATCACTAGAGTAGGAGGTAATTTGGAGGAGGAAATGAAGCAGTAGCGGAGTAGTGAATAAGTGTCCTTTTAAAATAAATTAGCTTTCAAATGTAGTTATTCCTTTGCACAGCTAACTGTATGGAGGCTTGAACTGAGTGAGCGGGGCTTGCAGCAGCTGAGGTTTTTCAGTTGATTTTTTTTTTTTTTTAATGTGGGTTTCTTCATGTAGGGAGTTTGACCATGGGATCCTGTTAAGTGTCCTTTGTTACTCAGAGCCCCGTTCTGCACCAGACACAGCACTTTCCTGGCACGCCAGGGCTCAAAGCCACATGGCCCAGGGCAGGCAGCTATGGCACTGAGACCACCCAGTGCCCAACACGGGCTTTTGCCTGCCTGTGACTCCTTTGGTCTGCCAGTGCTTGGTGCCACAAAGGAGCACTTGAGTTCTCGTGCTCTTCAGTGGGGACTACGTCCTCATTAGTTCTTTTGGTGAAAATAATTTTTTTTTTATAGGCATAGAGGTCCTCCAGTCATTATGTTAAGCTTCAGTTGCAATATTGAGTCTTATCTTTTTTTTTTAACCTGCAGAAAATTTAGGTGTAGTTGTAAAATTTTACTAAAAAATTAACTTCTTGCCACCACAAGCTCGTGGTTAATCACAGATGTGGAAGAAGCAGTTAAGGAAGGAAACCTCTCTCGTTTCAAGGGATTCTGCATAATCCCGGAGCTCGGTATGGGTTTGAAGCATGGGTTTGGCGGTGGCCTACCTCAGATAACTGTTGCCCTCTTCTTTCTGGATTGATTTTCGTTGTTGTTGTTGAAGTTTGTTTTACTTTCACTTGGAAATGATCGTGAGAGCCATAGCCATGTTTCACAGGTGGGGTTCATGCTTGGTTTACAGAACTGAATTGGGTAAAGTTGGTCTTTTGGGAAAGAAGAGTAAATTGGGAAGGGAAGGGGGGGCAGTTTTATTCAGGTTATTTTTACTTTGTGTTTCCTTATGAGGAAATAAGCTGTATTTAACCTTTTCATATCATGCTGAAAGTAGTTCATTTTCCTGTCACTGTCATCTTAAAAGCAAAAAGAATGTATTAATCTTTTTTTTTTAATCTTCTGGAGATGGGGAGTAAGCGTTCTTTCCAAATTTTTAAGTCTGCTCCATGTGGAGTATTGCTCATGCATCACTAATGGATTATTTGTTTGGTATTGTACATTAACTTGTATAGTATTGTACACTGAAGAATTCAGGAATCTGAGATGGACTAGCACTTGCTCCATGCCATGTAATTCAGATCAGCCAATTAATTTTTCATTTGATATTAGAGGAATATTCTCAATTGTTTACATTTATTGTTTGTTAATGAAGTTCTAAAACAAGCCCAGCTTTGTTTCTCCTCCTCCTGCCAGCATACCCGAAGGCGTTAGCATCAGTATGTTGAGAAGTTGAAAACGGGCCATCTTATGCAAAAGGCATCACTCAGAACATAGGAAAAAGAACATTCTGTGAATGAAATATTGTATGTTCAGATTTTATAAGATTTTTTTTTAGCCAGCCCAATTTACAGCCGTATATTTTCTTATGAAAGATGTCTAATAACAGGTGCTGTAACACTATTGTTGGGTTTTACTGTCTGGTGGTAAATGTATACAATATTTCTAAGGGCAACTATGTACTGTGATGTAAAAGTCTGGGCTAAAGTGTATATAATTTGTGTACATAATTGTGTACTTATAACTGCTGATTGTAAAGATTTAATAAAATGTAAATATTCTGGTCAAGCTGTTCTAAACTGACACTAGCTTCTGAATGGCCTGGCCAGCTGCTTACCTTGATTTTTTAATTAACCTTTTTAGCAAGGCCTGTGGTAGGGAAACCAATACTGCTTGGGTAATAGTGCTTAGGTTCTTCATTAACAGTGCCACTTAATGAGGGGCTGATTCTAACTCTTGGCATGGACAGGGCCAGATGGGGCACAGGGAGGCCGGGATGGAGGAAGCAGCAGGCACCTCACCCTGCCAGGAGCTTGCAAAAACGGGGTGGTGGTTCATGAGGATGGCCAAGCACAGGGACAGGTACGTGGCACTGTTATGTATAAATGATACATCAAATTTTATACTTCAAATTTGTTGTTTAGAGGGTCTGGTCTGGTAAGTCTCAAAGAAGAGATTTTTCTGTTACTGTGTTACTGGCTGTTCTGTGACACCTCTGTGTCCAGAGGAGGGCTAGGAAGGTGGTAAAGGGCCTAGAGGGGAAGACGTGTGAGGAGCGGCTGAGGTCACTGGGCCTGTTCAGCCTGGAAAAGAGGAGGCTGAGGGGAGACCTCATTGCGGCCTACAGCTTCCTCACGAGGGGGAGTGGTGGGGCAGGCGCTGATCTCTTCTCTTCAGTGACCAGTGATAGGCCCCAAGGGAATGGTGTCAAGCTGCAATGGGAGGTTGAGGCTGGACATCAGAGGTTCTTCACCGAGAGGGTGGTCGCGCACTGGCTCCCTAGGGATGCAGTCACAGCACCAAGCCTGTCGGAGTTTAAGGGTTTGGACTGTGCTCTTAGTCATATGATCTGAATTTTTGAGTAGACCTGTGTGGTGCCAGGAGTTGGACTTGATTCTTGGGGGTCCCACTTGGGATATTCTGAATCTATAACCTCTGCTCCTGTGAGGCTTTGCATCGGGACTTCAGGCCTCAGCGTTTCAGGCACCTTCTGCCTTCCTCGTCCCATGAAGGCTCCTTAGAGCAGGATGTTCAAAAAGCATTTTGGTCTAATTCCCCTTGCCCTGCAGTTATCTTCCCTGGGGGCACACGTTGCAGGACTGCATGGAGAAGGAGGTGGGGAAAAGCCTGCACTGGAAGAAGGTAAGTGTTGAAGGAGAAAGGGTCTGAAAAGCGAGGAATGAGGGAAATTATTTGGTGCTTGGCTTGTAAAGTGAGGAGTTGCCTTTCCAGGCCTGGTGGTGGGTGCGCAGGAGATGCTGTGATGGGGACAGCACAGGGGCATTTGGGGTCAGCACACCGAGGGCACAGTTGTGCAGAGGCAGAGAAAGCCATGAGGAAGGCTTCTCACAATCCCATCCTTTGAAGCAACTTTTAATCCCCTACTTAATGAAATGATGTGACCAGTACTAGTCTCTCTTCTGATGTGTGCTAAGAAAGAGAAAATGCAGCAGGGGTGAGGCTACAGCTGTGAGGTGATACTGCTATCCCTCCTGCATACCCCATAGTAAAATCAGCTTTAATAATTACTTTACGGTAGTGGTTGTACTGATGGGAAGTAATGTGCAGGTCTGTAATTGGCTTCTCATGGGAATTTCTCAGGCGTGAGAGATTCAGTGTTGCCAACTCACTTTTTGCATTTCAACTTTTTTCATCACCCAGCCCCAGGGGAATTTGGTGGCTCTGCCAAAAAATTCATACTCAGCTGCTGCTCATCCTAAAAAAACATTACTCATGGTGGCCAGAAGGTGTCTGGTTCCAGAGTCCTTTCTTTCTAAGTGTTCCTTGAAAAGATAGTGTTAATCATCATTTCTAGTAGGCATGGTACCTATAAGATACCATTTGCCTGGGACTTCAAAACAGCAGCATGAAGCGAGTCCGTCTTTAGCAGTCTGGGGGTGCAGGGGAGGAGGGATGGATGCTGACCACCAGCTCCTGCAGCAGGGCAGCACCAGGACCATCCCGAGCCCCTTCAGCGCCCCACTGGCTGCGAAACCCAGACAGACCTGAGGGCAGCAGTGCAAGTCCGAGAATGAGAGGAAATGCAGAAAAACGGTGTCACCATTCCTTAAAATCCCTACCCAGCTCTTCCTCTGCCTTCAGGAGCTTTACTGGATTCAGTCATCGCATTTGCTTCACTCCAGGCTATGAGTGCTGGGGTTTGTGCTCCAGCAGAGATGAAACACTGAGAAATTTGGAGATGGGCATGCTGAACTTTGTGTTTTAGGATTTCCTCTATGGACCTCTTCTGTGGCAATGACAGAGTAAAAGTTGATGGTTTAGGTATGTGCATCATCCCTGCTTACATGGCAAAAGCCACTTTCTCTGCTCCTCACATTCCAGTTTAAGAGAATTTGTGAACAAGTCTTAGCAAGGCGTAAAGGAAAAAAAGGAACAGGATCTGCAGGAAATGTGAAAAAGGCATTTCCCACAAGCGATGGCTTCCACGGCTGTTTTATGTAACGAAGCACGTGGCTCTCATGTTTATTTTAGGGCTCGACACAGGCGAGCTGATTGCCAGCCAGAGAGCATCTCTGTTAAATGATGTCAATCTTCACTGCACCGGCATTACAGCATCATAAAAAATTACATAGCTGCTATTTTGGGTAGCAGCTCTCTCCGACTCACTGAATAAATACGTCTCCATATGACTCACTCTGGGGGTTTATTAATAGACGCAAAATCAGAATGCCAGAACCTGAGAATATCTCTGCGTTCCCACACCTATCTTTCTAGTTCCTTGCAGCATTTGAGAACTTTTTGTCTCAGGATTATTATTATTATTATTTTTAGAGAGAGAAGGAATACATTTCCTGACTTCTGAAGGCCGTGGGGAGCCTGTGGCGACGCAGGGAGCTTGGTGCCTCAGCGCCGTGCTTGCAGGGCAGCGCGCACCACCCACACTGCACGCTGAGCTATACCTGTCGGGAAAGCCACCTATGCAGTGGGCCATTGAGGTGACACTGCTGCTCTCTTCACATCTTGAAATGAAAGCTTGAGTCTTCTTCTTTGCGTGATTTAAGCAGAAAGCATTCAGGCTTGCAGGGCAGCACTTTGCCATAGCGGTCCCCGAGCAGCAGCTGCCTGATACAGCCTTAGCTTTGGAGCTTGCAGCCCTAGGGGGTTTCGGTCATTCAAATGGCTTTCCAGTACTTGGGGTGAAGCTCAGCGGTGGGGGCTCACACAGCAGCACACATCGTCCCACCATGGTGAATGGCCTTGCTTCAAGGGCATTGTCTTTGACAGCACTGGCAATCCTTTTTTTTTTTTTTTTTAAAAAAAGGCAGGTTTTTAGCCTCTAAAAGATTCTGTCAGCATTCACAACCCTGCCAGGAGTGCAGGGAGTGCATCCATGCAGGTACCTTGTGCTGGCTTTTACAAAGCAGGTGACAGGTTCCCAGTTCCATGCTTGTTTCTGATGATGCTGAAGAACAAGAGGAAGATACTGATGGTGACTGTGCCAAGATCAAGCTCAAAGAGAGCATGTACCTGTTTGGTGGGTGGAGGGATGCACCCCCTTTAAAAAAAAAAAAAAAAAAAAGGAAAACACAACATTTTTAAAAATTCTACCACAGAATCACAGAATGGCCAAGGTTGGAAGGGGCCTCTGCAGATCATCTAGTTCACCTCCTGCAGAGCAGGATCCCCTAGGGCACATTGCGCAGGATGGCATCCAGGGGGTTTTGAATATCTCTGGCGAAGGAGACTGCGCAACCCTCCAGCACTGTCACCCTCACAGTAAAGAAGAGCCCCCTCATACTGAACCTCCTGGGTTTCAGTTTGTGCCGTCCTGTCGCTGGGCACAACTGAAAAGACTGGTTCCATCCTCTCGATACCTTCCCCTCAGGTATTTATATAAACATTAATGCGGTCTACCCTCAGTCTTCTCAGTTACCCTGCTTACAGGAAATTACCAGCACTGATCTTTGGTTTTCTGTGTCCCTAAGAGTTTAAGAGCAAGTCTCCAGCCTGACCAGGATGCTGTGTCAGCAGAAAGCCATCAGCCAGCTTCTGCCCAGCACACAGAGATGGCTGAAGAGCCATGGCCAAGGATTTGCTGACTTGATGCAAATACGTGATGCCTCCCACAACCCCAGCCCCCTCCTCTCTGCACCCCCTCCCCCCCCCCCCAAGTCTGCCCCCATCTTCTGCAGAAGGTTAGAGCAAATCTAAGGCTGCCAACCCTCACCCAGTGCCACCAGCCTCCTGGGGCGGTGCTGGCCCCACAGCAACGTCCAAGGTACCCACTGCTTCCCTCCAAACCTCCCACCCGGCCTCGTACCGCCAGGCCCAGCAGCAGGCTGGGCTACCCAGGCCCAGCAAACACAGTCCTCCAAAGGCACACCAGCCCCATTACAATCCATACGGGAGACTGAAGTACTTGCTGCTCAACATGACAAACACATTAAGTGCTTAGGAAAGATGGGAATAGCATTTCCTCGCTCACAAAGCTTCCACAATAACCATGCCGGCATCACCATCAAGGAAAAAATCAACAACACCAACAAGTTAAAACTATTAGCTGGCTGAAAGAAACTCTGTGCAGAAGGAGGCTGGTGGATTGACAGACCACGGCGTGGCTGCAACACAGGATTTGTATGCAAAATTTATATAGGAGATGTCTGGCGTTTAGAAAATGAAACAATTTAAAAGAAAGGCCCCAATTCAATCACTCCTGCACAACTCGCAAAGGCTTTATAAAGGACTTTAGATAGATGGCTTTGTAGGACCAAGCCCCAGGACCATTTATTAATTAGAGTGTTCAAATAATTCAAATGCACAATCTTCTGACGCTCCTTAGCACGGCTCCCTGCTCAAGACCTGATATAAATAATGGAAAATATATATATATCATGTGCAAGACTGCAGTTATCACCTGGAAGACTTGTAACAGGTAAAATGGCTCTATAGCACCAAGACCCCAGGAGCCCTCCCCACGGATGATGTGACGGGAGGATGGCAGTGAAAGATCAATTCCACTGAGGTCGAGATCTCTGGGAATGCTGCGTTGCCAAAGCTGCTGCCAAAGCGGAGCAAAGATTCAGGGTCTGGCCAGCAATCTTTGACCATTAACCAGCTAAAGATGTGTGTGGTGAAATGTGCCAGCGAGGACCCTGATGCTGAGCACCTACACGGAAAACTACTGACACTACGGAGCACCTGAGTTGTTGTCCCTTGTTGTGATGGAACAATCCCTCAGCTCAGACCGAGGCTGACACGTCCTCCCTGCCACGCTGCCCCATCTGTGGCCAAAAGCAAAAGGCAAGCTCAGTGCGGGGAAGGAAGCACAAGCAGTGGTTTTTGACACATTCTAGGTGTGGCACAGCACTAACAGCACAGTGCACTGACATCAATACACTGCTGAAACCTACACCCCGAAGAGTCACTGAGCGTTTCTGCTTGGGATGCAGGGCAGACCTGGCACTCACATGGTGTCACAGTGTGGAGAACAAACATTGGCACAGGTAACAACCTCTTCTTAGAGAATAAATACAAAAGGTGTCTGTTTCCTTGAGTGTTTTTTTTTTTTTTTACTCATGACAGTATTTGTTAAAAATATTACATCTGCTTTTGAGAAGATAGCATCCTCTCTGTATAATATGGAAAAATAAACTCTACAGGACATGCAACAGATACCCCCAATTGACACAGAGCTGCTTCAAAAGATCAGATCCACAGAGTCAGAAACGTGAGGGGTTGGTTTTGCCGTCCCTGTTCCCAGCCTCTTAGAACATTGTGTTGCATGAATGGTAAAAGACAAGAATACATAAAAACAGTAAAATGTTTATTTTCTTAGAAAAAAAGAGATTCAAAATGATTGTGATCACACTCCCATTCGTGCTCAGCAAAGCCAATACTGCAAGCTTAGTCCTTGATTAAGATACCTATTAAATGAAACTCTTTTCCTCTTAAAATACAAATTCCCGCTCCTGCATCACTTCCAGTATTTCAGTGATAACATGCTTTTAATGGATAATAGTTTCTCAGCTTTCTTCTGAGCAGAGAAACAAGGCCTGCCATGGCAAAACATCCCATCTCCAAAGCTTGAAATCACCAGCATTAATAAGCACTCCAGCCCGTACGTGGACTGACAGACAGCTTAAGGGTGTTCTCAGATGCTTGAATGTTCACTTATGGAAGCTTGGTATAACACTACCTCATTAGATAGAAAACAGGCCAGAAGCCTTAATAAAATCAACAACGTCTTTCAGATTAACTTTAAGGATTTGCTGCATATCTGGACACAGAGAAAGTGAAAAGTTGCAACAAGTTTTAACTAGCAGCAACAAAAACAGTTCCTTACGAGTTCTTAGCAATATTCCTCATCTGTTCATTAAGAAACACTGTAACTGAATGGAGCATATAATGTGGAAATGATCTTCTTCTGTTATGTAGTGCTGTTCGCTCTAGAAGACTTCCAAAAGGTGTCAACTGGGTTGTAATCTATTTACACAGTAGTATTCCTGGATTGATTGGCAGAATTGGCACTATGTGACATCTTCCTCTTCTGAACAATAATCACGACCCTGTAAGGAAAAAAGCCAGGTATTCTGTAAATCACTAACTGAAGATAAAAATAGCCAATAATACTTACAAATAATGTATGTCAGGTCTGTGAAACAAGGACACTTAAGTTCAGAGCTAGGGAGAAATTGAAGAACAGGCAATGGAGTTTGCAGACTCCTACAACCATTTCTGGAAGATCTGCACGAACCCAGGACAGGAAGTCACTCCCTTTCTGTCCCCGTGAATCTCATATTTTCATTCCCTATACTCAGGGGAGTCCAACACACTGATTTACAAAACTATTTTATGTAAAAATACACCTTGATGTATACAGCCTTACAGAGTCACCACTAGAACATTATCTCCTTTTTCAGAAGCAACAAAGTGCATAACCATGTGAGTAACACAAGTCAGCTGCTGTGAAGGATACTACATCTGATAACCTGAGCACGACCTTAACGTAAGAGCAAAAGACACTACTCACACTGAAAATATGCTTGCAAAATGGAGGAAAACTGGCTAAGCTTCAAAAACCATGTGTTTTGTAGAGACTAGGTGTGCTACATTTTCTGTCTCATTCAAAATGCAAGACTTGCAGCAGCATCTACCTGGGTAGGTCGGCAGAAGACGTATTTTGTCCTGCACAAGCTGTTTCTTGCAAAGCGACAACCACAGGGCATGACGGCACCTGCTGTCCTCACTGCTCTGCACAGCTGGAGCTGAGCTTCTGAATGCACAAACCACCCCTATAGCCTGAGTAAAACAACGGCTTCAAAATCTGGTATTGAAAATCTCAGCATCTGGATGGCTTCCCTTCGGTCCTGTGTGCTGGGTTGGGTCACCCTAGCGCCTGTGTGAAACATCCCAGAGGCCGAGCAACGGGCAGGCAAAGAAGGAGAGGACAAATGTGAGAGTCACAGACCTGCCAAAAGCGTAAAATCTCAATTCTCTGTAAGCAGAAGGGACCAATTCAACCATGGTAGAACACGTGAAACTCTACTAATACTAGGGGCACCAAGCCGACCCACAAATTGAAATGGTGGACTGTGCCATCTGGAAAGAGGAAGGCAAAAGAAGGAAAAATGAAACGGGAAAAATGCTCCTTGATTACCTGGGATGCACAAATGATGTAGGGTACCAGCCAGGAACAAAGGTTGGTAATTAAAATCCTCTGCAATGAAAAATACCACTGGCAATGCTGGGGTTGCAGAGCTCACCTTGCTGGAGGGTCCCCCCCTTCATCTCACTGTGCCCCGTTCATGTCTGCAGCACCCACACAGATTAGTCAAAGGGCTTTCTTAGTATGACAAAATAATCCCAGGAGACTAATCAGCCCTAATTTCAATTCGGCAGTCACTGATGCAGGAAGAAACAAAGAAATGCATTTTTAAGTAGAATTTTTAGGAACTTTTAGGAGTTGATGACACCTGGAGTGTTGGCACCTGTGATCAGTTAGATCAGAAGGCCTCTGCCTGCTGTGCTTGAGATGGGAAATTGCTGTGGTGAGGCTGCTGAAACGACTCGAAATGGTGAGCTGGGCTGAAAAGCTGCAAAGGTCCTCTGGAGAAACCAAAACAGAGACCAAGAAGGAGCAGCTGGGAGATGAGTTCTGCAGCAGAAACAAAGGGCACAGGTAGCACCTGAGTAAGACCTAAGGCACAGTGAGCTTCTGGAGCAGCTGCGTGGTAGGAAGGAGGAGAAGAACCAGGGGAAGGCAACAGCCCCCCTAATAGGCCCCCCCCAAAAGCAGCAACATTGTGGCTGGGCAGACACATCCCAGTGCACAAACCCTCATGAGCCCTTCAGCAATTTCTCCTTCCTACCCTGAACACCGGCTAATAACTGGGATGGATGGGCTGTCATTCGAACTAGTACCGGCCATTAAAGAAGTTTTAATGATTCAGGGTGTAAATGAACTATGTCAAGGAAGACAAGATAGCAGCAGACGCATCCAAGTCCAGGTAATTCCTGAGAAATCCAGTCTTCCTCCCCTGCGGTTCCACAATCCAACTTGCAGTTTTGGAGGATGACCTTAAGCATCTTACGACAAGTGTGTGAATTTAGGTAACTAAAAAAAAAGTCCTTATACTTCTTTCCTGCAGAACCAGAGCAAATGCTTCACCCTCTGCTCTCCCCTCTCAGAGGAGAAGGAAGAAGAGGAGGAGGAGGTCCGGTGGCTGCTGTGGCTTTGCGAGGGGCCTGGAGGCTGCTCTGCAGCTCCTCAGGTCTCTGGTGCCGAGGCTGTGCCTTGAGGGCTCAGCTTAGGCGAACCACTGCTACTTCTGATCCTTACCTTTCCCACTTAATCAGGGAGGCTCTCGCCTTGCTGTTGTCCTCTGCTGGAATGTGATTTCGGGCAAGCCAAATTTTCAAAAAATGACAATAAAGCTGTTCCCAGATAAGCTGCCTCCTTACCGCTGCCTGTCCCTGCTTTGTTTTCTTCCTGAGCTCTTCGTATGGCCGTGCCATTCCATATCCAAAAGTAAAGCCCATAGCTCACAGCAACATGAGTTTCAGATGACATGAAATCCCCAGGAGGTCTTGATGCAGCTCCTGGCAGCATTCCTACATGAGCCAGCTTTCACCCTAGGTCCCAGCGCTGGTGCTGCTCACAGGTGACCTGTTAATTCCTTCTCTTCTCTGATGCTTTGCACACCCAGCTTTTGGTCAAGCAGAAGCTGTGTTCACCGTTTGCCACCACACCCTCACCGTGTCCGCTGGCTGAAAACAGAGCCACACAGCCCCTCGCCATTTACTCGTTCAGCTTTTTAATTGCCTGTTTGGATGCATGTTGCCATGCCACTGGAACACGGCCACGAGAAGCGCTCCATGGTCTGTTGGGGATTAAATGAATTCCAGAACCGCTGCTTCCTGTGCTGTCAGCTCCTTAACTCTACCCAGCTACTCCGATCCTCCCACTTTATAAACCTGTCTTGCTTGTCAGGCTTTCTTCCATTGTTTTTTTGTTTGTTTTGTTTTATTTTGTGTTTTTTTTTTTTTTTTTTCAAATTCTGTCACCCCTGAGATTATCGGAAGATGGTCCAGTTGACTGAAGCAGAACCAAAATGTAGCTGAATGCATTGATAGCTCAGCATTCAGCACCACGCTTTATTTTAGGATTTCTTTTTTCCCCACAAATCTTATGGCTTTAATTATCATAATTACATGAAGTTCCATAATGCAAGTACAGTCCTAGCTCTTCTCTCAAGGACAGACACTCAGAGACACTAACAGATGTCTCCCCACGAATGTTGCACAGTGTTTTGACACTGAATTTTGGTAGGCAGAAGCTGCATGCACTGGGTGTGACGGTCTGATTTTTACCTTTGGGTTATGTTTGCAGAAGTGTATTCAGCTTTGCCATGCCAATACGTGCAGCCAGGAAAACAGCACATGTGGAGGACCGACAGGAGATGAACTTTGTCTCAGAGAAATTCTTCATATCGTTTCCTTAAGGATATTTTGACCGCCAGGACTCATAAACACTTTGTTTTCAGTTGCTGAAACATCAGCTTGTGTCCTTTGGAATTCACACTTGGATTAGAGAAATTTTATTTCAGCCAGACTTCCCTTTGCTAAATCCAAAACACACTTTTAATCTTCCCTGTAATTCTTACTGTGCATGTTACAACTGTTGTAACTCATGTCTATTAAGTGACCCAGCACCCCCCAGGTTTTCAATGCAAGTTGAGGGACATTTTCCTTCTGACCTGGTTTCTGCAGACACAACCAGCAGAGGCAGCGACTGACAGCGTGTCTCCGTTACAGATAGTGCTACACACGGCCACGGTCACTAAATGAACATCACAACATGGTTTGGGCCCTCGTCAACCACAGGCAGCCCCCCCACTTCTGCTGCCTATTTCAGCTGCAGTTAGTGAGTTGCTCAGTGATTTAATTGTTCCACTGCTGTCCTTCATTTCCACGGAGAAGGGGCTCAGAAAGCCGTTTAGGAATCAAACAAAACTAGTATTTTTTCTGATCTTTTTGGCACTTGTGGCAGATGCCTACAAAAACAATACATTGCTGGCAAAGACTAATTAGAAAACAAACATCTTTTATGAAGGCAATTTCCTCAGGCACAGGAGGACACATACACAGCAGATCCCATGTTCAGCCATGCATTAACCCCTGCCAATCTCATCAGATGTCAGCAGCTTGACATGCAAAGGAGCTGTCTTGTCTCTTTCACGGATAAAACTAAATATTTCATCTTAATAGACAGCCTCTGGATCTATGTGATAAATCAGTATAAGAGCCCTGGAGAACACCTGCAAGGATGCAAGATCCAAAGAGCAAGGAGACACGGACAACTGCAACTCAAAAGTGGCAGCTGGCAAATGAATGATATTACTGCCCTGAAACAAATCTAGAAAACAAAACTAACCTGAATTCATAATTAGATACAGTCATCAGATGGTCTGGTCTGTAGACCATCTTTAGAAAATCCATTTCACTGGAGATTCTGTGTTTGACATCATGGCAGGTGATGATGTACAGAAAAAGCAGCTAAATATTTATAGGGTGAATGCATTTGTTCAAAGGAGATGTAGCTCCATTGCAGATACGTATAAATTCTATTTTTAAATGCATTTATAGAAATGTCACAGGTTAAGCAAAATCCTTCTCCTGTGAAATACTGATATATGTATTTATACTAGTATATACTCCTCAGGAATCTACAAACTCCTAACTTCTCATCACATACTCTTCCTTTTTAATCTCATTTTTAACTTTTGTAAGTAGTTTTTTTAGAGTAGCATAACGAATTAGTTGCTTGAGACAAAGAAGGGATTCACCCACCGTAGCACTCCAGCTCCTAAGATCAGGAATGTGGGCAAAAATGGCAGCAATTCAGTGTCATCCAAGTAAAAATTGCCCTCCTTCTTTACAATTCAGTAGTACAAATTACTTCAATCAAACTGGGAAATCAAATATTTCATACCACGTATTAAATAATGTATGCCACTCCAAAATATGAAGCGTAAAGAGTACAACATCAGCTCAAGGTGTAAACAAGAGTTAAATCTCACTTCTGATTTCTGTTGTAGACATGCAACATGATCCAAATAGCCCATTTAATTCCTAAAGTCTCAGTTTCCCATCTGTGTTGTGGTATAATGATTCTCTAACAATAAATAAAGAAGCTGAGATTTTCATTTAAAAGGTTTAGAACTTTATAAACAACGAGTGGTATGGGGGATCTCAGACCAGAGTCTCTTCAAATACTGGAGGACGTGGATGCTGTCCACTTCTCCTCCTCCCCACGCAGCTGGGAAACCTGCCTGTCCGCTGCTTAGGACAGCAAGCAAGAAAATGGATGTTCACTGCATTGTTCCTTACCTTTTCAATTTTTTCATCAAGCATTCTGAAGAATTCTTGTTGGCTTTCAGAGATGTGCATGCTGAAAGGCAAAGGCAGAGTATCAGTACCAACAGGACTCTTCCCAATTTAAAATGCTGACACCATAGTCCAGAACTGTCAAGGAACCTCACTGTAAGTTTTTACCACCGTGGAAAATAAATCACTTTATACTTTGGTCTACAATGACAGTTTTTTAATCTTCCCCTCCCCCTTCCTCTTTTCTTGGGTGAATCTAAGGTTTGCCCACAGAAAAATTACTGCGTTTGGTTCTGTGTATGTGTGCTAGGCTTGGCATGGTCACTAGCCCCTGTGTACATCCAGAGGAAACCAGTCCCTTTTTCAGGCTGATTACAGAAACTTACCAGCCTGCTACCTTTCCTTGGGCTTGTCCCTTTGTGTCAAGACAACGTTTTGCAGACTACCAGCTTCACCAGCACAAAATTAGATGTCTGCAATGTGAACTTAAGGTCTAAATTACAGCCTTGCTCTAGAAGACCTTCCTGCACTGCTACAGCTGGGCTCTTGCTTCAAGTACCCGTGTATGGCTTCAAGCTCTGGCTCGGTGACCCTGCAGACCCAGCAGATCATTCACTTTGATTAATTTTGCAGCACCAAGAGGTTTAGGGGTTAGTGATGGGGTTTTGCATCAGTGATTGGCTGCAAAAGACTATTTCTGGTGGTCTGTAAAGTGCTGATGGCGGCACAAGACAATAAACCCTTCCCCAAGGGGGACCTGCAATCCCAAAATAGAGGAAGGTCAGACACAAAGGAAAGAATGAGAAAGACAAAGACGAGGATGTCGAACAGATGGGATTTGGTGTGTGTCTGCTCTATTTAAGTTACAGGGTGATAAGAGCCTCTTGCCTGAAATAACAATACCCCTTCTGCAAGGTGAAGGTGGAGCATCCTCTGTAAATGCAGCAAAGAGTCTGGGGGTGCCTGGCACATAGGGTCCGCAGAGAAATGCCAGGTACTGAATGCAGGATGGAAAAGGAGGAGAAAAAAGGAAGGATGGGAGACTGGTGCCAGTGATTAACAGTGCTGCCAAATGGTCAGAAAGACACACAGCTTTTGGAGCTTTTCTTCAACGCCAAAAGCTGGTTCAGCTTGCTGAAGTCCCATCTCAGATTCCTCTCCTTTGGTACGATCCTTTCAGCTGTAATAAGTTAACACTTCTCCCATATGACCAACAGCTCACTGCACTTTCCTACCAAGCTCGGCATTCACACTTCACTATTGGGATGAACACATACGGTGATACACCTAAGCTGGACATAAACAGAGGCTCAGTTCACAAGAGAAGGTCTCAGAAGTTGCATTAAAACCAAAAGCTGCTGATTCAGGAGAGGGAACAATTCACCTTTCAGTGGCTGTTGGAGTTTTTGTCTCCAGCTCTCTGCATCTCCCCCTACCTGAGATAGGGAAAAAGTGCTTGCATGAGGCAGCAGACATGTCACCTGCACATTCGGGTGACTCAGAGAGGGGCAGTCCACCTCGCCCTGGGTAGGCAAGCTCTCAGCCCTGGAGACCCATTCACTTTATAGATGACAAATAATTCTTAGAAGCAGTTGAAAAAAATACCCTACACTTAGAAAACCCAGAAGATTGCAGAATTCAGTCCTCCAAGCATTAGCATTGGACAGAAACAGTGGTTGGCAAATGCTGCTGCCCCGTAGCAACTTCTTGGTCTGACGACTGAAACACAAGGATTTCTAAGCAGACAGAAGGCAGCGTTAGCATGAGCCCAGATGTGACTCTGGTGTGTCCAGTTTATAAGAAGATGCAGGAATTCAGCCCCAGCAGGGACCCTGCAGGACCTGCAGAGTATGGGAGGGAGGGAAAGCACCCACCTCGTAGCACAGCACTTGCTGCACTTCATGAGATGGAGAGAGCACTGGAAACATACCCTTGCCTTTGCAACAGCACAGACCCAGTTTCTAGTGAAAGAGATGGTACTGTCGCAACTCACATCAACCGTAATTTGTAAGGAAATTAAATGGAGGGGGCAAAAAAAGTATTGCACTGCCATATACATCAAAAGTGCCACTGGGGGTAGGCCATGATCTTCTGAAAAGTTTAGCTGGGCTTTAAGACTGCTGTGCTAGTTTAGAGGTGCAACACACAAATGCTGACAGCGTGTTTGTTTTGAGGAGCCGTGTGAAATTATAAAATCTTTAGCAGGGAACTGACAGTGTTAATGAATAGAGACAGAAAAGCACTGAATCTAAGCATAATTTTTGGGCATTCCTTCAGAAGAAAATAATTTCCCCAAATAGAAATGTGGAAATCATTACTTTCTAACAAACGCATCAGAAGGCATGTGAATGCTCTTTCAGATGTTTCATGGCAGGCTGATGGAACACATTTTACGAAAACATGGGATTCCTAGCAGGGTAAAAATGGTATGAAATACCGCTTCTTTCATTTTATGCTTCAGGCACCGTTACTCCATGAGTTTCTAACACGTCTCAAGAGTCCTCAATGGAACGTACGTTATCACGTCATTTGCCAAAGATGTCAGCAGAGTCGTTCTTGAGGATGAGCAAGTGCCTGAGAGCTCAAGGCATGGTGCAGAGATGAAGGAGGTTCTGGCAGGTATTGGCACCCACCACAAAGAGGGAGGACCAGCTCCTTGGCCTTGGTCTATGGGCTCCCTATGCATGTTGCTTTTTGAGTCCAGGGCTCCAGATGTAGAAATCTGAATCCTCCTATGTATGGGAAGAGCCCTTGCAATCTTGCTTTGGTACATAGTCAACCTTTTGTTTTGAAATAACACCCATTCTGCAAGAAGGGTCCTCCAAGAAACATCATTTCTGTGTTTATTTCTGCTCTTTTAGCTAAATAGCTCTTTCCCACACAATGCTACCTTCCCCTTTGCAGTCCAAATTTTCCTGGTTTTCAGGAAAAAACAGGAAAACCTTAAAAAATAATAAAAAAAAAACCACAAATGTGCACTTGGTAACAGATATTTGCTGACTTGGTGATTAGGAACTCAAACACATGTACCTACTTCACAAAGAGAAATCCAATGGTACACATGAACAAATGTATTGGGTAAACAGCAGAGGCTTGGGCAAACAGTGAGTGTTTTACCCAACAACCTAACGTTACATTCTGCAATTCTCCTAGAAGCTTCCTTTGTTTTTGCAGGAATGTTATGGATTATTTACCTTTGCCAAAGTATTATTTTTAGGAAGCTGCTTTTTGGTGAATGAAAGTCAGTTCTGATTTCTGCAGGAACTTTTAAGATTGGAGTCTGAGGACAGAATGGTGTCCCTGAACCCACATAATCCTTCTGCCGTGGGTGCACCAGAGAAAAGAAATGAAAATAAATGTCTCTTATTTTGGCCCAGGCTGATTTACACTGGCAGTCACAGGGGAAGATGACTGTGCCTCAGTATCTAAGCACTTAAATGCACCTCTGACCCTGCTGGGAAGAACCAGGTAACAGTAATGAAACACAGTTTTGCTAAAGAGTGATTTTACCTCCACCTCCTTGCTGTGTCTGTGCAATTACAACTGAAGCACTCATTTCTTCAGTTTGAAAGGAAGCTGAATTACACTGTCAGATCATTAGGAAATTACAGAAGTTTCCAGATTTGAAACTGCACACAATGCACTTGGTATGCAGCAAGTTTAAGTTAAAAAGTGCCCTGAAGGCAGAGCATAAAGAACAGCACTTCTGCTATTGTTCAAAACTCAACAGCAAAGCTTTATCACCTCTTCGTTAAGAACCTGATATATGGCTCCACGTAATGTTATTTTCAACCCAATTGGTGATAAAAATGTAACTGTGATTTAGATAAGAAAGGAGCTACTACTAGCCCAGGGGCTAAATATTTCATGGCATATGTGACGTGTACCAATCTCAGCCAGGGCACAGCACAGACCTCTGGCTAGGGACTGGATAAACCCTCAGCTGCACATCAACCCTAATTTTAGAGAAAACTTCATTATTTTAAATGGAAACCCTTGCCATTACTTATCCCAGGGGTTTGTCAGGCTGTACATCTGATAACCAAAGCCAAGAGACAGCAAAAACTTCCCTGGGAATGTAACTGCTAGTATTTAGGAACATCAGTGCATATATAATTTTGTTTATGCTTAAGTTGTATGGAAAGCTGAGAAATAACACAGTATGGTACACCTCGGCCATGCAGAGGACAGGACACTACAGGGATGTCGGCACCAATGCTACCCAGCTGTGCCCTTGCTCTTACCTGTTTTATTTAAAGTGGGTATGGATTTAGGGCTGTTGGAACCACCAATTGGTTTGTGCTTGGCAATAACTGGGAATTTCACAGATACCTCTTTAATTTTGCACTTATTTGTATTAAATGGAAAAAAAAAAAAGAAAGAGAGAACTTACTTTGCTCTGGGTTGATGTACTAATCCTGGGATCTCTTTATTAGACTTAAGTCTTACATTTGAACTGGCACTTTTTTCCTGAAATACACAGAAAACACAGTAGAGGTTCCATCAGTATTTATCAAGCAGCAAAGCACGACAGGCATTTGGCATCACTGCGTCACATGCTGCTGGGTCCTGCCACCTGTGCAACCGAATGAGAAAAGTTCACCAAAAAAAAAAAAAAAAAAAAAAAAAAAAAATTAAAGGTAAAACCATTGATGCTGCAATCCTGTGAAACACAGGGCCGTCACCCTGGGTGGGAAATTGTTAAATGTTACCAGTTCAGTGGCCGGGAGCTCGCTGCTGCACAGCCCCAGCTCATGGGGCAAGTCCCTGGGGGATCTGCAGCCATCGAACGCCGGCTAATGGCCCTCCTGCAGACCACATGCACTGCGGGCTGCTCCTCACAGAGCTGTATGAACACCACCAGTAATTAGCACCTGAAGGTGGCGAGGCAGAGCCCCAGAGTCACCCAGACCTGTAGGTTTGCTCAGAATGAAGGTGAGACTGAGCATTGTGTGGAGAATGATGTATAGGAGAAAGCATATATTAAATATGGGAGAAACCACGTTAAATGTTCCAGCAAAGAAGAGAACATCAGTGTCAGATTTTACTGGCTCAGCCATGAAACTGGACACAAGGGGCCCAAGCAAGGCCACCAGAACATGTTTATCAACCAGCACACAATCGAGTCCTTTGTGGAGAACCAGAATCATTAAAAACACAACACAACAAAACAAAACTGTGGGGAGGGAAAGGAGTTGAGTCCAGAGCCAGCATTTCAAGGTACCCCTTGCTCCTGTGCCAAAAGTTGCTGTGAACCAAAGTGCACATGCTTCTGTTGTCTGCAAAGACTTGGAGCGGGATATAGCCCCTTTCACATCAGCACAGTGTGTTAGGGAAAGCTGACGGTGCAGATGGAAGAGAGCTGAGTTAAATTTTACAGCCTACCCGCCAAACAAATCCTTCTCTGTTTCTTCAGTGCATCAAGCCCATGACAATTTAAGAAATGTAAAACCAAGAATTAGCGCTTTTGTGGGTAATTTTGAGTTTTGTTTTGTCTTATTTAGTCTTTGAATGTCTGAATCACACAACATGATTTATAAGAGGGCTACTAAATCACTGAATTAAAAAAAAGATAGGCTGTCTAGCAGTTAATATTTTAATGAATAATTCTACAAGGGCTGTAAACATCAACTGCCTCAGCATATTTAACACTGTTCAATGGATATCTTCTAATACTCAAAAACAGAAAATAGTGTCTTGCATGAAAATAACACTGAGACAGAAATAAGCCTTCCTTCCCAGCCCTACCAAACATCCCTGCTTCCCTCACCGCTGCCTTCCCAGCATCCTGGGACAGAACGTCAACACTGCAGAACAGAAGATGAAACCATTTGCTTTCAAAGCATCTTTGAGTTTTAGCTGGGAATGACTCTCTATATGCACGGTGAACTCACTGTCAAGCAAAATAAGAGAAGTAGGTTGCATGGGGAAGAGGACATGAAACCCAGGAGCCAGATGAACTCCAGCCTCACGCACCAGGCGAGCCCAGCCTTTATCCAGCCAGCTCATTTGTTCTCCACCAAAAGACTACTGTGAATCCATTGCTTCCATTAAAAGGCAAGGGAAGCTCTGATTTACAGCTCCCGCGTCTGGAGCTGCAATAAATCAGGGCGACACAAACCCAGCTTTCCACACCTCCACTTGTGGTTTGGCGTCAGTGCAGCTCTATCAGTAGCTGGCATCAGCACAAATCCCAGTATAAAGAAACTTCTGTCACTTAGGAACAAATAGACACAAGAAAAATACATATTGCCGTCTCTCTGTGGAGCTCAGAATGTTATTTACCATATTATCAGACTTACACATGGAGATAGAAATAAAATTTGAGCTTACTTGACTTCAAGAGTGCAAAGTTTATTCTTTTCCCTCCTATTGCTTCTGATAATTAACAGACCTCAATTATTTATTTCTTACAGTTCTTCTGTTTAATCAGAGAACATGTCACCTTTTCCATCTGCTCCTCAGCAGGAGTAAGCAGAAGAAGAGGAATTAGGAGAAAAAAGAAGTCCCACCAGCCCCCGAACTGGCTCAGTACTTTGTTCATAGCTCTTATTTACAGCACTGATACGTCATCACATTGACCAAAATATGGGCTTTGACAAAAACACACACTCCAAAATAATTCTTCAAAATACAAACAAATGGAATATTTTTTCCCATCGCTTTTAAAGAGAAACTGATTCATCAGAAGTTAATGGTTTGGATTCTAATTTCAAGCAAAACCGGATGGTTTGTTAGCCACGAGCCATGCGCTCGGCTAGCTCACATGTTCACAGTTACCACCACAGTCTTCCTCATCCCCCCATGTTTCCAGGCCCAACCCACTGCTCAATTCAAAATACTTTTTGAAGTAATTCAGCTCCCCAAGTAAGCTGTTTAATGGCAGCATCAGGCACCGGTGGGCTTTAGCAGCTTTAACCACAGGTTACATCTGACAGACAACATGACGACACCCAGCTGACAGACCCGCAACAGTTCAAGGAAGTCGGATGGCTCTTTGAGGCTGACCTGACCTGGGCTGAAGGGTCTCTTCTCTCAGTACAAACTCATTTTCTCTGTCTTGGAGGCACGTGAGTCAGTGATTAACATTGAGTAAGTTACCACGCATCGGCAGAACTGCAAGTGCTTTCAGAGTCCTAATCTGCTGCAAGTAGAAATTAATATGCAAAATTTAGCTTTTAATCTAGCTCTGATTGTAAGGATTATTTGAAGGAAATGCATTAAATATTGCCTCTCACCACAACTTTAAAAATAAGCCCTGCATAATGCTGTACTTGGATAGGGGCATTAGCTGGTCTGTGGTAAGAAGGCTAATAGTGGACATTTTACTCCCCATTATTTTGCAATTAATCATTATCAGGGTAAAGCTGTCATCAAATCAAGGTGATTTCATCTGATAGATTCGTTAATTATTGTTAATCTCTACATAAAGAATGTGCCATTTCAGAATTCCAGGGTGTTAACAGATGGCAGTGATTCCAGTGCCAGATGCTATTAACACAGCAACAGCCACTACTGCCATTATAATTATGTATCTGTCAGCATCCCCCTTGATGCTTCCCCTCTTACAAAGCCATGGGAGCTTCATTTTAGGCATTTTCTTTTCTTCCTCAGAATGCCACAGATGGACACAAGTAAGCTGCAAACAGTCTTTCTGCTCGACTTGAACACTCATGACCAAGCACAGGGCTTAATAACGTCGGGCTGATACAGAGATCCTCTCTGATACCTAGTGAAGAGACTACATTTCATGTGCACATTTCATGTGCTTTTTTTTCCCTTAATTGATGAAATTGTCCAGAAAGAAATACTTAAAGATGCAATTAGCAATTCTGCCACCTAATGGCTAATTTTCATTAACTAGCATTCACATTTTGGTCTTTAGTTGTTTTTCTCTAATGTTGCAATAAATGAACAAATAAATATGCAACCAAACGGGGAAAAAACACGGAATAGTAAAACTTAGTGCAAGGAACATGACCTTCTTTGTTTCAACACTTATTTTTGCAACTCGGAAAAGGCTGAAGCAGCCAACTTGCAGCTGTACCATGGAGCCACCAATGGCACCTTCGCCAAAATTAGTACTGTTTTTAAGATACACTTATGTCTGTAAACGTATGTTTTGCTACTAAAACACAGTCCAGAGAAACATAAAGGGAACAGACAGTGATCATATTTTACTCAGTATTGGTAGTTTACAATTATTCAAATACTTACAAACAACATTCCTGATTTATATCAAGATTATGTTTTCCTTCAAAGCAGCCTGCAGCACCTTTCTAACTAGTTTCTGGGGCTATTTAATTTACCATTAAAATCACTTAGGGAAAAAATGATTAATTTTTTTTTCTATTTTTATAACATGTACTATTCTTCAAAATAATTGTAGTTGAAAAGAAAGAACAAATGGCTCAGTTACAAACAGTCTGAAAGATGAGAAGTAAAATTTCAGTCTGACAGCTCAGCACTTTTTGTGTCCCTCAGTCCCAGGTAGTGATATTTTACATGGATTATCTTGATAAATGAGGAGGAACATGGGAGAAGGACAGACTTTACTGATTTTACAAAGAGTTTCCTTGCTCTCTACATACGCAAGCATTGACTTTTTATATCCCCATTTGCAGGAAGTCTGTACAGGCCGAACAGAGCCTCCTCCTTCTTTCTCCTGTTACTTGAAAGCAAAACCGTCTGAAAACGTTATTCAGGATAATTTGCTAACTTCACAATGCAGGGGCAAACTGAACATTGAAAAATCTCTTACGCTGGTGAAGGGGGAAGAAAATTATTCTTTAACGCTATTCACCAGACGAATCACATTATCCCTACCATAATGTGTGTACATACATACACTGTGTGGTCCAGAAGGGAGTCCTGGGGACACTGACATTAAGTCAGGGCATGGCATGGAGCAGGTACATCAGATAGTGCTGACACACAAAGCCCACCCTCCTCCTCCTCTTGGGATCCTATCCAAGTCATGAGGGACAGTGTTCATGTTGAGGAGATGCTTCAAAAAGCTGTTATCATCCCCACCATTAGAAGGACCTGATACCTTTCCACGGTAAGTCTATCAACATTGGTTATGAGAAAAGCGAACACTGGCACAAACAACTCCCCGATCTCCAAAACACCTCCCAGATGCCTGTGACTGCTGATATTTCACAACATGGACTCAGTCACGTAGACTCCTGAAGGCACAACCACGACACAAGTCAACGGGTGCTGGCACTACTCCACTACTGACGCACATCTTGCCCCAGGCTCCTAGAAAATGCTGTCTGCCAAGGGAGCCCAGTTTTGGGGAGCACCTTGTACTGAGTGTTATGCCAAAATTTCCCCAGCTAAGAATGAGGGACTTGCCCATGACGCCGTACTCCTGTAAAAGGTCTTTCTTAATAAACCGGACATGAGGATAATTATTTTTTTTGAGTAGGTTTGTTAAGTTTTATTCCCAATTAACAAAATGGGAGAAACTGGAGGCTGAAGACTTCAATCTGAAATTATGGCCATTCAAGCATGGACAGGGGAGGGAGAAACAGACACACAGCTGGGCATTTATTTTGGAAAAGAATATGATTCCACGAGCCCAGCCAACAACACGCAGGGAGCCTGCACAGATGCCAGGAGCACAACTCGTATTTGGCAGAAAGAAATCCTGTGCTTTTATCAGCAGTCCATGGTTTCCTCAAATTCGTTCCAGAGGCCTCATCCTGAAACATGCTGCTCCTTGCCAGGTACTATGGGGAAATTCTACTGTAGTGACTCTAGCTCCTGAAATGTAAAATGGAAGAAAGGGATTCTGAAAACACACACATACACAAAAATTACTTGAAAAGTGATAAAAGCAGGTAAAAATAGGGTGAATCCTGAGTGGCTTTCTACAGCCCACCAGAAAGTCGTCCATATGCTGTAATCTGAGAAATGCTTCTTCTAGTGTTTATTTACCAGTCAGGGTAACCCTATAAGCACGCATACACCTATTCATCTCACTCAGCAAGGTCTGATTTAAAGTCAACAAGAGTTGTTCCATTGAGTGCTGGTGGCTTTCAGCCCAGGCCTTCAAAGCACAGAAGAGAAACAGTTGTTGTGCCTGTACAAAATAAATACAATCCACGTGGAGATAGTATCACCAGATAACCTACTGCAGAAGCCAACACAACAGTTCGGGGCTAGCGCGACTTGGAAGAATAAAATGAGGGTACAGAAGAGTATTGGTAACAAGGGCTGGATGAACCTGGAGACCAGATAGAAGAAAGACAAAAATGAAATAAATAAAAGACTACCTGAGAACTTGCTCCAACCTCTGAGAGCAGTTTGAACAAAGCCTAATTTAACCCTCCAATGAGTAAGCAAACAAAGCACTTGCAGAGTGTGGTTCTGGCTGGAGGTAGGGTAACAAATATGCTTTATCTGCAGGTTTGGACTCATTTCAGTTCTCACCCCACTGGCACCCCTGCATTAATCTCCCTCTTCAAGGGTAACTTACTGCTTTCTGCTCTGGCTGCCACCCTCCTGCTTTTTTTCTTGGACCAGTTGTTTGCCTATTGAAAGCAAGATCAACTAGTGAAGTAAGTAATTTGTAGTTGTTTTCTTAAATGCCTATAGAGGTTAAAACCAGGGGGTGATTATTAGAGAAAAGCCTACTGTGCCTCTTACGCTTAGCTCAGGCTGCAGGATAGCAACAAATCTGAAAAGTCCAACCAGAAATGTAAAGGAAAAAAAAAAAAAAAAAAAAAAGAAGGCAGAGAGGTCTCTCTGGAGAAAGATGAAGGACTTCTGCAATATCTCAGTACAGTTCACTCTTACTGGTCTTTGATGAATAGCATCACTGAAGAGCAGGAGCAGGAACAAAAAAAAAAAAGAAAATTCCTATCACTAAAGGGTTTTCAAAGGGCATTAATATTTACTACATCTAACAGCTACAAGTTTTTAAACTTACCCATCAGCTTTTCAACTCTTCCTCCCCCACTATGAACATGAGGCTATTTGGTCATGGGAATTCCAATGAATTTTGTAGAGTAACCATATACCAGGAAGGCTAAGGACAAACTGAAATGAAGACATGGGAAGAGCTGGCATGAAGACAGGAAATGAAGAGAGGCAAACAGATGAAATTACTGATAAGGAACATAATGTTAAATAAATATGACCAGTAAATCCCCTGGGAAACTCTTACCTGAATCTTGCCATCCTGTTCTCTTTCACAGTCACATCACCCCTCCACAGGGATTACACATTTGAATCCTCTCCTTTCTATGCAGCTTGTGACACAAAGGTCCAGAAAAATAAGAACTTTTATTTCAATCTCTGAGTTCTTTTCTGCAGATAGATTGCCCAACTTCAAACTTCAAGGTGTCCCTTACAGAAGATCAGAAGTGTGGTCACTTGAAAAGTGCCTCTGTTCTTTAACAGGAGGTTTACACCACCCTGAACGTCAGGGTTTCCTGGTTCACCATTTCCAGAGGGCAACAGTCTGCAAAATGAAGCTGAGGAACGCCCCCTGTTAAGCTTTGGACGGGGCTGAAAATTGACCCTCACAGTTGTGTACAACAAATATCAAGGTGATATGGGATTGCTTCAGGGCATCAAGAACATTTGCTTACATTGAAACATATCCAGAATTATTGTGAAAAAAATGCTGTATGCAGAAAGGAGACCTGCTCACCAACTCTCCTAATGTATCAGACCTTTAATGGCTTTGGTACATCAGTATGGTTGCAAGTTTTATCTAGCAAATTAAAAATAGATGGATATAAGTTAAAAACTACTTTGTTGACAAATTACAAGATTAGATTGACTCCTGAGAAAACTTTAGAGGTTTTTAGGGTACTTAGCAAAAAAAAGCACAACCAACATTGCTCTTTTCCAGGTATGTCAGTCATCTGGATTGTACAGCCACCCTGGATAACAAAAACTGGCTCAAAATTAACTTTCTGCTTATTAAGCCTGTGTCATTAATTATTCTCTCTCTCAGCAAGCTTTCACAGAAATTATTTACTATTACTTTATTATTTATTTACAGTAAAGGTATATATTACTCATACCCTCATATTTTTCATGCATGTCTCCCAGAAGTAGTTTGCCATCAAGTGTAGTAACGTGGAAAGAGCTGGCATTAACTATGAAACAAGGGTAAGGCGTGAAGTTTGTAAAACATTTATAGCCAGGAATAAACAGTGCAGACAGTCTTAGAAGTAACTTGGAGTATTATGCAGCCTGTCTGCAGCAGGGTGTGCATCCCGTATTTCTTGAATAAAGCACTTTGCTGGAATGGCAAGCACGTTATTGCTACTACAGCTTCTGCAGAGCTTGTTATTGGGATGGCTTTGAAGAGCTTTATGCCCTTCAAAGATATACAAGAGAATTATCTAGAGAACCAGGTGTGCTGTTTCATATATTTTTAAATAGCTGGACCTAAAATTTCATGAGAGGCGAGGCTGAGCTTCAACAGCCTGTTTGCAGAACATGCTCTACGCCCCCCCACCGGAGAAGCAGTTCCCTGAGAGGTGTCTCCGGGTCAGGCACACACAAGCACCGCACCCTGAGATCTTCCTGCACTGACAAAGCCAGCCAAGACCGCTGACCAACACAGCCTCTAAACATGCGAAAACCGTATGCTGCATGTGGCAGGCTGATGCAGAATGGACACTGCTGCTAACCACATCTTCCACTTGCTGTGTGTCTGACAAAGGGAATAAAACCACATTAATGTACGTTCCAAAACAGCAAGAGGTCCCTACAACGAGCTCTCATACTACCAGCACTGTCCAAGGTGAAAATTTTAAAATTTTTGGTAGATTGCAGTTATGTAAATGCCATCACGGGAACACATTTTCAGTGTCTGCATTGTGCTCCTCTCAGTGTCTGTTTTATTTACATTAATTCTAAAATTTGTAAGTGGTGCAACATTTAAGGCCCAGGAGAGCAGAGTTACAGTTCTCGCCACATAGGCATAATAGTTTGAAGATTATTAAGTGTGACAAGGGTACTATGACATACATGCAAAGTATTATGGCTGCAGGAAGAACCTTAAACTGATGTATATGTTTTGTACAATCTTCTCATTGTTTTGTTTAGCTGTTGCTTCTGAACAATAGAAAAAATATATCATTTCCTAATGAACACAGCAGCCTGCTCAATTACTGAGCTTCCAGTCCTCAGGTGTATGTATAGGAATGGATTTTCCCTGGATTTTCCAAACAAATTTATCTCAGAGTAATACTGAGAACAGATATGATATACGGCAGAATGAAAGAAATCAAAAGTCATTTAAAAATGTTACAAGCTATTTCATTCAGTAACAGAAGCTGGGTTTTTAAGTGTTTATCTCCTTTAAGTTTCCTTGGAAAAAGAGCAGATAAGTAAGCGTGTCTCCTCAGTGTTAGCAAAACAGGGCAGCAACAAAGTCAACACATTCCATCCAGGATCAACAAAAATAGCTTTGGATGCTTGAGATGTTGCAGATTAGAGGAAGATAACCAAACCAATACTGGGTTATATATTCCAATACTGGAAGAGCTACCCCAAAATCCAATTGCAGGCCTGAAAATATTGATGTCCAAAATATTTAAGAGTCACTAAGTGACTGTGTGCCTGATAAGCCTTTCATTATCCACTTTGATTTTAAAGTGCCCGTCAGCTCACCTTCTGTACTGCCTCTTCCCAAAGCCTCACAGGTACGGGAGGACACAGAAAAGACTCAAAATGAGCTCTGCCCTCTTTTGCCAGAAAGCAGCAAATCTTCTTTTGTCTAGTAAAACATCAGTGCTGACAGTGCAGTTGCTGTGCATCAGTCCCAGCAGTGGCATGGCCATGGGATGGCATCTGCTCCCTCAGGAGAGAGCGGCAGCACGAGAGGAGGTCTGGTACGCCATACGGGATCAGCCTGGCCAGGGATGGATCCTCCATGCACCCACCGAATGTCAGCAGTCCCTTGATCAAAATGTGAGCTAGCATTGTGAAACTGGGAGATCAGTCACCTGAAAGCCTCCCATGGTACCAAACAGTACTAAAGGAAGACATTTCAATGTATGAATAACTCAAGGGCACGTATCTAAACCACGTCAAAGGATTTCTGTCTAACTCGTTCTCCGAGCCCCAGTACTGCAGGTTTTCCCAACAGCCTTCTATTGTGCCACCTCCCTGAAAGTTCAGACATTTCCCTACTTCCTAGCTTAAATCTTTGTCCAATGTCTTCTTGCATTCCTGAGATCATAGAGGAAAGCTGACTGTCATGCCTTTTAAAGTAACCTTTTATACATCAGGTGACTTGCATTTCCTTCTGTATTTTAGGCTAAATAAATCAATTAATTCCATCTTCCATTACAGCTTACGTTTGCTACGCCTCCTATTCTTGTCACTCCCCTCTGGGCTCTTTCCCTTCTGCCTACATCTTTCCTACAGAGCGTGCTTCCAATTTCAGTCACAGTATTTAAAGCCTTACTGAAGTCAGGCCGTATCATGTATTTTGCCACATGTAAGAGCAAGGCAGGCTCCTGTTTTTATGTGGCATCTCAAACCAGTGAGGTTAACCCAGCTCATCCAGAGATGGCATATCTCTGCTAGCAGCAGCCCTTTCTGAGACTCTTACACAAACGGACGGAAGCTGCATGTGGCTCCACCAACTATTTTTACTTTAGAGGTTTCCCTAAAAATAGAAAATATGCTTAGCTTTGAAAAAGAGGGCAGATCACATATTTTGGGTTTGTGAGCCCAACTCTTTCAAAAACAGAGGCAGCACTGGTTCAAGCCTCTTTGACTTCTGTACTCATTTTGTTACTGGAAAGCATGGTTTACAGCTGACATGTCCCTAAGTTTTATTACCACATATGCAGGGGCCACCTATACACTGTGCATTCATAGTTCAGAAAAAACGAGGCAAACAAATGCTGCAGGAGAAATAAACGGAGCTCAGCTTCTCTAATGGGTACCTAAGATTTGTGGTACGGTGCTCAAGATCTCTCTCAAGCCAAAGAGCTGTGAGGGATGATCCATCTTCCTGCCTCAACCATCGGATTATTAAAACAAACCAATAAACAAAACAAACAAAAAGCCACAGTGCTTTAGTACAAACACAAGATTATAATGTAAAAATCTGTGTGTTCCATGACTCACAGCCCAACAGGTCTTCCTAAAATTAACAAAAATCACATGCAACCAAAGCATGCACTCTTACATCATCTTCAATTTTCCTAATGCTAATCAAAACCAGCTTTCAATTCTGCAATTTGACTTTCAGCCGTTTGCAGATGCCAAGTTTTAACACATACTCTATTTTCTTTTCAAGCCAGGAAAGTACAATGATAATAAAAGCACCTCTAAAATTTAAAAGAGTTTTCCCATCCCAGGAATGTTCAGAAAATTATGTACTGCCACGTTACTACCAAGAGGTGCAACACTGCCAAACATGAAAGCTATCTGCCTGAGTCAGAAGCATACTCCAATGCACACTTCACAGGAATGGTACTGAAAAGTAGGAGAAAACAAGAGTTTAGTATGAAAATAGTCCCATTTTTCACTACAGTTGTTGCAGTACTATCAGTTGCTTCCCTACATTTAATTAACTTCTTGCTTAATCTCAATGTGATGAGAACTTTAATTCCAGCCATATACTACATCAGTGATCCTAACAGCAAAAATAGATTTTATTAAAATCACCGAAGCCCCACAGTCCCTCTGCCTTTTTATAACAGTATGAGCCACATAAAAGCAGAGCAGCTGCAACAGGTGAAGAACCTTCCCTGATTGCTGCTAAGAACATTAACAACCAACATCTACTTTGAAATCACAATGTGAGTATGCTGTAATCAATATTTCTTGCTTGTTCATGTCTCTGGCAAAGCAAAAAGAAGTCAAGACATGACTATCAGGGCTCTACAATCCAATATATAGGGGTTCTGCCAAACACCACAGTAGGTTTTCTGTTCTGTATGATGAACTCGCAACTTCTGAACAACCCTCAGCAGAAATGATGTATAATCCTTCCTTGGCCTTTCTTTAGGAAGGGAAGCCTTGGACAAAGGGACATGCTGCAAACTGCCAAGAAAAGACAAGAATTCATACCTCAAGACCCAGCAAGCAGCACACGTGGCCTTCAAGAGGCAAGCTTATCAGTCCCAGTGAATGGATCACGCAACTTTTACTAAGACATTTAAAACGGCATCCTTTCTAAGCTTGGAGCTTAGCAACCAATTCTGACAACATTCACCCCAAACTTCTCAACCTGAAGGACTGCAGGAGCAGTTTTGAAATGCAGAGACATGGACCTCGTGTCAGGATCGCCTTCCTCCCTGCCAGAGGAACGCGGGGCGGCTCTCACTGTCTGCTGGTGGAGAGCGCAGCCTCTCCCTCTGCTGAGGCTACTGCACGCGATGAGGCAGGTCCCTGAGGAATCACACGCTTAGAAACGTTGCTAACAGTTTTTGGGGCTCTTTGTGATACTGCTTGGTACATTCCAAACGTCTGGGAAAGGCAAGCAGGGAAAGAGAGCCAAGAGGGAAGGTGGGCAAACAACCAGCCACAGGACGGGCACGGAGGCCAGCACAAGGAGCCACAGCTGCGTATGGGCAGGATTTCCAAAATAACCTTCAGAGGAGAAAGGAAGGGCACACAGCAGATGGGGGAGCACAGGAGGCCCATTTTGTGATGTTTACGCCCCACGTAAGCATCAGAGATCAGCTGAGTGCAACGAGCAGAAGGAAACACGCTCCTTTCAGCCAAGGCTCCTCTATCCATATCTTCCAAATGAAAGGCGGGCAGTCACACACTGCCTCAAACTTGCAGCTATAAATAAGCGGGTAGTAACATGGCACTGTCCTATTAACGGTCCAGGATCATTAAAGCCTTTCTGGTACTATGAATATTTGATGCCTCAGTGTTGCCAGGGCTGGCTCTTCTGCCTCGGAGTGGCCTCCTGTGAAAGTACCTGTATGGAGGAGCTTGCGTCAAACCTCAAAGCTGCTATACCATGAGACTTCCATGGTTTCTCTCCTCCAGCCCATCGACATGCTTTCCTCCTGCTCAGGCAGCGCCAAGGGCTGTGACTACTCCAGCCTCTCACCCTGGACCCAGAGCACAGCTATAACCCTCGTCCGTTCGCTTCCAGAAGGGCACGTTAACTTGTTAACTCAATATGAGTTATATGAAGGCTCACCGTGTTATCAAGGATTATCTGGGAAGACAAACACTTAGATGATTAGGTGGTCTCCTCCTAATCCTCAAATCCAGAGTTTAGTTTAAGCCCCAAATTCCTGAGGCTTAAAATCACTCCCAATTAATTTTAGCTGCATCACTGCGAGCTTGCTGGGTAAGCAAATTTTTGTCTCCACAGGCTCCCGAGGCACCCAGGGGAGCTGTACCGATGCTCAGCATATGCTCTCTTGGACCAAGCAGAAACTCTGGCCAATATTAATAGTGGCTAATAATGCTCGTGCAGAGACTTTTTTCAGTGCAGAAAGGCATTTACCTTGGTAGGTCCTTCTCTCCTTAAGACTGCAGTTGCACACTCAGTTTATGGCCATTTTACTGAGGTATGCCACCAGGAGGGTCCCAGCCATGTACTTTCAGTATGCTCCTGCAGGTATAGGACCTGTCTGGCCCTGTAAGGAGTCCTTTCAACTCACTGATCTGCCTGAAAATGAGCTTTTGCCTAAGCCAAACACACCAGGAAAGTGATACATCCGAGGGAAACATTTTCTCTCTCAGTTCCCACCTCAAAGCTTGCTTCTGTGAAAAGCTGCAGAACATCAGTGGCTCTCCTCTGTACCCACTCCTACCTCATCAGCTGTCATTTACTTATGTACAAATGCTGCTGTGAGAAGAACAACGATGCCTCTACTGTAACTAGTTCATGGCTTTGCGTTCACATCATTTCCTTCACTTTACTCACATTCTCTAGCTACCTTTGCTAAGTCTTCCAATTTATGCAACTCATGTCTTTGCATGATTATGAACAGTGCCCATGACCATGGCTGCAAGGAAGGTTCCAGAAGAGAACCCATACATTCCAGAAGTAAGTCCTGCCTGCCAAGCACTCAGTAAACACGACTTCCCGAATGACTTCTGAAAGCAAGTTTCACATTTGCTAAAAGACAAAAGGATCTCTCAGACGTCTTATTTAAAATTATTTAGTATCTAAGTATCGATTAAAACATTTTAGAATGACTGCTTATTTTGCACAAAACCCAGAATACAGCAAATAATTTTAAGACAAGAAAAATAATATAACAAATACCATAATTAAATTCTACATGCCGTACTCTCCCTCTTGTTATATTTGGTCTAAGCTATCAGCCTACTGTAAAAGCCAGCCAAGAATTCTTCAAACCCTGCCAGAGCCAGAAATACTAGCCAAGAAATATTTGTCATGTCACAGCTCAGTTTCCAAAAAGTAAGAAGCTGGACTTCCACAGCCAGGAAAATATAAGGTGCAAAAGGACAATAAAAAATGGACTTACTTAATATTGTTGGAATGCATCAGATCAAATGAATCCAAGTGCTCATAATCCACTAGGACTGTGGCATGACATATATACTTCATTTAGAGTCTTTGGTCCCCATGAGTCAAATTAGTCTGAAAGATTCAGCCACGCAACTGCTGGATGTTATTCAATTAGCATGAGGCAATCATTTCCAGCACTGAGCAAACAAGGCAGCCTTCTCCTTTAGAGAGCTAGACTGTTTTACCTTGGATTAAATTTATTGATTTTTCTACTTTGTATATAGAACAGCGTTGTCAGGCAATTTCAGATGAATTCACTGACCACAGTATTAATGGATTTTGCTAATTTTTTCAAAGCACTCATAAAATACAAAACAACAGTGACTTACAATTAGGTGTCACAGCACAGGCAGCTTCTGAAATAAATAAATCTCCGAGATAAATGTGTTGCCACAGATATGTCCCTAAGAAGTTTGGTTTTTGTATTTACTTACTGATTGGAGTACCTGCAGGCACAGACAGTCCTGCTCATCTCAGTGAGCCTACGTAATGCAGCAAGCCCCGCTCCCAGGAAAAGGGTACCAGGAAGAGCAAGCATCTCCCAGAAAGACCATACGTACCTCTGCTGTTTTATTCAGGACTCAGACCTTCACTAATCATAGTCATCATGGTCAAGCTGAGATGTTGTGTACACTAGGAACAAAAACTAATTCTTTATCTTGGATCAGTGGCAGGTGTGCATTTGCCCAGTCTAAAAACCAGTACACCTGCTATAAGTTCGTGTTTTTCACCCAACTTGCTTGCAAGTGGCCGTAATGCTCACCCATCTAGCGTATTTACCTATTCACAGTGAAAAAATGCCCAGAAGACACTCTCTTATTGGAATCAGGAGGATCCTTCAGAGGAGATCAAGTATAAAGACTTGATTCTGAAAGAAAGGTTAAGCAGGAATTTTGCGTTATCTCAAAGAAGACAAGGAAACACTTTTTAAGCTCAGTTTTGACATAATCTAATGATAAAGTACACTACTTACACAGCTGTGCTAATTGATCAGACTGAGTGAATCTGAGCTTTGACTAATACTGAAGTGTTGTGTAATGGAAGCAGTCAGCGCCCTTCATGTCACGGCAATAAACTCGCTCCTAAAATTCACCCTTGGGCTTTCAATTATGCTTCACAATGTAAGCTTCTATTTTAAAGCAAGCATCCATCTTGTGGTATTACCATTTTTAGACAAAATACAACGGCAAGATGTTGTGAAGTAGCAATACTTGAAACATAGTTAAAAAAACAAAAAACAAAAAACAAAAAACTCATATTTATGTAAATACCGTTTTTCAGTTCTATTGGTTGCAACAAACATGTGATACCCCTTGATTTTCATAAGGCTTTTGTCACCATCTCTCCTGACTTTTTCATAAACAAGTTTGGAAAACCAGGTCTGTTTTTCTAGACGTGCTAGAAGACAGCACTGCAGGGTAAGTGCAACGCTGGCTGGGAAGCCACGCGCCAGGTAGTTTGCAGTTGAACACTGTCAAAATGGAGGAATGTATTGGATAGGCTTTTGTTGGTGTCTGTCCAGGAGCTGAATTTTCATTAGGGACTGGGATGATGAATAACAATGAACTAGAGGCTACGTCAGCTTTCCAAAACCACAAAGAGCATCAAGCCAGAAGGACTGAATTTTGCAGGTTTCCAAGTTATTCTGGCAACTTGGAAGGATGTACTGAAAGAGACAGGAGATGATGCAAACAGGGGCCTAAGTGCAAGGTATTACATTTCCGCAGGAATAATCAACTGGATGTATACTAAATGGAAGCCCCAACTTAAATAGCTGTTTGCTGAACAGGATCCAGGAGCCTGCTGGACACGAGCTATCTTTATCTTGCTCTTGTTAAAAGGTCCAACATTGTACTGACATATGTAAGGGCCGCAATGGGCTGCAGAACACATCACCTCCTTCAGCTCCATGCTCTGAAGTCTAGGAGAACCACAAAATGACTGGAGCTCCCTCCACAAAACGGGACCATCACGAAAGCTCTGCATGAACAAGAGCTGCCCAACCTAAAGGGTGACAGAAGCAAGTCACACCAAACTTCAAGAACATCATGCTGCTCTGAAGCAGGCCATTCACACCCCCAAGGCCCCCGCCAACCACGACGCACAACCTGCCCACCGGCGTGGAGGCTGGAATGGCAGTGCTGTTAGCAATTGCCCAACGTTTGCTAGAGGTGTTCTGCTGCAGCCCTTGCTTTGCAGCCTCCTTGCCTGCCCTGTCCTTGCAGCTACCAGGCCTCTCCACCAGCCCCTGTGTGTGCCCCAGTGACTGATCCTGACAACTCCTCTCCTTGCACGAGGCACTGGGCTTGAAGCACGAGCAGAAAAACTGTTCACTATCCCCCACCCCAATGTTAAGTTCCTCTACACTCAATTAATCACAAGAACTTCTGGCAGCCCACAATTTGCCAGCAAGATGCGCCACAGTAATAAGTGATTTCACATTCCGCTTTTGAAGACAAGCTATTAAATTCGCATACTGTAGTACTTTAATCAAGAACAGTTAATTAAGCTGTTCCCTTGATACAAATTTTTATCATTCTGCACCAGCCATACATCGCTTTTATAGAACTCAGACTGTGGCCACGATGTGCGTTTGCAATCTGTCTTTCCAAATTACTCTGTCAGCATTTGTAAACTCAGAGCTGATCCAATGCATTTTGTCTCACTTGCAGCTGGGCCACAAGTTCAGGGAGACGGAGGGCTGGAGCACCGCTTCACAGAAGGGTTTCAGTGAAAAGCTGAATGACAAATCCCACTGCAGTTCATCACCCAACATGATGCCAAAGGCTTCGTTATTACTTTAGTGCTTTGCATTTACATGACTTAAGTTAAGTCAGCTTTATGGCCTACGCTGCCGTGTTAAAACCAAGTTCAATAACTTAAATGCAGACAGTAATCATCATACATAATCAATGACTCCTAAGTACGGGCCTTAAGACCAGGGAGATCTATAGCGTCAGATTATTAAAAACATGAACATCTGAGAAGAACCTACAGTCTAAATTTAAAACAAAATTAAGAGCTAAATTAAGCAAAAATCCCCAATGATTTTCTATTGCATTTCCTGAACTCCATTTCCCGAACAGGCTAGCACAATGCTTTTCTAGAAAAAAAAGAACAGAAACAGCAGCCACAGGAACTAGATTTGAATCTTTTCTGTTTCAAGGCACTCACAGAAGTAGGGTATGAAAAAAATGACATCACTATTTGGCTGCATGACTTAATCATAAGAAAAGAGCTTTTTAAAGTAGAAAAGAAAACAAAATGGAAACTTGGACAAGCTTTCCAAACCAGTAAAGGATTCCCAACAGGGAACATTCTGATATCATACTGTGAGAATCTGCTAAAATTTACCCCCAGGAAAATAAGCAGCACAGAAGACAGAGAAGACATAGAGAAGACATGTTGTTTCATCTGGACTTTTGTGATTGTATACCAAGACAAAACAAGCCTTTCATATACCCATTTAATCATTTTTACCTTGGTTTTCTCAAAATTGAACAAATGAGGTTGATGTAAAGTGGGTATTTTCACTCTAAGACTACTTTATGGACCCTGATCGAGATCTACTTCCTTCCTCCTCTAAGGAAATGCAGACATGGCATTAATAACACTTAGATTTAATAGGTGCACAAGCCAAAGCTCAGGCTACAGGCTCGGAGGCAGGAGGCTGGCACAGCAAACAGGGTGGTCTAACAGGGGACCCACTGGACCCACGTCTCCACTGGGACTCCACTGAGCTGACCTGGAAGAGCCCCTACATACAGAGACAAAAGGAGGAACACATAAGGACACCTTATTAGGCCACTTATTATTTAAATGAAGGTAGAAAAATAATCCATGTTGTGTTTTATTTAAGAGGAAAAACAAGTACAGCCAGAAGAACAGCTTCCAAAATGCTACTGGGCCCAAGATGAATATGCGAGTCCACTTGGTTGAGCCTTTGAATGGGCCGGCAGTGCATAGGCCTTTTATCTGTTTTTCCCATTTAACAGTTAGATTTGTTTAAATAAACACATAAATGTGGTTATTTACATATAAAGATAGAATGGTATTTTACGGATTTGAAGTAGAGGAAAATTATTTCATGGTAATTGTAAAATGAAAGCATGCCAAACTTTAAAGAAACATGTTCTAACACTGAGAAACTTTTATAATTAATCCTTGCCTTAGATCATCTCAGAAAGAGTTATGAGTCTAATTAACATTAGCTGAGAAATTGCTCATGTTCCTGAAATTGTTGAAACTAGACACTCACTAGCAGACAACCCGCATCCCTGCTGCCCCATGACCAATTTACAGCTGAGCCCTGACTCACCCCACTAAGTCCGAAAATATTTCTCAGCATTAGCCATGGCTTGCTGCAGACACAGCCTAACGAAGGGACAGTCAGGGGGAAAAACTCCACATGTCTACAGCACAGATATAGACAACAATTGCTAAAACATTTATTTATTTATTTATTAAAATATATAAAAAAGAGCACCAGGGCTATTCTTAGAGGACCTGTCGTGGGCAGGCTGCAGCTAGCAAATTCTTGGCCAGTGGCCAGCCCTGCCTGGGATTGCTGCAAGGCTGAGCAATGCTAGCTGCTGTGGTGCCGCAGCGTAAGCTCAGTAAAAGAGTTCTGCTTCTTTTGTTTTGTTGCTTTTTTTTTTTTTTTTTATTTTTTTGCGAACAAACCGTTTTTTGGAAAGAGGTGCCGCCATCTCCTCACATCTCCGTCAGCAATTCCCTGGCGCGGCTGCCGTCCTGTTTCCTCGCTAAATGTTTTCACCAGGAAGGAAATCAGTGTAAGCATTAACTCAGTGTTCCCATGCAGATGTTAATCTTTTGGCTGGGCAGGATGGAGTGACTTACGGGGATGGGAGCACCAAATCCCATGAATACACAAGCTGCTAAATTTCTGCATCCAGCCAAGGCCTTATAAAAAATAAAGCATAATTTGCCTTTGACTCCTAAAAACTATGAAATGACTCCAGTAAAGCCAGTCATTTCAGAGCCCAGTCACCTGAAAGGTCTGAGGATTTTCCATGTGTAACTCAGGAAGACCTGCTAATGCAACAAAGCACTGTGTGCTCCCCAGGTCTAAGAAGAGGGAGATCCAGAAAACAGGCAGCATTTTACTGGCAGAAGGATATTCCAAGCATCTCTCAAATCCTGAAACCATCCTCCTGCTGCCACTACCTGTCCCTTTGACAGTCTCCTCTCCATCACAGCAACCTCCTTTCTCCAAATGGCTAAAGGAAAGAAAAGCAGGGAAAAAAGCAGCTTGGCAGGCGTGATCCCTCCTGTTCTCCTCCAAATTGTCCCCCACGTTGCGGGGTTGTACATCCAGACACCGGGGGAAGGAGGGCAGTGCACCAAGCTCTGCTGTATCTGTGCCCTCACTCTCTCCAAAGTTTGCCTTTGATTTTATACCTTGGGAATTGGAAACTCACCCCCGAGCTGCTTCCCTGGAAGCACATGCAAACCTGCACTTTTATTACATTTTGAAATTGTTTGGAAGAACTGGTAGTGTATGGGCTTCTAGGGGTCAGGCTCCTTTATGCTGTGTTCACAGGCAGAGAAGCTGATTTCTGATTCCTGACTACTGCCTTCAGGTGCTGCTGCAATACAAACTGCATTTGCTATTTAAACATATACATACACACAAATAGAATATTATTACATTATTAAAATCATTGGTTTTGAGTTCCCATGCATAGACTATCAGGCAGCTTGTTTATTTACCTAAAGCTGCCTGCCTTTGATGGTATCCCACGGAAAGATTACGTTTCAGATAAAGTAGTGAGAAGAAGCACGCAGCAAGCAGGGTGAGCGCAGAGTGGGGGAGATGAAAACGGAGCACCATAGAGCTGTATTGGAACTCGAACACGTTTTCTTGCAGGAGCAATGAGCAAATAATTTTAAGCCAAAACAGGTGAGAACAAACTTGGTAAGCTGTGTATTAGCTTAGTTCACTGTTGCCTTGCTAAGTTAGTAACTTACACCAGAAAGTACTCGTGTAGGAGCACTCATAGGAGCTGCATTTTACAACGTGCCCATGTATAACCCCAAACTGCATCATCCTCTCTACACACAACAGCCTGAATTATCTGCCCAGCATTTCCTTAGTATCAAAAGTGTTTGCTTTTACAAGAATGTATTTCACCATTTTTTTCTTGACTTTTTTTTTTTCCTTTTTACTGAAAAACCCCTAAGCCCTCAAAGGTTATCATCCTATAGAGATTCCCCTCTTCCCAATCCAGTGTTTTCCTCCTCTGCCATGCCGTGCCACCCTGCCCACTGGTTGAAAGGCAGAACCCCCCAACACATATCTTCCTAAGCCTGAGCCCCAGCAGCAGTACAGCTAGCTTGGTTTGGTTACCCACCAAAGCAAAGAGATGCAACTGAAGGTAAACACAATGGCTGGGGCAGTGAAAAATGTTCCTGCTCAGCATGAGCGTACATTTGCCTGTCAGGTGCAGTGGAAAACATTTGCTCATGGCAAAAGCTGTGAATGTTTAAAACATACACAACATCACTTCATCCTCATTCAGTGCAATAGGCATTATCTTTTTGAAGATTAGTTGAATAATTAGCGTTCTCCTGCAACAAATTGTATTCCTGCAAGCACTCCTCACTCTTGGAACTTCCACTGTAGACTGCTTTTCTTACCAAAAAACCCAGAAGAGTGGAAAGGGAGCAAACCAAAAATAATTTGGGTGATGAAGGAAGCCTCGTGAGGTCTGGATATCGGAAAACACTTGCATCGTTTTCCTAAAAAAGGAGATAAAACACAAGTGTTTCAAAAGTATCATGGTGCAAAGCGGATGGGGACCTTCTGTTGTTCTAGTCTCTTAACACAGGAGCAATGGCATTGTTACAGAAAGCACAAATTCAAAACTGAAGATGCCCATTTGAAAAAAAAGGTGTTAGATTTTTTTTCCCAAATAACTGCTCTCTCGATTATGGATCTCATTGCTGTAATGTACTGTTAGTGATGAAAGCTCTGACCTGCCTGGCTGACGGCTCTCCATTGCTAGGGCCAGAAGGGCCACCCCAAGGGAGAAGCCGAGCACGGACACCTGAGAACAGCCCCGTCCCTGATCGGTGCAGGCAAACAGGCTCTCAACAACGTCAAAAGCACCACAACAAAACTGGTCTTCAAGGCCCACAAGAGGACGAGTGTGCTTGGCTACGCCATGCAGATTTACCGCTGAATGCAACACTGACTCGTGGGATGCTGCCTTTGCTGGATGAAACCCCCACATGTTCCTACCCATGACTGTTACGGTGCACGTCCCGTAATCACGTGCCATCCTTCTACCTCAGGGTGCCTTGCGGCTTATGGGAAGGGTGCTGCTGCTCAACCACTGCCAGCAGGTGAGCTGAGGGCTGCAGAGGGACTCTCTGGAGCTCTGGACTGCACTTACCCCAGCAGCTCTGCCGGACCCAGAAGACACCACGGTTCTTGCCTGTGACTCTAGATGCATTAAATTCTTCCCGAGAGAGACATCTAACAGGGATGTGAGGTCCACTTCACACTAGAGAGCTGTCCAGTGTCATCTGCTTCGCTCTATTTTCAGATAAAACTAGCTGTCAAACTCAGAAGACAGCATAAGCAATCTCTTCTCTAAAAACTCAAACAAACCCCATCCTTTCGCGATGGTCCATCCTCGCCTCTAAATCTGAGCTCAGTATCTCTGTGAAGCCATCATAATGCAGTGTGAACAACCTGAGCTCCCAGCTACTGGAAAACACTTTAAAGATGCATTACAGGACAGAAGATCGAGGCGATGACACTAGTCAGAGAAACACAGGATAAAAGTAAAAGGAGGAAAAACACAGAGAGAAGGAAAGCTCTGTCAAAAGTGGTCATTTTTGCTTCAAAGCAAAATTAATATATTCAATTTCAAGTTTGAATCTAAAAAGCCCATGCCATCTCTCAGCTCCCTGAAACTTTCTTTTCCAGGTGTGGTATGGTATTCAAACTAAAATTTAAAGATTACTAAGGTTGCATGGTTAGGTATCTAATGAAGCATCGATGTATACGTTTCCCCATTGTCTCCACGTACTTAAACAGCATTAAATCAGCATCTCACCAGATACAGAAATCCTGGGCCTGTATTTTCCTCCACAACTGCCTCAGCTGGAGGCGTGTTATGCCTGAACAGAAAGTTTGAGCAAACCTGCATAACACTCATTGTGAATTTCCCGTGTGTCTTGGGCTAGCAGAAGGCACAGCTGCTAACATTGCCTCAGTGCCGGGACTTGCCAGCTGTATTCTCCACTAGTGACTTTTTATGATTTTAGGCATTTCTGTGTGCTTGTTTCTGCCTGGTCTTGTCTTACCCTCTGTTCCAAACCAGCAGAATTAGTAATTAATGCTTATCAGGCAATCACTGAAAAGCTAGTACCAAAACAGAGGACGTGGAGAACTTCTATTGCTGACAGCTTTCAAAATCTTATTGCTCATCTCTCTTAAAGCTTCAGTTCTTCAAGTTATGTGTAGAGACTCTGAAGCTTTCAAAGAAAAAGAACCTCAGCTCTAAAAATAAACAAACAAACAGAAAAAAGAGGGGTTAGCTCTTATGATCATGGAAGACACGCTGGAACCAAAGGCTTCCAGAGTTTTGTATGATGCTTTTAAATAGCAAACTTCATATATCATCTATATATTTTGGTCAGCTGACTCATCTCCAAATGACTGGTGTTGGCCGCACTGCGACGCAGGCAGGCTTGCCGCAAAGTGCACAGACAGCTGTTGCAGAGAGTAGTATGCATTTCTACACCTCCTCCTGGAGATTATCATTACATTTGTGTGTTCAAAATATACACGCCATATCCACAGCCTTGATACAGTAGTTTGTCTCCAGCACAAGGACAACGATAATGAAAGGACAGGAGAAACAGGCACATCCTTGGTGCTGCTGGTGGGCCAGGATGCTCCAGGCTACAGATAAATGTCACCGTGCCCACTTGCTGCCGCTGCCAGAGCTCACCGCAGCAGACATCCTGTTTGGGCTTCAGGCACTGATGTTTACAAGTCCTGGACAAGGTGGTCATCCACATGGACATGTTTCAGCCAAAGAGCTGCAGCTCTTCAGCCCTTCAGCTGAGCTCCCAGGTCAGACTCCCATGAGAAGGGACTTCTTGGCCAAGATGACTTCTGGTGAGTGCAGCCAATTGCTCCAGCCGGCTAACAGCTCTGTGCCCATCTGCCCTCAGAAAGGCATCGCCTTCCCCAGAGCAGGAAAACCCATCCTTGGCAGGAACCCACCCACTGAAATAACACAAATATGGAAAAACACAACCCATATAGAAAATAATCAACTCCCGCAACTGATGTGAACGTTTCTATTCACACTCCTCCACAGCTGGTCCTGAAACCGCTCTCCTTCCTGACACCTGCCCAAGGCTGCGCATAATGGCCAGGGCAGCTGGGGCACCCAGACTGTTTGTCTTTAGAACAAGCCTTTCACAAGTGATTTTTGTATTTCAGGGCATTATAAAATAAAAAGGAGATAAAAGTTTCACTAGGTAAGTATCTCCTCTTTTCTTACCTAGATGTTTGAACTAGAGTGGTCTAAAATGCTGAAAATATGAAGTGGATCATGGCCATTAGTTGTTTGGTTTCTCTTGCTGTCTTTTACTTGATTTTTTTTTAACTACTTTATTTTCAAATGGCTATGGAAAATGCTGCAGGAAATAATGGTGTATGGATCACAAACAGAGCTGGAGATTTATATTTGACCCAGCTAGAGCAAAACATACACTAGGGCATTAGACCTTGACTAACACATTTTTTTTCCCGGCAAACATTAGTAAAACTGCAATTACACGTTGCTTCTGGACACTGTTACTTTAATATGCTTAGAAAGAAATACCATTACATTTTTTAAGCTTTCTACTTTAAAATCACGTTCTGAATATGTTTCATTCTACCTCTCAACAGAGCACTCTGCAGGTTTACTTACTGGAGGGTAGAGACTGAAATAGACTAGTCTGAAGCAACGTATCTGGATGATATTTAGCTTTTACATTATTTCTGACTTGCTAAAATATTAATAGTATCCACTTGATTTCTAGATTTTCAGAAGTTAGGTACTAGAGGAAAAATTAATACTTCTTACATCAAATTTATTATGGGATCCAGAGGAAAAAGAATATTAATACTTAGTGCAATCATTTACTTTGATCTCTATATAATATGCAGTGACCCGTAAGTGAAATGGGATAAGTGACATAAATTCATTATGAGGAACCATTCTTTGAAGGATATCACTGCAAATTTTAACTGAAATAGGCATTATGGAAAAAAGCTAATTGCATGGTGTTTAAAATAACAGGCTCTAGTAACAATATCCTTTCTGTGCACTTCTAAATCAGCTTCAAATGCGTTTCTTCCAAAAATATTGGGAGAGGCTGACTCATTAAAACTGAAATGTGTAATTACTTTCTTCTTTAGTACCAATAGTGCAGCACTCATTTAGAGTTCCAAACTCTGAAAAAGTCTGAAGGGTGATTTCAAGATTTTAATTTCCCTGGGGAAAACAGAAGGCAGAATGGGAGCACGTGCAGCACAAAATGCCCCAGTCCAGACTCTACCAATGAAGACTGCAGAAAAACATATCCAATAAGCAACTATGTACTCCCACAGGAATTTAGGGGGTATCACCTCATAAAAGTGAAAAGGAAAAATTCCTCTTGCTTGGTGGTGCATATCACTTGCTTTGTCCAGGTACTGCTCAGAGTGGCTCTGCCTGAAGGAAAGGACACTGCTTGGCAAATGCTGCCTCCTTTATCCTAGTGTGAACCCTGCCACCTACAGCAGAAAAGAGCTTGGATTTATGCTCATCACTCCGTCATTTAGTTACTTTTAAATTTTAATCCGTGCCTTTCATTTACTTATTTTGTAGCAGCTTCTTTTGTTCTGTGTTTTTTTTCCTTAAACTCAAGGCAGGAAGAGTCCAGATGGAAGCACCTCCAAGCAGCCTGCTTGACCTGTTTGCACAGACTTCCCTTGGGATAGGAGGATTTGGCTGCAGTAGCAGCCAGGCAAAGTGGATGTCTCTACTTGTGGGAAAACGAGGGGGGGGGAGAGTAGCCCTGTTTTGTAGCCCTCATCTTCCCTGCTCTCTTTTCCAGCTCCCAGGATATAGGAGATGCTGACAAAGCAATGGTGAGTGGTATAGCAGCCTGTTAGCAACCCTGCCATGTTACCAAGTCATCCAGCACTACCCACTTTTATTATTAATATGCCTCAGGAACAAAAAAAAAATAATAAAATTTCATTTCCCTTCCCCCCCACCCTCACCAACCCAAGCTGTACTCTGCAGTCTGCTTGTGCAATTCACTCGCTGCCCAGCTCTCAACTCGATAGCCACAAACAACTTCAGGAGTTTTGTTGAACTGAGGTTTTACATCCGCAAACAGGAGAAGGGAAAATAGGGCAGCAAGAGGCAGAGCGGTTTAGCAGCCTCTCCTGTCCTGGCAGACAGACACCGAGAATCCATCCCTGGCAGCAGACAACGAACCAAGCCCACACAACTGCCTTCACCAGCACAGAACGACGGGGTCTCCTGTGGCCAAGTGACCTGGGGCTTAACACAGGGCCCAAATCTTCAGGGCAGATGAAATTTAAAAACAAACAAACAAAAAATCCTCTTCTTGCTAAGGATGGGGGGCTATGGTCCTGGGCGTTTCTGGTTTCCTTCCCCTGACAGGCAGAGCGTGAGCAAATTCCACCCTGAAAAAGTGTACTTCGAACTGCTCTTGTTGTAAAGTGGCTTAAAATAAATTATTAGGAAAATAACAGTTTGAAATCTTAATGCTACAGTATACATTAATATGATACTACCTTTCATTTCTACAAAGCTCTTTACCAATGTACTAAAACATCACCATGATTAACATATACACTTCGACATTTAAATCACACAAATTCAAAGCTTCTCTAGAAACAATAAGCAGCAGTGGATTTAAACACTTTAAAATACCAAATTAACTGTATTACCATGCTTAAATTTCCAGAGCCATTTGTGGTATTTTACTTTTGTAGAAAGGAAAACACCAGAAATATCCCCAGTAAATTTAACCACAGAGAGTCATGGTTAGCTTCTTTCTTCTACGTGTATAGACCGGTGATCTTGGCAGTAGAATTAACATGATATTTTCCTAAATCAATCAGAAATTCAGGCATCTGTCCAGATTTGCATCAAACATCACAAAATGTTTACCTGATTGATGGATCTATAATACATATTTTGCATACCTATTTAAATATTGATATTAGACACAGTATTTCATGTGTTACATTTTATATAGTTATTAAAGTTGCTTCATTTATCCTTTTCTGCCAGGCTTTTAATTTCATACACTTCAGCTATCAGTTACTGCTGTCTACTTCTAATGTGTCACTGCAGAAAATGACAACTGCTGTTGAATACAAAACGATGACTACTGAGGTTGTGCAGTATTAAGTACTACCAAGCTGAATGATAAATGCAGAACAGCAGCTGGTTGGAGAAGCTCGAGACATAGGAAGTAACCGTGCGCGCAAAGCTGACAAAAAAATGACATTTGCAGGTAAGTGGAGTGGAAATTTATACTTATTGCAAAAGAAAACACAAAATATTGTTAATATTATTAAAGGCGGAATGAGTGATAGCAAGAAAAACACAAAGAGGTAATTTTCTTCCAGCTCCAGCAGGAATTCATCTCAAGCTCCAACATGCAATTTCACTACTGAGCTCCAGGACGAAACAGAGGATTATGCCCAACTGTTTTGAGGGTTTGGATAACAAAGCATAAAAATTCCAATAGGTAGCCTTTTGCAGCGTTGCAGACCAGAAAATGATTTCCATTAGTAAAAGTTACAAAAACATCCAAGAAGTGAGCTAAAATACAATTCTTTACTGAAAGGGTTGTTAGGCATTGGAATGGGCTGCCCAGGGAAGTGGTGGAGTCACCATCCCTGGAGGTCTTTAAAAGACGTTTAGATGTAGAGCTCAGGGATATGGTTTAGCGGAGGGCTTGTTAGTGTTAGGTCAGAGGATGGACTAGGTGATATTGGAGGTCTCTTCCAATTTAGAGGATTCTGTGATTCTGTGAATAAATATTAAGTTAACCACCTAACGAAAAAAATGTCATATTCTACTTTTTCAGAGGCATCTGTACTATTGCAAACCATCTCAAAGTAAAATTGATACAGCTCATCGAGTTTTGGGCACTGCATGAATACAACACACCTTATCTTACCTTTTTTGGCAGTAAGATTTTACAGTGGAAAACCAACAGCGTTCCAAGGGGATGTAAATGGGGACAAGGAAGTCCTGTGATGAACGTTAAAGAGGATGTTGTGATTGTGCTTTGTATATTGAACATGATGTTAAAGAGCTAAACAGTTAGTCCCTTCTAAACAAAAATTAATAGGTCTTTAGAGAAGGTAAAAAGTTATTACTTATTCCTGCTTGTAGCAGGTATCCTTTAGAACAGATTGAGCCTTTTAAAATACTAATATTACTGATTTTTTGCATTTTAGTTATTCAAAGTGTTTTTCTTCAGTGTTCTTCACCCAGGCATGTGATGTACATTACTAGCCATGATCAGCTTTTGCTTGCTGGTAAAGCAAAATAAATAAATAAATAAAATAAAATAAAAATCCCAGATCTGCTGAGTAAGACACTCATCAGTTGGTAAAAACCTTCAGTTTGGATTACGGCGATCCTAAAAGCCTGCAACCCTTTTCAGTACTGCATAAGCAACCCATCGGGGCTGCCAGTGGGGAAATGCACGCAGCTCAGGAAGATGCTGGAGCTGGAGCTTGCCTCTGGCAAGCAGAGAGACAGTCACCGTCCCCTGGCCCCAGTGGTCCTTGGCCCTGTGAAGCACCACGGGCAGCCCTCCTGTGTCTGGAGACACCAGGACTGAAACCAGGAGCTGAAACATCTGACAGCAAGCACAGAACAGCAAAACCAACCTGGGTAAAGAAGTGAATCATTATTTGACAGAATCTGAAACAAGCTTGTCTTTTCTTATTCTTTTTTTTTTTTTTTTTTTTCCTGCCAAGAGCCTACATTTAAATTCCATGAGGCCTTTCATTCTGCCAGAGAATTTCTTCGCATGGAGCATCTTCTGCTTCGCCTGGCACACTGCCCTAGCACAGCCATTCCTGCTGTCGGTATGTCTTGGAGTAATTGTGCTTTAGTGGCAGCACTGCACCAGTTTTGAGCCCTGATTAACCTGAGGTGGACGCTGAGAAGACAGTGACCAGTGATGGGGCTTTGTTTCTCCCAGAGATACCCACCGTGGTGCCAGCTCCCCACGGACAGCACCTCGTCAAAGAGCCTCAGGTGTAAGGGAAGCAGTTTTATTTTCACCTAAGCACAGATTATTTTTCTTTTCAAGCCAGCCTTTAAAACACTTCAAAAAGGAGGACTGGCAATTCTGAGACATGCTTGTTACAGGGCCAAAAATTTGCTGTCATCCAAACAGCATTCGAATTCAAGGACATTCAAGGACAAAGTACCAGAGGGTATGATAACCCCGAGAGAAGCAGTTCCCAGGGAACCGACTGAAGACTGTAATGACATGAGGGTTATGCATTTCATCCTGGCCCCATCTCTGAAGATGTGAATTAGCAGCCCTGCGACAATAAACAAAACATGGGATTAAGCAATGAGGGAGGAGGGAAAAGGGCTGGATGATTCTCCCACTGCCTTTTCTTGTTCTGACAATTTCTGTTGCCTGGAAATGTCTGATGAGAAGACAGGATTATGTAAGTGCTTGCCAACTTTTCACGTTAAGAAAAGTAAAGCCTGAGTGATGGGTAGCTTAACCCATCCTCTAAGCAGTAAGCTAAACGTGCTTACTTGGGAGAACTCAAACAGTGAAACCCACTTAAAAATCCAGGAACGATGAGGACCTGACAATTCCCAGGATTAAGCTGCATACATTCACAGTCAGTGTAATCTCCTTACAGTGAGATGAGGAAAAGGAAAAAGTCCTTTTGCGTGCAAGAGGGTTTTTGTTTTAATGTATATACAAGCAATCTGATTGAAGGCTTTCTTACATTACTGTTGCTTTTTCTCCCAACAGATATGGCAGACAAGAGAGCTATATTAGCCCTCCAGCCCTACATTAAGTTATACTTTCCACCAATGCCCTGCTCCCATCAAGCATGACCCATCAATAATAAAACAATAAGCACTGTGCTGTAGCAATGTCTCTTGCTAAATTGAATCAGACTAACACTTAAGTGCTGCAAGAATGCAGAAACCAATCAAAGTGCAAAATATCTGTATCTGCTGTGTCACTTCAGCAGACCTATGCTTTCCTGAACTCTTCCTGGTTCTCATGCAAGTGGCATTTTACCTTCTGCCAGTACTCTAAGTGCAGCAGATAATAATAAATAAATAAAATTAATTAAAAAAAAAAAATAATTGCTAGGCCTTTTCTACCTTTATCAAAAATACGTACTGTGATCATTTTTCCTTTTTTTTTTTCCTCTCCTGTTTACCAACAAAGCACTGGGGTCTCTAAAACAAGCAAAAATTCTTGCAGTCCCACTTCTCCCAGTTCTAAACAAATATGCTTAAACTGCAGTAATGCTGAGGGCACTGCGGATGCTGCTAGAAAAGGCGATGGTCTCAGCAGTGTTTCACTAAAATATCCCCAGCATCCTGCTGCGAGCTGAAGGTGTGTCCTCACTGGAATATCAACAATGCAAAACTGCAAGTAGCCAAGGCACACGGAAAGCAAAGCAGAAACAGTGCTGTGTGCTGCTCAACCTTCGCTCCAGACCTAGGCTGGGACAGCACACTGCAAATAAACTCTGCTGTTTAGAGCAGGAAGGCATGTGTGGTTGTTTTGTACTGCAAGCACGTGCATCTAGAAGATGGAAGGAAAGCACATCCAGGTTGCCCACAGCTCTATTACGCTCCTCCACACATCTTCAACAAAAGACAAATTCACGGAGGATTAAATTCACGGTGGATTTTTGTACAGCTGCCCAGCCATAGCAAAAGCAAATCTTGAGCTGGTGATAATGGTCATAGGTCCACTGAATTATGTTCAGGATGCTAATTACATTCCCCCTTTGGTCCTACTGACGGGGGGAGGAAGAAAAACAATCCTAGATGAAGAAAGCTGTGATGAGTGAGGGGAACCAGATCTGAAACTTCACACACAACTATTATCACTGTGAAACGTCCTCAAAAAATTAAACTGTGTGAAGCCCCAGCTAACCAACTACAAAATCTACATTCCTCCAGTTTTAGAATAGACGTGGTGTTTCTCAGAAGTCCCTTCACGTGACTCAGACACAATTTGAGCCACCTCAACAGCACCCCAGCTATTTCCAGCAGCACTGAGAGTTTACCTGAGATTTCCTCCCTGACGGCAGAACTGTGAGCCAGCAAGTTGCTCAAGTCAGGGAAAACACAAAATGTGCACAATGATTTTTGTGACTGCTCTGTTATGAATATATTGCTTTTTCTATCGTGAACTGTGAATTTTAAAATATGTAAAACCACGAGGCACAGAGCAAATAGTGTCTACTTAAGTAGGTCATTTTATTAATGGCAGGGCACTGCTGTTTTACTACCAGCTCGTTTGCAATAGAGACACAGACATTTCAAACCGTGTATATTTATATCTGCAAAGGAGGTGAGTATAATCATGGAAGCACTCCCTCCAAGATCAAGTAGATCCTAATTCAGAAAGACAAGCATGAGAAAAAGTAGTATTTCACACTGTCTATGTGAGCTTCACAGACAGGTATGACATTTTCAGGAAAATCCTCTTGCTGTGTGTAAGCTGCAGTCTCAATGTGCTGCATGTTGCATATTTCATTACAAAAGCAGAGCCATGTTATTTCATTAAAGAAGTGATAAGTTCAATCCTTACCAAGTTTTCTTGGTTCCTGGCTGCTATTTTCTGATCATCTTCTCCCCCATTTTTCATGTATTTGACCTCTTCCACTGGTTTGATCCTATACTCATCTGAGCACCAAGAAAAAAAAAAGAAAAAAAAAGTTTTGAACCAGTGTAGTTCAGCAGCTGGGGAAAAATAAAAAATAAAAATAAAAAAGCAAACTAAACCCAAAACAGCTGACTAGAAAAGACCCTAATTCAACATGGCAACAAAAAACCATAGGTATATAGTTTCAACGGCTTAAATGGGACTGATACCAAGAAATTTGTTCTGGCCTCCAGAAATGGGTGGGCAGCTCTCTCGGCTGGAATAGCCTCAGTACAGTGAACAGTGGGTACTGGGAATATGGCAGGACAAACTCTTTTCAACCTCCCTAGTTTTCTGTATAGTATGTCTTAATACAAGCAAACTCTGCTACTGCAGCCTCCCTAGTTTTTTACTATCAGTAGGCAAGGAAGCAATGTATGGTAGTGACTACGCAGAGGAGGCTGCTCACTTATGTTCTTGGCATTGATAAATCAAGTAATGCTGATGAAGGCAATTTAAAAAATAAGTTATAATCTGGAAAAAAGAAAGAAAGAAAGAAAGAAAGAAAGAAAGAAAGAAAGAAAGAAAGAAAGAAAGAAAGAAAGAAAGAAAGAAAGAAAGGAAAGAAAGAAAGAAAGAAAGAAAGAAAGAAAGAAAGAAAGAAAGAAAGAAAGAAAGAAAGAAAGAAAGGAAAGAAGGAAGAAAGAAGGAAAGAAAGAAAGAAAGAAAAGAACACCCCAAACACAGCATCTTTTTTCATTTTTTTCCTGCACTATTTTAATAGAGTTAAAGCAAAAGGTACCCAGTAACAGTCACATGAGGATTTCTGGAGAAGAGGCAGCATGCTGACCATCCTCGTCTCTCCACTCCCCACCACAACCATTTCTTCTGCACATGAATGTTACCCAGAGAGAAATCCAGCATGAAAATAAGGAATAAGAAAAGTAAGACTCCCGGCTTGCCCTTACTATTTATCAGCTACACATTGCAGCTTTTCAAATACTGAATTCCAGCTCTGGTGTCAGCCCTGTAATGCTGTTTTGCGTATGGATGCTACGCCATAGGATGCGAACAGCATCACTCAAAGCTGGAACAATGGGTTGTTCTTCAGCAGGACGCAACAGTCCCAAATTCCGAAGGATCTGGGGAAAAGAAATTCTTCTCTTCCTTTCCCTCAAGCCTCAAGCTTGCAGCACCAGCAGCGCCATTTCTCAGCTGCTCTGACAGCTTTTGCTCCAGTTACCTTTGGAGCGAGCGAGCCCATAGGAAAGACGTGCAGAGCTCTGGAGCCCCATTCCTCCCACCAGGATATACTGTGCGGAAAGGAAACTGGCATTGTACCACATGTGAACATACTAATGCAAAACGAAATGAGAATACACTGGGAATAAAAGGTGAAACCTGGGCAAATGAAAAGAAACCATCCAAACTTTATTATTTTTCTTTGGGTTTCTAAGCAATTTATCTTTTACTCGCTAAGGGAAAAACAAAACACAAATGGATTTTCCTGGGTCTATTGTATTTAAATAAACAAACAAAAAATTGAAATAATTTAGAAGGAAGCTTGTTTTGAGGAAACTATTAATCAGGTAGTATACGTTATATAAGCCTTTTATTTTTTTTATTATTATTATTATTTAAAGATACAAGCTGCATTTGGCCTAGTACATATTTATTTTTTAAGGTTATTGTAGAGTTTAAATAAAATTGCAGGTTTATGAAATTGTAGCAACTCAGATGCAGAGACTCAAAACAGATGCAAGAACTTAAAACATATTAGAGGAATATTAAGAACTAAAAATTAAGTATCATTAGATTGGTAAATGTGAACTTGTTTGCTGATTTTTTTTTTATTTTTTTAATGGAATTTAAGTAGTCAGGAGATGACAATTCATAAAACCTAAAAGGCTGAACACAATAAAGCCCGAGAATTAGAAGTACTTGATTGACTGCAAGATCTAAATTATATTCTCCTCACTCCTTCAGCGATCTCTGTTGTGATTAGCAATGAAACCCACATGTAGAAAAAGCACACAGCTCCCACAGTGGCATTTATGGATCTGAATAAGGGAACAGATGAGACAGAGAAAATGGAACAGAGGAAGTTTGCACAACCTGCGGCTCGTCCACATCAACTCAAAAAGACACGCTGAGAGCACCGAGCAGCCCAGCCTTGTAAAGAATAAGCAAGGCATGGATGTCCTGATGTTCAGGGGCAAAAATAACTTCTGCAAGGTGTCTCCTGCCTATCCCAAGTGACTTACTGTAGCTGAACACTGAGCGCCTGCCCAGGCAGCAGACCACCCTGTGCGGACTGCACGCATGGGGCCAGATGAAGCACGTTCTTCTTGGTGCATGCAGCAAGGGCACTGATGAGGCCATGTTTGATAATTGGTATAATCAGCTTTTTGTATGAAAGTTTGATGCAGTTCTATAGGATGGAGGTAAGATGGGAAGGAAGCTCTGGCTGGCAGCTTAATTCTGGATTTCTTCTCTAGCTGACTGCCACCAGTCCCGAGGGGCACTGCTGTTCAGGGACCTGAACTGTAGGCATGCTGGAACCTGGCCTACAAATATTCATCCCCACCATCTTGGCCACACTCTTCTAATTACTGCAGTACTGCTACTTACAAATCCAGGCTGCTTTTAATTGGCTAATGAAGTTGTTCAGCAGAGAACTTGCTGAATCATCTAGGGTTTGTAAAGAGGCCAGATGCTAGAGAAACTGAGGACAGAGTTAGGCCAGGCAAGGGGGAGGATTATGAGGTGGACATAGGACATTTAAAGGATTTATTGTATAATTTCCACAGCTGACTAACAGCTTTAGTCAGTAGAATTGGTTTTCCTCAGTACTTATCAATACAACAGCTACTCAGTTATCTGTGTGGTGCAGTGCAGACAGTGTGACTCTTCCTCCATCCTTGGGACCAGCAGGAGAAGTGCATACGCCTGGTACAATTAAGGCCTGACACACTCAGCAGCAAGAAAGCTTCCAAAAATAAGAGAAATTTTTCATTACATTTTTTGGGACAAGGTGAAAAAAACATGTCAAAGAGGAAGTCTTACTTCAGAGAAATCTGCCTTCCCGTTGGGCGGATCACAGACTGGCTTGGGTTGGAAGGGACCTTAAAGACCATCTGGTTCCAAACCCATGCCATTAACAGGGACATCTCCCACTAGACCAGGTGGCTCCAAGTCCCAGTACTAATAAAAAAAATCAGGAGGTCAAAGTGGAAGACACTTGCCTCTGTGAACATTACTAAAGTTAGTCTTTTAATAGAAAGTGTCTTACAAACTTAATGCCACAGCTCTGTTATGTAGTGTGACTAAGGGCATTAGAAATCTCTACCTGTATGTCCAAAAGCAAGGTAAATTTGCCAAAATCTAAGCTGACAAGCTACCTTAAAAGCCAAGAGGCAACCTCTGGAGCGATGAGGCACATGAAGGAAGCGGCAGGCTGATGGCCAACACTCATACCTCAGTGCCTAAATAAATGATTAATAGGCAGGAGTGCCAAGCAGCTAGCAACTCCATCAAACCCACGAGTTTTGAGCAAGAGGTGCACGCACCAATGATAGGCAAACACAACAGTGGCCTGCAGAAAGCAAGCGATCAGCTTAACTTCAGGAATAAAGCAAGAAGCAAGGCCAGGACCATGAACAAGTGCTGCATCATGAACACATGAAATGATCAGCAATGTTAAGTTTGAAGCAGTATCATTACTCATAAACTATCGTAATTTCGTATCACAGGCAAAATATTTTCCTCAAAATAGTGAGCATAAATACAATATATTGGCATCATTTTCTCATACTGAGTAGTCACTTGTTGGAGGTAGGTATAAATAGCTATGATTCCACTTTCAAAGGCAAAAAACAGCTAAGTAATTATACTGTCAGTGAAAGAAAAAGGAGGACTATCCAGCTGACTATAAACCCTACAGCTTCGTAGGTATGGTGAGGGACCGCTAGAAACATCCACTTGCCAAACCACCCAATTCACCAAGGAAAAACGTTTAGGGACATGGTTTACTGGGCGATATTGGTGGCAGGGGGATGGTTGGACCAGATGATCTTGAAGGTCTTTTCCAACTTTAATGACTCTGTGAAAATACCCATCTCTAATTAATTCCAATGGCCTTTGTACTAGACTGCTTCAATGCCAGAACTGCCTGAATCTCAGCTAAATGCTGATGTCTGTATCTGAAACCTTTCTGCTATCTGATGAGAAACACTAAATTTTGCTTGCAGGTCTCCCTTTGGCATTTATAGAGCTCAATGACAGAAGCTTCGTCCTTCATGTTCATGTTGAACTTCCTTCTTTTTCCTGGATCAAGCTAACCCATAAAACCTCTTCATTTTTATGAGCCCTTCATAAATCTATTCAAGCAGGGATCTGACATGGGAAATGCAGAACAAGCCCTGAAAGCAAGGGGACTGGTCAATATGCTGCACCCTCCCAGCTCTTTAACACTGATTGTAATGAGTCTTTTGGCAACCAAAGAGGTGCAAAGGAGGAGGAGAAGGTTTAGCTAGGTAGGACATTGCTGGTTTGTGAAACAGAGAATAAATGAGTTTGACACCTAACACTGTGGATGGGACAACATCCCTTACTTCACGTACACTAAATATACCAATAAAATTCAATTACGCAGTTGGAGAAGTCTTGCATCATATTATTAATAGGAGGACAGAGCTACATATAAACTTTTTGACCAGGTGGCGATTACATTTATCTTCTGTAGATAAGATATATGTATATAAGATGGGGTGTTCAGAAGCCATGAATCCTGATGTATTTAAGAGACTGTCCTTGCTCTGAAGTTCCTGTCAGGATGAAAGCAGAGTAAATGCAAAATATTGAATGTTTAAACAACTGACAAACCATCCAGAAGTGTGTCACAGGGTATACGTCATTAATGGCTTTAAATGAATATGAAAATTAGATTAAAGGCAGGTTGGAGAAATGGCCTTTGATGCTTTCCCTAAAGGCAGCACCTTCAGTATTGCCTTCAGTATTTAGTAAAAATTTGGCCATTCAGAGGGATGTGGGCAGGCTGGATAGTTGGATGGAGGGGAACCTCATGAGGTTCAACAAGGGCAAGTGCAGGTTCTTGCACCTGGGGAGAAACAACCCCCAGGCACCAGTACAGGTTGGGGGCTGACCTACTGGAGAGCAGCTCTGAGGAAAAGGACCTGGGGATCATGGTGGACAACAAGTTAACCATAATCCAGCAGTGTGCCCTTGTGGCCAAGAAGGACAACAGGATCCTAGCCTGCATCAGGAGGAGTGTGGACAGCAAGTCAAAGAGGTGATCCTCTCCCTCTACTCAGTTCTGGTGAGGCCACACCTGGAGTACTGTGTGCAGGTCAGGGCTCCCCAGTACAAGAGGGACGCAGAACTTCTAGAGAGGATCCACTATACAGCTACAAAGATGATTAAGGGATTGGAGCATCTGTCCTATGAGGAAAGACTAAGTGAGCTGGGCCTGTTTAGCCTAGAGAAGAAGAGACTGAGAGGGGATCTTATCAGCCTCTACTAAAACCTGAGGGCACAATGTAAAGAGGATGGGCCCAATTTCTTCTCAGTGGTGGCCAGTCATACAACAAGGGGTAATGGGTATAAATTGAACCACAGGGGGTTTCATTGTCATATGAGGAAGAACCTCTTTATGATTTGGGTGACAGAGGACTGTAACAGGCTGCCCAGAGAGAGAGGCTGTGGAGTCTCCTTCTTTGGAGACATTCAAAACCCGCCTGCATGCCATCCTGTATCTCTAGGTGACCCTGCTTGAGCAGGGGGGTTGGACTAAATGATCTCTGGAAGTCCCTTCCAAACTCTAGCATTCTGTGATAACTGCTCACCAGGTTTTGCTTGATCAGTTGAGGGTGCATCTGCAATTAAAGAAGTAAAGGATGCTAAACTCACCTTCTGAATTTTTACTTTTTGACTTCTGCTACAGTAAATAGAGCATTTTGAGATATGTTGGTCTGAATGATCAGAAGCCAATCCAGAGACATCCTGAAGTGTTAATTAGGCCCTACCTGATCTCAATCAAATCTGACAATGAACAAGACCTTTAAATATTTACCTTGCTTTATCTTGCTAACCAGACAGATCTTTTTCTTTTTCCTAAATACAGTTTTACATGAAAATGGACAAAATGCAATATCTTTATGCTTCTTCCATGTTCAAAATTAAACATAAAGCAGTGAACATGAAAAAAAAATTAGGATACTATCATTCAGAGTGTAGTACATCACATATAAAGGGAAATAAATATTTATGCTTCTTTCATGTACAGAAGTAAAAATCAAGTACTGTCTTCCACTGTGTGGTTTATTATACAAATAAGTGGAGTTGCAATAATTCAGAGAGGAACAGGCTTACAGGGCTGCCACGGAAAATGCTGCATTGAAGAGATGCACCCCAATTGAGTCAAAAGAAAACAAACATAAATGAACAACAAATTAAAACTGGAAATATTTTCCAGCGTAACATCCACCATAAAAACCATCACGGGATATAAACTAGAAAGCAGCAACACCTTTGACACAGCTCTTTAGAAGGGTGAGGAAAGAAGAATTTTTAAGTTGAATGTACTGCAAAAATTCTCAGTAAGCAAATCTTATGAATGAAGATCTCCATCTGGAAACAGATAATTCTACTCAAACATGTCACCCAGTTGCCATGGAGATGTGACAAAGAAAAACAGCACTCATTAATAATGATTTCAGTGATAAATGAGCATAGCAACTTATAATATTTAAACAATTATTAGAGGGGGGAGGAAAAAAAAAGAAATAAACCTTGTCATTGTTCCAATGAAAAACATTTATTCAGCACCTCCAGACATTGCTGTAAGAGCCATTACCACAGCAACATCAGTTATGATGCTATTTCTGGCCCAGTTAAAAAAATAAAAACCAGAACATGAACCACAAAAACACAAAAAACAAGCACAACTCCAACACACATATCTGGACTCACTGAGACCTTTGGAGGAATCTTTAGTTGAACATCTAGTCTTAAAAAAAGAGGAGGGCTGATTTACACTCATATCCATTCCCATTTCATCTCAGATGGACAGATCTATCTGTGCTGTTGTCAAAAGGGATGATGGGTGAGCCTCTCTTCTCAGTGACACACCAAGTAGCACAGGAGATATGTGGTACTTCAGTCACACCACCAAGAAGAAAGTTTCTTAACTACGCCTTCATTTTCCTGTGTTTCATAGTGCTTCTCAGCATCTCTTGCCTTTGAAATGAAGGATGTACCAAGATTCATCCTTCATCCATAATGAAACATGTCTGTTCTGTAAAATACAACCTTTTTGTCCAACAAGTTTCTCTTGTTACTGTGCAGTAAGCAAGACACTTAGATACTAAATACAAACTACGCCAAACATCACCTACAGTGCCGCTGCAAAGGAGGAGGAATACTCCTACACTGGTTGGACAAACAGCTACAGCTTAAAAAACAGCCATTAGGAAAGATCGTTAGCTGGAAGGAGAACAAAGCACTGGAATTATGTAGCTTGGGCGGTTGCAGTTTCCATAATCAGAGGTTTTTAAAGACCATTTAGGTCACCAGCCTTGAACGCTACAGGTAGATGTTTGTTCAGTTTGAGAGCATGAGATGGATGAGATGGGCTCATCAGAATATTCCAGCTGTTACTGTATGTGGATGTCAGCTGCATGAATGTCAGCTGATGTCAAAGATCAAAAACAAGTCAACAGTTAGAGAAAAGTTACAAAAATCCTGTAAATGAATGTTTGTCAAAGTAACCATGAGATAATGTAGGATATCCCAGTTACCTACTTAGCTTCAGCTTCACCAAACTTAAAGAAAGCAGGATCTAAATGGTTATTTCAACTCGACATTGTTAATTTGGTTCTGACTTAGTTGCTGAGATTTGCAGCTGTGGGGGTGGATTTCTGATCCACCTGGACGTGGGCTGAGAGTGAAACTTCACTGGAGATAGAGCAGCAGTGGGCGAGTGGCCTGTTGTCGTCCTCTGTCGTCAGCCCTCAGATCTATCCACTCCTGGGCAATTCGTCATCCTGGTGATTGAGCTGTTTGTACTAATGTGAACTAAATGGAAAAAATAGCTTAGGAAGTATGCCAATCCAGTTCTCTCAAAGGTCTATCTGAAAATGCTAGTTCGGATTTCCCAAATGAAATTACCTGTTCCTTAATCCAACCTGAAATAAGCCACTGCAGGAAGCTGAGGTGGTGGGCACCAGATACTAAACACCATCCAGGTGCACAAGCAACACACCAATATTGCCAGCAAAATATTAATCATCAGACAGAAAAGCTGCTTAAAAACCTGAATGTACTGCACAGATTTCAGCACATCTGAAAAGATCACCATAAAGTATTTTCTTCATTCTACACCATCCTAACATGGACCCGAGGAATGCCAAATGCTGCTTCTGCACAAAGCAGATGTGGCTGCTAGGGTTGTTCTGGGGGGAGAGAAAAAGGGGACCAAGACAAACAACCAGAAAAGCAGACCCCATGTGTGCAGGAAGGACATTTGCCCTGAAGCAAGGCGAGACAGGGGCCACTCTTTGCTAAGCTTTTTCGAGCAGTTCCTCCTACAGCCCCACTTCACAATGCTTTATGGAAAACCTGCTTGAAACCACAAGGGAAAAATCAGCAAATTCCCTTCTGCTTTATCAGACTATCCTTTTCCAGGCCCCAGTCATGACTGCTTTCAACACACTCCTCCTGGGCCAACAAGTCTGACAGTAGCACAGTTCAATTAACTCAAATGACTTCATCTTGATTTTTGCTTGTGTAAAAGCACAAAAATCTTCACTGCCGTATCAACCCACCCTTCATTATAGCGCTGTCAGGAGTTCCCAGTGCTGCAAACTGCTTGCACCTCTTGATCCTTTTGTTATCTCTGTGCTCTGACACGAACAGCATAGGCTGACTCCTGCCTGGGGGAGAACATGATGTCCTACCGCCTGTGATGCTGGTGCTTGTACCTTGGGTTTTCTGGTTTCTTTTCTCCCCTGATCTAATAGAGTGACAGCTAATGATGAAGCCATAATTTAGCTCCCTTGTTTCCATTAGGCTAATTTTCAAATTCAGTACATGACTTGCAAAGAGAAACATTGCTGTATGCAGAACACGTGCAGCTGAACCAAGGAATCACAGAATCACAGAATATCCCAAGTTGGAAGGGACTCATAAGGATCATCAAGTCCAACTCCTGGCACCACACAGGTCTACCCAAAATTTTAGGCCATGTGACTAAGTGCACAGTCCAAATGCTTCTTAGACTCCAACAGACTTGGTGCAGTGACTACTTCCCTGGGGAGCCTGTTCTAGTGTGCGACCACCCTCTCAGTGAAGAATCTCTAACTGATGTCTACCCTAAACCTCCCCTGCCTCAGCTTGACAACATTCCCGCAGGTCCTATCACTGGTCACTGAAGAGAATAGATCGGCACCTGCCCCTCCATTCCCCCTCACGAGGAAGTTGTAGACCGTGATGAGGTCTCCCCTCAGCCTCCTCTTTTCCAGGCTGAGCAGGCCCAGTGACCTCAGCTGCTCCTCATACGTCTTCCCCTCTAGGCCCTTCACCATCTTTGTAGCCCTTCTCTGGACACTCTCCAACAGTTTCACTTTTTTTTTTGTGCTGTGGTGCCCAGAACTGCACACACTACTCGAGGTGACGCTGCACCAGCACAGAGTAGAGCAGGACAATCACTTCCCTTGACTGACTGGCGATGCCGTGCTTGATGCACCCTAGGGTACGGTTGGCCCTCCTGGCTGCCAGGGCACACTGCTGGCTCATACTCAGCTTGTTGTCAACCACAGCCCCCAGATCCCTCTCTGCGGGGCTGCTCTCCAGCATCTTGTTGCCCTGTCTGTACGTATAGCCAGGGTTGCCAGTGTAGGACCTGGCACTTGCTCTTGTTAAACTTCATGCAGTTGGTGATCGCCCAGCTCTCCAATCTGTCCAGATTTCTCTGCAAGGGCTTTCCACCCTCAACAGAGTCCACAAGTTCTCCAAGGAATTCATCACTTGTTTTTTTTTTTTTTTTTTTTTTTTTTTTTTCTACCACTTAGGTTTCTTCTTGGCCAAAAAACTCCTAGGCTTACTCTCTATTTGGACTAGCACGCAATCCAAGTACTATAAACATCTATAGTCGTATGCATAACTTTCTATCACATCATGCATAAAGGATCATGCTGAGCAACCTTTTACCAAGGGCACTGGCCCACTGCAGTGCCTCATGCCTGCTAGGGCTCTGTCAGCAGCAGGTCAGACAAGAACTTTGGCAGGGAAAAAATAATATATATATGCATTGGTATGCAAGCAATTGAGTTTGTTTCTGTGAGAAGTAATGCAATCTCTATACTAACAGCTCATGGGAGACAAACGGCAACCAACCACGGTTTGCATGGCTGGCCTCCACGCGTGTCGGTCATCCGCCTTACACCACAGACCGCAGGCTAGAAAGTATCCTTTGCTGCTTCACAGGGCTGCTGGGAAAATGCACAGACAAGACACTGAGTGCTCCAAAACCAGGTAAAATCAGCTCCTGGGTAGAAGTGATCTCAAGGGGGGGGGGCAGGGAATGGCCAGGGTAGGATAAGACATCTGAACATCTCCTGGACCCTGTGGAAGAAAGAAACGCTCTGCTTCTGCTCTGCTTCAGGAAGGCTCCCAGGTGAAAGTGTCAGAGATGCTCCTGACCAGTTTCCCCAGAGAGATAAACAACGTCCAGAATCCAGCTCTCTGCATCTTTTTAACAATTTCTAGGACATATTTTTTCTAGGAAATTAAGCTTGCACAAATGGCCAACAGCAGAACTTGTCCAGTTACCAAACAAGCTATTTCCAGTCTTTAATTACACAATCTCCAAATCTTTTAAATACCCATTCGCGTTTCAGATCTGAGGAAGCTCTATACATAAGATGGCATTGAAAAAACAGCCATGTGATAATATAATTAAAGACTTTCGTGCACTTGAGCATAATTACACAGCCAAAAAACAGCTCTGATGTTCTGCATGCATAACTGTCTAGCAGCTATGCAGTTTTTGTATGCTTAAACTGTATAACTCATATATATATATGGACATTCACACAGAGAGATTTTTGTTTTGTTTTTATATTTAATTCATTTGTAACATTGTGCCAGATGCAAGGTTGTTCAAAGGAAACCATTTCTCAGGTGAAAGAGATTATAACTACAGTGCTCTGCAGGAAGGATAAGCAGTAAATGCAATTATCTAGCCCACTAAAAAGATCAAATTGAGAAATGAAAGCAGAAGAGGAAACAAGAAGCGGAAAGATGTTAAAGGAACAGCCGTCTGGAAAACAAAGGGTTGGTGCCTTGAAAAACACCGCTATTCAGGTGAAATCAGTAGACAGGTTTTCAGACTGAGGTTGCAACTTTCTGCTAGGGCAGCACCAGGCCACAGCCCTGTTGCAGCACAGGCACGACCCAGGAAAGGTCTTGGTGCATCTTACAGGAGCTGAAAGTTCAGCAATTCACTTCCAATCACTCATTACATTTAAAAACCATAAATGGATTTAGTGGTTGGCAAGACCAAGTAAATTGTGTGGCCCTGCCCTGAAGAAAAAGCTCTGCACCACTCAAACTGCAGAAAATTAAGGAATTGGCTTCACTTTGATAAACCTCTTAGTTATGGAGCAGAGGAAGGGAGAGAAAAAAGGGAATATGAGTGGGCAATATGAGTGGAATATAACAAACTACAAGAAGGGCTAAAACTTCCTACTGTGATATTGAGACCCACAGCTCAGATGTACAGAGCACAGAGAAACCCTCGAATCCATCAACAGGTTTTCCAGAGCACCTCTCATAGGAGGTTTTCAAAGCCCTTTGTGAACACTAAGCAAAGCCTCAAACTTCTGCTAAGTGGACACTGCCTTCATTTTACAGGTGAAAAAACAAAACAAAAGAAAACAAAACAACCTTGGTGATTAAACAACTCGGAGGTCACTGCAGTTCAGAAACAACTGGGCGACGTCCACACATCACAGATTTAATTGTGCTACGGTAACTACTGTAAGCCTTAGGAAAGAGCTGAGTTCACAGTATGCTTGGTGAGGAGCAATCCTACTATGAGACACAAGACAAGCAAATCTGTAGGTGGCAGTGACAAAACCTGTGTCTTGGGGAAGATGCAGATGCTGTACAGCAATGGAGGTACCGGCTCCTCATAGCCCTGCTGGAGTCTCCACTGTTGCATACCAAAACCTTCCCTGAACTGAGAGGCCTTAAGACTTCCTTGAAAAAATAGGAATAAAACCATGCAAAATTACACATTTCCTGTCATTGCAAATACATGACAAAGTGTCTTCAGTTTCCTTGTCAATAAAACGTTGGTTTGTGTTTTCTCGAGAAGTAATGTCATTCTCAATCAGTCAGCTATTAGACGAGATTGTTTTCCCACAACGTATGGCTTAGAATCTATTTTCACATCCATCCTGGCTTACAGCTTTCTTCTATTAATAATAGTCTATCATATTCTCACTGCTCATGTACCTCAGAAGGAGTATTTGTAAATCCACAGCTATTTAATTTTACTAATTGCATTATGAAAAGGCCAGAATGATTATCCAGGACCAGCCACGTCCTGAAGATTCACAATGAACACCAATGTCTCCTCATCGCTGGTACTTCTGTAAACCAAAAGGGGAGGGGGAACCAATGAAAACTTAATTTATAAAATACAGCACATATTTCCAGATGCAGAAGATACAAAAGTTAATTACATTACTTTATTGCAGGCCATCTGATGAGCTACAACATTAACCTGTCGCAGGGATTAATATTTTATCCTTGTTGCAGTGCTCAGAGATAATATGTTATCTCTGAAAGATGCCCACTCTCCCCAGCAGCATCCACCTTGCAAGGTTTTATCTAAAGCCCCAAGAGCAATCATGTACCCAAGGAGGTGCAACCTTCAACAGGTGATGATAACAAATGGGCCATCCTAAGGAAGCTGCAGTAGCACAAGGGACCAACCGTGCAGTCACAGGAGACATACAGTCCCACGGACTTGTGTAACACCACATGTGCCAAGTCACAAATCAGCTCTCAGTTCTCCATACCAAGCCACAAGTGCTCTTCCACACCACCTTGTGCTGTTACTTACTGATCTCCTCCCTTGTCCTTAGTGCCATCTCTTGCACGTAACCTGTTGGTGAGACTGGAAGCACTGGCCCCATTCGCTGCCCCGCTGCCTGCTTCCTTGAAATCTAATTGAAGCTGCTACATGCCAATAATACATGAGCACATACATTTAGGGGATGCTGGATGCAAATGATTGGGTGGGGAAAAAAAAAAGTGTAAGAAAAGGCAGTTTTTAAATAATAGCTAAAAAAATCAAAATAGGAAATGTGTGCTTAGAGTGCTCATATTAGTCAAACACTTTCATCCTAAAAATATCTCAAGATCCTCCCAATTCCTACAGTTAGAAATTCAATATAGATTTGAAGTCAAAAAGCAAGAGATAAAATGCATGTAATTTCAATGAATACAAGCATGAATACATCTTAGGAGACTTCCACAAAATAAACCAAAAAAACTTCCCCCAAGCAGCCCCTCACAGAGATCCCGCTGGAAGAGTGGAAGGGAAATACAGAATTGAAGTGCACCCTAAACATGATCCTTTTTGCCAGAGCCCTGCCTCGTACAAAGGAGAACAAAAGACGCATGGCAGGGCATGCCAAAACCCACTGGTTTTGTTCGCTGACTGCCCACCAGGCAGCAATCAGAACATTTCCCATGCTTTCTGGTGCAAGTTCAAGACAAAGGGGCCTCAGACCAGGACGATGTACTGGGTTACACGATTTATCTGAAATACTGAGGAGGGTTCAGTGCTTTGGAGAATCACCCAGTGGAAAAACGTCTTCTTTAGCAAGCAGATGTATCACAGCAGTCAGAGCACACAAGGCAATGCAAGATTTCGGCAGCTTCTGGAGGAACTAAATTTTCACAGCAACTAACCTGTGTCTGTGTATGCTAGAGTACACAAATACTCACCTGTTCGTTATCTATTTTTTTGGATTTGGTAGTTATTTCTGTTAGTCAACACCCCTACTATAAAATTAGGGTCTCAAGTTGCTGAAGTGCATACACATTCATGCAGCTATACCAGGCCTGAGGTTTACCTGGTAAACTGGATGTTTTCCCCCAGACTGGGGTTTTCCTGGACAAAATTCAGTGTTTGGTTTTTATTTTCTTTGTGGCCATGAATTACAGTGCTTGGAAAATGAAAAAGGAAGGCTGCAAGAACAGTGGCCTTTTTACTGTGATTTTTCTCATTTCTACCTACTGGTAGGGAATAAATCCTAAGAGTTTTGTCTTAAAAGATAAAGTAAAAAATAAGTCTGTCTGTAACAGAAAATAAAATGTTTTCCTTCTGCACCAAGACCGCCAGAAAATGCATTGCAGCTTCTTCCCAGCAAATATTAAAGGTGAATGTATGTCCCTATTTATAGTACACTAATGCAATTGTGAAATGCATACACCATGCACTCTGTGTCTATTCAACTTTGACCATACTTTTTGTGGAGCTAAACAGCTTGTGGGATGGTTCATTTTCAAGACTAAAACTCTGTCCATGTATCTACAGCTTGCAGAGCCTCACGGCCATCCCTTCAGGTGCTGTGACACTGGCACGCAGATTGCAGAAGGTGAAAGCTTACATTAAATTAAGAAGTGGGGAAGTTACGACCTGCCTGTGATTCATCCCTCCCCTCAAAATGAGGATAACAACTGTTTCTCCACCTTTTGGTCATCTCTCTATATATAATAAATCCCTGCTGAAAGCGCTGGGCATGATTACATGCGTGCCATGTCAATGCCACGGTACCCAGATTCAGCCTGGAAACTCAGGCATTGCTGCAAAATAGGTAAGAAATAGTAACTGTACCAGAGAAGGTCTGCATAAGAAGTGTGATACGGCTTTACCCAGCCAGACAACTGCTCACCAGTCATGCCCAGTCCTGACTGACCCCTGTGGCCCATCACAGCAGAAGTTACCGACCATCGGGTGCACAGCCCTGTAGTGTGGGGACAGGTTCCTTAACCCTTCCTGGAGGGGAGCCCCACTGCTACCACTAACGCTGGGTTGCACAGGGATTACTGTACCTGACCAAGGAATGCCTTCGACTGCTGCCAATGTCTTCACTGAAGTGATTTACAGCAGCAGAACGCAGTACAACTTAGTCATTTTCCAACAGCTGGGTATTTAAGGAGCTACTCTACTGTGACTTCTGAGCCAGTTTTTACCACAGCTGGATCAGGAAAGCTAGAAGCTGAAAACCAACCCTGGCGAAGTATCATCCTGGAGCCTACAGGATCCGTTGTCCTGGATCTCACCCTTGAGGACCTCCAGACCAACACTGCTCCAGTCACAAGCAAAAACAGAAGGGGCAGGTGTAGGAGAAGGGAGAGCTAGTTCAACCACAGTCATCGCGTAAAGCTGTTCGATGCTGTCAGGGCCCTGAGTGTATTTAGGAGGCCACGGCCAGCCTCCCCTAAGACCTCGCTTGCACCTTCTGCCCACAGATCCAGGAACTTCATTTTTGCCTCAAGCTGTGGCCTTCAGTACTTGAGCAGTGTGCCTGTCTCCTGTCCTGCCTCTGCTTCTGTCTGCTGGAGGGACCCCAACACCACATTGGAGGTACCTTATCTCCTGGACAGACCCTAGCTTGTCCTCAGCCCTGTCTCCAGCCTCGCCTCCTGCTGCTCCTCACTGCGCTCCCCGGGCGGACCCCAGCCCTGCTTCGCTGCCTGAGACTGCCAATGAAACCTGCACCCAGCTCTGCACTGTGCACAGGCCCCATGGGACTTCATCCCACCAGTGAGGACACTGGGAGCACTGGGGTCACCCTCAACTTCCAGCTCATCAACCCTCGTCGGAGAACCGCACCGCTGCTCCCAGGGAGATGCTGGCCCATTACACCTTCCACGGAAGGCTCTTTATATATTCTTTACACATTTCTCTCTACCTTTACTTGCTGGAGAAGGATGAAGAGCTTGTTTTGCTACTAGCCATTGTGATACCCAAAGCCCAGAAGAACTTCTTCCTCACATTGCACAAGCAGTGCCTATTACAAAAGAGCTATAAAGATGAGCCAGCTTTATTCACAAAATAAGAAAACACAGAGATTGAGTTGATGGTTTCATTGCAAGCGTTGATTGCTAATAGGTCTCTAGAAAAAAATATGATGGTAGGATTTGGTTTTGTTTTGAATTTTTTTAAGCCTTGTTGCTTCCTTGTAGAAATAAAATAGTAAATTATTGACTTGTTAAGGGTGTTGTCCTAGTTAAACAAATACACCATAAGTCTAGATAAATATGTTATTACATTTCCCACTGAAAGATTTTTTTGTTTTATTTTTCTCGCTCACTTCCTGAAACAGATGTGTTTAATACTGACCCATGTTTACTTAGATAAGAAACCAGACTATAATGAAATCAGGTTAGAACAGTGTGGATAAAAACAAAGTTGTCGTTAAACTAATAAATAAAATTTTATTCAAAAGAGACACTCTGCCTTACCACGTGTTTGGGATTTGTTCTTCAGCAACAGTTCTTTTAAAATTAATAATAAAAAAAAGTGAGGAAAAACAGAGTCCAGTGTAATTCTGGAAGGTGCTCACATACTGCTGCGTACCTCAGCCCTACGCTGCAATACACTCAGCTGCTTTTCCTGGTCTTTCAAACATTTAAGCAAGAACTACTTTACAACACGAGCTGCTGAAATCACAAACAACATGAAAGCTACCCTTTCGGGAGCTCAGCTGGAATTTGAATTTAAGCAATGAAAAACTCCTCCTTTAAAATGCACAATGATATTTAAAGTTTTGCACCTCTGCCCCCTGAGACCAGGTTTTCAGAGAACGTGCCACTCACCTCCATGCAGTGCAGAATTCAGCGCCGCTGGAGTGAGCACCTGGGTTGTACCAGATGTATTTGTTCATGTTTGAAAATGTCTTTAGAAGTTATTGTCTCAAAATATTTACTTTTGTATTAGGACACTGCGTGGTGCTGGTCCCTTTACGTATAATCACTACTGTTCCTAAAACAAGTAAGGTCTGACATTGCAGAAGCATGTCAGGACAGACAAATTAGCTGCAGCAATTACTCACTGAGTACTAATCAGCTGATCAAGACAGTCAATAAAATAAACGCTGCCAGGCAGAGTGAGCTGTGGGTTTGTGTGAAGCCTAGTGCAGAAGGACCTCATGATCATGGTATGCATTCATGGCTAAAATGACAGAAGTTATGTTCCTTAAGCTACTTCTTTCCAGGCAGTTTCAGTTCAGTATGGGCAGCCACAATAAAAGACAGCTTGGCCAGAAAAAAAAAAATAAATCTCATTCTCAACTTTACCATTTTTTTTCTGACAGTCAAGGGAAAGAAAGAGGCAATAGGGAGGTATTATTCACCGAAAATGCTTCTAATACATTTTTCTCACTGCAGTTTTTATCTAAAAGCTTCACTACTTCAGAGCTTCCAATGTGTGCAAGACCATCTGCAGAACTGTATGCAGAAGATCTGGATGGAGAAAGACAGGCATGGGAAATTCTCTCTCATTAATTAAGGACATCTGAGCAGTCTGCTGGGCTCACAGGCCAGCAAACAACAAGCGTCCCAAACAACGATCTGAGACTAAGCTTTCAATAAGATGATACTTCTAGTCCTGCCAATCAAGGAAAGAGCCTTCAAAACAAACTAATCTCTACAGAAGTTCAGGCACAAGATTTTTGGGGGAAATGATGCATATTTAGGAAAGGTAAGGCCTCAAATTTCTCTTCCTGTGTACAGTGGGTATGTTTTACAAGTTTCAGTTATTTTACCATCTTTCAACACTTCATTCAAACTTAATTATTAAGTCAGAGCTCTGCTGTATGCGGCGGCGGGCAGAGATGCCCGCACGGATGAGACAGGGCAGACACGAGGAGGGAAACAAGCAAAGCAGAGGTTATCAGGAGTGCGACAAAGCTGTAAAACACACAGGTAGCAAGAAAAAGTTGAAAAAGTCTTTCAGTTTTAAACTGTGGCATAGGTGAACAAGAACCTAGGCAAAGACACCTCCTTCCAGCTCAGTTAGAGCAGCCCCAGAGCAGCACCTCTGGGTGGCTGAGCTGAACTCTTCCATCTGGGGAGAGGAGGGAGCCCTCCCTGCCAGATGGGTCACTGCTTTCCTGACACTGCAGACTGACTGCCACCATTTAGGGCATATGTAGGACAATACCTGCCGTAGTTTAAAATGCTGACTGTCCGGCTTGAACTCTAAAATAAGACATCTACAGGAGATTTGGGAAGGAGCATCAACACAGAAGAAAACTGCTGAAGGAGAAGGAATTGAGGAAGAGCAGAGCAGACACAAGGGCACCCACGTCTGTGAGTGACCTGACATCAGCTCTTGCAGTCCATCACAAATCTCCATGCTGTCCAGCTCCACTGCAAGGGTGTGACCATCATACAAACTATAAAAGCTGTGAAGGTAACTACACGAGAGCTTGTGAAACAATCAGATACCATGTTCATCAATCGTTTTTTCAATCTCATTATCATACCTCAATGCTAAAGATTTCCTGTTCTTGCAGTGTCCCTGTTGTTCTGAGATAAATTGGTTTAAATACTATTGTGCTTTGCGCTCAGCTTTATTTAGCCTGGTTTAGCAATTGGGGCTGCTGCTGGTAATAGAAATTCTATCTGGTAATTGCAGCACTGATGTTACCAACTTGCCATAAGATTCTTACCTGCCATGTTTACTCTCGCTTCTGCAAAGTGCCCAGGAGCTCCATATAAACATCTGGATTAGACTCCCAGATTAATGAACAGATTCTAAAGTAGTTTTTACCACAACACATCACATTACCAGTTATTTTCTTACACAAAATTACGTCAATAATGACTCCTCCCCTAATGAACATCACATGATTTTTTTTTAAAAAAGGAGCAAATCTAATCTGCAAGAGATGTTACATTATTAAAATATATCCTGAAATCAACAACGCTCAGAGCTCTGTCATGACATTTTGTTCTTATGTATTGCTCTGGAAATCAGCTTTGAAGTAAAATGATGAATAAATGAAGACTTATTATTACTATCCTTATTAGAGGGATTTTAAAGTCATTAGAGACCAACAAGGCATAATAATCATATTATATTCAATCTTCTCTAGAACATCTCCTTTGATAGGCCTGCTAACTCAATTATTTAAATATACATTACAACAAAATGCAGGGTGCCTTCTACAGTTTGGGATGAAACAGAAATTTTAATGTTTTGTTTGCAGTTAACCAAATTTGTTTTTACAGAATCCATGGGTTTCGTGGTGCGTTTCTCGGTTTTAAACATGAGGGATTCAAACATACCATGAGCACCTGGCTCAATGTGTCTCCTCAATTGAAAAGAGTGTTAAAAGCTGGGGAAGAAATAAGGCACTGGAGCATAATCATAGCCTCCAGTGACTTTTGGAAGTCCACAAAAAGCCCTCACAGAAGTGTTGATCTCTCCAATAGTCATGAGACTTGGCTACAACCAACCACCGGCAGTGAAAAAAGAAAAAAGCATTTAGAGGCTCTGAGGAAGAGCAAAAGCTGTGAACTGCACCCCTGTGGGGCAGCCCTCGCTATTGCGAGCACAAGGCTCACGCTTGCCACTTCTGCATAGGTGCTTTATGACAGATTAGTCGCCAGATGTGAGCACTGCAGATAACGTGCATGCTAATTTTGCAGGACTTTATCAACGCTGTCACTACACCAACCACCTTCCCCCCTCGCCTGCCATCTCTATTTCTTTTACTTTGCTGACTCCTACCACAAAACTACTTTTCTTACCAACTGACTCTAATTAATTCCCTTTCTATTACCTTCTTGTTCCATCTGATTTCTCTACCACTCACCTTGATCTTGCTTAATTGTTCTGCAGTTAAAATTCAGTCCCTACAGGCTGTAAAGATGCTCTGCTCTTGGCCAGTGGCTGGATGAGACACTTCTGTCCCTTCCAAGCAGTAAGCAAGGAAACACTCAGTAGATCTTGGCACCTGGCAGTGGGTGGGGAAAAGCATGATGGAAGTATTGCAGTGTTCTCTTCCCTTTGTTGACTCTCTGCATCCTCCCATGTATCTGGGAACTTACTCTGCTAAGCTCTATCATCCTAGCTGCAATCACCTGCTCAAATCCAGCACGACTACGCTGCCTCCTGGCAGGGAGCTGGTTGTGAGAGCCCTCTGACACAGCACTGAGAAACTTCCTCCTTGATGACTTACAGAGTAACTGCAGATATGTTACATGGAATTCAGGTCTCACGACAGGGAATTTAATAGAAAACAAAGCAGGCAGAATACTCTGGGCTGTCAGACCTACCTTATACCAAGCAACACAATTCGCCACTACAATTTCCAGCATGGAAGAAGGGGGATTAGGAACAGTACTGTCTCCTACGATAAATCTCTAGGCATTTGGCAAGTCCAGAAGATGGCTAACAAGTATGATAAATACAATCTTAAGGTGTAATTTTCTTGCCTCTCTTTACATCAGGAATCCTGTTCAGGAACTATGCAAGGTGTGATAAACATGAAACATGCTGCTATACAGCCAGGCATCTAAGCTTCCTGGTGATCATTTATAGGTCCCAAAAGGATAGCAGTGAAGCCAGGCACCTCCAGCTCACCTTCCTCATTCACGCGGTTCCTGAGCTGGAGTCTGTCCCTCAGCAAGGAAGAAACGCAGCTTCTGTGCCCACTCTGGTTGCCACTCAACAAAGCAACGAGTCCCAGACACCAGTGCTAAGTAAACTCTGCCAGAAGAGGATCCGCTGCTCAGCTGGATCTTTAACTATCACAAACTGCGGACCTAAACTAAAATGTGTACCAGAAAATAGATGAGTGCAGGTAGTATTTCTGGTATTGGCAGATTTCTGTAAAATAGGGAAGATTAGGAGTCCTCAGAAGGATCCCAGAACAGCTACATGATATCGCTGACACCAGTCCAGCTCTGAAAAGTGGCAATTCTTTAAAATCCCTTCAGTCTTCTTGATCTTCTGCCTCCAGAAGTTACTTCAGGCTTCTTGACATTGAAGTTAGGATCTTTTGGCAGTTTAAAATTACTGATAATAATGCTGAGACGCTTATTACCAGAACTGCTCCATTGCTTAATATTAGCTAAAATATCAACTCAAATTCTTTTCAGAAACTAAGAGAGCTTTTTGTTCATGACAGCACTTAAAGCCTGTTTTAAATAAAACGAACATACAGAACTCAGTTCCAAAACTGGCATCTTTCAGGCTCATGAAGGAGCACACGTGGAAAAATAACATGCAGTTTAGGCTTGAAGCTTCCTGAACAATTTGTTTCTCTTCAGAATAATACTTCAGGTATTCTTACTTTGGGATCAGTTGCTGGGAGCAAGACAGCCCCCAGAAAGGTTGAAAAAGTAAAATATCATTGCCTTTGAAATTAAGGGGAGGTATTTTTTGCTGCTAGATGTGTCATACCCACTTCTGCACAAACAATTGCTATAAAAAAACACCAGAGAAGAGAAGTTTGGCATACTCGGTAGCAATACACCTATTTTAAGAACAGTACCAAGTTGCTGTAGTCACAGTAAGGAGTTTTCAGATAAATATCTGGGCAGAACTAGAACTCTCATTTCTGAATAATCTTCCAGACAGTTCCTAATATTTTAAAAAACTCCATTACTATTTAGATCATTATCTAAAAACTACTTAGCCTCTACTATCAGAATCTGGAGAAACAATCCTGCAGTTGACCACCCATTTTATCTACAGACGACTTTTCCTTTCCTGATGCGACGTGCCTGTGGTAAGACCCTGCAAAGAGACCTCTGCCCACACGGTGCCGGGCAGCTTCCGTGCCACGCTCCAAGCCCCGCAGTACCACCGGCTCCTTCCCAGAGGGGCATTTCCAGTCTCACTGTACCTTCAAACCTTGTTTGCTACAGGATTCCAGCATTAGTGTTTTATTGCTTTACAGAACAATAGTACTAGGGAATTCTCTTTCTATTTACTTTTTAACTTTTTTTTAACTTTACTTTGTTTTTAGTAAATGAGTCAAGTATTTTGGCATCTAATGACAAATCTATACACACTGACATATATATAAACATAGGGGAGTTGTGCAATTGGCTGTCTTTGAACTATCCTAGTACTTGAGAAGTTAAAGACAGGGCAGTACGTCACTCAGAAGGTTAATCTGCCACCAAGGATTTCACCCCAACCTCTATTTCAGCTACCTATGGCACTATCCCTTGAAGGGTCCAAGTGTATTATTATTGTGATTTCGTCTAAAGTTTCCCTTTCTATTTTGTGAAAGATCAAGACTCCCAAAAATACCTTCCAGACCATTTGTGATGCTGGAGAAAGGTAAAATCCCACACCACTTACCACCAAACACGTCGCCGTTCTGATAGTTTTTCCCCTTCTGAGTTTCCTCTTCATTTTGAACAGTAGAAACATGCTTGGCTGACGCACAGCCCATAGCTTCATTCAGACAGCTCCAGCTGGACTGAACCACAAATCATGTCTAGAGACGCATGCTCATTGTTTTAAAAATAATCCACCTTCCTGCGTGGTTGTCAAGAGACTTTTACCTAAAAGACAGCATAAGAGAGAGAAATATTGAACTATACATATCGACAACAGGGAACCGCTAAATGCAGTGCTTCAAGAAAGCAAAATAACGGGGTTTAAGGAGTACGAAAGCACAGGCTGTCTTCATTCTCTTACATTTTTAAAATATATTCAGTAATATCTATCAGAACCACATGGGTGGAGTCAGTCCTGAAGTCCCTTCCAGCCCTTCTCTCTAACCTGGGGCTGGAAGAAAGCAAGCCACACACAGATGTTTCCCACCCACCCAGCTATTCCCACAGAGTGCTTTTCTTTTTTTTTTTTTTTTTTTGGAAGAAGAAGATAAGAAACTGGCAATATCTGCTTCTCCTACCCCTTTAAACAATCTACCCATTAAGCCAGATTCCTAAGAAAGTGTTTTAGTGATTAAGAGCTGCTAATTGCAAGTGTTCAGAGAAAATAACCCCCTAAATCAATTAAAGATCTTATGTTAATAGATGTGAAAGAGGAAAGCCAGCTGTATTATCTTCTTCCTACGTGATCATTACTCTACCAGATCCGTAAAACCTCTGCCGCTCAGAAAGGCAGCAATGCCCATTTTAAGACAGAATAATGCTCCCTGAAGAACCCAGATGTCACATAAAATAAAAGGGAGGAGAAAAAAAGCTAGTTTACAGCTGCTCCGACGCACCCAGTCCCTGTTCCCTGCAGGCAGCCCTCCATGCACGTTGCTCTGTGTGACAGCACCCTGCCTCTCATCCTTTTTTTTCCACCCTTCCTCCCAGATATATGCCCTGAGCACAACCTTCCCGTTCTCCCATCCTTCTCTCCTCCCTCAGCTCCGGGTGCTCAGCTGCACCCCGCTGGCACCCGTGGGAGGGAGCGAGCAGACCTCCTTGAGCTGCCTCCCTTCCTGCAAGAAATGTTATGTATTGTTTTGCCCTGTGAGGTTACGGATGGTTTTTCAGCGAAAACCTAGGTTTCGCAGGAGAAGCCAGGATTAGGCTGGGGAAGCTCTCTGCTTGCTCAGGCAGTGGCCGAGGCCCTTCTCCAAGCTGCCTGCAGTCTGCTTGGCAGAGGCACAGACAGAGCCACGGCCCTGCTAAGAGGCAGCTAGCTCTCAGCATCGCTCCGCGTGTCCCCGAGCAGGCAGCGCATGGCGCGGGCAGCCAAACTGCGCTGCCACGTGCGGGGTTTGAGCTGCTGCTGAGGAGGAGGTGCATGCAGCTGTGGGAGATGGAGGAGAAACAGCAGACCGGGAAGGGGAACAGCTACCTGATCTGCGATGCCACATGCAGTGCTCGGTTTCTTAGATGATGCAGATTTACTTGAAGAAGAGAGTTTTTATGGGAGCAGCTACATATCACGCTGTAAAGCCAGTGCCTCTACCAGGGAGCACCAGCGCGGAGTTACCAAAGCCCTCCTTCAGCCACCCGGGTCCCACGTCCCCTGTCTGTCCCCCCCGCACCAACACCCACCAGGGCCAGCAGCCGCTCGGCGACAGAAACCACGCGCACGGCATGGGGTGGTGCTGCGCTGTGTGGGGAGGGGATGGCTGGGGGGCTCCAAAAGCACCAAGCGTGCAGAGAACCAAAGAGCACAGAGCAAGCTGCAGCGCCGTGCAGGCAGCTCAGTTACTGCAGGGGTTATTCAGCTCCAGGGCTTTGCCTCTGCTAAAGGGCAGATAAGGAAAAACAATGAAAAGTGTTAGAAAAGGGTTTGCCTTCATCACTGATCAGTGCCCAGGAGGGCGATGGCCCCGTCACCCAGGACCAGTTGCTGCAGAAGGGAAAGGGAGCAAAGCAGCGCAGGACAAGAACACCTCAGGCTCAGGCTCTCCAGGGAAGGAAGGAAAAGCCATCCCCAGCCACATCCCCGGCAGTACCTTGGTAGCACACACCGGCCTTCCTAAACACACGGCCCCGTTGGAAGGCAGGCTGAGATGGAAGAGAAGCATCACAAATACGGGAACTGGAAGTTTTTATTTTTTGCATTAACAGTAATCACAACAGTGTCTGAAAAGAAATGCACATAACTAACACTCGGATACTGGGCGGCAACTTCTGGTGCCAACAAAAAGGGCTAAAAAAGCTCTTCCCGAACGATGTCCCACACACATATCCAGGTGCATTGCTGGGACAAGCGTTAATACAGCGCAGCGAGATAGATGACACTGAAAAGAAAATCAGCATTAATTCTACAGAAGAGAGAAAATCCATCACGCTCTAGCTCTCTTCAGCCTTTCCTGTCCCAGCAGTGGCAAGGCTGGGGAATTGCTCCCAAACGAGGTGCTGGTCCTCACCCAGGGGGCTGCCCGCTGATCGTTTTGGAGATGCAGCACCTGAAATGGCAGCGGAACAACGCGTCCACGTGGCCTCCTCCCCCACTTCTTCGCAAATATAGTTTTCCCTTTTGTGTTCCCAAACGTTTTGGGGGCATACAGATTTTAGAATAAAAAGCATAAGAAAACCTCCAACCATTTGCCACTCATGTTCGCCACCCACCATCATTAATTATCAAGATTTGAGAGGCAATTTACAAGCTCTGATCTGCAAACGCTAGTGAGAAAAACCTCTGAGACGGATCAAAAGTGTCTACACCACCCCCAAATAAAATGCGGCAGCTTTACTATTAACAGCTTCGGTGCGGGTCAAGAGAAGGGGGCTGTACTGACTCTCAGATGCTGCATTTGGTTCCCCAAGTTTCATCTGAGTGCTTGCAAAAGGGGAGCTCATTATTGGGGTAGATATTGCCATTGGAAACCTTAAGCAATTCCCTGATATCAGGTGGAGGATGTCCAGTGTTTTGCAGTAAATGAATGTTTATTATTCTATTACCAGAAGTGTATTTGTTTTCATCTTTTTTTTTTTTTTTGCATTGAGGTAACCAATCTTTCATCTTCTTCAGGTTGCAGACACATCTACACGCTTCTTTCTGTGCTGACCACACAGGAAATTGGGTTAAAATTTCACAAAGCCAAAGAGATCAAAGCAATGAGCTCCATGCAGCTGTGAAAAAAACCCTAAGCTACACAGGAAAACCACCCTAACTTTTCCTATAACACAGCCTAGTCCAGGCAGAACCCACGGATTTATCTTACTGCTCTTAATTATATGTATTTTTTATAAGAAATAGGTCTACTTGGCTTTCAAGTTATTTTTTTCTAACTAAGAGAGCAGCACTGTCTTCTGAATTTGCATTCCACAAGGGTTGTTGGAGGTTAGTACCACTACGATATCCCTCTTCTTCAGCTACCCTCACCCACCTGTGCCAGAAATGATGTTTTTTTTTATTGTTTTTCAACTGCCAAAAGATATTTTTGAGCCAAAAAGAGAGAAGTTTTGCCTTTGAAGTGCACCAGTGGCCTAAGGGAGGAAGAAGAAGAAGAAGAAAAAAAAACACACACAGAAGCTCTCTTCCTCCTTCTTCAAATAATTCAAGCCAGCATTGCTGCTGGATAGCAAAGCCATACTGAAAACTAAGTCCATGAATTACTAAAAGAGAGGGGTATGGTTACAGGAGAACAAGGGTGGCGGATGCTGGAGCAACGCCTTGCAGAGGCAGGAGGGGAAAAAGAAAAGTCAGGAAAAAAGAAAGAGTGTGTAGTGATGCTCTGTTCCTTGGAGCAAATGGCCACAGAGTACTCCCTCTGCCTGCTGATATTACTAGCCATGAAATTAAATATTTTCTCCCTTGTGTGAACCGTTTCCCCCATGATGCCAAATTCCTGTGCTTATTCCTGCATTTTAGTATCATACAGGAAACATGCTGTTCTGGCCAGCTGGGCGAATGCAGCGGTAATCTTGCTGAAAAGAGAAAGAACGAGTGCAGTGCTATAAAATTAATAATGCACAAGGAAAGAAAGAGAAAGCGCACCATGTCTGTATAGCATTTTACTCGATCTGCACTAAAAATACCATCAACTACCTAACCCAACCCAGCCAGTCAGTCGGACGGAGGTGGAACTGACATGTGAAATACACTCTGCGTGTATCCTCTCTTGCGAAGCCGTGCTCAGCAGAACTGGTAGTTGAACCAGTCACATGGCAAAGGACAGACAAGGAGACCGCAACTTGACAGCTGAAGAGACTGGGCAGAAAAAACACATAAACTCACTTACCCGGCTTTTCCTAAAAGGGAAATGGCTTCAATGAATGTTAATAATTAGCATCACCAGGTTATTATAAGACAGACTTTGTCCCACTGAGGCTAATATTACCACTTCCATGTGAAAAATTAGTGTTTGTTTGTTTGCTTTTTTTTGTGTGTGGGTCTTTTTTTGGGCAATCAGCATTTCTCCAATGCATAGTTTTGATGTATGAAAGCAACAAGTGTTTTCCATATACAACAGCTCTCGGCAGCAATGTGGTACTTGTGGGAGTGTTTGCTCCCCATTCAGTCTCATAAGGGCAAATAGTAGCAGTGAGCCCCTGGGATGAGATTTCATGCACAGTAAAATAGAAACGAGAAAGGAAAGGGGAACTGCATCGCAATCTTGCTCTGAATTCAAATGGGGTCGGTTCAAGTGGCAGCAGCTGGAAAAGCCCTGCTACCCAGGAGCAACTCACAGGATCTACAGCTTTTGCTTTTTCTATGTAAAGCTAACTTTTTTTTCTGCTGTTTTTCAAAACCCCAAACACCTTAGGAGAAGCAACAGGAAGATCACCACCACCATTACAAAATGCAGTTCAAACATCTAAATAATTGTCCTAGGAAGAGGGAGAAAAAATAACACAAACTATTGAAGACAGACGAGACTTTGCAAGACTATGGGCTGGGAAAAACACCCAGGAGACAGTATGTTTCTGGTGAGAAAGTAAGTGTGTCGTACAGCATATTTCACCTGTACAGCCGTTTCCTTTCCCACATCTGTCCCAGTGCTACAGCTCTCTTTGCTGCAGTAGATGCTGTTACTCTCCCAGGATTTCCAAAGAATCAGGACTTTTATCCTACATCCTTGTCCTTTGCAGAAAACAACCCCTTTTCATTAAAAGCAAGAGTACATGGAAATTAAGCTGCACTTCCCACTTCTCTGTGAGCAATTGCTACAGCTGCTATGAACACATCACAGAACTGCAGTGGAGCCCCTTCCACAACAGAGAAAGCATTCAGGTGTGGCGTTCTGCTATCAAACACGTTTCAGAGCCTATTTCAGAGCTGGTGGGTTTCTGCAGTATCGCAGCCATTACACAGTACTTCTTTCAGGTTACAGTCAAAGCTAGCTGACTGAAAAACCAATACAACACAGCTTGGGGGACCTGATTAAAGGCAACAAGACCTTTTCCATTGACAGTCAATGGCCTGAGGTCACTTTCTAAAACTCAAGTTTCAGGGAAGAAAGGTTGTTTTGTGATTTACTTCCAAAGGGATTTCAGAAACTGCCTGCTAGTGATCTCATTCCAGCTCAGTGCACGTGCAATGGGAGATACTAAGCAGGACTACGGAAAAAACAGTTTAAATTCTCCTCATTATGTGAGTTTCCTGATATCTAAGCAGCATCTCTACTGTAATGGGTAGGGTGCCCAAGCACCTCTAAAGTATAAAGAAAACCAAGAATAAGCTCAGTTCTCCTATTTAGTTTCATTTCTGTCTTCATGGCTTAAAAGCAAGACATGGTTTACTGAGCAAGATATAAGAGAAAGCCCCGAGGTATGGAACGGTGATTTATGCGATGTTCTGTACCCATCGAAGCACAGGTCTGAACACTATTTCACTTTTGAAAATTCCTCTTGCTTTGCCTGATTAAAAACAATTTAAAGATGCAACTATTACACCTAGCCAATCAACCACATCATTTAGGATTAAACTAAAATAAAATGAGACTATCTGTAGCAGCAGCAGCAACAAAAATGCTTGGTTTGGAGAAAAACCTTGAGGGATAGTAACCACACAGTGAAAAAACCACTTTGCCCTCCTAAATTCCCTCTGCCCTCTTCCCACCAGTTGCTGGGGATGCACGTCCAGCTGCACACGCTGCTGGCAGGCCCTGGTTAATGCCGCAGCACTCTCCAGCATAGCGTCAGAGGAACCTTGCCATTAACTGATAATGGCAGATCTGATACTTGCATGCATCCTCTGCACAGCTTTCCAGCCGCTCTGCCCCAGCTTGCATCTTATTCAGGTTGCTGGCAACCTACCCCGTACTTTGGTCTGATGTTGTTTTCCCGCTAACGTGACCGTGTTAAATTTCCACATACAGGCAGCTGTCTCCTACTCAGCATCTCATACACCACTCGGTGCTCCTGTGCCTTCACCCCCAGCCTAGGGGTCTATTTTACCTCAGAAAAATTGTGTTTCAAACAAATTCAATTATTCCCATTAGAAATTTTAGGGAAAACATGTCACACACAACTTTCTACTTGGTCATGTAAACGTTCTCTAGATGTTGCTTGTATTTCCTTAAACCAAAGCCATGCAGAATATTACTTACGGAGCAGCGCTGGCTACACAGGAGGTTTAAGAACAACTGTGCCAGCATTTACACTTTGCCCATGAACGCCAGCTTGGCAAAACACCTGCAGCCCTGAGGAGAAGGGCAGCTAGGGTAAGGGCACCATACCCCTTGGAGAAAGTCTGGTTTGGTTTGGGTGCTGTCACGCAGCAACTTCCAACTCCTAATGCACGTCTGCTCCCAGCTGCCCACGTCATCCCCTCCTTAAGGGACGCTTGGTCCCAGCAGCGTGAGCAGAACTTCTGCCACTCCAGACTCCCAGGACATCAAGGTCACATCACTCTGCGCCCAGACTCCTCTTTGCAACGGCTCATTTTGGCTGAATTCAGAGCTATTTGCAGTTGATCCAATCAGAAGTTTTTAAAAGCAACTGATCTGGCTGCTGCGCTGAAATGCAGCCAGGCAGGATTTAGGATTAACCAGCAGCTGATGCAGAGCTGGTCCAAACCCACTTCTGTGTAGCAGCGTTGCAACCCTCTGGGTCAGACCTGCAGGGAAGCATCAGTGCACGCAGATGCCATGGCAGTGACTCCTGCACACACACACCAGCAACTCTGTGATTTTGATATTTAATAAATTAATCACTGCTATTCGCTACCAAAACCTAAAACTGGAAATGACTCGAGGACCGAGACCCATTCAAAGGCATATCGAATAACGCTCCTGACCCCCTCCACATGGCAGATGGAGCACAGCGCAGCTAAGGAGGAGCAGCAGTAGCCGTCTGGCTGCGAGACCATGAAGTTTTCAAAGGCAGGGAGCTGAATTGCTGGCGTGATTCCTGCAGTTGTGAAAGGTATATAACAGAGCATGAACAAATTAGAGGAAATAATCCTGAAAGCAAACAGCAAATGAAGTGTTCTCCCACGCCCCCTCACACTCACCCGGCCACACATTTGGGCTCTTACAGTGATTCTTCTGCCAAAGTTGTATATGAATAGGAAGGAAAAAAACAGCTGAAAACACCAGAGCCTCACAGGAGTTGAAGCAAGGAGAGAAAGTCATACAGACTGTATGACATCATACATTCTGCTGACCTGCAGGAGCAGAGAAGTGTAATAAATTATTGACAAAGGTTCCCTATACCATAAATGCAATCAGTAGGAACTGATGCGTAAGGGAGTTTTTTGTACGAATTGAGCTGCCAGAACAATACACGACTGTAACGCTGGTGGATAACCCATACCAAAATATTGCAGCGTGGACACCTGAGAGCACTGAAGCTCTGCAGAGTGCCAGAAAGCACCCAGGCAGAGAAAGCTGATGGGAAGAAAAGGCAAAGCAGTGCCTCCCGTTCACACCCAAGACATGGGGAAATCTCACCTGCTGCACCTCTTTCTCCATCTCGACACCACAAGGACAACCCTGCTTCAGGAATATTTTCTGATTTCTTCTGCCACCCCCCTGGCAGGCCTCCCTTCTCATGGGGCTATCTGGGCTCCTTTTCCTTCAGCTCACACTGAGCTTTGCTTCTGATTCCTTTCTTATACAAATGCTCAACTACCGCTCCTCTTCCAACTCAATGGCCTCAAATCAGGACCTGCAGGACATTAGGTATTAAATACTGCAGCCACCACAAAGAACAACGTGTGCTCTCCACGTGAGCCCCAAAGAACTTCTCACACTGCCTTAGCAGACAGCACCTTCACAAAAAGCATTGTGATTTACTGTCCATACTGGTGCAGAAAATGCAGAAAACTGTTGCATTTAAACAGTGTTTGGACTCAAAAGCATAGCATTGCTTTGGGATTATTTTGATAACTGCTCTAAAAGGGTGCTGTATAGCCCTACCCAAAGCTGGCTTTTCTTCCTTAGGGACTCATCTCAAAGCATTTAGCCCTGGCAACTTTACTATGTTGCAAAAGTCACCTCCTGTTGGTTAAGTTTCATTTATATCTTTGCTCATTCTTCCTTTTGTTGTCATTTCCCTCTTTATGCCCAGAAAGGATTAAGGGCAATCACTCAGCAAGCTGGATCTCCTCCACCCTCACCGTGCCCAGCGGGTCTCGGTGCAGGACCACACTGTGGGGCCGGGCTCCCTGGTTCCCCACCACCGTGAAACTTCAAAGCAGCAGGAGCCAGCGTTAAAATGTAGCCAACCAACAGCTGTAAAATGTTAAGCACATTGGTCCTTTACTCCCCCACTTAGCTTTTTTTGCACATGAAAATAGCAGCTGCTTTCCTGGGAATAAATCCTGCAATATCTTTATAGTCTTCCTCGCTCCCTTTCAGCTTCCTGGGTGAGAAGGCTTTCTTTTTAAAATTAGAAAAAGAAACAAGTTTGTGAATTCTCACAGCAGGCAGGCTATCTTAGGTATGCTTTTATTATGTTAGGAAAGCAATTTTGAATCTAAATTCAAAATGTATTGAATTTGGACTTCTTATTTTATAAGAAAAAGTGGCAGTGGGATGAAGGGGGGAGAGAAAAAAAGTCTAACTATTGCCCCCCGTTCCCTCCTCCAACAGCTGATCCTGCACCTTCCTGACAAGCAGGTGAACATGGATGGCCGTGGCTGAGCAAGGAGCTTGTAACTGAAGTCCGTCTGATGTCATTTGTAAGAAACGCCATACAACTAAGTCTGGCTTCCTAGCACGGCATTAACTTCTGGCAGATCCTGCCCTCAAAACAAGGGAATTGTAAATGCTGGCGTCATTTATGGTACCTGTAAGTTATACAATGCCAGGCAACCCATAAACACTCTCATGAAAATCAGCTTCGAGAGTGATATGCACCAGTCACCATGAAGTCTTCAGTCAGTGTTACTGTGTTTTTCCATCACATTACATGCATATTCTGAGCAACTGAATTACAATAATGTAGGTGAGCACTTCCAATTGTTATTTTAAACAGACAAATTGAAAGTGCCTACTGCAGAAGTGTCATTAGGACAGACAGCAGAAAACCCCAGAAGCTAACAAACAGGACTCTTCTCTTTCCACCCTGTTTATCTTCAATCACACTTTTGATAATTAGGAAATTATATAAAGAATAGCCACTGTTTTGTCATGTACAGTGAATCATCCAGCATGTGCTGGATGCTCATAAATAAACCCTGCTTCATCACGGTGAAATTCGGATCTTTGAAACTTGAAAGACTAAATCCAGAATATCAACACGAGGGCTAAAAAAGAGCAGGGACGGATACAATATTTGAAGAGAAGCAGCCTCAATGTACAGGCTTCAAAAATATGCTGTAAAGCATAAAACCAGAAAAGGTTAGCATGTTCTGCCTGGAAATTTCTGCTTCCTTCCTAATAAACACTGTACCATAACACGACACTCCCTCATTCTTCTGTTGTGCAATAACGGTTAGGCTTTCCCATTTACAACACGGCCATTCCCATCGCCACCGGAGTTCTTCTGTGACACCAGCCAGCGCTGGGATCCCTGCACGCAGCTCCTGGGGGGGCTGAGACCCACACCGGGGTCGGGACTCTGCACCTGCACGGCCCGACCAGAGCCGCCCAGCTGGAAACCACACATGCACGCTGCTGGAAAAGCAGCTTTCCTGTCAGCCAGCACCTCTGGGCAAACTGGAACATCACCTAAGTATGTGAAAGAACTTCGTTTAGAGCAATATACATTTTATGTGTGTATATTTTCGGTATAAAACAAGGTAACTTCAACTTTGCATAAGCTTATTGGCAATGCTGACTGCTGCTAAGGCTATCAAGGGTGCCCCTCATCAAGGACCTCCCTCCCCTCCCAAGGTAAGAGATCTGTGGAAGAGATTGTACCAAAATGTACACCATTTTGGTACGGAATCAGGAGGCTTTGTGTCACCAACGCCACCCCGGCCCCCGCAGCAGCAACTGCATGTGGCAAGGCAATGGAAAGGCTTGATGACCTGCCGGGACAGAAGAGACCTGAAGGCAGAGGGGAAGGACAGAAATGTCACCACACCAGACAGAGAAGTGCACAAGTTGCTAAGCAGCTCTGTTATTCCCACAGCTGAGCTGGGTGAAAGAAATCCAAAGTATACGGGCAAAGGAATTATACAAACATTATGTATATTTATACATAGCAAACCTCTTACACAAAGCAGCCCCTTGGATTTCATTAACCCAGTGCCAACAGCTGCCCCAACCTCCCTGAAATGCATTTCTGAGCCAGTACCAGGGATCTATCAATACTGCCAGGATACCCCAGCAGGGACAACAATCCTCAGGCGCTTGCTAGGTGCTACTTGCTAGAAGGGAAGCTGAAACCCTACCAGCTTGGCTTCTCTTCTCTTTTTAGGCAATAAAAGTATCTTACACAGAGATCTGAATTCGAAGAACAGGTGATAATATTATACTAAAATGGGATGCGAGGCGCGATGTGGATTCTCACATACCGCAGGGTTTAGGGCTGACTTAACGTGTTCGCTTTGGACAATCCACCTGTGCGCACAGATCCCCAGGAGAAACTCAATATAACAAGGATTTACTTGATTCAAATATGCATTTTTGCAGCTGGACTAGTAAAAAGTAGCCCATTTTTCCTCTTATTTGACATAGGAGATCAATATGCCTATGGCCAAAGCATTTCTACCTCTAACATAACTGATAAAAGTCTAATGGAGCATTAACCTTCATTTAAGGTTACTTCAGTGCCTCATTAGAGAAAAAGGATCTGATTTTGTGCACGCCTAGGGACAGGTTCATGGAAGGACATTTCTATGTCCTTCCACAAAATGGATCCTTTACTTGTTTTTCTTTTTCTAATTACTCCAGAGCACAGCAGCCTTTTTCACAAGGAAGGGTGCAGGTAATCTAATTTTTACGTTCAGCTCATGCTAAAGTGCAGTGCTTTTGTGCTGGCCCTCGCCTCTTCCGGGGGGCCCAAGCCCTGCGGCTGGCATTCCCTGCGAGCAGCCACACACCCTTGTGGAATACCAATGAAAAGGGACGACACATCTGGGAACCCGGACAAGGGACTCCGAAACATGCCAGCAGCTTGCAGGCAGGAACCTTGCTTTCAAAAGGAACAAATCCCATTTGTTCAAAAGGAACAAATCCCAAACTGAACACACAAAAATAAATTCACTGCCCCAATAACTTCTGACCCGCTGTGCAGCTGGTAGCTAACGGGGATATTACAGGCAGCATGATCCGGGCTCAGCACTCGAGACGCATAGCTTGTCTCTGCCCTTTGCCAGACCTCCAGTTTGCAAGAACATTCAATCTTGGAGTAATTCAAAATTTACCAAGCAAAAATACTCAATTTTCCATCCAAGCCAGCTAAAGGGAGGAGTGGGAAATGCTCAGGCACGATCTTGAAAATTACAGCTCAATCTGCCTCATAAACTGTTTAAAATCAGAATTAATGAAAGTGTTTAAAAAGAACCAGAGAAACTTACTGAATCGAAAAGATTTAACACGGCTTCAGTCACTGAAGTGAATGCATCTGCTGTCAAAGAAAAAAAATCCCTGTTACATGAACGCTCCAGAGACAGCGACGGCATCTCAGAGGGACTCTGCTACAGGAGCCTGGAGAGGCAGCTTGGAAGGCACCCTAAAAAGCCACCCAGCCTGCTGCGATGGTGAGAAGAGGGCAGATTTACCCTCAGCAGGCTTCTGGTAATGCCAGCAGAAGGAAACTGTTCCTCCAGGGGTGCATCAAAGCCAGAGCCTTACTGAGGAGAGCTGGGTGGTCCTAGAGCCCATTTGCCTTCATTTACTCCCCGCTAACCTCCCCCAGCCAAGTACTAAAAAACTTGAGCACTGAAGAAACCCTCCCAAACCCACACCAGGGTCCTTTATGACACAGAGACATGGGCTAAATCACACCTCCAGAAGAGAGCAGCCAGGGAAGAGCCATACACGGCGGGCGGCACCAAACGAAGCGAGTTAATCAAGACTGGAAGTAAGTGCCAAACCCCAAAGGGCCTGAGAAAAGCCAGACAAGTAAGCCGGCAGTGGAATAAACTTATCCTGACAAGTGCAAGGTAACCCAGATTAGAAGGAATAATGCACAACTGCGACCCGGGCTCTGCTGCAGACAGCTCAGTGACAACATACAGTTGGCATTAAGCAAGCGAAACACTGCAAAAGTCTGACGGAAAGTAATACTCAAAGGCATGGCAAATCTGTAGTATTTTATTTCTTGCCTTCACCTCATTACTTCCCAGAAGGAAGTTCTGTATACTGAAGGAAAAAAAAAAAAGTCAACAACAAAACAGAAGAAAGATTAATTTGTATTGATTTGCATTGCAAGAAGAGAGCAAGAGGGGGTGTAACAGACATGCACCTTTTTTAGTGATCAGGACTGTATCTCCTGATCATCCTCACACACTGTTTATACACATTCACACACTGTTTATACACATTCACACACTGTTTATACACATGAACAGCCCACCGGTTTTACCACCCCGATGCACTGTCATTCGGATCTCTCCATCTCTGAACTACCCTCTTCAAGGCCCAGCACCATTTTGGAGTGGGTGAAACACCTGGAAGAGCTGTCCCGAAGCACCTTGATTAATATGCACAGTGCTCCCACGGACTTTTCTGGCCTGTTCTGTAAGCCCCGATTAAAGCCCCAAAACACCGTGCTGCTGTGCACAGCGCCTGCCCAGGAGCTGCTCCCCAGGCTGGAGCAACCCAGCTAGATTAATCCTTGTTTAGCATGAGAAACATCATATGCACAATCGAATTTATTCCTTCAAAGAGGGGAGAATTTTGTACTCCTCAACAGTAATGCAGCGGCTTATGCTACCAGGCGGCTCCTCTACACCACCCGTTCGTTAGGTCTTTATCTCGAAGCTACGCTTCCCATCCCATAAGTGCCCTGTTAGTAGGCATTTTCCCTGTAAATAAGCATCGCATTGTGGGTGATGATGCCTGGTGAAAGCAAGGCAGCAAGGCAACACCACTGCTCGTGCGGTGCATCCACACGTGTGTGTGCGTGCATCTCCCACAGAGCCAAACTAAGCATTCCAAAGGCACGAGCACCCATCTTGGTATTTCAAGAACGAGACTCCTCAAAACGCCTGTCCTCACCACGTTTCCTCCTCCTCTTGTGGTGCCAGGCTCTCCCAGTTCAACCAGATTTCCCAGCGCCCTGTGCTGGGAAGGAATATCCCCGAACAGCAAGACTGAATTTCAGCATTGATGCAAGGCAAGCTTTAAAAACACTTTTCTGTTAATTTCTGTTTTCAAAAAAGTGCAACAACTTTGAAAGTGATGTCTTACGATTATAGAAAGCTACTTGTATTTATTGCCCTTAACTTCACCCTCAAGTGACCTTGATTAAGTATTAATCCAAACGAGACCACTCTCAATAATAATACTGTAAGGCACTTTGAAATTCAAGTAAGCAGCCTACTCTACTATTCTGCAGTTTTCCTCTCAGGATGTGTGAATAGGTGTCAAACTGCCTAATCCAAAGTGACTCAGGATAAATTTCGGTAAATCTGGGATGCTCCATTTTTGATAGGAACAACCCAAGCCTTTGGATTTATGTAAATTCTCGATGCCAGGCAACAGCCAGCAGCCTCTGCCAAGTTCTGTTCTGGTGTTTGGGGTTAAGAGGAAGCCAGGAGATCACAGCAAAATTCCAGATGCACAATGAGAAGCGAAGAAATAGCTGTACCCTGCCCGGGTTATGCTTGCCACACTGTTTTCAAACATCAGATTAAACATATAAAGCATTGTTAATATATTTAACAGGCTGGGTGAGTATCAGATTCAAGCAACAAGACATGTCTTGCAACAGGGCAAGTATCTTTGGTTGCAACTCATAACAATACAGGTTTTAATTAAAACACAGTTGTCCAGGAGCATCAGCTGGGTATCTGCTACAAAGAGTGCTATTTTTAGCTTGGAAAGTTTTTCATTAAAAGCTAAGCATTTGTTATGCGCTGACAATATGCTCAATATGCAAAGCAGAACTTTTCACACTGTACATTATTAAGGAGTTTAGAGGAAGAGATGAGCACAAAGTATACGTGCTGAGAAACTTATAGCAAAGCACTGTTTTACAGACATTTTCAGTTACTATTAATATCTTTACATAATTGTAGGCTTCTACGGTTAGAGCCTCACATTACAATGGATGGAAAAAACATAAATTAAAAAAAAATTGTGCCCACGCCATTCATAAATATTATCTACCCTCTTCCCTGCAGAAAACAAACCACCAAGCAATTACCTCACGCAAAGCGGTGGGAGAGCTGTTCCACTTGAAATCATAAAGAAGGTATTACAAGTTTTTGCCTGTTTATTTTTACCACCACTTTAAATGTTGCTGTTACATATGCTTAGCAGAATCTTTTGCTTCAGAGAATAACATAATGAGTGGAGTCTGACGGGAAGCATTCGCACGGCTTCTCTCTGCATGTTAAGCTGTGTGTCGCGGAGAGCTTGTATATTCACAATCCTGAGTTTCTTTGCCAAGCATCTCTGGTCCCTACCAGGGACAGCCCTTCTGAAAGATGCTCATTAGCGAAGCAGCATTCATCAAGGACCTTCTTGGCTCCTACCTGCAGATGGGGAACTGCAGCTGCTCAGACTCTAACGGCCTACTGGGAAAAGATTAATTACAAAATCGGGTTTTAACAACCGCAGATGTACCTTGCCTTGTTTCACCAAGTATGGTACCAACTACTTTCTAACAATCCCAGTGACTCAGGGCCATACAGCAGAGAACACCGCTGGCAGAGAATGAGATAAAGCTAACCCCAGCTCCTGTGCCCGCCCTGTCTCAGCGGAGCACAAGAGGTCAGCCTGGGCAGCAGATACACACAGACAGTGTCAGCTTCCAGAATACTTACCTGTTATTCTTCTAAATACCAACATCGTTCAACACTTCTTATTTTGCATATGATTTTCTTCCTTGCACAGGAAAATCCCCTTCCTGGGGTTTCAGCAGCTTTTCCCACTGTAGCCAGTGGTCCTCCCAAAGCCTCCTTGCAGGAAGGTGCCTCCCAGAGACCAACCATGCTCAGCTTGGGTCAGAACATGGTAGGCTTTTTCCACAAAAAGTTATACCATGTAAAAGTCATCTCACTTCCTTTCTTGATGAAAACAGAAAGAAAGATGGGCTCAATACAAGCCAGCTCTAGTGCTGCTTATACAGCCAATCCCATGCCCACCCCTTCCCTCTTCTAACACAGCATGGGCAAGAGAGCAACTCCATGAGGAACTTAGGATTCTGCTTAGAGGGATTTCTATTATATCAGCCAGAAATACTGTAAATACTTCACTGAAGGTGAAGAAAAACATTGCCTTCATCAGGGAGCTTCCAACCCAACTTGTGATGCGAGACACGTTTTCCTGCAGTGCCACCCGCCCGTTTGACCAGCGCAGACCCCTATAAATGCTGCCTCATAAATCCTCCACGTTAATGAAGCTGCTTCAAAGCTTAGCTCGCTTTGCAGGTGACAGCCTGGGTCATCAAACAGATGGGCTTTTATTTTCTTCGGCAACTAAATAACGAAAGGACTCTGCTCGGGTTCAAGAGCAATGTTCAGACCAAGAGTTCACGCAAACCAGTGCGGAGCGAGCACGGTTGGAGCAGCACACCCCTCTGTAACATCTCTTCCATGCAAACATGGTTCTGCTGGGCAGCCTTAACAGTCCCCAAATTTGCCATGTAAAAATGGAAATCTCCACTAATCCCATGGATCAAAAAGAAGCTTAAAGCTTTAGGGATTTGGCTCTCCCAGGAGTGATTTTCTTACAGGATTGCGTGTATGTTAGACCTCTTTGCTTATCACTTTTTTTAAATGGCATTTTAGAACTTAGTTCACTGGGTTTATCCTTTCAACTGGCACTACATGAAGTGTGATACTTTCATACAAATTAACTCATCAGTAATTGCACAGAAAGAAAAAAGAAAAAGAAACTCGTTTCTTTTTTCATTGTATAGGAGATGTCATTTTTAAGGAACAGCTGATTTTCTGCCAAGCAGCAGCTGGCAGTAGGAATTCTTCAGGGAAAGTAACACGTCCTGGTCAGCTTGTAAAATCCCAAGTATACTTGAACATGAGCAAAGAGGTGAGGAGCAATAGTTAGAGGTGTTAGACTAAGTAAAACACAGTTTAACATAGCATCTTAAAAAATGATACCTACCAGGCATCCCGGGAGAGTTTATTCACCGTGTTTTATAAATAACCGGACAGGAGCCAGAAAGCACAACATAATTTAGGATTCCCTTTATTTCAATTACCATGAATATAATGAGCAAGGCAGTTAGTAAGAAAATACTTCTACTGGAAATAATGATTTCAGAGAAGAAAGAGAGCTGTGAATCTGCAAGGATTATTAGTCTGCCCCCACAAACATGTATAATTGTATAGGAGGTGCACAGAAGAATTTTTCAGTATATTATCCACTTTCTAAAATAGTTCGTATTTCAGAAAAAATCACCCCCCAAACAGCCGTAAGGTCTAACCAGACAGCCAGAGGCACTGAAGTTAGGAAAAGTAAGCGCACAAGGAAGCGAGACCAAGGAATAAAAGCTCTGCATAGGCAATGGCAAATTGAAATTGCAAATTGAAAGTGTCCTGAAATTCCTGCAGCCATCTCGAGGGCCAGGGCAGGAGCCCATTCAGGCACCGCAACGGCCGCATTTGGATTCTACGCACAAGTGCGGCGCGCTCGCTGCGAGCAGTAATGGCGCTTGGTGAACAAAAGGGCAGGGAGTGAAATGCTACTGAATTCCTAACTTCTTTATTATTATTATTTTATCATTTTGGGGTTTAGTATTTCCTCATCCCAAATGCTCACAGAAGCACAAGACTCAGACTAAATTGAAAATGGAGGTCTTGAAGTACCAAAGATTACAAAATTCAGAAAACAGGATAATAATGATGAAGATCAACCTATTTAATAGCTTCTTAAATGTTTACTTGGCAAAAGAAACTGTAAGAAATGCAAAGCAAAACAGAATCACCTTCATTTTTTTCCTTTTTTTTAAAAAAAGGAAAAGCAACCTATGGTCCAGACTACATAAGCACCCATTACTGTACTTTCATTTACCTGATCAAGGATTACCTCAGTTTTCTGCCTCAGACCAAACTTTCCTATATGAGCGAATGCCTATTCAAAAAATCCTAAAACCTGTGCACCCTTTTCAGCATCCTCCCTTAACATTGCATCCTGCAGGGCTGCCTTTTTGATAGATATGCTTTAGTTCTTACAAGTCAACCACCTCGCTCACTGAAGTGGCATTCCCTCGGGAGAACATTCAGATGAACTCTTCTTTAAAGTTAAAAAATACATCTGGCTGAACAAGCCCTTGAGTTTCTGTTACAACAGGGCATCCCTCAGTATTTACAGGGAGCATATTCCCATGCACTTCAGTTCAGTGCTAGAGAAACATCAGACCTCTGAAATGAAAGTTAAGCATTTTTGACATACAAAAACAGCATTGGAAGGTACTTAGGAGACCACTCGTATAATGAGTCAATAGTGCATTTATATGTTTTCTAAAAGTATGGAATTCTGTGAAGCAAAATGACCATAGGCTACAATATCTAAATGAGGAAAACAAAACCTTAGCTCTACGGTCTGCCTCTTCCTATCGGAAGAAACTACGAAGACCAGGGAAGATGGATCCCTGCCAAGGCTGCTAGGGAAAGGCAGCGCGGGACAGGGAAAAGAGGGAAAGCACGCAACGACAGGGACGCAGGGCGGGAAGAGAAAGGTACTGTAATTTATCAGAGCAGAACAACCTGAATGCAAGTAAAGGAAAAAAAATGGAAAGAAAAGCCAATAAACCAATTATTACTGCTTTGGTAGGCTTTCAGTCCCAACAAACACCCTCTCCTTCCATGCGCATGTGCATACATTTTATTTATAAGCAAGGGAAGAACGACTCTTCCTTATACATACCCCCACACACTTAGTCCTCGCTGGCAGCCTTTCCATTCAGCCAGTCATAAAAAGCAGCATCTCGTGCAACTCAGATGCACTGGCAATATGAGATGTCATTGCAGCACTACACACCGCCGTTTGAAGAGCACTTTCAGACAGGTCCATGGTATCTGAAATTAAGCGCGTGCTTTCTCGAGCCTCGATGGGGAGCCACGGGTTCTTACACCGCGGTTCACGGGGCGCAGTCCCCGAAGGACAGGCAAGGCACCTGCACGGTTAGTAAGAAACCAGCTGCGGTTTTCGGCCTTTTAATGCTGTGAAAGCTGTATTCACAAACATCCGCAGAAACAAGATCTCTGGTGCTTGCTTAATTCTTGTATCTTGAAGGAATAGTTTCAGATGACAGCAGAAGAAAAGCAGATGATAGCGGGAAGCAAGAATTTCTTGTGGAATAATTCAAATGTGAAACCGTTAATTAAATATGCAAAGTGCTTACAGAAGAAGCAACAGACAGACTAAAACCAAATGCTGTAATCTGTTGTAAACAGCGTGAACACAGAGAATAAATATATCTACCTTCTAAACTGGGATTTGACTTTCTAATCCCTTGCCTACAGATTTTGTATTCACCTCTTTCTTAAACACATGTTCTGTGAGGAATGTCTCTGCAAGATTAAGACTAGAAGTAAATATTTCAGTGTTTAGAAAAGAAAAGGGGAAAATTGTTTGCTGTTCACGTTTTCTTGAACACAGAAACAGCTTCTGCTCCTGTTCAATACACGGGATTTACCGGCACGTAAGTAAACAGTGCTGCTTGTTACCAAACAGGCAGAGAGCTCTGACAAGCTCAGTACAATTCCAGTCACAAATCACAGGGTTTCAGATGAGACAGGCAAAAGAACGAGCTGAATGGTTTAAAGCAGTGTGGGCAGGAGAGGAGAGATAGCTGCCCGCAATTTCATTATTGCTTAAATATCTGTAGTATGTAGGAGTAGCACGGAAAAGATTGCCACTGTGCTGGACACTGCGACCAGAGCAAGAGCAGCCTCCTCCAAAAAGCCTGTGTTTAGTGTAAGATAGAAGACAAACATTAGCACAAAGTCAAACAAAAGACAAATTAAAATTCCTATTAAAAATCATTTTGCTTTGGTTGAACCCACCAGAAAACTAAAACTAAATAAATGAAAATAAAGCTTAACAATAAACATTATTACTACTGCTATCATGCAGTCCTTACAAAACGCCGCTTGTAGCAGGCGCTGGGGCTGTTTTGCAGAAGATGGAGAGTACAAATCCCACTTTGCAGCCAGGCATGCCAACAACAACCTGTAAGTGCACCAGGCCTGTGAGTGCAGCAGGTTCCGGATTAAAACAGACCAGGCTTCAGTCCCGGCACGCAGTGAATTACTCTGGGCTCAGAAGCTGGGTGCATAAACCCTGACCCAGCAGTCCAAGCTCTGTGCAGCACGCCTGCAGAGCTGAAGACACCCTGCCACGAGAGGCAAAGCTGCTGCTCACGATGCTGGATCCCAGCACCTTTGTGGGGACAAAGGGTGAGGCAACGAACAGCGAGGGAGATGCAAAAAGATCAGAATAAATCCTCTACGTAAAAACTGACACAGGCAGACGTGCAGTGATTGACACTGCACCCAATAAACACTACTGGGAAGAGTCCAGACAGGTTTTCAGTACATAAATATCAAATTGCATGAAACATGCTGGAGGGGATGTGCAGCAACCTCTAATTCCGAGACTAACAAAGGTGAGGCTCGGATACCCTCCCCGGCTCCTTCCCCAAATAGAGTCTGCTGATTTGCCTAACCAGACAAAGCAGATAAACCCAGTGGCTTATAATAACTTTTGAAGTTATTTTAAGTTATTATTTATTCAATTCTCAAGTAAAGAGATATTTTTTTTTCCTAAATCAAAAGCAGGCAAGGGAGAAGAGAGTCCCCTTCCCCATGGAGCCTGTTCATCCTTCTTCACACTCACGGCAAGCTTCAAAGCTGAAGTTGTGTGCAGTGCTATCACTGTACAGCCCAGTGCACACCGGATGGCTGTTTTTTTTCCCCCTGAAAACAGGAAAATAATCTCCCACTGTGTTGTTTCAAAACACTTTTGCCTAAACTATTAGAATGCATAGTTAACTGCTCCTGCCACAACCCTTCTGCTCAGTAAACACTTCACACAAAGCGAATCTGAAACATCAATTTATTACAATCTGTTTGCTTACAGAAATATTTTGCAAATATCAGCATTGTATTACAACTCCTCACATGCTTCTGCAATGGAGAGCAAAACCAGAAAGGCACACATGCCATGTGAACTCTGCCAACCCAAAGGATTTGGGGATCTGAATCCAGGGGGAAGACTTTTAGAGGAATGACCAGAATCGTATCAACAAATGTTTGACTGGAAGAACAAGGAAGAGATGCTTCCACTAAGGCACGGAGATAAATCATTGCATTTTTTTGGCTTGACACGAAGCCATCAGGCAGAACTCACCTGGCTCATCACAAGCTCCCTCTTTGTGCCTGCACATCTGTGATGCCCCAGCCATGGAAGCAAGTCAAGAATGTGGACGAAACGAAACGCTTCTCTGCCCTTTGGGTTTACTCACTCAGAAAATTTGCTCTTTTCACTCTCTCTCCTTTCTCTCTTTCTTAAGAGAAAACCCAGACAATGAAGGTGTTAACAGACCCGTCTGGAAATGCTGGAAGTGCTTCAGGAGGTTCCCTAATGGAGAAATACTGGCAGGATAGTGAGTTTTTAACAATAGGAAACAGTGAACCTGAGCCCCACTACGGAAGGCTAGCACTTAAAGCAATTTATTACTTTCAATCTCCTTATCATTTGGCCTCAAAACAGTTCTGATTTTCTCTTCAGCTAAAGCACTTAAACACACTTCAGTCACTATCAACTGAACAGTCAAAGTTATAGGCACGGCAAGAGGTTTGGGTCAAAGATAATCAAAACCACTAGCAAAGGCTTTTGGGCCGGACACAAAAACTGACGACTTGCTGTGAGTGCTTCAGTGCCGTTTGCCCACTTTGGGCCAGAAGCAGCACGGTGTGTTTATTTTATTAAGTTTACCTTAAGTACGTCTGACACAGCCATCAGTCAACGTAAGATGCCATTCTCCAGCTCTGGCCTCCTCCTGTCCTTCAGGCTTCCAGTAAAATTAGACCTTGAATTAAGCTTCCAGTAAGATAATTAGAGCTGGCAGGTATTTTTCAATGCTGATTTGGAAGCCAAAGAAGCAAAGAAAAGCAAAACAAAATCAAATAAAATATTGCTTAACTTTTCTCCAAAACAACTTGTTTTTTAACAATGTCTTCTCACAGGTGGATTTTTACTCCATCACTATTTATTTGCATTACAAACTTCACAAAAAGCATTGGGCAGGCATCTCTATACATTTTCCTAAGTCCCTTGTAAATAACATAGGCAAAAAAAATGATCTTAAGTCCCTCAGAACAAAAAACACACCAGCTGACAGAGAGAAAAGGACCTGCTCATAAACAATGAACATTCTTTTTGGAGGAAAAAACAAAGAGAGAGAGAAAAAAGTAACAATGGATTAGGTAAAAAAGGATTAGGTAATCGTTTTCCAAAGCCTAACTTCCACTGGTGTCTGGGGAAGAGACTAGCTTTGGAGCTTTTCTCTATGTCCACAACTGGACAAGCAGAAGGGGTGCTCTGTGCTGGTCTCCTGGCCAGGAAAAGCACACCCGGGGCCAGAAAGGAAAGCACCGAATCTGCCTCCAACTGCTCAGGCAATCTGCTCCACTGCTGATGGCGGGGACGTGGCACAAATTATTACTTGCACTTTCTGCAAGAAGTAGGATACACTTATTTAAATTCAAGTAATGTAAATCCTCCATGAGGCAATCCTAATCTTCTGCATTTTCACCGGCAGCTATTTTATTAAGGAAAGATCCTTGTAATCAGTTGGTTACCATTAAATCACATTGATCTTCATGTAAATGTAACTTTCTCCTGCTAAAAGCAGAGCCTTTTTGCAAACCCAGAGGATACACCGCTCCTAATAAACAATTTCCAAGCTTCCCAAATGTTTACTATAATTCCTGACAGTTCATTTCCTTTTCTTAGAAAACTATTCTTAGTTAGGACATATTTTCTTTGATACATGACAAACTGCAGTCAAATACAACGCTTCACTCAATTTCTTCCATACTGCTTCTAAAATAAGCCCTGCCTGTACCACCGCGCAGAGCTCCAGGAAATCTGCACAGAACCAGGCCAACACTGAGCGGCAGAACGGGCACAGACCGAGTGGCTTTCTTTCAAAGTCTTTTGCTTAAGCACCGCTGCCCTCGGGAGCACGCTGCCCATTGCTCCATCACAAGCTCTGAACTCTGAGGACTTTGAGACCCAAGTGTCCGTGCCTCAGCATCGGTCTCTCCTTGCTTGGAACAAGCCTGTAAAACCACTGCCCTGGCCGTGCCCAGCCGCTGGTACCCACCGAGCCTGGAACCAGACCTGGGACAGGATTTCTAGGAAGCTTCCCTTTACAAAGGAATTGATGTACCGTTTCTCCTCACATTGACATCCAACACAAACAACCTTTTTGAAAGGTTTGGGAGTTCTGTGCCCAAGGCTTTGGTTTGTTTCTATTTGAGATGTGAAACCAGAAATAGGAAGAAAAAAAAAAAAAAAAAAAAAAGCAACAGCAAGGAAAAAACCCTGCATCTTGCAAGCCTCCCTCCTGCCCCCAAAACTCCTTGACCAAAACTCCTTGACGGTGGTGCTGCTGAGCTGACTCAACCAATTCCAGGTGAAGAGCCGACAGACACCACTCCTCCGTGGCGTCACGCTCTTCTTGAGGAGAGAAACGTCAGTGCCATGTGGAAGTGCCAAAAGCGCATCCGTGCTGGCCGCCATGAGCAGGGCAGGGGCACACGTGTGAGGGGTGATGGATGCAGCCGGCCCCACCAGGCCCTCAGGGCAGGTCTGCAGCTCTGGAAGGGCAGCAAGGCCGTAACGTGCTTTCCCGGCCTCTGCTCTGTTTTGCCATATGATGCTCTACTGGTTTCCTAGCAGTTCCATGGGGGAAGAACATTAGGGAAAAAAACAATTTGCAAAATATCTGGGGAATGAAAAACAGGAAAAAACAAGGCTGAAGGCAAAAGCTACAGCTCTTGCATGTAGAAGTACAGGATTCAAGTCCACTCAGTTCTTAAGAAACTGCCATCCCAATCATCTCTTCCTTTTGCATGCAGACAAGGCATTACCAAATCCTTTAGCTAACGCAGTCCGCATACACTGCCTAAGCGTTCACTAACCAGCATCCATTCAAGACAACAGGAATTCTTTCCACTGCACAGCCTTACAGAACTGTACAAAGAAGTCACAGGAAAAAAAAAAAAAAGAGAACTCCCTTTTCCTAAGTTTTTGCAGTCAGTTCATCCCCAGTTTATTTTTTACAACGAGCAACGCTGCCACCAGAAAGCTGTTTCCTTCTGGCATCCCCAGCTCAGCACTTCCATTATTCCACACTTTATCATCCCCATTTCCTGTTTTTGTGCTCGCTGCTGCCTGCAGAGGAGTGGAGGCAGGAGAAAGATTCAGACAGAGCGCTCGGCTTTCTGAACAGCCGTGTCAGGAAGCAGAGTAACACACACACCGACTGCTGATCGTTAATTTTCAGGTCAGATAGCCAAAAGACGTGATGCACAGAAAGAACAAAGCGATGTCCTAACAACCACAGCTTCAAAACCAATCCTGTCCACAGGCAGAAAAACTAGTGGCTGAATGAGAACAGCAAAAGAAAGCCATACGTATTGTTTCTTCCTCTGTTCTGTCCCCCCCACTCTTAAAAATCTAAGATCTGCTGCGCGGAAGTGAACAAGGTTTGACTGTAAACACCTTTTGCCAGCACAACTCTCAAAATTGCCTAAAGGCTTAAGATGCTCAGCTGCTTTAAGTAATAATTGAAGAGGACGTTGGATTTCGTAGGTGGCTCCAAGACCTTTGCCAGATTTCTTTTCCCACATATACATGCAAAGAGGGAAACGGATGGATCATTCTGGAGATGAGTCACTACTGGAACAACCGAATAAACTCTCATCAAATGCTGTGGGGTTTGTGTTTAACATTCTGCAGCTCCTTTTTTGGAGCATTTGGCAAGGCTTTGGCAAACACTCCTCCCGCAGAAATCAAGCAGTGAGTTTATTTGTCAGTGAAATAAATCTAGAAGTGCTTAAATATTCATTTCAGCCTCCACTTATCTGTTCATTCTGCCTCAAGTTTGCTTCCCCCCGAAGCTGGCAAAGGAGAAATGAAAGTGGATGGCCACCAAGAGCTGTGCAGCTGCTGACACCGAAAACACAACTCCAACAGGTTTCCAAAAACCCAACCCACACGAGATGCTCTGGCAGATCTGCTGCTGTAGCTACCTCACACTTCTTAAGATCACCCAAAATGCTGCATAACTATACGCAATGCCTGAATGTTTAGATTGGCTTTCACTTCTGAAGCCTTCGGCAGCAACATCTTTTCACTAAAGGCCAATTAACAAATTTAAAGGGGGAAAGAGTGAGTTAAGAGAAAGGGAGTCTTTGGTACACGTGGCAAAGCAGGAGCCAACAGAGAAACAAATGCAAAGCTTGGTGTGCGCTGCTTCCATGGTCTGGGTGTGTACTGCTGCCATGGTCTATTTGCACTTTACTGACCTGTTTCTCCAAAAATTTTTACTTGCTTGTACGCGGCTCCTTAAGGACATACACCACAATGCCACCACCACCCACCTCGGGGAAGCCTGGGGACGCTGGCTACTTGCTTGGGCAGCCGGCCTGTTCTGCAGCCTGTCCTTCTGCATCGTCATGCCTCCTGCTGGTTACTTAAAAGCTACAATAAACAAAGTTAGGTGGTGTAAATATACTTCCAGCTACCACATACACCTCATGTAGGGACACAGGCCCTTCTTCAGCGTTACTTTTCAGAAGTGCATGCATTTATATTGTCACCGCTCTCACGTCTGCACAGAGTATGGAATTTCTTTTGCGTCAGCGGATACCATGACTGAGCAGAGTAAGAGAGAAATCGGTATTGCAGCAATCAATGCCTGGTGCAAGTCTTCTTACCCACTGGATTTTGCACAGTCCCATGGCACCAGGCAAGCAGCAAAATGGCTGGGAGCCGCAGATGGGAGCCTGCAGCCACCAGCCTGCGTCTATTCAGTGGCACACAACAGATGGCCCCCCACTGCTGCCTTTTATACCCAGTCAAATACCATGGTGTATCGCTACCTAACGATATGGGGTAGTTTCTGAGATGCAAAATATGTATGTGCCTACACACAGACATGCACATACAGAAAACAAGTGTTATCAATTCACTTAAAAACAATTCTTGTAAGAAGAACATTTATTACAGGTATTTTCATAAATGTTTGCATTTGTCTTTTGTTCTGTATTTTTGCTCGTATCCACACTGAATTAATAAAAAGCCATTCCACTTAGCTTACAAACATTAACTCACTAAAAACAAGAAATGCTGATGTGAACTTGCTTGAAAAACAGAAAAACACAGAGTAGAAACAGCACAGCCCTAATGCTGCATTAGGCTCACGCTAGCTCAACCACGCACCCAACACAAAGGTATAACCCCAGATCTGCAAATCCTACTAACATTTTTGTCATATAAACTGAAACAAAATCTCAGCCAGGCCAGTAGCACTTACAGCTTATGAGCAGACACCGAAGGATGAAATGCAGTTACAGCTTGCAGTGCTCTCACTCACCTCAGAACAGAGGCATTTCAGCCGGCTGGGCATCACAAACCCCGGGTTTAAAGTGCCGCTGGCTGATCGCTTCTGTCCCTGCATGCTGGCCTCAGCTGAGGGGAAGAGATCTTTATGGTAAAAGTTTAAACATGGGGTGGGAAAAAGACACAACAACTGTATCCTGATTTCGTAAGGTGGGGAGGCAGAAAACTTGGGAAGAGTGTTTTATGAAGACTTCGGGGGGGGAGGGGAAAGTGCAATCTTATACAAAAATGACCAACTCCATGGGTTCGTTTTTCTGCTGGCTTAAGAGAATCTAAAAATAAGTTTGTTACCAAAATAAACCATTGAGTGTATAAACATGAGAAAGAGTTTTTACAGTAGTGTGCATTCATATGCCACAGTCACTGAACAACATGCAGGGAGCGAGAGCACTCTCACAGCGCTCACGATTTAAATTGGGCATTCAATTCCTTATCGAATGATAATCCATCATCCCTTTGGTGAATGAAGACATGCAAGCACTTTTTTTAGCACCCATCCGAGAGGAAGACCAGAAAATCCTGTAAAAAATGAGACAGGTAACACTCACTCCACACCCCGCAACACCACAGAGCGGTTTCTTCTGGTTACGGACAGGGGAAATACCTTGCAATTTCTCTGAGCTCTTACTCCTCAACCACCATGTGCTCTGTACAGGTGGTTTGCATTTTTATGTTGTCTCACAGACATGAGACCAAAGGACAAATTGAGCAGCACAGGCAAAAGAAGGCTTTGCCTTTCCAGCCCTCTGGTCTTAACTGTGCCACATAAATAAGCCTTTTAAAAAAAGAGTTAACAGCAACCTTTCTCTATGATCCTGAGCTTTCCAGAAACACTGTTCTCCCATAAGCTCAGCTGGGGACGTATAGAAACAGACACGCAGCAGGGGGTGACACCGCTGCCCTTGGCTGCAGCCCACCACCTGGGAACAGTCCCTGTCCTGGTCATTTTGGCAGGCTCGTTTCTTGCATTGCCACTTTGACAAGGAGAAGTACCGTGAAGGCCAGCATCCTGCCATCACAACCTACCAAAAACTCTTCTGGTTCTGAGCCTCTCACTCCGAAAACTTTTATCCATACTACCTTTTATACATACTACCTATCCATACTTTTATCCATATATGCACTGTATAAAGAACAGAAAAGGAAGCCTTTTATCATTTCTACCTGCTTGGGTACCACACACCTGGAGATCGTAACGCAAATGACGTGTGGGCCGTAACACAATTTCCTTCCAACAGCAAGTGCATCCTGGTTTTGTTTAGTCAGCATCTCATCTTCTCCTTTTCACGTTTCCAGCCTCGTGCCATCAGCTGTTTAGCTCTTTGCATTTCATCTCCAGATGTCCACCTTGTCACCTCCTTTAATGCATTTATGCACAGCTGTCGAGTTCCCACTCCACGCCATTTCTCTGCTCATTGACACCGACTCCTGATGATGACAACCCAGAAACAACAGGCCCAGGCTCTGCTCCTACCCCAGAAATGGAGATAATGTAGCCTTTCAGGTGTCCTTTCATATGCCTGCAATTACAGCTTTCATAGTAGTAGCTACAAAAAAATACCAAAAATCCTTCTTCTAAAGCACTTGACAGTATTAAAAACCATTGTATCTCTAAATGCTCAGAGGCTAACTCCCACACTTACTAAGCTCGGCAGTAAAACTCTCCGTGACTTCACCAGTACCGGGTTTTGGCTCCAGGGTACTGAAGGCAAGCAAACAAAAGGGCCTAAACCTAATCTGCACTGATATTTACATAATTTCACTATATGTAAACAAATCGATATAGCCACAATATTTGATCGTACTCCTGTCTTCCACAACCAATGAGTCAGATTTGCTCGGTGACAGTTAGCAGCAGCATTAACCCTCCATCAGGCAGCACTGCCTTTGCCCTGCAGCTCCAGGAGCTCCCAGGAGACAGCAGCAGCCACCCCAGCCCCAGGACAGCATCGGCAGCATCAACGTTGGTCACGGCGGGAACAGGGAATGCTCTTCTTCATAACTGAACTTAGAAATAGCATTTGGAAAGCAAATCTGTTAGGAGAACTGAATTAAGATACTGAGGTTCAAGCTCATCAAGGGATCTAGAAATATAATCCACATTTCACCCCATTTAAAAAAAGAAATGTCTCCACACTAAGCAAAGGGACCTGTTTTTATTCTTCTGACGTCCTCAAGGCACAAAACAGACCAGAGTCCTGCCACGCTCGGCGCCACACAGGCACCCAAAGGGCCGCGAGCACAGCAGCCCCAGCTGAGTTCCCCAGCTCCCCCCCGGAGCACCGCTTGCCGCCACGCCACCCTCCAGCTGTGTCCGTAAGCGTGTTTCTGCCTCCTTACTGCATACTTTTAAGCTGATTTTCTGGTGCATGCTTGTTCTCCTTTGTATTTCTTACCAACATTTTCTAAAACTTTCCTTGGGGGCACTCATTTCATCCGAGCCTTTCTGGAGCAGACCTATAACCAAGCAGCAAATGGGATAAAACCCAGGGAACTGTTAAAGGCAGCTGCACGCAGCACCAGGGGGGTGACATCGCCAGGGAAGTACAGCAAAAACAGCACTCGCATTTTAACCAGTATTAAACTTTGTCCCAGCGTATCTCCAGTGACCAGCCAAACCTACCAGCCGTGCTGGCTGATCATCGGGAGGCAATGAGCAGACAGAGGTGGGTAACCCAGCCCGCAACCCGTAGCGCCAGGAGGCACACGCTACCTCACGGGCGAAAGTAACCCCTGCCTCCTGTTTTACATCTCCTTGGCATTCAAATTGAGTTACAAAACCAGTCGGGCAGTCTGATGCTACAGGAGGGTGCTGGTGTCTCCTTGGATCCGAGGCCAGGCTGGCGTTCCCACAGGCAGCGTGCCTCAGCTCACCCGGCGTTCTCCGATAGCCGCGCTGCCGACAGGAGCGCGCGGAGCCTGGCGGCCCTGGCACAAAGCAGCAGACCATGAAGCTCACAGGTGACTTCTTCATACCCAGGCACCCTCAGCACTGTCAGAGCAAAAAAAGCCATTCCCGTTTCAAGTAAGCTCATGAGCTATCACCGGAACTGGAAGAAGGAACAGAGAAAGAACGAGAAGAGTACAGCGAGGGAAGAGAAGAGCAGGGCGTTGGATGTCTGGGAAAGCACAGAGGTCCCTGATCTGCTCGTTCCTGTCGACTGCCGGCTTCTCTGACGCTGCAATTCACCCAGTAGGAACCATCAAAGGAGAAACAGAGAGTCTTCAGGGCCACCTCCTTCCTTACTTGTGGCTTTTATTCCTCAGTATATTCAGAGTCACAACGAAGATCAAAAGCAGAACTCGTCTCACATGCTCAGAAAACCCACAGCAGATTTGGTCTTGGATAGCTTCCTTGGCATGGCTAATTCACCCGTGACCTTCAGCCCCAGCCCTGCCACCCAAAAACATACCGCCTCCTTGTGAAAGGTCATGTCTCGGAAAGTGGGCAACACTGACCACGATTGGCACCGCTCTCATGTGCCTTTTCTAAGCACAAGCTGAAAGCAAAAAAGCCCAACAAGAGCTTTGTTTCTTCTGCATTTTGTTTCAGGCAAAAAAAAAAATACAGGAACCCAGCACTTACTCCAGTATTTGCCTTCCTCTAAAAAGAAAAGGGCTGCAATGGCAAGAAATAGCAAGCGGGTTCCTTATGTGCCTTCCCCTGGGTGGAAGCGAGAGGATGAGATGTGCCCGTCATGATGCTGTTCTCCATCACAACCCTTACCCTTGATATGCACAAGATCGCTCCTACACCCGACACCAAGTGCTGTATTTCACAGCCAGGCGTAAAGGCTGGCAGTACTGTACCTGTCTTTGGAGGGGGAAGGCAGGAGGGGAAAGACAGCAAACAACTATTTGTCTTACTCCAATTAGTCATCGGATAACACCAGGAGCTAAGAAATTCCTCCTCCTGTAGGTTGGCTACTGCAAGCCAACCTAAAACCCCCAAACCATGAGCCCTCAGACTGTAGCACGTAGTGAATGTCCTCAGCCAGCTCCACCTTCTGCTTTGCGTCTCCTCCGGTGCCCTGCTGCTGCCCAACCTGTTCTGCCTACAAAGGAAGGGCCTGGTTGGGTTTGGACGCATTTCCCACCCACCTGCAAGAGCTCTCTGTGATCATTTGGCCACGTTTGCTCTTGCTTCAACCTCGGCACCCTCGGCATGGGAGGGAAGGGAGCTGGGAAGGACGTGGCGGGCAGAGACCGGGCGCGCAGCCTTGCCCACAGCTTTGGGAGCTGAATCAGCACCGGGCGGGTGGCTGCTTACTGCTGACACAGACCTGCAGTAAGTCGCTACCTTTCTGGAGCAACAAGGAAGTTGCAGGGGTGACTGAGTCATCCCCGTCCTGACGCCGTTCCAGGAGCGGAGCCGCGGCCGTCCCCCTGCTCTGGGCTGCACCTCTGGCCCCAAAATAGCTTTCAAGCCAATCCTGCAGTCATCACTCCAAGCTGAAACGCTTTACTTACACTCAGCAAGAATTACTGTGTGTTTTTGACACTGCTGGGAGTCAACCGGTGCTTAAATCATTTGGCTAACAAAGGAGGCTATTGAAGTGCAAGAGTTGCGCTAAGTACGCCATGTTTTCTGACCCACATAGAAGCTAGTAATTTGCATTTTATGGAGCCACTTTGCATAGCCAACCAATCTTAATGGCCCAAACAGGCTGTACACAAATTAATAACTGAAAAGCAGACGTCAGCACTGTTGTGCCACAGGTGACTCGCAAACCTCATTAAATTGTGGTATTAAGCTTCTAACAACTTTCAGGGAAGCTGTTCACCTCAAGAGGTTCTTTTAAGGCACTGGCTCACAGCAGGACAAGCAAGGCAAGAAGCACAGGCGAACACCAGCACCAGGACGTTGGCCTGATCCCTGGGCTTCAGCCGAAGAAGGGACTGCGGTGCCACCAACGCCGCAGAGCGGGACACGCCGTGCAGCCCTCTCTCCAGCCAGCTGCTCGACCTGGTTTCTGCCACAGCCTTCTCCCTAAGGCCAAACCAAGCCCGCCCCAGTCCCCACACACCTGCTAGGGAGCTCTGCCTTGTTTGCACTCCATTCATTTCATTCTCCTTTAAGCTCTTCCCCTGATAGCACCCAAGCATCTCTTGTGGAAGAAGAAAGGCTCAGAGACTAGCACAGAAAGGGGAAGGCAAACAAAAACTGCATCACGAAGCCTAGGATTTTAAAAGTCTTTGAGAAATTACATCCTCCAAATCCCATCGCAACTCAGTGAAGCATCAAGCATGTAATTTTCCATTATGCTTGTAAAGATCCCCAAATAAATGCACAGTGAAACGTTGCTTGACAAGGCCGAGCATTTGTTGTTCTCCTAAATGCTGTTACTAAGTCTGAGGCCTCTTATTCCTTTTTTTTTTTTTTTTTTCCCTCTCTTTAGGAAACACTCTCACTCTTGCCAAAACATCAGAGATGCAGAACGCTAGTCATAGGAAAATCCACCTCAGAGTCAGCTCTGTTGTTGGGGAGGACAAACAAAGCCTATGCTCTCGGCTGACAATCACCATGATCTGTCCATTAGGGTTGCGCCACTCCTCGCCGGTCTGTCAGGCTGACGGAGTCTGTCTGTTTGTGTGCAGGGGACGCCAGCCGCTGCTGACGTCCTTGCTCAGGGCTGTGCCGTGGTCCCCGGTACACAATCTGCTCCAGAACACGCAGACAGGCTGTTGCCATTTCAAAAGCCTTCCTGGCAGATTTCTTCCGACTGAAACAGCAAGATTTGGGGCAGCCAGAGGCTAATTTATCTCTATCTGAACACCTGCAGATGTAATTCTCACAGCTCTTCCAAACAAATGATTTTCACTGTGAGGGCAAAGGAAGACTACCCTCTAAACCCAGTTTGTTTGGATTTTAATTAGTATCCACCACTGCAGCGTTAGAGAAAAGAGAGAGAAATGTTCCCTCTCCCACAAGCATCAGGGAAGTTTCAGGCTCAAAGATACACATATGACATGACCAAAGTAGAAAGCGTATGTCTTTTTTTTTATTTATTATAAACAGAGAAAACCCGACAGAAATTAATTCAGAAGCTTGTTCATTGGGAGATTTTGGTTTTCGTTTGGGTAGTACAGGCCAGGCACTTTTAAATGATACCTGACAGCTAGGGAGTAATTAAAAACATGTATCATAAGGAAAAGCTATCTTCATAAGAACCCTGAGTGGAAAAAATAAAAAAATAACAGAGACAACATTAGAAAACCCTGGCTGCCTTTTCTTTCACCCCCAAAATACTCATACCAGTTGCTCCTCCGTGCATTTCTGCAGTAGGCGGAGGGGAGCGCAGCCGTATGTGCTCCCCCGGCTTTGGCCTGGCCTATTCATCAGCTTCGGTTCTGCTAGTTCAGATTTGTGCAAAAATAAGAGCTCAGGAGAGAAAGCCGAGCCTCTGGGCATCCACCAGACCACAGCTGCCACGTGCATACGTAACGAGCGCGACTGCCCTGGAAGGCAGAGAACAGCACCCCGTCCTTCAGCCCCGCAGCACCACCAAGCGCACCTTCACGCGCCGCTCGCACCGGCTCCAGAGGGCACCCAGCTGCTGCGGGCAGCCTCCCAGGGAGGCCGTGCCGCGCACATCCAGCCCCACGGAGACCCCCAGCCCCACGGAGACCCCCAGCCCCACGGAGACCCTCGCCACGCTTAGTGAGCATCAGCTGCCTTCACACCACGGCACGGCTGAGATGAGGAGGCCCATAGGCAGAATTAAGCAGCAGGGCCCAAGCTGGGTATCGCCGGAAGAGAGAAGCATCTTAGTCATCCCTCAACGTGAAATGGGCTGACAGCCACTGCCAGCCTTAAAAAGGCAGCCTTGGTTTGTTTTACCAAGCGATTCTTTCCTCTGACTGCTTCTAGTAAAGACGTGCAAATACCCGGCACTGAGAACTTTATTGAACTGTTCAGAGAAACGTAATGGGAGTTCTGCACGTAGGCAAACTTCAACCCCTTTTCCCCAGATCAGGGCATCACCACCAGCATGCCATCTACAAACCTGCCAAGCTCACGGGAAGTGCTGCGCCACCGTAAGAAAGGCAAGAATAATAATTTGCTCCCGACTCTGCCTTCCTGCAAAACAATCTGCCTGCCCGATATCCGAAACTGCACAGGCTCCACAAATCTAATTAGCCATGAGTCGAAAACGGAGAGGTCTGTTTGTCAAATATGCATAACCACATTAAAGTTGTCATGCTTTTATTAATAAAAACTTGGAAAGAGATGAGATACAAATACAAAGGAGAAAAGTTTAAAAGGTAAGTGCCTCCCCTTCACCAAACAAAAAGCTGTCTTTGTGCGAACAATGCATATATTGGGCAACGTGGACACATTTCTCCCTGTTTATTATAAAAGCACACCATCACCAAGGTCCTTTTATGTTCTGACGTATGACTGGGCTCCAGCTAAATATCGTCTCACGGAGTCCAAGGGGTGAGCCGATGGTATTTATAGACACGCTCAGGGCTAGAATTTTGGTTAGCAACAACATAGCTATGGCCCTAACCGCCCAACACGCCCTTCTGGGAAAATGCCCACCTGTATATATAGATCCTGCCACGCTCTTCCCATTAAATACACATTTCAAGCAAACTTGCTTTTTACCTACCGGTTTTGGAAAAAGATCACGTCTACAGCTTCCTGTTAAAGATACGGAGGTAGAAGAAAAACAGAGGCCACTTTCTAATAAGAGGAAAAACCCGTCCGGGATCCTGATGCTCCTTCACGCATGCTCAGTGGTTCAGATTTTTCATTGCCAACAGCACTTGAGCTGCGCTCCCAAAAGCGGGGCCCGTCACCCTAAGCACAACCCACCCGTCAGGAGGAGGCTCTGCAGACAACGCACAGCTCACACCCCGAAAGCAGACAGTGCTCCTCAAAAGAGGCAGGCAGAACGAATGCTTTGCCCTGGTTTAGATAATGCATTAAGAGCTCAACTAGTTTAGAGGAGCCCTGTCCAGAGGCTGCCCAATATTCCGGTGGCACTGGCATCTCTTCACTCCACAGCTACCTCCCTTAGAGGCACGCTACAGCAGACACCCAAGCAGGAGATGCTGTTGGATTAACGCTCTGTTGTGGAGATCTCACCCATATGCACGCCCAGTTGTTTCGTATAGCATCCCTATGTAAGTGTCTCTATTTTTAAAACAATCAGAAAGTGTTTGTCAGGTCACTCTGTACTATTATCCCATCCGTAAACCAGTAAACTGAAATTCCACCCACCTTAATCCTAAATTCACCGGCTTGAGGGTGCAATAGCAGTATGAAGTGACAAGACAAACACTTTCTGTTTGCTTTAAAAAGTGGAAGTTTGACCCACTTTAAACAACAGGATCTCAGAATCTGCCCGAATAGTACAGAACAAATGAACGAACCGCTGGAGGGCCTCTTTTAATAAACCTGCCATTACCACTACAACCCAGACAGACGCCTGGACCACCAGTACAAAAGCAATTACCATAGGTTGATTCACCATCCAAAGACCTCCCTTGCCTGCTACACACAGAAATTGTGGATTTAAATGGCAACTTCTTAACACCCACCCACTCACTAAGTGGTCTGGGATGGTGTGGTGAAAGCTAACCAGAAGACCAATGTAGGGAGCCAGTCCTTGGTTTTGCTATGTGGTGCCACACTTCTTGGAAGCTGTATTTCTTAACTTCGAGCTGTTTAATACTATTTTTCAGTGCTGTTGCCCGCATCCTTCCACATCCCCTAAACTGCTGCACCAAATACCTTGCAAAGATTTACTTTGGCAGGAACTTCAAACAACACTGCTGAAGTCACTGCTTGGCATACAGCAACTCTTTTGTAGTCTGCATGGTTCTGAACTGAGACTTACTGAAATCTATGTACATGTATAGCTGCAGAAATCTCATTACTTCTTGGGTTTTAACATATTTTTTTTGCATACAGTCACCTAAATGTGACAGCTGCAATGGTACATAACTAGGAAAGGTGACTGAAAGTGTTGCTGGGAGCATACCTCACTGCAAACACATGGCAGTTATCTTTACATACGTTCCAAGGCTTGTCAACATCTCCAAACATAGTATTTTCCATGTAAAAATCTAAAAAGGAAGATAATCTCCCAAAACTCAGATAAAATCACGGTGCTTCATGACGGGTGCTTCAAATGGCAGGCTGTAAACCAACCAACCAAACAGATTTTAAATACTTTTCCAAGTGCACAGCTGCACTGGAAGTTCACCAACACAGGACACTGCGAACACTAATGCTGTGAACACTGATGGGTTTTCAAAACAATCTGCAATTCCAGAGAAGCCCGTCCACCAGCAGCTCTTACACACCACTGGCACTGCCAGCCCGAAGTCCTCGCAGAGCAGGGACTGCTGGAAGAATGCACCCGGACAGCGACAACGCTGCAGTTAGGCAGCCCCATCAGAGGACAGACACTGAGCTAGACAGAGCTCTGGTCTCCCCGAGAGCAACTGATCTTGTTCAGCTCACAAAGCTGAAGAAGACACCGACCTGTCAATAAACTGGAGTTGAAGTAGACTAGTACCAGCAGAAGACATGGTCTTAAAGTTACTGACTGCTTATCGCATTACACACTGCCTCTTCTCTGAGCATCCTACAATAACACGGCCTGAACGGCATTTCCAATTGCCAAAAGTACCTTTTCAGATTGCAGTACACCCAAAATGTGCTTGCATATATTTATTTGCCAATATGTTATATAGCACCAGGATAAGACAGTAGCATAATAATATGGATTTGCAAGTGCCTATGAAATCCCTTTGCAATTAGATGCCTGCTTAAACAGAGGCAACAAGGAAATAAGTAACAACAATTTAAAACAAAAAAAAACTTTCCAGAATATTTTTTGACTGATTATACAAAATACAGTGCTGTTCTATCACCTTCTGCAGAAAGATGGAGGAGCAACGCCTTACCTTTCCCTGAACGGGAGGCAGATTGGAAGGGCTCAAGCTCCACGTCAATGCAAAGGCCTCTGGCCATCTGACTGACATGAGTCAGTTACTCCTTCTTGCCCCCAAACGCCTCTCGCCAGTGCACACCGTCATACCAGCAGGCATATTTCACACTACAGTATTTTTAGAGTAAGGTACGTTCCCACGGCACCAGAGCCCACACGAGATGGCTGCACTTCGAGCTGTGACCACAGATAGGGGTCCCCAGCTAGGCCCTGCACAGACAGACTCAGACAAGTGGTCCTTGCCGTAACACAGATAAACGCCTCCCTCCTCTCCAGCTTCTTCCCCCACATCGCAGGCTTCCCTCTCCTGCCTCCCAGCTCTCATCCCTGCCGGCACGGTCTCACCTTGGCTGCGCCGGCGCTGCTGATGCCCGCGTCACACAGCCCAGCCCACCCTGGCCGCACCCCATCGCCTCCTCTCCGAGTGGATTCAGGGAGACGAGCCTTAAAATCTCTCCTGCCACCAACGCTGCTTCCACAACAACAAGGAGAAACAGCCAACTAATAATGGACCGGTTGAGGGGCTTGCCAGCTTCAGCAAACATGTCCGGAATGACTTTTTTCTTACAAAGCTTCCAGTTGAGCGTTGGTCATCTTGGACGCAACACCAGTGCCGCAACAAGCAGAGCCCACGCAGCACGCCGGGCAGCGTCGGGCTGGGCACAAGGACATTTGCTCGTCAACTAAATGAAGCTGCAAGCAACTTTGCCCACGCACGCAAGCTGCGCCTAATGCACTGCAGAAGCTCCTGGAATACAGGCAATCAATAGTAAGCACATTATAATACTGAGAAGTTTACCGAGATATATGCACTATGTCACCGTCTCCATCCCCTGGGTTTTGGTCAGATATTTGCCACGCGCTAACTGCAGCACCTCCCTCGGCTCCAGTCACCCTAACCTATGATGTTATAAATACCATTTGTTTACCCAAAGCTAAATGATCATTTCAACTTTGTTAATCCGATTGCATAACAAATGACAGCAGCCTTAAGTAGCTAGGCTGCAGTCACCAGGACAGATTGGTCGAAATCACTCATTTCAGCACCGTTTTTTGAAAAAAACAAAAACCAAAGTGAAATAGATAATGCCAAAAGAAGAAAATCCAAGCACCTGGCTACTGCTTTCCGAGCTGGCTACAGCATGAGATGTATCGCAACGTGCAGATGCGGCGTAATAACTTCACACCTGGTCCAAGCTGCTAGCACAAGCTAATGTGAAACGTTTGCAACCAGAAAACAACATTGCGTAATTAAAGCTATCACATAGGCTATGAAGCAAACTATACAGCGTGTACACAGCGGATTTCCAAAACAAGAGATCGCATGTATACAAACAAAGGGCGTCATTTTCATGGCAGGTCCCACAAAAGCCTCTCTGCTGCCTAGACGTGAGCTCTCCAGTCAGCAGTGCCAAGCTGGCCCTGCCCTCCCTCAGCCTTGCACCCCTCTGGAAACACCCCCACACAAGGCACCTCCTGAGACAGAGTAACATTTAAAGGTTCTTTAGAGGATGGCAAGGTTTGCAGTTGCGCTGTATTACATTACCACCAAGTCTTACACAAATCCAGCCGCCCCATTATACAACACTTGGGCTAACGCGAGGTTAAGGAGCGTCAGGCAGTGTCAATGCGCTCAGCTCGTACTGAAGGGAAAACACCTCCAGCCCCTAAATGTGGCAGATGTTCAGAAACCTGCTGGTTAAACCTGCAGGTTAGCAAGTTCAGAAAGCAAAACCGAACCGCACGTATCACTCCCAGCAGGCTGGGGCCAGGATACTTCCATCAGGATCCAAACAAACGGGGCATGTGGATGGTAAAGGCCGGCCGGAAGGGAAAGCGACGAGGGCAAGGAGCGCGTTTGGGCACCTCACTTTCCACCAGCCCCGAGGACCGAAGAGCCAGCACGAACAAAACCCACCCGCGGGTGGCGGCCGGCTCCCCGCAGGCCTCCCCGACAGGCTCCCTCGCTCACCCCGCCGGGCGGCCCCCGACGGCCCCGGCCGCCCCAGGGGCACGGGGGGCCGGCAGGGCAGCACCGCGCCGGGCAGGGCAGGACCGGGGCGAGCACGGGCGAGCTGGGGGCGAGCAGGGGGCGAGCGGGGAGTCGCCTCCCCCAGGCTCAGCCGCACCGCCAGCCTGACACCTACCGGGCAGCGGCGGTCGCGCCGCCCGGCTTCGGCCGCCCGGCGCTAGCCCCTTCAAAGAGAACGTGGCGTTTCTTTTTTTTTTTTTTTTTTTTTTTTTTTTTTTTTTTTGACACGAAAAACGCGCTGCTCCCCCCGCCGGAAAGCCCTGCGGACAAGGGGAGGGCCCTGGCCCCGCTCCGTGCCCGGCGCCGCTGCCCGCACAAAGCCCGGCCGTGAATAAAGCCTCGCCCGCGGAGCCTCGGCGGTCCGCCCCCGGAGGAGCGAGGCGATATGAGGCCGCGCGGCCCGGCCCCCGCCCCGGGGGGCGACGCTGGGCCCCGCTCCCGGCAGCCCAGGCCCGGGCCTCCGCCGGGGAAGCGGCGCCCCCCTCCCGCGGCCGCCCCGGGGGCGCTCACCTCAGGCACCGCCGCCGCCCCGCAGCGGCTCCCCCGCCGCCGAGAGCCGTCAGCGGGCGCCGGCCGCGGGCTGCAGAAGGACGGGGAGGCGCGGGGCGAAGCGGGCGGCTCCGGCGAAGCGTGCGAGCGCGAAGGCGGCGGCAGCCGGGCGCGGAGCGGCCTCTCCGGGCAGCCGGGGCGGGCCGAGGCGGGGCCGGGGCGGTGCGGAGCGGAGCGGGGGGCGGATGGAGCCGAGGAGGAGCCGCCCGCCCGCTCCTCCCGCCGCCGGGGCCGAACCCCGGCCCCCCCCCCCCCGGTTCGCCGGGGCCGGGGGGGGGGCTGTCCCCCTCCGGCCGCTCACGGTTGCCCTCGAGGCTCCTTGGAGGAGCCGGGGCAGCGGCTCCTTCCCGCCCGGCCCCGCCGCCTGACCCCCCCCCAGGCGCGTGTTGCGGGCGGGCGGCTCGGGTAGCGGCTCGGGGTGAGCCGCGGTGCTGGCGGCAGCCTCCTACCGGCACCGTCCTGCGCCGTGAGCTCCGCGGGGTGTGCCGGAGGCGAAGGCAGCGATCTGCACCTCGGCAATGGCCAGCCGCCACCAGGCCCGCCGAAATTCAGGGCAGAGGGATGGCGGGGTGCGAGGCCTTGCGCGGCCGCATCTCCTCCCGCGGCGCCTTACATCCTCCCGCATCCAAAGTATCAATTTGCGAAAATCCCTGACTCGGAGTTGCCCAAACTCTAATGGGATGAGAAAGGCAGATGCAGTAGCGTAACCTGTCCTCCCAGTTCCTCTGGTAAGCTCCCTGTAGAGCAGTAGCGCCTAAATGTGCTGAGTAGGGTCGGACAGGGCCCTGACTCACGCAGGGGCGGTTTGCTGCACGGGCTGGGCTCAGCGCTTCGTGCTTTTAAAATTAATGAGAATTTGTGCGTGGGCTGTCGTTACAGAAGTGCTGAACCAGCAGTGACCTGGCAGAGACGGAGGGCTGCTGGAGGGCTGGTGACCGTCTCTGTCTCTCAGATGTTGGGTAAGGACACACCGGGGCCGTGTAAATACACAGAAATACCTCCCCGTTTCTGCTTAAATGGAGCCAATTGGGCTGGACTGGGCAAAAAATTATCAGTAAGGCTGAACCCTGGAAATCCTTTCCTCTTTAAGCTCAGGTCCTTTTGGCTTTAAGTTTAAACACCATTCCCTTCTGCAACTGTATCCCCTCCATTCTTTTCTCCTTATTTTGTAGGATTAACGATAACATTAGCTAAATACCTCATTTCACTTTCTTTACTTCATGCTATGGCTTTGAGACATTTCTGCGTAGCTTCCTGCCTCCAAAGATCTCACAGATAAATCATCTGGTGATGGGTATTATTTACATTACATAAGAATACGGGTTTGTTTGCAGAAGTACCCTAACCCGAAGGCGTATGAATGCTGCACAGACTCATTGTCTGCTCTGTCTTGGCTATGCTGTAATTTTGAAACAGATGCATCACACTTAAGATTCTGAAGATGTTTAAAATAAGAACGTATCCTTAATTAAAGTGAAGAGCCTTATAAGAGCCCATTTAACAGTAGTAAGTTAGTATTAAAAATGCCCCCTTTCTAGTGCTTTGTTCCAAATACAAGTAATCAGACAGGTAATGTAAAGTACTTGTGTCATTTTTATAGTCATTTTGAAAATCCTTTAAAAATTTTCCTACTAGCCAGTTTGTCCTGTTCCATTGACTGTTACAAATACAATTACAGTTATTATCTACTCTCTGCTTTTTAATTACCTCACTGAAATCTTGTTTGCACACCGGGGATGGCAGTCATGCAGTGATAGGACTTTATCAGGTCAAGCTGTCGTTACACGCTCTCTGATTTTATGTGCAGTATTTGTGTGAGCAGTTCAATACTTTGAAAGGGTGCCTGTGAGCACAAGGGCAGGGATTTGTTTCATTCTCACTCCTTGACCTAAAAGTCTTGTGACAGAGAAGAAACCTCTGTGGATGGACTTCTTGGCATGCTCTGGAGAACGTCCCAGCACCCAGAGCATCTCAGGGCAGGAGTCTAAGCATGTTGGGGTGAGAATACACCAGACATCTAGGTAGGGTAAGAGATGCAGAAACAGAGACTCCTGTGCCTTTGGTGTCCTTCTCCCACTCAGCAACGGGACAGCAGAGTGGTTCTCTACCTCACTGGGATTTTTTTTTCCCCAAAAATCAATCCTTTTTAGCTTTTTTGCAGCATGTGCTCAAAATTTCACAGGCAACGCTTTTTTTTATATGCACAGAAGCAGTCTGTGGGTATGGAGGCATAGTTTTTCATGAAAATGACTGTCGACTGAAAAAATGGAGGCTGGGGTGAGGCTTGTAGAGCTTTCCCAGGTTGTTTCTGCCAAGAAGTGCTCCCATGTGAACTAGAAAGACTTTAGTAAGCATACTTTTTCTTATCATTTACAGTTTTAGTATCTTCCAGTAAACCAGGCAGAGATGTTTATATCTAAGGACATTTCTCCTTCACCGTTAGGAAAATGTTAAGATAAATAACAGTTTGTTTGCCAAACCATTGGCAAAATCCCATTTGCAGTCACTGCTACCTTCCTCTTTCTAGCAATCTAATTATTTTTCTCTGAATTGGAAATCACTACCAGAAAGGTGGACGTAAGCAACATCAAGAGATTCCAGAAGGGGGAATATTTTCAACTCTAGGTTGACAAGTTTGAAGTTGGCCAGCTTAGGTTTTTACCCTGTTTGCTATAGAGTGCCTGATACTGTTTCCTAAGACATGTGGAGCTTTCACAGTGAAAAATATGATTGCTATGCTGCTGTAACTGTGCTTCCAATAAAAATGACCAAAAAAGAGCAGCATAAAGCAAACATATTTTGTTTAGCTTCCATGAACAAACCTCTCTGATGCTTTCCTTGTGATGCATGCTGCTAGTTAATGTTCATAATAGAATTACTTACATTTATATCTACTTCCCCATGCACAAATTTGTTGATCAACTCTTTGTATACTACCGTAGTATAGTCAACGTTACTTCTAAAAGAAGAAAATATTTATTTACCCATTTTCTCGTGCTTGATTTACTCATTTTTTTGACACAGCATACTGGGCAGTTGTTTTTAGAAGCTGGAAGATAAGTAGTGTAAACAATTTCTGATCTCCAGAACATACTTGGTACCAAGTGTCAGCTGAACCTGATTCTCTGCCCTGCCTAGTGGTGCCTGAACTTGATTATTAGCTCATTATCCTGAGAACAAATTATGATTTTAATATGAAAACCAAGGGCAGGAAGTTGTTTCTGCAAGAAGACAACAGCTTTCATCTTTAAAGAAAAAGAAACCAGCTTTCTCAATTCGATGCTCCTGGTGCTGTGGGAATGAAATGACTTTGAGTGCGGCATCCAGGGACTTAAAGAGTAGCCAGAGATAAAATTTGCAAAGACAAAACTCTTTCCAGCCTTTTCTGGTCAGAGGATTATTGTAAGAGAAAGAAAAAAAAAACAAAAAACTTGCAAGACACTCAAAAATCTTTGAAAGAAGAATGAGGGTAGAAATGAATATCAAGAGAGTTGGTAGCTCCAGACTGCAACTGATTGTCTTCTTTTGAAAGAAGCTCCAAAAGCTCCAATTCCGGGCTAAATTCTCCCATGCTAGATTTTAGAACCCTTTCTTCTCTAAGATAATAGCTTGTGTGCCACTGAAATCAATAGGTTTGTAATCGGGAAGCTGTTACGAAGTGAGCACAGCAATGAACTAGCTGGAGCAGACAGGGACGTGTGCAATTTAATTTCCAACAAAGTCAGCAGGCTTTAAAGTTGTGCACAAGTTGGTGAATTGGTGTCTCAGATTGAAATTTTACACTATGATAGTTTATTTGTTGGCTTGATAGACATGTTTTCTCTATTCTGATAAATCTGCTTTAGTAGAGTATGGTTTTTACCTTGGCTGCTGTGTATTATCTCCAGTGTGGATCCAGTTGTGGTAGGATTGTGTGCCTGTTTCCTCATGCTCATACCCACATGATAGCATGCTTACATTCACAAAAGAGCATTTTCAGTACACTGTCACTAAGTATGTAGGGTGATTTTAAAGTGTTGCAGCTGCTATATGTGCTGAACAAGCCTCAAAGATATAAAATGTAAAAGGAAGTGTTGGAAAAGGCAAGAGGGTAATTAAAATGGTGGTTTAGAAACACTGATTTTGCCCATTTATAGGAAAAAAAAAAAGTATTTGGCATCAAAATGTCAGTATTTCCTGATACTTCAATGAAGCTCTGTATTTCAGAAATAGGAAAAATTAGAGAAGTCATGGCCCAGCTGACAGATAAATAGGTGAAATTGCTACACAATTTTCCCAATTAATGATAGTTGAGAGGAAAACCAAAATGTGTGTAAGTTGTTGTTGGGCTTAAAGGTTCTAACCAATAGGTGTCTAGAACCTGCCTGGGAGATGCTATGTAAACCTCAACTACTGCACATTCATTTTCCCTTTAAGAATAATAGTTCAAAAACTTGGAACTGTTACCTAAACATGCTGATATTCAAAGGTCTTTGTAAACATAATCTTTAGGGTTGGAAAATACAATTACCGTGAAAGGATTCTGACAGCCAGGATGATTAAGCCATTCCTCTGTCCCTAAGGACAGGAGAATCAGAGCCAGGCTCACTTGGATGAGATTGCTGGTACTGCTTGATAATGAAGAGAGGACAGAAATGCACAGGCTATCTAGATTTAGCCTCCTTTCATGGATTTTCCATGCCCTGTAAAATTTACAGATGTCACTTCAAAAATTTGTACAAGATGGCAAACTTGTTGAAGTGGGTTTGATGCTGTAAATCAAGGAGCTGCTCTTTGAGCTGTTCTGCTGCTTGACAAGCAATACAGGAACAGACGTGTGAACTCCCTGGCTTCTTTTTAATGGTGCATTAACATCAAAGTCTAGCTTTACATATTTAAATGATTACAAATTAGTGCATGTTTGTTTTGCACAATCTGGCCCTGCTCATTGCATTCACTGTCATTATTAAAATGGAAATAGTGTTAATCTGCAATAAAGAAAAAAAAAGGATTGCAAATTCCCAGTGCATTAGAGAATGTATTTTAATAAATAAATATTTATTTTAGAGTAAATAGTGCCCTTGGAAATGTGGATTGCTCTTATTCACCTCACTGGGCAGTACACCTGTTCAGAGGGCAGGATGGCAATGGAAATATTTAAAAAGAGTCAAATATTAATGTGCATTACTTAAACCTGAGTAATACTCCTGAAGTTTCTCAATTACATTTTTGTCATCACAGAATAGGGCCTACATTAAAAACATGGGACCGAAAGCAAGCCCAGCCGTAGGAGATACCTATAGGTACTCCTGGGAATTTTCAGAAAAGCTTTACTGATCACAGTTTTACACACAATATTTGTTTCTTTACTCTTCAGATTAAATTATTCTGTTTGTACCTGGCCATGCAATTAGGCAAGATAAGACTAAATAGGTAGATAAGTCCTCAGATAAGCCATGAACATTTTGGATGCTGTATGAATGAAAATAAAGGTCAGTGTCAGAGCATCCAATTCTGAGGTCCTAATTCCAGATTAATGAATTAGGAAAGCTGTCTCTTAATTGCAGGTGAAGGCAGAGAGAGGAAAAACAAGCAAGAACATTTGATTTTATTTTGCAGAATTGGATCCAAAGCTCATGCTGAGTAATGCTAGTTCCTGAGTTAGCACCAGAAGTGGAGAACATTTTCTTCTAGTCTACACTTGCTTCTCACTTCTGCTTTGACAGGCTAGCATCTCTTCTGTTTATTCATCCTAAGCTAACATAGCTCGTTTTGACACTAAATTCTTAAATAGCACTTAGGGGAGCAGCTCTGTCTCCTGATCTGGAAAGGTGGCACTCTCCTGTTGGGAGCACTGAGGGACGCTCTGCTCCCCAGTGAGTTCTTCTGGCACATCCATCAGGAATGTACACGGTTTTGTCTGCATTAGAAAGCATTAGTTAGAAAAAGGGAGATGGTCCCACAAGGAGACCCCATCCAGAAGTGCTTTGGGATCTGCACTGCCTGTTCATACAGACTAGAGGTCGCATTCAGATGTGCTGTTGTGGCAAATGTCGTGGAGGGGGCTCCCAAGACTGTGGCTTAAATGAGAAGGGTTATTTGGAAGCCGTCAGGGTACTTTATTTTGAGTTTGCTGTCTGAGTATTTGGAAAATAGTCGGGTTGGTATGATGGGAGATAAGAGTCGCTATGTAATGATTCCTTGGTGGGACAACTGTAATACAACAGTAGCAGTTTACTTGTTATGGTAAGATCTTAACTGTTGATGTTGAATACTGAGACCACTATTTTAGGAGATATGCATTGTTAAGTTTTACGCAAATCAATCTTTCAGGGCCCATAAAGATAATCTTAGCAAGAACATAAAGCAAAAACTGGTAGTTATAATAATAATGTAGAATTAGAGGATTTTTCATGTATTTTAATGCGCCAGAAAAAAAAAAATCCCTGTTTTTAACCAGATGAAGGATTGCTTCAAACAGTAAAAGCCAAGATGGGTAAAGTTGTCATTTGTGTATTACCCCAGACATTTATCAGCATTTCAGTAAGGAACTGCATACCATGTGCAAAGTTAAACACGTACACAACTTTTATTAGATCAGGGTCTCAGGTTCCGACATCTCTTACACAGATGGAAAAGCAGGGACGAACAATGATTCAGTAAGTACCCTACAGAACACAGACTTGGAGAAGAAAAGCTACCAGCTGTGGCTAATAGGACATGTTTTAAGAGCTAGCATGAGTTCCTCCTTTTTATGCACTGAAAGTGGGTATTGTAAAGAAATATATAAATGGCTACTATAAAGAAATATATAAATGGTTTGTCTGTTTCATTTTTGTACCAAAAGGAAGCTATACTGACTTTAGAACAGTGGTGTCCATATGGGAGAGAAGGTCTATTTCATTGTGCAACATTGCATGTTATTCTTTTTTTTTAATTTCCAAGCCGAGGAAATAAAGAAAAAAGATTCTATGCCATTATGCTGCTATTATGGCAGAGTATTTAATTGAATTCAAATCAAGGCAAAGTTATGATTCCCTTAGAAATTGTAACTTGGTCCAAAACACTGAGCTATTTTGGAATGATTGTTACTATGCACCTTTACAGAAAATATTAAACTGATGGAATGTATGTATTACAACCAATAAGGGTACTATTACTTTGAATTTCACAGCTTATAAGGATATATGATTAATCACAATTGTGTTTTGTTTATATTTTTTTACATATAAGTTATGATACAGAGCTATAGTGTAGTATTTGTCTCCCTCATCTTAGGCATCGCAAAGTTAAACGTCCATGTCACAGCTAGTCATCCATGGCTCCTTTTATAGCAAATGGTAAGGGACAGAAATAAAGACCTCCAAAGGCTGATCTGTCTGACTTTCCTGGGTGAATATCTTAGGATGAAGTGAATGACCTCATGGAGGCTTGCATTGTGTTCAGGTAGCTAGCTTGAGCACGGGCATCTAACTTGTGATGTCTCACCTGAATGAGGCGAATCCCATTCCCAGGGAGCAATTCTATAATCTTATTAAGGCAATCATTCCATTGTCATTTTAGGCAGCTTTCTCTAAATAAAAAAATAAACCATTTTGCCATTTTTGCTTGCTTGCTTTGTTAGAGTTTGTTTGTTTTCCTCCTCCAGAGGAGGAATATGTTCAACTCAGAGATACGTGGAAATGCTACCCCTTCGGCAGTAATTACTTGAAGAAGAAGTGCTTTCAGTTCTTTATCAAAACACACTTGTTTGCTCCCTAGGCTGCTCAAAAGTTTCTCTCTTGGAGAAAGAAGAAAAACAGTCAGTAGAAAGAAGGATGTTCTTTCCAAAAAAAGGGAGAGTGTTGCCAGCATCTTTTCTTAGTGATCTTTGTAGCTTCAAGGCAGGGAGAGGAATTGGAGCAGTGGGTTATTGCCGACTTTACACGGTATCTGTTGTGGAACAGAGAGGTATTAGCATACTTTCTAACAGAACCAATTAATCATACAGCTTAGCAGAAATAATGCTTTGTATATGTCATGTTTGCAGGGTTGTACGAAGTGACATAAAGGACTTACTTGGTTTAATCTTGGAGTCCCATTAATCAGCAAGTTCTGTACCTAGTTCTGCTCTGATTACGGTAGGAAACGGGGTATTAAAAGGCAGGTATCTGAGGCTACACTTCAAAAAAATCTGCAAGAAATTCATAGTAGAAAATTGTGGTGATTAAAAATAGAAAATTGCTACAGAGTTCACTCTAGATAAGTTGAGTTTGGTTTGAGGCCAAATCAGAGTTAGTGTTTCCATTGAACTGTGTTGAGATGTGACAGACAGTTTGGCTGTTATTTACTCATGCTTAACCAGAACGAAAAAGTGGTCTCTCCATCATTTTGAGCTAATGTCCAAACAATGGTGACTGGATTGAATATAGAAATTCTGATTCAATGTTCAGCTAAAAAAATAATACATCCCAATGTGAGGCCACGAGACAGTGTGTCACCGATGGCCATGGGGCTGGAAGGCAATCTGACCTTAGGGGAAAAAAAAAGAGAGACATTTCTTCTACAAACAGACGTTGGTGGATGTTGTTACAGCTTTGCAAAACTAGCTGAGGTTCAATAGCAGCTTCTGTAGATTGTGAAGCCACAACAGAGGCAGAAGTCAGGCACATCACTGTGTGAAGTGTGTGGTATCAATACCCACCCAGCTAATCAAGCTAAATATAGAGATAATGCAGCGTTTTCTGAGCAGGAGGCAAGAGATGAAGGTCGTACGCCCCATGATACAGGAAAAGAAGGGAAAGCTCAGCCTTTCTACATCAGCTCCAAGATATGTAGCCTGCTGTTTGTAGGATGGGGTGATCCAGGCTTCCAAAAAGAAGTAGCAATCTCCCCTAAGGTGGGTTCTGCTCCCTGAAGAAACTATAAGCCAAACTAAATATTAACCTACCTCCAAGCATCATAGCAGTGTATTTTTTTTATGACATACTGTGCCTGACGTGTTGCAAACATCTGTTACTCAGTTTGCTTTTTGCTTTGTGTACGTGTCTGTGTGTGTATATGTGCTCTTCTGAGAAGGGTGAGGAGAGGCAGAAGGGAATACCTGCCAGTCTCTGAAGTTCAATGCGAGTCAGAGTTCCAGGTGTAAAGCTAAAGGGAAGTTTGATTTAGACAGATTTAAAGATAGATAGCTCTTTAAAGATACTTAAAGATAAACAAGTGTCTGTTAGTATTCAGAAGTAGAGCTCTCCATCCAGAGTTTTAAAAACTCGCTTTCCATTGTCTTTGCGATGGTCATGTGCAATTTCCTCACTTTGCACTGCAACCATAAAGAAATAGAAAATGTTATTTCCTCCCTCAGTTACAGTGCGACTGTGTTCTCCCTCCCATGAGCTGCTATTGGTAGCTAAAAGGCATGGAGCAAACCTAGACCTCTGTGTTACCTGTGACTTCTACCATTGACCAAAAAGGGGGCCATAGTTTTCATTACCAGGTCAGCCAGGAAGTTTTACCCTGCTGGACTCAAGTGGATTAGCTGTAGATGTGGTTTCCTCCTAATTGTCTACTGCTTGAAACTTGGAAGTGAGTGCTCTGATGTTTTAAAGGAATTTGTGTCTTGAAGAGAAGTGACTCTTTGTCAGCCTAGCAAAACATTTCAAAAATCAACAAAAATTGTGGCATCAGTTTTGTTCAGTACTTTTCGTCTTGTCCCTGTACATCTCCATAACTCTTTTCCCTAGATAATCTTTGAAAGAAAAACCTGATTAAAATCTGAAGCTTGATCACTGACTGAAAGCAGTGTGTCTGACGGTATACCTTAGTAGCAGGCCTTGTTCACCTCTCGTTTGTGTTGCTGTGTCATCTGTATGGATGTCATCTCAGTTCCTTCTTCTTGTTGCTCTGTCTTCAAATATAATTATGTTGAACTGCTCCACAGCAGTCTGTGAGGTATCTGGATGAGCAGGACTGGATATTTTATTAGCTCATTTAATGTGATGAAGGTGGAGGGAAAAGACTGACCAATTTGTACTCTCTTCAGCGGACACCTCTATCTGGAGGTGGAACAATTAAGTGAACAAAAAAACAGCAAACAGGAAACTGAGCAAATCCTAGTTATCAAGGAGAGGATCATAATATAAAATGAGTGTTTTTCTTTTTTTCTGTTTCAGTGAGGACCAAATCAGGCTCCTAAATGTCTCAATGTACATCACAATAACTGGGGAACAAGAATATTCATTTTAGTTTCATAGCCACCACCTGCGTTCCTTCCAGAGAACAGCTACCTCCATTAATCTTACCCATTTTACTATATTTAGTGTTACCTATTCTTGTTATCTCGTGAACAGGAGGGAGACTGAATGTCATACATAAGCCTGTTAGATATTTACCTGTACAATTGACGAAGTGCTGCAGGAGGTTCCCTCTCGGCCGAACTCCATGGTGTTGGATGAAGAGCCATCTAGCATGGTAACTTCGAGACTGAGTGGGAATACCCCCTCCCCTGCCGGGCCCCAAGGTCCTAAGGCTCAAAAGAGGACTAGGGCTTCTTGGATTGTGACTGCAAAGAACAAGGAGCCTTCTCTTCGCTTGGCATGGTCAGGACAGTTGGATGAGAATCAGCTTTGGGTGGAGAGCTGGGAACCCAGCCTGAGCTCTGCGCTGGGCTTGGTTGTGCACGGCATCAACTTTAGTGCCTCAGTTTGTCAGTCCTCATTGAAAGAGAAAGAATACTTCTTGGTTCCTCACCTGGGCAGTGCAAAGTTTTATTATGCTGTATTTGAACAGCACTTGAAGACACAAATCCCTAGCATTGCGAGTTGTTTCAACATGCATGTCCTGCTAGTAAACTGCAGTATAAAAGCCAAACTCATCTCAGTCACAATGGTATTAAGAATAATGCAAATGATTCAGAAATGTGAGTGGTCCAAAGCCCATAAAAGATACCAGGTGTAAGTGAAGCAAACCAAACCAAACCATACCAAACAAACAAAAAAGTCCACTGTGTACTACAAAGCAGTATTACAAAGGACTGTCTTAACAAGATATGCAGAATATTATTTCTGTTGTAGGAGAAGCGCTCTATATCCTCTCCAGCAGCAGGTAAATTACAAAAGCTTTTCCAGGATGCACTATAAATGTATAAACCTTTTGGGCTAAGAGATGAGTCGGAAACTGTTACCCAATCTGCCCTGGAGCAGGCCAGGAAAGTAGATCTGATGCTGAAAGAGACAGCTATTTCCCAAGATTTATAGACTACAAGTATTTTATTTACTGTCCAAGGAAGGAGTCCACACTTGTTGCAAAGAATGAGCATAAAGTGGGCAGGGTTGGATCCTCCTTGGTTTTGTGTGACTGTGAAAATAAATTAAAGCATCCCTGGGAGCTGAGCATTCAGGTGTCTTTTGGTCCTGTGCGGTTTCTCGGAAAAGGCTGTCCTGAGAGCTCTGCAGTATGCTCGCACGCTTGTGATGTGTGGGGAGCTTGTTAGACCTTAACTCTGAGCTGAAAAAATACAGATGAAGCATGAATACAGAATATTTAGGTATCATTTTCAACTCACAGTGTCCAGCATAGACTGCAAGATGTTTCTGCTTTTAGCTTTCTTATCACTGAGTCTGATCTGTCTGAGCTGTAGCAGTACATCATCCCCAAACGCTTTGTACAATCTAAGCAGTACGTAGGGGTAATGAACATTTTTATTTTGGTATGTGCGCTCTCAGAGTCTCATTAGAGGTAGCACTAGTATTTACTTGTTTGCATTTCAAATGAAAGGGAGCCTATTTAACAACATCAGCAATTTGGGCAGTGTTGGCACAGTGCCAGCGCCGAGTGGAAAGCTGGATGATGTTTTCATTAACCTCAGCACTGTATATACTGCTGCAGTTTTTCTTGGGAGACTGTGTTTTCTGTCACTGTAGTGAGACCAGGGCTGCAGAGGAAGAGCAGTCAGCAGGGCTGCCTGCTAAAACCTCAGGTTGATTCCTGAATTAGGTGCTGCAAGTGCCTCCAAGCTTTACTCTTCATCATGGTTGTCTCTGTCCCAGAAACCAGCTTGCCTGTCCTTTGTCCGTTAAGCATCTTATCTGCCTCCTTCTGCTCCACCTTTAAATCCTCAACTCCATGTGGGAAACCCCAGTTTTTGCCCCTTACCTTCCACACCAGCCCTGCCTGTGGAACAGCTCCTATTTGTTTGACAGCATCTGCTTGCTGTGACTACAATTTTCTGTTCCAAAGATGTGGTTAGCTGAAAAGAGAAGCACATTTATTCATTCATTGATACTCCTGTGACAGCACACTATAGGTCATGCTGCTTACATAGTTTCTGTGGTAGTCATCACAGTATCTTGCCGATAGAAGTGGATTTTTTCTTAAAAGAGCTTTGAGGCAGGGAAGTGTACTGATTGCTGTGTTAGAGGTGGAAAAACTAAGGCAGGGAAGAAAGATGACTTGCTCAAAGAGTTTGTGGAAAAGGAGTGGGAGGGGAAATCCCATATGCCAAAGAAGGAATTAATCCAGACTGCAGAAAACATGGAGGATGACTCAGTTGCAGATGATAAAAAAAAAATCAGAAGACAAGTGAAAGCTTCCCAGAACTCTGGATGAATGCAAGAGAGAGAGGAACTGTATTTGCCGAAATGACTCACAGGAAGTTATCAGCCCATATGCAGCCAAGAGGGTAACCAGTACCTGGGCTGGGCTGGGACACATCTGTGAGAAAACAGACTGTGTGTTACAAGGTCATCTCTGCTTGGCTTGAGTGCCCTGCTGGGCAGCACACTTGGAGGAGAGCTGCCTGCTTACAGGGAATCCGAAATCAAAGCTCGCAGCAAAACAACCTCTCTTGGATCAATAGTTCTGTTCACAGCAGAGGTTGCAAGGCAGGGTCACTGGAAAGTAGTAGTTGCTTTGCTACTGAAAAATCTCTAGCTAGTGACCATTGCTGTTTTCTACCATTGCTGTACTCCAAGTTACTACTCTGCTTAAACTATTGCTATTTCTTGTATTAGTGTGCATTATTTAATATTTTTTATCTTTAAAAGTGATGGCAAAATTGTCCTCCCAATTGTCCTCCCTAAGAGTTCTTACTATTCAGTGTTTTGCATAGTGATGTTATAGCAGAGGTTTAGGTGCTCAGAACCACAAAAGGAATTAGACTATTCCTATGAATTTAGTGAAGTTTATCTGCACTGGGTCAAGTCTGTAATTCATCTAAGACAGTTTTTCATGTGTTGAGAGTAGCAAATAAGTCCCAAGATGATTATTTAACTTCTTAGCTCCAAACCTTGTATTCAGCCACCAAAACACACATCTGCCTCTGCATCACTTGATGCTTACTCTCAGTTTTTCAGGGGATACACGTGTTGGTGTTGCTAGTGGGAAAACTATGTGTAAAACCAAGAACAAAGTGTGTCTTAGTGAAAGGAAGAAAATTCCCTGTTAGCAGCAACTTAACTGAGCAACTGTTATCTCACTGGGAACGGGGTTTCATGGCACACTTGGTAAAGAAATATTGCACTGTATGAGTAAAGCTCCAGGCATTTATCTTCCAGTATCCAAGGAATTTACCCATGTCTTCCTTTCTGCCACTGGTTGAGCTACAGTACAGTGGTGCAGATAAGTACCCCAAAGCACAGTGGCTCAATAGGAATGAGTAAAGCCAAGTGAAATTTGAACCAGTATGTTTTTCCTTGGGACATTTCAGATAGCTCCTATTTCTATGTGGGCTACAGATTGTGAGGAAAGATATAGTTACACAGCATCTTTTCTGCTCTTTGCCTGAATCCCAGAGCAAAGAAGAAGGGAAGTGTAATATATGGAAAAGGGAACTCAGCGATTCTGTGTTTGGAAAGTATTTCTTACTCATTTTCAGGTTGTATCATGCAGGAAAGGTTGCTTGACTTAAAGAACTTCCTTGTCAACCTTACATTAGATCTAAACCAGGTTATTCTTGTGCATAAGTTAGCCATGTGTGGTTTTGGAACTTGTATTTCTATGTATGTGTTTTAGTCCGGAGTGCAGGTCTTGGTGCAGCAGTTTGCTGCTGTTCTGTATCTTCTGCTAAAAGTGAAGAGGGAATTGCTTGCTTCCCTCGTCTTCATGAAGCTGTACCTCTTCTGTGCAAGCCAGACCATTTCCTGAGCACTCTCAGTGCCCTGTGTGTGCCCTAACAACTCTGATGACCACTGCCCAGAATGCAGATTGAAATGTGCTATCTAAATAAATATGTGTAACACACTATTTCTACTTGACGTGAAGCAACTGTCCTTTGGTATTCATAACTTTCTGATAGAGACATTTACTTATTTTATTAACAAAAATAACCCTCCCCTTTAAGAGTCAGTTAATTTACCTCAGCCCTGCCACAAAGTTTCCTCTTGATGCCAGTGGGAGGTGAAATAAACTTTTAGAAATAAAGACCCTTCATGTAGCTAGTCCAATAAAATGTAGGTTAAATGTAGTGTTAAAGGACAGAATATTTTAAATGAAAGGCATCCTTCAAAGCAGTCTGATATACAGCAAACTTGATGCCTTCGAGGCTGGCAAATGCCCAAGCTAGCTTCAGCTAGTTTCAGGGAGAAACTGATGATCTGCATAGATTTTTTTTTATTTTTTATTTTTTTTAAAAAAAAAAAGGACTGGCAGTCATAAATATTTTGAGAGCTGAAGAAAGAATCTCTTCAGAAAAATGCATGTTGAATTAGCTTTATTGCTTCAGCATGTAAAAAGGTCTTGAATTATATTGTAAATTTCAGTGTGTATTTGTTGCAGTTCCTCGCTAAACTACATATTGGGTTAATTACAAGTCTGTCACCAAAACTAAATGTTTTAATACAGTTTAGTTCCTTTAGTTCCTCAGACAACATAAAGTAAAAGTCCATAATGTCATTTTTGTCATAAGAAGTTGTTAGCATTACTGTGATGTTGGTTTACAACAACCAAGCAGTTACATTCATTTCCAGCATGATGAAGTTCTGTACTTCCCTGCGTGGAGATGGGCTGTAATTCCCACGTCATCGCACTGAGGTTTGTATCAAAGCCAAATGGCAAACTTGGAATGAGAGCTGGACGGGTGATGGAAATTCATTAGAGTGACAGTGCAGGCAGTCACTGCCCAATTTAAATGTGCACATTAGAAAGCTGACTTACCGTGGCTCTACTTACAGTCATTGGAGACTTGTTCAAGCCTGGTTCAGTCCATCTGTGTTGTGCTCTCTGGTGAAGACTTCTCCCTCTCCTTTTTTAATGTCTCCTTAGGCACCAAAGTTGGATGCGTGAAACCAGGCAGCATGACAAGCCTCCCCAAGGAAGACAGGTGCTTGCCATCAAGAACAAAGCTATGACACCAGGCTCTCCTGAAAGGGACATGGGACTGGAGTTCTGCTCTTCAGGTGAGTACAGACCTGGGACAGTTCCACAGGAGTGAGACATGAGAATGGAGAAGTCAGTGAGCACGGAGGAGGAGGAAGAGGTTTTAGAAGAAAACATATATCCAGGAATGTGGTAAGGGCTGAAGGCAGTTGAAAAGCAGCTTACTAACTGGGAATTAACTAGGTTTTAAAATAAAAAGTCCCGTGGATTCAATACTCAGCCCTTACTATTGGTACACTGTGCTTCTACGTGAGACCAAGAGTTTTTCTCACAACAGCCTGGAGTAGTCCTTGCAAATGTGGCGAGGCGGGTTGCAAACATACCTGTCAGCTATAGCTTTTTAACCAAATGCTGCGGCAATTTGCAGGAGTAAGTAGGTGAGTAAAAATGCTCTTTTTCTGTAATTTTACTTTCTGAAGCATGTTATGAATAGAAGAATCATCTGGGGCTAGAAGAGAAAATGCAACTAGTAGCTTGACCTTTTATTGGATATAATGGAGAGGTGATATGGGAAATGATATTTTAGGAGACCAAAACAACACACTAGACATCAAAGGAGATAGCACTGAAAGTACCTCTAAAGCAGCTGAGAGGGTGAGTTCAGGTAGTGTACAAATAAGGAAGAAGGGGTCACAGTCTGCTCTGGGGACATGCAGCAAATACATAACAGGGACAGTTTGTGTGAGGTTTCATAGATAACTGAAAACTCTGATCATGGAGAGAGCAGTACAGTGACTAAATTTCCCACCATTTTGTAGGCAATCTGAGAAGCGACTGTGCTTTGAGCTCTCTCCGTGCCCAGGGGAGATAAGGCTGGCTGGCTGGCTGAGAAGTGTGCAGTCGTGCCTGCACCTCCTGGTAACCACAGGTAGGATTTTTTGCTTTCTGAGAGCAAAAATACACATAAAGTTATGACTTAGTAGGAAGTCAAGTGAAAATAGACCCAGCCATAAACAAGAAAATCAGTTCTGGGAAGAAAGTGTGGTGAAGGTCAAAGCAGAAGGACATTAAATAAATTCATAATGCACATATTCAGTTCTTCCAGATCTAAAGCTGTAAAAGAGTAAACTGCTCTGGGGCAAATGAGGTGACATTTTTAAATCTTCTTTTGATACCCAGAAAAGAATTCTGGCTTGTGTGTATTCCATTGTTTCATTTTCAAACCTCCATATCTGGTAAGGTGTAAAGGAATAGATACTCTAGACAAATACCTCATTGGAACACAAATCTGTTTCGTAGAAAGCCAGATGTTTTCAATGACATGTAAGAATGCAGTACCTAAAAACCATTAAAATAGTTGCAGCCTGTGGTCCATGTTAACACAGAGGGAGCCTGAATGTGCAAATAGCTGCACTTCCTTCCACTGGGCTGAAAATGATTTCTTTATTTTCACTGTTAAATTAAAAATGTGCTATGTTGAAGATAGGTCTTTGCATTTTTCCTAATTTTTGTTTTCCTGATTGGAAAAATGAAGACTAAACTCCACCATTTTCAATAACATTTCCACATTCTTTCTGAAATCTGAATCCTCCTTATTGCCATCCCACCATAGCTTTTTGGAACGTGGCTGTTGGGATTTGGTGTGGGGAAAAGATTAGTCAAAACTCACAATGTCATGAGTAATTGAAAAAAATATTTTTTAATCTCATAAAATAATATCTTTTTCTGATTTAATTCTAAAATTTTTAATACCTATTAATTTACAAACTTCTAGATGTCTCCTGCTGCAGAGCTACAGGTTCTCATGAGACAATAAGCAGCAATTCTTTGACATCATAGAGCAACATTTCAGAAGCATTCGATTTTGTTAGTGGAGAAATCTTTCCAGTTATGGATATCAATTTTTTGATTAATACTCTGTGGTTAGTATGTATCACTCAATGATGAAGAGAGGGAAAAGCTGAAGCATCCTCAGTGTAAGGCAAACATACAAGTACCTTGCATTATATAGTATCATACAAGGATATCAAAAAAACATAATATTGTGGCAAAGAGCAGCTAGTCAAACATATGTGACAGTGAAGAACTTGTTAAAAGCCTCACAGAGACATATTTAGTATTGTTAATTCTTCTGATCACATCAAGTTTTTCATCTTTTGTCAGTTCAAATGGCTCTCCTTCTGGGGACAGCCCATCCCTCGGCTGACATTTCATGTGTAATGTATTAGCATTGCTGTATCTCAGACAGCAAAGGAAAGGTGCAGTAGATTAGATGAAGCATCAGGAAGATGTTGCTGTAGTGCTGTGTGTCAGCAGTGAGGGCTAGTCTGGTGAATGCAACCAAAAAATCAAAGAGATTTTTGCTAGGAGCTTCATGCTGAGCTGAGGCTCCCTTTAACATGCAGTTCTGCAGTACAGTGCTAGCTGTTGGCATGTTGGCATGTTAATAATGAGACATGCATCTTTAAATTAAAGATATGCAAATTATGAAATACGCCATCCCATAAGGAGTATGCTATGTTGTTCCTGGTTAGCAGAGGCATTAGCTGAACTCATTTCTTCCCTGCTTTCACAGGAGATCAGCAAAAGGAAAATAGCAGTGATTCTTGGGGCCAGGGAGCAATGCATCCCTGGGAGGGCAGTAATCCTTGCAGTGTGCTGTGTTGCAGACCCTTAAAAAGACAACTCTGCTGATTGCAACTGCTATTGCTGCAGCCATTTAAATCTTTAGTAATGAATCCAAAGAAGCTGTCTGGAAGTCTTCAGTAACTGTGTAATTTTCTGTAATTAATTTTTTAAGTATACTGGACTTCCATACAGTGACAGCAGGCCTTTGAGCAAGGCCATCAGGGAATTAAAATGAGATGTGGCATTGGCAGCTTCTAGAACACAAATGCAGCATATAGACAATTGAGTAGATTAGTGACAAATGTAATTTTATTTGCAGCTCAAAAATGCTAAGGAGGAAGAAGAAATTTTGAGAGCTGAAAAAACATGCCGGAAATGTGTGTGCCTTCTTGAACCAGCTGGGACTGAACTTTTTTTCCTTTTAATTGTATAAGACTTCCTGATAATTGCAATTCAATAGAAGAATTTTCTGCCATGATGGTGGAGAAATACTGTCATAGGTTGCCCAAAGAGGTGGACCAGCCTTGAGGATTAGGTTGGATTAGAGGACCTCTGGAGTTCCCTTCCAACCTGCGTGATTCTGTACCAGCAATCATGTTTTGGGTTTGTTTTTTTCATTTCTGTGTCAAATACTACTAGAGGTTGTTCTGTACAATGTTTAGTGATACCTATTAATATAATCATAGAATCATAGAATGGATCAGGTGGAAAGGACCTTAAAGATCATCCAACTGCAGCCCCCATACCATAGATCCCACCCACCAGATCAGGTTGGCCAAGGCCCCATCCAGCCTGGTCTTGAACACCTCCAGGGATGGGGCATCCACAATTTCTCCTGGCAACCTGTTCCAGTGCTTCACTACCCTTACAGTGAAGAATTTCCTCCTAATGTCTAGTCTAAATCTCTTTTAGTTTAAGACCATTCGCCCTTGTTCTATCATTATCTACCTAAGCAAGGAGTCCTACTCCATCTTTTTTATAAGACTCCTGTAAGTACTGAAAGGCCTCAATGGGATCACCCCGGAGCCCTCACTTCTCCAGGCTGAACATCCCCAGCTCTCTCAGACTTTCTTCATAGGAGAGGTGCTCCAGCCTCTGAGCATCCTTGTGGCCTCCTCTGGACCCGCTCTAACAGCCCCACATCCTTCTTGTGCTGGGGGCCCCAGACCTGGATGCAGGACTCCAGGTGGGGCCTCACAAGGGCAGAGCAGAGGGGGACAGTCACCTCCCTCGACCTGCTGGTCACACCTCTGTTGGTGCAGCCCAGGATGCAGTTGCCCTTCTGGGCTGCAGGCACGCACTGCTGGCTCATGTTGAGATTTTCATCCACCAGAACCCCCAAGTCCTTCTCTGCAGGGCTGCTTTCAGTGAGTTCTTCTCACAGCCTGTGCTTGTGTCTGGGATTGCCCTCACCCAGGTGCAGCACCTTGCACTTGGACTTGTTGAACCTCATTAGGTTCACATGGGCCCACTTCTCAAGCTTGTCCAGGTCCTTTTGAATGTAATCTCTTCTTTCTTCGGTATCAGCCATACCATTCAGCTTGGTGTCATCAGCAAACTTGCTGAGAGTGCACTCAATTCCATTGTCTATGTCATTGATAAAGATACTGAAAAGCACCGGTTCCAAGACTGACCCCTGAGGGACACTGCTCATCGCTGGCCTCCACCCGTACATAGAACCATTGACCACCACTCTGAGTGCAGCCATCGAGCCCATTCCTTATCCATCGATAACACTTTAAAAGGTTTCAGCAAGATCTCTTTCCATATTATTTTTATTGTAGTCTTAAAAAAAAAGAGAGGAAATATTGTTATACTGGTTCAGTGTTAGCTAGGTAAGTGGTTACACAGACAGATACATACCCTAGCTGAAAACCTTGATCTTGGTAGTTGTGTGTACAGCCATGGCACAGCACTAAAACAGTAACAGCAGCTCAGATTTCAGCCCCAAGTTAAATTCTGAAACATCCACTTGCCAGGAGATGACATTAATTTGTTAAATGAATGTCATTGTATCACGTACATAGAACAAACGTGAACTATGTTCATGAGAAAGCACTGTGTCAGAGGGACCCTGTAGGGCATCACACATGTTGTGTACCTACAACACATGGATGGCTTCATGCTGAAGGAGGGGAAGGTTGCAAGCTGCATTGCTACAGAGCACAGAACAGGATGTTAAGAAGATTATGTTCCTCACTCAAAACAATGTGAGGCTCTTTTTTCTTTATCTAGTCAAAATATAATTACAGAGATTTGAGTTTGGCTGTGATACTTGGGCTAGCCTGCCTAAAAACGTGAAGTGAGCCATGCTGTTGAATCCTGGTCCTTGGAAATGTCTTTGGGTTTTTACGCCATAAGATTCTGAGGCTGCCTGGTCCTTTGTTTTTGAAAGTTGACTTTATGATTTAGCTGAAAAGTTACTTGAATTTTTAAAAACTGTATCTACTTATGCTTACATTCTTGTTAAGCCCAAAGTCAAACTGCTTCTATGGGAGTGACAGCTCAGATGTGAGTGAAGGGCCAAATGAAAATTATGTGGAGATTTCATCTGACAAGGGCACTTCAGACAAAAGAAATGTTAAACAAATAGCCTTACACAATGGGAAATGGTGAACTTCTGCTGAACCTTGCGTTGGCGCTCTGCCAAAGGAAAGTTTGAAGCTACTCGTATGTTCTGATTTGGAAATCTCTCTGGTTTTAATGTCCAGCTTTTGTATACCATTTTAAATGGAAAATGAAAAGTGCTTAATTATCTTTCCCGGGGTATGACAGCTGATAGAAATTAAAATGTCTGCCCAGAACAGAGTGAAAATCCTGCACGCTGATAATAACTCAAACAATGTAAACGTGTGCCATATTAAGCTGTAGATGGAAAAATAGGTGAGAATAAATGATTTCACGAGGTAAGAATAGTATCAAAGAAAATGGAAACATTCAGGTAAATCACCCTTGGTGAGTGTTTCTTTCAGGCCACAAACTCCTGTCATGAACAGGAAAAGCATTCGTGGTCTGGCTTTTCAGAATTATCTACTTGGCTAGACAATGCAAGACAAGGGCTCTAGGTAGAAGCAATGTCTTTATTAGGGTAGGTAGAGGAAGAAGAAGCTTTCATGCTTTCAGGCCTACAAGTCCTTCTTCAAATAAAACAGAATTTCAATTTCTCTACCTAATATAAATGAAGACCTGGCTAGGAATATGAATTCTGCATGTCAGGAAAAGCCTCTAATACCCAGCCACCTTGGCAATATCTTCTGATACTCCATACATATATATATATATAAATATATTTTACTGTTACAGAAAAGCTGCAGTCTAATATTTTAATAATTCTAATCATTACTATCTGCAGCACCTGGAAAGAAGAAATTTCTGTAGAGATTGATCTCTTCAATTAAAATTAACCATTTGAAATGGAAAGCTGCCATCATAATCTGATGACACCTATTACAGTTGCAAAAACTGCTGCTCACTGTTTGAGGCAAAAGATAGAGCCCAGGACAAGTTGTTTTAAGGCATGTGCTGGTCATTATCCTTTTAACGTAAGATGGGATTGAACTTCAGATCTGAGTTTCAAAGGCATGTGTCCTGAGAGGCTGGAAGTTTCCATCCCAGCCCTCATTTTTAAAAGAACCTGGTATCTACCTCCTGGTAGAAGAGAGATGGGGCACCACCTTAAAGGCTCAGAGATTTAAGTTAAAGATGCTTCTAAATGCAGTTGGCTGGAGAAGTTCACAAATTTGCTGGAATTACAACTTTTTTCTCCCCATCCGTCTTCTTGATGCCTACAAAATTATTGGCCATAACTAGAGCTAAAGAGGCCACGGCTTAGTGCAGACAGATGACTATGCCTGCATGCTCCTGCCTCCTTCCAGGCTTTAAGATGGTCAAGTCTTCAAAGCAGGTTTTCTGGTTAGTTTCTGCTGCAAGCCCAGCTACAGGTAAATGTTTCTCTGGTGAACTTCTTGGGGTTGACGTCTTTTATTCATAAGACTATTTCTGCACTCCTCACCTGGCACAATTCCTGAAGCAAAGAACTCTTGGCTGCTGACTTGGTTGCAGCAGTGACTTTAGGGGATGCCATTATGGGACAATGCTTGCTAGTCAGGGTATTCAAGTGCCAGTCCAAATCTTCCAGTTCTTTTGAAATCCCAAGTGGTTTTAATGTAAACCTAATAGAAATATTGATTATGCTAAATGGGCCTGAGCAGTGAGTTTGTCTGCTGTGGAGATGCTGGTTGAAATTTCATTGTAAAATAGCTGGAGGAGCAAGACAGGTCTCTGTCAGTACTTGTCATTGAATCTTCGTTTACAGAGATGATTTGACCCCAAGCATATGTAAAAATAAATTGCAAAGCAGCTCAGCCTGTCACATGGGCCAGACTGAACCAAGTGGCGGGTATTTTAATACAAAATGTACCTGAATCTGCAGACTCCTTACGAGAGAATTGCACGCCTCCCATGCTTCAGCTGGCACCAGCTGAACTCTTTCCTGTGCAATGACATGCTCAGGGCTGTTTTCAGGAGCAAATTATAAACATTTCTAGCTACAGGCTAAATACGACTTGGTTTGCCAAGTGCAGCTGAATGTGAGAACATATTTATGCTGAAACAGGAAGACCAATGCTCAGCTCTCTGTCCCTTTTCTCTGCAAAACATTAATCTGTGGCACAAAAATTACTGCGGAAGCTGTTAAACACTATTTTTTCTGTGTGAGAGGCCATTATTTAAGTGCTGTCCTTCTCTGATTAATGAACATGGACTCTTCCATTCTCTGGCCTGTCTGCCATGCTGTACTAACCATGCTCAGCTAAAAGTAAAAAGCTTTGATGCTGTTCTCTAGCCGCTATCTTAAAAAGTCAACTTACTGCTTCTCAGTCACCCTCTCCATTACAAAGATTGTATCTGCAAGATCAATTCTACCTGCTCCAGCCCATTAGCTTCAGTACCGTTGAGAAGGTTCAGAGCAGGAGAAAATCCAGTTTGAGGTCTCTTAGCTGCCAACCCTTGGCACTAAATGTGCTGGGACAACAAGAGAAAGCAGAGGATGTCGTTGCTCTCTTCAGGCAGAAAACAACCATAACTTGATGTGAATCCCACCTGCTTACTGAGAAGGTAGCCTTCAGCAGTGAATCCACACTTGCCAACGCTGACAGCCAGGGACAGAAAATGGCCCTTCCTCATGCTGTGCTCATGGCAATGCCATAGATGTACTGGATCATTACTGAGGCCAATGCACCCAGATAATCAGTTACAGCTGAGGTTGTGACACAGGTATGGGAAGAACGGTACTGGCTCTAAAGCTTTGGTAAAGTTGTATTTGCTATCATAATCCAAAAATTTCAAGACCTCCTCTGGATGAATAGGGGAGCAATACTCACTATGCAGAAATGTTTGTTACAAAGCTGTGTCCTTCCACACCTGGCCTGAGAAAAAGTTTCTCAAAGCATGTACTATACTAGGAAGATATTTTTTTTTTCCCTTGGAATTTGTTGGATAGGTATAACTGTACAGGTTTGGTTGTCAGCATGGAAACTAAACCAGTGGGATCCAGTTTGGCTCTGGGAGTTGCTAGGCTTATTGTCTATCTTCAGGATGGTCTGAGAAACAAGCTGCAACACTCTGTGTTCAGTGGGCAAGAAATCTTGCATATGTTTTTTTCTTCTGCTTAATAATCAGACAGCCCAAATTTATGTTAGAGCCATTTAAATCTTATATTGAAACCCTATGATTTTCTAATTCTCCGTCAGAAAGGAAAAAGAAAATAACAGCTGAACATCACAGGAAGGAATATTATGAATTCCTACAATGAAAACAACAACAACAACCAAACTCAAATCCAAGCTGTTTGATAAATGGTGGAAACTTGGTTTCCTTCAGACTGTCTTACACTACTACACCTCTTACACTGCCATACCACAGCAAACCTTCCATGATACACAGTCACAGGGCTCCCAGATACAAAGTTCTGTGCAAAATAGATCGAACTCTCTTCTTATCATATCCTGAACCTTTCCTTGTGCAATTACTCTTTCATGCCACCTATGGCCCCCACTGTAATCACGTGTCTCTTTTCTTTTAGTGTCAGCCAGGCAGAAGACAGCACACGCTGTCCCCTGAAGCTTCATACCTGCAGATTAGTTGAAGAGTACATCCATGGCCAGCGGCATCTGCTGAAGACAATGGCTAGGAGGTAAGTTCTTCCTGCCTTTTTTTCTGCAGGAGCATTCATAGTGTTAATTTTCTCTATGTGCTGCTCTATTTTTATGAAAATTAGAGAAGCTTCATTTTTTGAAGATTGTTATGCCAGCTTGCTAGCTAGCTTTGGTTAAAGCTATTAGGGGTGCAAAGGGTCTTTCAGGAGGACTGGCACACAATGTGATCATATCAGCCTTGTTTCCCCAGGAAAACAGGTTAAAAGATTTCTCCTTGCCTGTAATTGGACGCTGCCAGTTTGAAAAGCTGCCAGAGTCTGCCTGACAAAAGAAGACCTCTCTGTGTTTCCCCTTGCAATTGCTTTCCCATGGAGCCTAACAGCGAACTGTTAAGGCCATTGATCTCCTTGCAAACAACATATTTGCAGCAGTGGCAGGAAATCTCTGTGGGGATGAAGTATACAGGAATGACACACACTGACTGCTCATTACACTGATCTGGTACTAACTGGTCCCTAAGTGAAGAGGAGTCACCAAAACTTAGCTACAGGCCATTTGACTTATTTTAATTAGTCACTCCAAAAAAGTCAACCACTTAGAAGTTAGACAAGGCTATTAGGATGGCATATCACAACTTCATTCCAGATCCCTTGCAAGTTCATCCAGTTTTTTAACAGAACCCTTTCTTTAATCTTTAGATGAGCACTTCATGCCAAGTCAACGTGACAGCCTGCTTCTTTCTAATTATTTGGTGACTGATCCCATTCTCTGTTTTCAGTCCAAGACTGAAAGGCAGATCTGAGACAGAGCTATTCATTCCTTCACGTTCTGGTAAATGGCATTGCTCAGTCCGCTGCCTTGTGCTGCACCAGCATTAATCCTCACTACCCCCCACGAAGCTGGGGACTGGTATTGTGATTGCCTATGGATAAGGAACTATGGTTCCCAAAATTAAAGTCACAACTCTCTGTTGGTTTTGAATGTCCATCTGCCTAGGTTCTGACTCTCCAGAAAAATCCTACATTACTTTCAGTAGTACTGACAAAGCTCTCGTGCTGTAGTTGCAGTAAGAAATGATGGACATATCTGTAACTTGACCAAGGAGGATCTCCAGTCAGTCAGCAGAAATCTAGGGAGTGATTAGCTAGCTGCTGTCTCTGAAAAAGGTGTTGTAAGAAACCTAAAATGGCAGTGATGGCAGCTGTAGGGCCAAATTGCTCTTCTCCCAGAGATGCTTTCCCTTGCCTGGACTGTAAGGTCACTCCTTATATTCCTGTGGGCTCTGTCTCACTCTACAGCAAAGAATAGGTCCCACAGAACAGTTTCTATCCCTATGCAACCCTTTTTATTCAAACATTAACACTAGGCTCATCCATCCAGCATACCCGATGAAATACTGCATTTCAGGACAAATATGTTCATTTTCAAACCAATTTCATGACTGGGTTGATAACCTGGTCCCAAAAATATTGTCCTGACACAATTTGGGAATAAAAAAAACTCTGGCAGAGAGGCAGTTATTGATTAGCAGCTGGTCATAGAAGGATTTGGGACCTTTAAGTACACTTGCAGCTGAAGCCAATGTCACATCAAACCACACATTAACCACATTTCTGAAAGAATTTTGTCTCCTCGGAAAAAAAATGTGAGTGTGAACTTGTGATCAATGGCTGAGAGAACTGATTTAAGCTGGATATGAAACTTTAATGCTGGCACTTCTGGATATATGAGCACTTGAATTTGGAAATCTAACAGCACCAGTGTAACACTGATCTTTCCGTTATTCAGGAATTCAAGACAAGCTCCCTGCCATACCATGAAATCCCATTCCATGGTGATTAGTACATTCCTCGACCATCACCAAGGCTGCAACCTTTCAGCATGTGCTTAGACCTTTACCACTTGTGCTTATGGAGTAGCTGATTGCAGTTGCTGTCAAGGAGCTCTCAGAGGAGGTGGATGAGACACTTGGATGTTGGCCCTCACAGCTGCTTGCTGGCAGCAAAGCGATGAAGAGATCACAGATGAAGAGATGTAGGGGAGGGGAACCTGCTCATCCAGGCGTGGACACAGCTTGGGAACAAACAGGAGGAATTAGCAGCCTGCATGAACTGCCGTGCTGTGAGCTCATCGGCATCACAGAGGAATGGTAAGATAGCTCGCACAATCGAAGTGCTGTGGTGGATGGGTACATGATGCTCAGGAAGGGCAGCGAGAGAGCAGGGGGAAAGCGTGGAGTTCTGCCTGCAAATGGGAGATAAGCCAGCTGGGAACTTACGGGTCAGAATTGGTGGGCAGACCAACAAAGGTGATTTTGACATGAGTGTCAAAGGGTTGTGATCAGTGGCACAAAGTCCAGCTGGAGGCCAGGTGGTGTACCTGAGGGGTCATTGCAGGGGATGGTGCTGTTTAACACTTTCATTAGTAACCCAGATGATGGGCAGAGAGCACCCTCAGCAAGTCTGCAGGTGGCACAAAGCAGGAAGGAGCAGTTGACAGAGCAGTTGACTTGGCTATTGTCAGACTCCAGAACAAAACCTGACTGAAGACCCGAGCTATTTCAGTACACCCCAGTATGTTCTTGCAACTCTGTTTACAGGAAACATCTTCTTTGGAAGAGATGCTGTAAGAAACAGGAGAACATCTTCCTAAATGTGTTGATTTCTATCATTCTTATTAACCAAAACCTTGTTCTGTAGAAGAGATTTTTAACCACAGCAATTAATTTGTTAAAGCTACACATTGCACTGACTGACAGGGTTTATTCTTAAGACAGTGAAGAAGGATGCACGTGTAGATGTGGCTTGTTGCCTTTTCCCTTTATCACGTGGAAGTGCCTAATCAACGTGAAAAACAGAATTTTTATTTATTTATTTTTTACTAGACAAGGCAACCATGAGGGCCCCTCTCTTCCCATAGCAGTGCTGCCCTCCCCGCTGCCCTGCGCAGGCAGCAGCTGCCGGGCTGGGGAGGATCCGCAGTGTGCGTATCGCATGGGCCGGTCTCACAGGGAGCTGTCTGCAGCAGTAATTGTCAGGAGAGGCTTCATACTGAATTATTCAGCGCTGTCAACTAGAAGCCAGTCTAGGGTGAGATGAGACCACAGCACTCGTTTCAGCTTAGTTTAGACTACGACCAAATTAGGGGTATATTAATTTTGCATAGGCAATCATAGCTCCTTTGGTACATCAGGACCTTCAATTTCACCACGTCCTGGTGCCCTCTTGTCCAAAAAATCTTGGTAAAATATTTGCCAAAGGTCTCTTCACACCACAGTGTAGATAGTACTAGTCACCGATGTCTGTCTGCACACAAATACTTCACAACTCACATCCTATTCTTTCCCGCTTTGCTAGTTTTTGAGCCTTCAAATTTGGTTTTGGAAAGACGCATTACATGGTCAGAAGTTACACTCAGTGAGTTTCATGGCTTAGCCATAAAAGACTGCTCAAAACGTGGCAATTAGTCCATGTGGCTGTCCTGGTAAACAATAATCATAAAAATAAATATTGGGAGAGGTTGAAAAGTAAATAGGAGAGTTACACTGAGCTGTCGGGGAAGAGCTGCACTCTGGGGGAAGCAGCTGGCTTGTTTTTTATCCTGGTTTTCTAAATTATGTGTCTTACTCCTGTTTCTAAGTTTACTGTCCGTAGAGGATGGCTGAATTTTAACTGGCTTTTCCCTCTCTAACTCCTTTTGCCACAGAATGTTTCCATAGGTAGAAAAAAAAATCCTTCTGGATTCCTCTGAGCAGCCTCAAACTCAGCAGCCTCTTCCACAGCCCTGTGGGGATCCACGGCCGCACCGCACCCACAGCAGGAGCTTTGGCTTCTGCCACTGCCTTGGCCGCAGAGGCTGTGTCCCATCTGGGCAGCACAGCTCTGTCTGCTTTGGGTGGGAAAAGCTTTAGAAATAGTCCTGTGGCTACTGGTTTTGCTGTTTTTTTACTGGTTTGCTGACACATGCTGCTGCATGGATTTGATGTGGTGCAAACCCTGGCTGAGAGTGCAGTTAGCTGGGGAAGTTGGCTTTGTATGGGTATAGCACGGGGAGATCTCCAGCTCTGGTAACAAAAGAGTTTGTGGGCAGCCCAGTTTTGTTTTAGCCTACCGGTACTCTGGGGTATTTATTTCCTCTGTTCCTCTGGGAGCTTCAGAGCCATGGCTTCGCTTTACAGGCTGCTGAAGCTCAGCACCGTGTGTGTATGTGCTTCCTGGGTTTTTCTGCTTGCCCCGAGTGCCCAAGGCATTGCAGGTATGTTGTATATCTGACCAGCATGGCAAGTTTTTCTTCACGAGAAAGAAGAAAGAGGGGGAAAAAAAAAGTGTCCTCAAATTTCATAGGCCTTGGGATAAATCCAAACAGTGTGTCTGCGTGACTGACTTTTGCAATTAAAATTATTCTGTGGGAGTTAGTCTGAGGCTGATCAAAGACTATGGCTGATGGTTCTTGTTTGTTGGTACAAATACGGTCCTTTTTGCTGGCTGAAGACTGGAGGAAAAGGTGTTGGTTAGCAGGGGCACTTGCTGGACTTGCTGGAGGAGAAAGCCCACAGGGTGGCTTCAGCCTCCCCAGCTCCCCCCTTGCACTGCAGCTGCTGAGCACAGCCAGGCGAGCACTGATCGCTGCTGGATGGGGAATTTGCAGCCTGCTCAGCATGGCTGAGGACATGAGCAGGGTGCTGGCGGGCTCCCAGGATGAATTAGTGAGGATGAATTAAGCAGGAGTGTTTCTGAAAATCCAACTGTGCAGCTTCTAGAAAGGGGTGAAAGGGTTGTATTCAGGGTCTCTGTTTCTTAAGGATGAGATTTATCTGGTTTTTCAATTTGCTTTCACTTGTAGTTGTAACTGGTGTCAACGACTTCTCAGGCCACATCTTTTCTGTTTCCCTTGACTGTTTCCCAATCACTTCGGGTTTTCATCTGATATCGTATTCAGTCAAGGTGTACAGGTAGAGGAGGATAATATCACCAAAAGCAGCTATACCAAATGGTGTTCTTGCTTCAGAATAAGTACGGTCTTTTGCCTTGGCATTTAAGTCTCTTTCTAAATGGTGTAGTAGGCCTTTTGACTTGTTCTGCTCTTTGGGATTATCTGTGCTCTTGGGATTATATTATGCCGGCAGAACATAAATCTCATCTTCATTAACTGTTTCGGGTGTTCATATCAGAAAATCATACTCCATTTATCTTCGAGCTATAGAAATAATTTAACTGGTCATTCAGATTACAAGAAAAGCAAGAGTTGCTTTCTAATAATTCATTGTCAGTTGTTATAGCATTGAGGATGCTTGAACTGCCTAAACAAAGACTCCGATCAGGGAGACAAAAGTAGCCTTTTGTCAAGCGCTGGCTCGGGGTGCAACATCTGAGTTGCTACTTGCTCTCCAGCGAAGTCCGCGTTGGTGGTTTAGCTGGTGCATGATCCCAGCACAGGAAAACAGGCCACGGGAGCAGTGAAAAGACGAACCCCGGAGTCGTCTGCATGCACCACCCGCAGCCCTCTGAGAGATTTCAAAGTGCTCACCGAAAACAGAAGGCTGCTTTGTGGATGTGGGCTCCCGTGATGATTTCTGGTTAGTTTGCCAGACCCTTTGGAGTCTTTGGCTTCATGGAAAAATGGTGAAGGAGCTCATTGTTGCCTTTTCCACAAGCACTGGTCCTCCAGCACCAACCCGACTGTTGTTACAGCACGATGCTGCTGCCACGCACAGGCAGAGCACCTGCAGGGAGGCTCACACAGCAGGACGGAGCACAGTGGAGGTTTTGTTTCAGTGGACACCGTACCAGTTTTCCCAGAGAAGCGGGCTAGCATCAGCCCTGCTAGAGGAGAGCGTGAACACCAAAATAGCACAAGCATCTATTTTCCTTTCAGCACAACACAGCTCCCATCATGGCTATTAATAGTAGTTATGCCTGCAAAGAGAGGTCAGGCCAAATCCCTTGGTAGGTAAATGGCTTAAATGATAGTTCACCCGTTTACTGGTAGCAGCCGCTAAGATCAGTGGAATATTTGGAAGTGCGACAAGTGCCATTTTCTAGGAGAGCCACTGAGTCATACCCAGATTGCACGTCCTGGCTCCCCAGGGTTTCTGGAAACAAATGGTATTTTTCTCCTGATGTTTTTGACTTTCACATGCCAGGAAGTGACAGGAAAGACCGAGCACACTTTAATAATTTTTTTTTGAATCTCATTGAGACTTTGTCTACAGCAGGGAGATGGCTCGGGACATGAGAGGAATCCTGTTTTCCATCCCACGCAGTGCAGCGTATCGGAGCCAAGGGTGGTGCCAATATTTTGATGGCGATTACTTGAACTCCGAGGAGCTGTGGACACGGCCAGACCCCCCCAGCCCTGCCAACACCACTTGTGATACTGACCTGATGTTCTAGTTTGAGGGTGAAAGGGCCTATTTTTTCCTTTCTGTTAATTTGAAGGAGATAAATATAGCCAGTGAAGTGACCTATTAGTCCCATGCAAATCTTTGAGTTTAAAGCCGAGAATGTGAATTTTAGCAGTAGCTCTTATTTTATTTATAGACTGGTCATTGTATTGCTTAGCATGAGGTGATGTTTGTGACACAAGCATAGTTAATTAACACTAGGTCAGCTAACTTTGCAGAACAATGACAGAAGCCTTAATTTCGCTAAAAACCTCTGCTCTAAAAAAAAAAAAAAAGTACGTTAAAACATGACTGAATGACTGAATATGGTCTTTAATAAGGTTTCCCAAATACGTGTTTTTGTTTCAATGGATGCTAACTAATTCTGGCTCTATTGACCTTGCTGGAGTTCAGTGTCAGCTTTTACTGTGACACTGATATAACTCCCAGCAGGTCAGAATCAGGCCTGAAATGTACAGAAATGCTTGCTAAAATGTGTTTTGTGAAACAAAACGGTGCTCAGGGATATGAAGGCTGGCACAGTAAAGGGAGCACGAGCAAAGCTGGGACCACAGAAGTGAACTTGGGGATGGTGGGGAAAGGGAAAGAGCCGGTCTCCAGGGCTGCAAATCCAGAAAGGGGTTATGGAAGGAGGATCCACAAGATAGCAAAAGGATCTTAATCTTATACAGTTCCTCCAGTGGTGCTGCAGCAACCCTTGTGAAGGGAGCATCCATATCAAGGATTGCTGTCAGTTGTGTGTTTATCAGAGAAAAGGCAAACTGTGGGCAGAGAGCGGCTTTGCAGTGAACCAGGTGGCCTTATTTTTTCAATTTCCACTGACTGCGAGGAGCAGTTTTTTGTGCTGTCATGACATTGATGAAATGTATTTTGTGGAGAGGCCACGCAGGCAGCCAGGCTGCAATGATGGTTTCACAGAACCTGCTCCTTCATAAGGTTAGACAGAGGTAGAGGGCTGGAAACAGCTGGACTGTGCAGGTCCCTGGTACAATATTTAATATTTTTCCTTTGTGAGTATAATGAGTTTAGATTGTATTTTTAATTAATTGCACAACAGATGCAGGTTCAGTTTCTCAGAGACACTTTCTTTAGCCGGTGAAAAACAAATGTCTGCTCCTTCTTATTGATGTGTAGAGCACCCAGTCTGGCAGGGCTCTGATCAGGCCGTGCAGATGCTGTTGTAGAGCAAATCAAGTGAAAGAAAACAGAGGCATGAACTGTGCTTTTATCACCCAAGATGTGAGCCACAGGCAACAAGGAGAGATGGTCATCTCTAAGAATTATTTTTCCCGTAACAGCAGCTCTGAGAAGGACCTGAATGAGAAGTACTGACCAAAAATAGTCTATGATATAAAATTGGCTCGATATTGAAACCCTTCCTAGCACTGTCCAAAGCTTTTTATTTTCCCTGGGGTGACTGCAGAACTAATAGGACACGTGTTCGTTAGTCTGCAGGAGGTTATTGTAATGAATAATAATGGATGTGACAGCAACCCGAGGTAACTCAATGACTCTGAAGCTGCTTCCCAGCTCTCCCATGCTTGGCTTTTGTTCTCTCCAGTTTCTGCCTTCTGCCACCTGTGCCATCATCCTTACACATGGAAGAATGAAAACAAATATACTGGGACATCAGTTTATGGAAAAAAAAACACACACACAAAAAATTGAAAATTAATCTGCGAACTAGACTGCTGTGTAGGAAGGACTTTGCTTAAGGGTCAGATTGTGGTGGAGCATGCTTACAGTGGCTTCTTGGAGGGTCAAGCTTTTTCCTTAACCTCAGTCAAAAAAGATCTGAAAGCATGTCCATGTGCTACTGAAAAGTTTGGTAATTCCTTTCAATGTTACAAAGTTACAATGATGTTTTCAGGAGCAGAAGGATGAAATTAAACTAATAAAGATCACTAGGTCACAGAGTGGTTGAGGTTGGAGATACCTCCACGAGGTTCTGGAGATCCAGCCCTGCTGTTCAAATCACGATCAGCTGGAGCAGTTTGCCCAGACCATGTCTGGACAGTGCTTGAATACCTCCACGGATGGAGACTCCACAACCTCTGCTGGCCATCAGGTATTTTTTGGTAGGACAGGTTTGATGTGGTGAAGTATGCAATTGAGTTTTACCCATGGGGTACTCTTGGTTTGGCACTTGAAAACCACTCGTAGCCTCTGACAGTCTTTCCCACAGGGGCAAGTCCAAATTAACCTGCATTCCCGCTAGGCTGTCTTGTCGAGGAGGAGACATCAGCAATCATGTTCTCTGTACATCATGCCGGATTTACTCTTTGCTTTTTATCGCATTTGTCTCTTACTATAGTTTTAGTACGTTTGTTTTATAAAATGGGAACTGTAACCTTCAGTTGCACTGAGGTGCATGGCTTTTGCTTTTAGCACACAATTACTGCTAGTTCGTGTAAGCGAAAGGCAGCTTTGCTACGGAACGGCTGTTCGCTGCCCCTCCAGGTAACTCCTGCTAATCACACGGTGGGGGTCTTGTCAGGCTGCCTTGCCTGTAGCAGTACCTCAAAGCCGCTGTTGTCAGAGAGCACTGTGATATCCTGGAGCCTTAGATTTAATTTATGACTCCACAAGAGCCCTGGTCATAATCTTTTATACAGAGGGAAGCACAACGTGTATTTGCCAGATCATCTGAAATAATTTTACTCACAAGGCAAAATCTGCTTCTGTTTCCCCTGGAAAACACAAGAGCAGTTTTACCTGACTTTGGATTCATCCCAAAGCTGCTGCAAAAACTTGGCCCAGACGTACGTGATCCTGGGCTGCAGCCGGACACAGGAGGCCCCTGGTCCACCTCCAAGGGCCGGTGCATCCTGTTTTGCTTTTCAGCAGGAATAAGGAGGTTTGGGGGAGCTGGTGCTCTCAGCAGTGTGTGGAGCTGCCAGCACAGCCTCAGCAGGTCAGGAAGGTGCAGAGATGTATGAGGACAGACAGTGGAAACCAGAGATATTCAGGGACTCTTGTCAGAGAAAGCAATAGGAACTACTGATTTTTCCCAGGCTGAGTCCACGAGGGGACTTTGGAGCTTAGTAAATAAATGCCTGCTGAGACACCATCAAGTGTGGGCAGTGATGTGGGAGGGGAACAAGAGTCTTCTTGAGGGTACCAGAAGAAAAACTGGTACTAGGCTGCACGTATCTGGTCATGCACAGCCTGGAGCAGATGCTGCGTGCATAGTGTCCTTTTACCTTCGGAGAGGGACAATGTTGCCATCCATCACCTTTTGAGGTGACTGTGCAAAATGGGGGGATGTTCCTGGTGAAGGAGGTTGGACCAGCAGGGTACTGCTTACTTTGCTTTGATGCTTTCACACAACAAACCTGGGTGAGAAAGAAGGAAGGTAGCCAGGAAGTTCAATTTGTACGGATTTTGCATGGATTCCTGTGTTCAGGCTGGCAGTCCTATTTATTCCGAACTTCAATTTCTGTGGGAAGAAAAACATTTGGTTCTGCAATAGAGCCCTCACCTGCAAGACACAGAAAGCATGATATGCAATTCCTGCTAGACTGCCAGCAGAAATGCACTTTTGAGTCATCATTAAATTAAGCTTTGAGCAAAGGCTGGAGGGTTTGATTCCTAAGCTGAAGTACTGGGACCCTATCATCTAGCTAGGTAAACCTTCACAGAGTAGATGAGCTGTCTTGTGTCTTGCAGATCCAACTTCTAAGTAGGCTTATCTTTGAAAAAGTCTCTGCAATAAACCATGATTACTAAACAGACAAAGAAAGAAAACATGAATGGATGAACACTCTTGGTGAAAGAGATTTAAGGCACTCGATATGATGCAGCCCTTACAGAAGGGCTCTTTGGTTAGGTAAATTCAACGTCATAGTCTGCTTGGAAGTGGTTCTTGTGAAACTATGGACTGAGCCAAATGGTTGCGGACCAAAATCCTATCTTTACATAACTGTGAACTGTTTCCTCTGCTTGGGTAGGCACTAAATGGATGCGAGTTAATGCAGAACTTGAACTCAGGTATTTGCTTGCAAGTGCCATGCTTTGGATTCTGTTTTCTTGGGGTCATCAAGTGCTTTGAGTATGAGCAAACTGATTATGGAGCCTGGGAATTAAATAGACTCAGATCATCACTTTGATTTCCATGAAGGGAAAAATTTAGGTGCTGAGCCCAGTTTTAAGAAGTTTTTGATCCTTACGTGAAAAAAAAAAAAAAGTCAGCCGTGGAATTGGGCCTGCTCAGTTTTTTCATTAGAGTCAAATTCTGAGTCAATGGTACTCTTGGAAGGTACTCTACATTAAAGGCTGAATATACAGGTTTCTAAAAATACCTGATATTTTCAAATAAATAACCAAGTTTTGCATTAACAGTTAAAAACTACTGAGCAGAGTCCTTGTCTGGTACAACCACCCGCCCCCTGCAATTTAAGTCTGTTGACTCTAGATGGATACCACAGGTCCTTTTTAAAAACACAGCTTGCTGTGATTCCCTAAAAGTTTAAATAGGCTTGAGATTGATGTTCTTGTCTTCTGGAGACAGAAGCTCAGCACAAAATGTACCAGCTTGGGATGTACCATAGTAGGTTTGTATCAAAAAACAGTATGCTACTTGCTTCTATGACAACATTGGAGATGTACAAGAAATAACACACTATGCATCCCCACACATTAAAGAGATGAAAGTGCCTGCTATCTTGAAGTGACCATAAAAAATCTCTGGGACTTAAAGGTTTAATGTTCCTTGTTTGTGTGTTTGCATGACTAAGGTTTCTTGGTGCAGAGCATAGACTGTTCAGGAACTGGCACATTGAGCCTGCTGTAACTTCTGTGGCAGACTAATGTCTCCAGCTGGACTCCATGCTCCCCCTGCCTGCAGGCCTGGGGCCTCCCCTGAAGCTCAGACCAGCCTTGGGGGGGGGGCAGGTTTCACAGTGCCTGAGGTGGCCTCAGCTGCTCACCAGACGGCAGTGGAAAGGGGCACGAGGCAGGAGGTGAGGCCACCTATGCTGACCCATTGCACCTAGGCGAGGTGACAGGGCTGGGTGGCCACAGCAGCAGGTGCCTGACAGTCCCAGCATCATTCAGAGCTGCGGGTGCAGGCTGAGATCAACGCAAGAGGGACAGACAGTGTGTCAGGAGTAGCAGGAACCAGGCACAACCCATGGCATAGGTCAGCTGTGGCTTGGGAGCTCATGCCTGAGCCAAAGCAGGGCACTCAGCAGATGGTACGTGGCCCAAGTGAGGCTGGTCAGGGCAAGCGAAGTTCATTAATGCCCTCTGTGCCCCGCTCATTGCTCCCTCCCACTTGTGGAGGACTGGAGGATAACACCCAAGTGTAACTGGCCCCCAACTACACACACACACAAAAAAAATTGTTGGTAGAAATTAAGAATGGAGTCCCACAAGTAAGAAAAAGTGTGTTTCCCTGTTAATGAGCTGCCTTGTTGGTTCAAAGGACTATGTAACATGTGCTGCCCTGAAGGTGACTGCAAGCAAGTGGCTTCATCGGACTGGCTTCTCATTATGCTCTGCTCTAGCCTTCCAGGAGCTCTCAAAGTGGGGAGGTTTGAAGCTAATGTGCTTAATCAGTTTTCTGCTCAGTCTGTGTAGTAACATGGAGGGTTCGTTTGCTGTCACTTCTGTATCTTCACCTTAGTTTTCCTCCTCTGACTTCACTTGAGCCAGCAGGAGCAGTGGAAGAAGCTTCCTTATTAATTACAGCTCATAATTGTGAGCTTGGCAGCTGGTGGATCGGCAAAGATGAAATCATTTGTGTTCCTGTCTGCACAAGACTAAAAGCAATGCAGAGGAGGTAGCTTTAATTAAAACCAACTGCTGTAGATCATAAAGCAGTCTTATCAACTCGCAGGCGCAGCATCCCGTGCTCCAGAGAGCACCGGACTGTGGGAAATGGAGATGGCCCACAGCATGAATGGCAATAACTAAGCGTAGGCAAGGAGCTTTGGCACTTATTGCAGAGCAAATCCATCAACCCTGCTTCTTGCATTCTGTCGTGAGAGAGGCCTTTCAGCCTGGCCTACTCCGTGCTGTCACTGTCAGCACTGCATGACATGAGTGCGTGCTTTTGGGACCACACTGCGAGGCTCATCTGTTTTCCCTGGCTGACAGCGTAGCATAGAAAGCTGTGACCACTATATGTGGTTAGTGGTTTGTGTGAGTCCTGGAGGCTCAGCCACTCCCAGCATAGTGTGTTTGAGCATGTGGGATAGGTCTGAAACTCTGTCAGACTCTTGCTGCTTGTACACTGAATGACCTTGGATATTTGAAGCCGTACACAAATATTACTTACAGAGCACAAAGTTTACAGAGGTGCTGTGATTGAACTGGAAGATAGTATCCAATAGCGTAAGGCAATCCACTGAAATCACTTTTTAAAAAGTTGAGGTGTCACATGTTATACAAAGCTTTTGTCTTTTTAAGTGCTTCAGGCTAAGCCAGGTTGAAGGCCTACATTGCTTCTGGACATGGATTTACATCACTGAGATCTGACTGATGCTCAGTGGAGCTCAGACTGGAAGAATGCCTTTGGTTTTCACTAGAGAACCGAATTTGCTGAAAACAGCTAGATGTATTATTCATTAATATCTCCTGTAAAAGTCACAGACCAGCTTTTCCTGGACCACATTCAATGAAACAGATTTAAGTGTAGTATGGCTAAGGGGTTGAAAAGCTTGTGTGAAGCTTATGTTAGCTATGCGCAAAGAAACTCATGAAAGTCCCAAGCCACAAGAGACTACAGAATTACTAACTTTGCTACCTCCAGGAATTCAAAAATCATGAGTCAGGCCTCAGTCATAACTTTTTTAAAAAAATACAGAGAAACCTCAAGCTCTTTATTTGCTTACTGGCTTCTGAACATTGAGTTCTTGTTCTCAAACATTTAGGCCCTCATAGTTGTGGAAAGAAATCTATTTCTAAATGAAAAGCCGGATTCTCTTGCAATAGCAGCATAATAGAAGCCAATTTTTAACTGCAAGTTTTATAACTTTTTTTGGGGGGGGGGCTGGGGGGGGACTGGACATTTCTGCAGTCTAATGCTACCACCTAAAATGTTGCTTCTCTGTTTGGACTTGTGCATAATACAGGTTATCAGCACTGACATTAGGCACTGAGAGCAGTTTTAAAAATCTTCCCGAACTGAGCTTTCCAAACCAAGGCAAGCATGTCCAAGGGAGGAGCTGCATGAATGTCTCTGAATAATGGCTATGAAAAAGGTTATTTCTTTCCAGATCTTGCACAAAACTGTGCCTTCAGTAGGGGTAGAGCAGCTGCCCCTGCATAGAGTTGTCCTCTGCTTTTTCCTTGGGATGACACTAAGTGGTTATTTTAATCCTAGCACTGAACTGCTGCCAAGCTTTATTTAAAAATATACATAAAGGAAGGCAAGCATGCGAGTCATGGGAAACTTCCGGGTACATTTTAGCCATGTTAGTAATGCTACGTGTTTCCGTTTACAATTCACTCCTCCATTCCCCAAACCTGATACTTCTGACATATCCCTCTGCTCTGTCAGAAGTGTGGTGGGGAACAGCCACAGCAAGCACATTGAACGTGGGAACACAGGGACCATGCTTTGCTGGTGTGTTGAGTGAGGTGTCGGATTAGCTGTAGCAGGGGAAAGCAGGTGCCAGCACACACACAGGTTTCAAGACTTCAAATGCAGTGAAAGTTGCTTAACAGAAACTATCCAGGCTTCTGCTCTTCCCTTCACTCTGCAAGGCAACATCAAGAAAAGTGTTTCAAAATTCATCTGTCTCTGTGAGATGCTGCCTTTAAATGTCCTTAATAAAGGAAAATTTCAGGTTGCGAAGAGCTTTCTGGAGAAGGTACGTTGCACTCATCTAGACCTGATGTTGAACCACGTTCATCAGCTTTTGCAGTTGCATTTAACCATCAAACACTGTTTCAAAGCTGATCTCTTGGAACTTTCTCTATGTTGAGGAAACCGCATCTCTAAACCAGCGTGAGCTGTGTGCTTCTTCCTGCTCTCACCAGGGTTTGGTGTTCAGTACCGAGCTGCTGAAACCAAGGTTTCAGGTTTCATCAAAAACCCTTAACAGTGCTTTGGTTAACTGCCCTTGCACCTTAACACTTAATCTCTCCCACTGGGAACTGTTGCTATTTATCAGTCCAAACTGCGTGCCCCTTCCTGGGGCATGTCCCTCTTGGGGAGCCTGGTGGGATGGGGACCGTTGACTGAAAAATGGAGTTAGAGCTAGATCTCTGCACTAAACACTAACCGTGCTTAACCATACAAGGCAGCAGTTGTGTTGTCACATACCAGGAGCTGCATTTACCTTCTTCCAGAATTAACACACCTCAACATTCAGCTTTAATGTTCCTCAGTGAGGAAATAGCTTTTGGAGAGTAAAGGGTAAGAGAATCAGGAGAGCCAACACTTTCAGAGCTGGTCTTGGTACTACAGCTCATGAGAACTCATCAGGGCAGCAGGTTCCTTGCTCTCACATATTTGTGAAGCTTTTAGGAAGGATTAAGTGAAGATGATGTGTGACAACAGCAGCATCATTAGACTGTGTGGTTGTGAGCAGCTGGGCCGAGAGAAGCATTATTAATGTCTGGAGAAAGCTTTCATTTGGAAAGCCAAGAGCTGACTCAAGCAGCTGCAGTGACTTTGTGCACTGACCTCCTCTTGTTGCTGACCGTGGATGTTGGCCTTGGCTGGGGATACTGCCTCAGCTGGGAGATACTGTCTTTCAGCTCAGGGTGAATGGGAGAAGAGATGGGGAAAGGACAAGGAGGGGAAAAAAATAAACAAACAAACAAACAAACCCCACTCTGTTAGTCTTTCCTGAAGTGCTAAAAGATTTAAAATAAAATTGGATGACGTTAATGAGGATTCAGGAGATTAGGGCCAAGATACACATCATCTGGGATGAAAGCTGTCCTGGCCCTCATCCGTTGGACTCTTGGATATCCAGAGCTTTTATGCTGCTGCTGTCTGACAGCAGGTTGAGCCATTGACTGTTGAGTCCTAAAAGCACTCTGCCTTTCCTTCCTCACCTCTGTTCCTGTGCCTGGCTGCTTCCCAGGCGTTGGCAGGTATTGCCCCTCGAGATGAGCAGGGATGTTTGTGCTGCTTAGGTTCTCTCCAGAGTGTAGTTACAGTTGGTTTGTGACTCAAAGGTAAGATGGGTTTTTTGACTTCTTTCATTTGTGGTTGTTTCTGTTTTCACCAACAAAGGAGCCAAACTTCTCTCTCTCTCTCTTTTTTCTCTCTCTCTTTTTTTTTTTTTTTTTTTTTTTTTTTTTAAGACAACTTCTCAAACACATTAGTAGTCATTAAGATGGCTTTGGAAGTGCTGAGTTTCCTCATTCACCTGCAGTGGCTCATCCAGTCACTGTTTGACCTGTGGTGTAACCCTTGTAAGTTCCAGGTGCTCCAGAGGTATCTAAAATGGCAATGATCTGTGGATGTGTTTCTCAAGACAAGATCATTCTGATCTCACCTGGGGAGAAACAAAGCATGTGTATTTGTTAACTCTTACAGTAATGAACACTGAAGTTCCATGGTTTCACATTTGGAAAGAAAATGAAGAGCCAGCAGAGAGAACCTGCCAGAGACAGAACCAGGTGCGATGGTATTGGAAGAGTTGCAGACTGAGAAGCAGTAAGTGTTTGTGTTCACAAAGATGTTTGCTAGTACATTTTAACCATTTTTTTACCCAGATTTTGACAATCTGTTAAATATTTCAGCACTGAATACCTCAGTACTAGAGGTTAAATGTATAAATACAGTAGGAAACATCTGTGCAGACAACTCTTGAGATATCTGAGACAAATCCGTCAGTGCTAGTGCACATAATGAACATCAGGTTAAGAGCAAGCTGGAATCCAAAATCACATTGCAGTGGTAACTTCTGTTTATCTAAATGAAAAATGCTTGATTATCTAGTGAGAAGGCAGTCATTTTCCATATGTGCATATCAGCGAGAAACAAAGTTATTTGTTCCCTTGTGATATTACCCTTCTGACATTATGAAATATGAGATTTGTATTCTTACCCTCTGGTGAGGATTTTATTTCAAAGATCAACTCATTTCAGTGCTGAAGGGCCTTAAATTCTTCCAGCTTAGAATAATAATTTGTGACATCTCTTTTTATTGGGCTGATGTAGTAAAACATTTCCTATCTCATCTCAACTAGTGAGAAAAATCGCTAATAGTTTTGTGTAATACAGGGTGCAGTCCCAATAAAGCTCTAAAGTTCCTAGCTCTCAAGTTGCAAGGCAGATGGTAGAGGTGCCACACTAGTAGAGACCACAATTTGAGGAACATTCTGTTGGGGGGTTGGAAATTTGCTGGGGTCATGGTCTGCTCCTCTTCCCATCATGTTTGGTCAATAGTTAATGTGGGATTCAGAGACAAGGGGTTTGGTGCTACTTTGCTCAGTGGAGTAACTGTTCATTTCTCAGGTTCTGACAGTCAGCAAGTGATACTGATTTTATTCAGACCTTTTAAAGATACATGTATCTCTGGGTTTGGTGTGTGAAGTGTTCTGTGTACATATATTTTTATTTTCTCTTTGCAAACTCTTTGTGTCTTTGACCTTTGAACAACTGTAAAATGAGTATTTATAAGAGTGCTGGGCTGATGCAAAGACACGTGGGTTTTACTGCCTTTTGTGGGGATCTTCAGCAAGTTGCTTATGTTCTTTTGACCTTCCTTTCTTCCTTGGCTTAAACACTTGGTGAACTTTTAAAAAAATGCTGTGGGAGACTCAATAGTACTATAAATTGTGAACGAAAAATGGGAATTACTTAGTGATAATAGATTATTAGCATAGTGCAAATGTCGCCTGCAAACTTTATGTAGGTTATCAAACATACAGAGTATTTAAATTGTATATAAAACTGTTTTTTTATTCTTGAAGAATCTCCTAAGATTAATAAATACTGGCTGGCTGCATATGGAAGGGCCATGGAAATTTGCCTGGATTTTTTTTTTTAATTTCCTCAGAGGGTATATGTGAGGCATGAAGTCCTGAATCAAATATTTCCAGTGATAAACAGCACATTTGTCTAGATGCATTCATGACCCATGTAATTGTGCTATTCTTCTGCTAAAGATAAATGTAGAGTAGGGCAAAGCAATGATATCATATTCCAATTAAGGGCTTTGGTAGCACACTGAGAAGGGCAGAGGACAGCATGTTCTGCTGAGCAGGACTTGCTGCGTCCCTGCTCTTGGACTGGGCTGGCGTAGCACAGTACAGTGACATGTGTTATAAATGTCCATAACAGGTCTGCTGGTTTTACTAGTTGTAAACAAGTCTACAAATTCATGTGACGCAAGCTTGTATATCCCTTAAGCAGTTCTTTCATATTGGAAAATGTTATATTCAATGTGTGACAGTGTCTTGTGAACCACAGTACCTGAGCTCTGTGTGCAGGAGGATACTGAGCTGTCCTGGGGACAAAGGCTGGCTGGCAATTAACTTTTCAGAAAAATTAGTAAGAGCTTTCAGATCCAGTTGCAAAAATAGATGTTACCTGCATTTGCTCTGAGCAGACCTGGGAAGATGCCATCGGATGCTGAGTATTCACATTGTTAGAGCTTCACTTTGCTGGCACAGAAATTAGAGATGCCTAAAGACAGTCTCAGCTTTATTTCTAACAGCTGGGCACAAGTTATTTCAGAAAGAGCTTGTTTGTGTAATGAAATACCTTGCTGCTCTTGTTTGGTGTGAAAACCATGCTGGATGTTCCAGCTGCATGGCCCCAGCAACTGTGCCATCCTGGAGGGACTGCAGAACACTTACCACTTGCTATCTCAGCCTCCAAAACTCAGACTGAAGAATTGGTTGTAAGTGCTAAAGATGCAAATAAATGAAAGGACAATTAACAGCAAACCATCATATGGGCGTTTAGTTAACCATTTTCATTGTTCAACTAAACCAAAGAATGGGTTAGGAAACCCTCTGAAAACTGGGTGAATTTATCCTTACTAACATCAGTCAGCTCCTAAGCTAATAAATCAAACCCTTGCCAGTTAAAATATCTCATCAGGAGTGTCAGTAGTTAACACACAAGGTTGCTCGACAAGGTTGCTCTTTGTTAGAGGTTTGACGTATGTGCTTGGTGGGAATTAACCGATGACTTTGGACTTGTTAGGCACCAGGATTCCTCTCTGGAGAGCCAGATTGATCCATCCGTTTTCCCATCTATGTCCCATGTCTGCACTCATTTACGTGACTTCCCCTTGAGAACATTTCCTGTGAATATTGTTCATAAATATTTCCAAGAAACCAGCAAACAATTGTTTGGTGCTTTTTTTACATTTTCTTGACAGAGAGTTTCTTCAGCAGGGAACAGTACTGCTGTTGGCCTTTTCAGCAGGTTTGTGGGAGGGGATCGCTGTGTCTGGGTTTGGGCAGTTTGTTTGGATGGTTGTTGATTTTGTTGTTGTCGTTGCCCTCCATTTTTGGCAGTCTGGGCAAGTGGGTGGTTCTCTGTTGTTTTTTGGTTTGGTTTGGTTTTTTTTTGACCACTTGTGAATTATTTAAACAGGCAGGCTTCTGTGGGAGTGAGATTTTTTTGTTTATTTATTTGTTTGGTTGGTTTTTGTGTGTGTGTGCGTTTCTTTGTAGGGTTTGCTATATCTGAGGCATTTTTGTTTTTGTTCAGCTTTGGTATTCTTAATGTCAGCGTGTTCTTGGTAGCTTCCAAGTGGCTTCTGTGGCTGCTGTCTTCTGTAGCTCTTTCTTGTCAGACTTACAACCTAAACAGGCCTTGGCCTTTGGTCCTGGTCTGCCCCTTGGTCAGGGAGCAGGGGGCTTCTGTGCTGGTCTCAGCTGGGGAACATGATCACCACCAACTTCCTTTCTCAGCAGGGCTAGGGTGTGAAAGAGATCAGAAACTGCTTGCACCACATGGTACAATGCAGCAAGAGCGGTGACAAAGCCACGTGGATCAGTCCCTGCCCAGCTGGTACTGGAGGGTGCATCCTGGAGACTGAGGCTTATCCACTTCTTGAATCATTAGCCTTTGTTGCTTCTCCACGTGGACACCAGTGTCACCACTGAGGGAGATCTGGAGTGAAGCGAGTGACTGCAGAGCCCTGTGGCCAACAGTGAAGATGAGGGTGGCGAGGTAGTATTTATTCTCCTTGATTCTGCAAGGAAAGGAGCAGGGCTTCGGTAGGGTTGAATGCATCCTCTGAGTTCACAGCTGACTGCATGAAGTTGTGTGTAATGGCTCTGGTCTGCCATGAAAGAACAAGGGCTGCTGGGCACAGAAGTCATCCATTTGATCACGCTGGGGGAGAGCATTTTTGTCAAAAGTCTCATCAAGCTGATGATGGAGCAGCTAAAGTGTAGTGAGCCCATTTACAGGCGAGCTGGTGGAGAGCGTGATGGGACTTTACAAGACAGACGACCGTGTTGGGCAGAGCACAAAGCCTTAAGCAACTTCAGAAACTCTCCAGGTCAGAGGCTTGTTCCTGCTAGGCACTTTAACCCCTTGGCTCCTCACAGCAGTACACAAGCAGTCCAGGAGGTTTCTGTAAGGCACCGGGCAACATCTAAGCACAAGGTTGCAATGGGAAGATGCACAGCTGGATCTGCTGTTCCCTAACAAGGAAGAACAGGTTGGTGGTGTGGTGAGCTACAGCAGCCTTGTCTGAAGCGGCCATGAAATAGTGGAGTTCAGTACAGAGGAGACAGTGCCAACAGCCTATTATGTACAGCTATTTTTGCATACAAGTCTTGTTGTTTTTCTGTTGAAGGCATGGAGATAGGCTGATTCTGCAGCCACCTCTGTCACTGAAAGGAGGACTTTGGCGATGGAAGATGTGCTGACAGAGCTTTTCTGTACTAGCATCCTCCTCCATTTCTAAAATACATTTGGTGCACACAAATTACGTACAGACTTTGCTCTTATTGCTTAATGAAAAAGTGCTGAGTTTTGCAGCCATACCTAGAGTTTGAGCAGGAGCAATAACCAGCAGTACACAGCCCTCCCCACAGACTACCTCTTCTTATTCACAACCAAGAAGAGAGTAGCATCTGCTTCAGTATGCACAGGAGGGATGAAGAGAAAATAGCCTTCAGATGGCTTCTACACACTCATTTCCATTGAGAAAAGCTAGGGGATAATTTGGATTCTCTCTGAAGCTGAATGACTGCTTTAAAGCAAACAGTTTGGAAGGGAGGAGAAGTGAGCCCACAGTTAGGTAATCTGGGATTTGCATTTCCACTATTCCTTGATTTTCAGGCTCTACATATTTAATTTTTTGCACTGCTCTGTGGTACCCAAATAGTGCCTCTGAGATTTATTTCTTGAAGTGCTGAGCCTACAGGGCATTTTAAAAAAGAAGTGTTTCACCATTTGCTCTACAGCTACCTGCAGCTCTACAGGTATGTTGTGTTTACATAGGATATTTTGTTATTAATTAGCTAATTCCCCAAAAGAACACCTCCAGAAAGAGTATTATCACTGCCTTAAAACGTTACTTCAGATTGATTTTTCTTTTTTTTTTCTTTCTTTTTTTTCACTTCAGTGTATAACAGAAGTCTCCAGTGTAATAATCTTAAGATAATTGCATAAGGTTTATAACTGGTGGGAAATATGGCAAAAACTTGTGCTTTCTGGATTTTTAATTGATCAAAACTGGAATTTGGAAACTAATGTAGTAGGTTTTTTTGTTTGTTTGTTCTTTTTTGTCATTCTTTTTCATTCCTCCCTCATCACTGAGGGTTATTTGAGGGAAGATGCTTCCTCCTGCCTTACTTTCTTCTCCTCCATCATCCCAGATCTAACTTGAAGATCTGGTAGGTGAAGATATGGAAGGCGAAGATTTGGGCTTCAGCTCTTCTGAGCCTGAAGAAAGCAATACAACCAATATTGCCATATCATCATAAATCCAAATAGCAGTCCAGTATGACTTGGAAGAATCCCTAGAACTCGGGCCAAAGCAGGGTTTTAAAACAAATTTATGGAGGATTGAAAGCAAGAGTGATCATGGGCTCATATGGTTCAGGACCTCGAGCTCTGTTCCTTCCTTGCAAGCCATGCTCCTTCTCTTACCCACACTGAGATCTCCCAGTTGGGAACAGACACAGGCTTATCAGTTCTCTGGTATTTATCAAGTCTATTTATCAAGTCTTTTTTTTTTTTTTTCCTGGCAGCCCTAAAATGCGTTTTTTAAAAACAGTAAAACACGAGCAGGCAGCTACTTCAACACCTTCACAAAAGGATGGAGAGATATTACACTTGATTTCACTTTTGTCTGCTTAAAAAAAACAGTTTGTGGTATACATATGCAATTAAAAATAGCAGCTATTAGAGAGTCTGAAGAAACAAAATAGGAGTGAGCTGTGAGGTAGAGCTGATTTCAGAGAAAACCCTCATCTCTTTTGTCTGTGTTTCTAATTTGAAACTCTGTGACATCAGGATCTATTCTTGACAGTTGATGCTTCGCTTCCATTTCTGTCACATACATTAAATGTCATGGGCCAGACCCTGGTGTAAACTGCACGGTTTTTAGTGATTATCAGAAATGTAAGTAGTCTCTGGCCTCAGATCTGTTTCAGACCTTTACTGTGTGTTGATAGTGTAATCCATGTCTGCAAACCTCCATATGTATGCAGCAGTGAATGCTTTTGCACGAATTGTGTCACTTATTCACAAATGAAGGAGAAAAATGTCTCTTACATGTATTGGTGCCCACGTGCATGCAAGGAGACATCAACAGATTAGGAAGGTGCTTCAAGCTGTCCATTCGCGTTAGGCATTTTAGTATTCTAGGAAGTGGTGGAGGGTCTGACAGTCTGACTGCCCAGATATATCTCTGTTGTGACTCAGTGCAAGTAAGCAGATTTATGCCGTGATCTTGCTGCAGTGTTAGAAGATAAAGGCTGGAGGGAAAAGAACAAAGTGATGGAAGAGACCCGTGCACAGAGGCCACATGATTGAGACTTGTAGAGAACCTCGTAGCAGAGAAACCTCTCCGTAGGAGGGACTGTAACTTCACCCAGCACAGCTCTCTGAAGAGCACATCGAAGACGTTCATGGGGACTACATCTTAAACATTAAACTCTGCTCTGCCCATCTGTGTTTCAGTATGGGGCTGTCAGGCTTGTTCAGAGGCATGTGGTGCTTGCACAGACGCCCTTCCAGGAATCTGAGGTAGCCTTTTCCCACTGCCATAACGTGAAGCTGGGAAAATTGGAAAAGTTTACACAAAAGTGTAAAAATGAGCACTGTTTTATATAGCTGTGATGGTTCTTTTTGAAAGTGGAGCCAAGCCCTGGAAAGTGGTGATTTTTCTCACTTTATCCGCAAGATTTGTATTGACTGGAGCTGTTCTGTTGAAAACCGGGTATTAGGCTGTGTCTTGGCCAAGCTTGATAGATGCAGTTGTGTGTCTGCAAAAACTCATTCGCCAGACTTTGGGGGGGATTTGCAGTTTCTCTGGCCACATGCTGCTCAAGGAGACAGGCCAGGGCTTGTTGGACAATCCTGAAGACAAATGTTTTTGTGCAGGCCATGTCTGCCACATTAAAGTTTCCTTCCTTGCTCTGTTTCCTGCCTTTCTTGCCCCAAACATGGAGGCTTTATTCATACTGCCATCTGGGGTTAGTCCAGGGTTGCATGCTCCCAGCAACCAAGTGTTGCTTGGAAGAGTGTTAGCTGGTGCCTGATGAAACCTTACCAAGGAGATCGCTAAGACTAAACAGCCCCTGCTGTGACCATATTCATTAGAGCTATGTGATTTGGTACAGACTCGGAGCTTTGGGAGCTGCAGCTCCAGTTCTGAAATGTCCTGAAAGCTGTTTTGTATTTTAAGGCACTTTGGTGCATACAGACACTTTTTAAATGGCCTCCCCAGTCAGGTTGCCTTCAGTCAGTCGTACCCCAGTTTTCAACACCAGTGCAGCAGAGGCTGCCCTGGTGTTTGCCCACCACCTCTATGTCATGCTTTTGTTGCTGATGTTTCAGAGCACACAGATGCAGAGGTCACCACAAAGTATGTATTTCCATCAATACTTCCAACGCCATGCTTTTGGAGCCAGCCTCTACTTAGGCACCAGTCCGTGTCCTGAGATGTGGCCATTTGGAATGGGCAGAAATAACAGCCAAGGAACATTTCAAGCCTTTGCAATCATAAACTAGAGTGGCAGACATCTAATTCCTTGTGCCCACTATCAGCTTCAGTCACAAGACTGGAGTGCTTTGAAAACTGAGTTCATTTCCTCCCTGCTCTCCATTATTTTTTACATATTCAAGTTCTATTTCTGGTCTATTTTTGACATATTCATAGTACAGACCAGAAGCTTGATGCCTGGCTAGAAAAGCAGCAGCAGCAGTAACACTTTGTCTTGAGGAGTGCTTACCTCTCAGGATCAAAGCTCGGTGCAAAGCATGAAGGTGCCCAGACTTCTTAATTGCAGTAAGCAATTATACTGGGCACAGATCAGAATCTTGTGCTCCTGACATGTTGCTTCCTCTCTGTGGCAGTCTTGAATTGTTGTCAGACATATGTCTAGACATTTCTTTCTTTCTTTCTTTCTTTGGCATTAGTAGTTGTGCACTTGGATGCTTTCTAACAATAATGTTCAGTGTATGCATCAGGTGCTTGGCTGTCTAGCGATGACCCTGGCCATGTGTGTAAATAACTTCACACACAAGTGGTTGGATGAAGAGGAAGCAGACAGCCTGGATCCCTCTTTAGCCGGGAAAATCCTGCGTGAATTTTCCTTAGCTCCAAGCTGCACAACTCATTGCTCTGAGAGAGGAGGAAAATAAGCAACAAAATAAGTAGAGTTTTAAAGGGATTAGGCATTGGAGTGCAGTTGGCTTCTCAAAGAGCTATTTCAGTGTACCCATCCCCTGTGCTGTAGACAAATGAGTGCTGACTCAACCCTCTGAGCAACCCATGTGTCCATGTCTGTTATCATCATGTCTTAACTTCTGTTTGTCCCTCGGTGATACGGCAGTCTCCTTGGGGCAGGGAGTGCTTTTTGTCCGGAGTGCCCTGGATCAAACAATCCTATTTGTTTTGCTGGCATGGCTGTAACATAAGTGGATAAAATAAGCAATTCACCCTGAAGAGTTTAATTACCCCGAACACCCTCTTCATTGCTCTCGGAGGAATTTTGGCTTCCACGGCTCATGACAGATGAAGCTGTGGCTCAGGAGAACAGCTCTACCAACATGGTGTGTGTGGGCTGAAGAAAGCACCTGCAGCAGTGCAGAGCTCAGCTGCTGCTCCTCACCATCGGGAGGACTGCAGGTACCGTCCTGCATGCTCCTAGAAGGAAAAAGAGCATAAGAAATGCTATGGTGGACAGAAAGGACAAACAAGCATCAAACTGCTCACTCCGATGCTTCTGTCTGCCAACAGAGCCAGTGTGAACTGCCAATGCTCACTGGCCTGCAGCTGCAAATCTTTTTGGGTACTGGCCATGCGATGCTGGAGCTTCCTCCGTGCATGCAGAGTAGACATGGGAACAAAGTAACCCGACGTGCTCCTCTTTTCCTTCTGATTGTCCTCATTTCTCCCTGTAGGGTGGCCAGTCTTTAAAAACAAATGTAGGAGGAAGGCCTCCCAGGCTGGGTCGTGCCGTGTGACCCCATGCATGGGTAATGACCCTGCGATCCTGCGATCCTGCGATCCTGCCGGGGAGCTGGGAACCAGCTAGTTCCCAGGGCTGCAGCCTGGGTGGGGGTGACGGAAGACAGCACGAGCCCTGTGCCCTGAGTAAGCCCTAAGGCAGCGCTCTGACTAAGCTTACTGACATGTTGAGATGGACCCAGTTAAACCAGGAAATCTGGGCAAGTCAGTGATTCCTCCCATCACACAGCACTTGAGCCTTGTCCTTTGCTGTGAGCTTCTGGGGACTTCACTCCTAGTCTTGGGGGATTTATTATCCTTCTTAGAAGAAGTGTATGTATCTCCTGTTATCTTCTTCTGTAGAGGTTTATGCTTTAATTGGCCATGAGATGGGCTTGGGAGGCTTTTCTTAACATAGTTCAGAAAACAATTGAGAGGAACAGAATTTTTATTGAGAGCAGTGCCCTGCCTTCTGCGTGGCATCAGATCAGCAAGCATGAAGAGACAACGCAGGAATGTCAGATGTCTGGAAAGGGGGGTCTGATTCTTAGCACTACTGCCCATTTGCATTTTGCTAGAGGCCTCCTGGGTCTCTGCTTCACGGTCTGTAAAATGCAGAACTACCCCATCTACAGATGGAGGGTGCTTCAATGATGGGGAAGGCAGCAGTAAATATTTTGGGGATTTTTTTGTACGTTTGCCTTTTTTAAGCAATAGTTAGCTAGTGTCCCAGAGCTCTTTGTGACCTGGGCACCAGGCCATGCAGTGCTTGCTCTTTCGAGAGGTGATCAAGGTAACTGGAATTTACATACTTGAGTCAGAGTAAGGAGGTTGGAAGCTTTCCCGTTGGAGTAAGAGAGGAGGAAGAATTTGGTTTCTCTCCCACTTTCAAAAACCGACAGGAAAAATGTAGCTATTTTAACATGTAGGGTTAAATTTCAGACTGAATGCTGACAGAGCTGAGCTCCACAATTGCCTAGTGGGGAGCAATTGGTTTGCGGTGGAGTCCTTCTTTGAAAGACTTTGGTGTTGTGAAGCTGGTCAAATCCTGCTTCCTTGCCAGGCAGCTGAGAGCTGTGAGGAGGGTGTTGCTCAGGTTCCCGTACTCACACACTCCCTGATGCTACTTGCTCCAAAATCGCTCACAGTTTTCCACTAATTATTCACAATTCCCATGCTCTGCATCTCTTCCAGGCCTTTAGCTGAAAGCACAGCAACATCTCCTGGAACCGTGTGGCTATTGCAAGTTCAGTTGTCAAAGTGCCATCCTTAAATACCAAGCAGAGATGTTCACTCAGTTCCAGAGACTCCAGATTTGCTCCCGTTGTGCAGGCACCAGGGATGGCATGTGGCACAGGGGTAGCGTGTCCAGCACATCTCCTCACCTTTGTGAGGATGAGGAGGGAACCAGCTATCACAAACTGTTGGTTATTCGGAAGTCACTCAGAAGTTTGATTGCATCTGGTCATACAGGTCACCATGTTATACCTGTGCCCATTATTTAGAGGGACACCAAGGAGAGAGAACTGGAGAACAGGACCATTGATGCCATAACGAAGGAGGTAGGAGGGATTCACCCCAGAAACAAGTACAGGAGCTGCCAAATGTCTGAATTTTACTACCAGGAAGCTGGTCTCCTGTGAAGGAAAGCTACCAGGACCATGGGTATCCTTGACATCTTAACACAAAAACTGCTAAAAGAGGTTCTCTGCTCAGAAGTAAAGCTAACTACTGTCTTTGTTGACGTCATTTGTAAGATCAGATAGAACTGGAGAAAGAGACATATACCAAAGGGGAACAATTGCCTCCTCCAAGGCCTCTCATAAGAGAGCAGCAGCAGCAAGGTTGGGTGGGACTGGTCTTGTAACTACATCTTCACTGATTCCAGTGGCTGCGCCCCATGGGACACCACCTTGGTGCATACAATATCTTGGAGATGAGCTGAGATGGATTGCAGCCCAAGCCCACATGCAGGCTTCCTCCCTTTTCCTTACAGAAAAAAGCCAGAAAATACTACAAGGGACATATTGCTCACATGGCACAGAGGAAACTGGGAATCCAGTTTGCTGTATGAGACCCACACACTGCAGTGGAGGGCACTGGCTGAGAATAGTGGGGCACTTTGAGGTGGGCTCTGGCTTAGGAAGAAGGATTTTTCCCCTTGCATAGTGTGTCTGTTCCTTTGCAACATCTGTTAACATGGCAAATACCTTCTGTTTCCCAGCGTGGCTAGTCAGTGCCTGACACAAGCTCAAGCCTTTGTTTATTCTTTACATGGTATGACCATCATATGCTGCTCACTGGTGATTTTAGGTGCAGAAAGTGGTTCAACTAACCCACTGACCATGCTCACTTTTTCCTCTACCCTGACCTCATTAGAGAAGCTGCATTGGGTGTGACAGCTCTTTTTGAAGATGTATATGTAAAAGAACAACAACAAGAAAAACAAACCCTTACACAAAACTGGAATCTTCCCCCATTGAATCAGACCAGCACTCCTCCTGCTCTAAAATCCTTTTGGCTGCAGTGACTGAGACGAGGTATCTCCAAATCAGAGGTGCACAGTACCAGCAGGTGTGGGTAGCATGCACAGGACTCCCACCAACCCCAAACACAAATAGGAGATAAGTGAATTTCTGAATATCTTTACAGGACTTTTTGCCATTTAGGTGCAGTTTTGTAGGACAATGTGACCTTTCTCCCATAGGAGAGAGGAATGTCAGCCTTTTGTGAGACCACAGGCTGAGGTGGTTCAAGTGGCTGATCCAGCCTGGGGGTTTTTGGTGAACTCATGGCAAAGTTGTTGAGGCTGTGCTGTTTACATGATGAGATTCATCACACTGTAAGTGAGCAAAGACTATTCCAGTGTTACATTTAAATGATTGGGGAAAAGGTCACTTTCTACTGTTCTGGAGTCTTCCCCTTTTTTTCTCCCCCAAATAGAGAAAAAGGCAATACAAGCAAAACGTTATTAGCCGAAATTTTTATTTTGCTTTTCTTCTGAAATTCCAGGAAACACATCAGAAAGGCAATGATGAGGCACAGGTAAGGCAGCTCAAAGCTCCAGGATTTCATAGTTCAAGTTTCTTTCCGCTTCTTTGCCTGCTGTGCCCTGGTAAAGGAAAAAGAAGGGCTATGTATTATTTAAATAGAGCTGTGCTTTTTTGGAGAGGATACATCTTTCCCCTTGTCCTAACAATTAGCCAACAGGATCACGCTGCAGAAAAATATAAGAACTGGGATGGGGAGAGAGCATGGATGTGAATGTAGATTTCTCGTCTGGTGCAATACAAAGACACTGCTTGTACTACAGCAAGCCCAGCAGCATTAGCAGCCAGATTATTTGTTTAATTTTAACTGCTGTCCTTGTTACATCTTGACTTGCTAATTAGTATTTTAAGTACATGTGGAATAGTTTGGACGCATTCCTTCAGCTTTCACACACCTCTATTGCTATTCCTTCTTCCTGCCCTGTGTGATCATCTAAGTAACATCATTTCTGCTTCCAGATGGGTTGAATTCTTTAAAAAGGGAGGAAAACCCAAACATCTCTGCTTATTCATCCATGGAGCACTCTTGTTTGCATGAGAATAGATCAGGCTGTGCAGCAGCACTCCCTAAAGGCTGGGGAGAAGGGTACCTATGCTCACAAAGAAGAATTAAGGAGGCACAAATGTAGATGAGCTGCGTTTTTCTCCTGCATCTACTCTGGGTTTTCATATTCCATTTGCAACATTCAACTGCTCTGCACAGATGAGGTGCAGAAGTAGTGGGTCAGTAACACCACTGGCAACTTCAGCCAGGTTTCACAGAACAATTGCTTTGGTGACATACACCACAATTAGTAAAACATGTGTAGAGAAGGATGTCCTAAATGACTGGATTTAAAAAATAGGTATGGATTTCTAAATGGACACAGCATCACTTCCAGTGACAGTGATGATGTTGATCAGTGTGTTATAACGTGACACACCGCTGATCAGATGCAGCAGTAATGTTAGCAGGCATGGGTACAGTGATGAGAGCACCTGTTGGACCTGAACATGAGTTCAGGAGGAATTTGTTGAAATGCTCCTGCAAACAGAGGAACTCTGCATTACACTCTCAGGGAACCTTAAATTCTGCTTTTTATAGAACTAATATCAAGCAGTTATGCAAATGACCAAAATAAATCAACTTAGTTTACAGATCTCCTTTTAGTTTCTGGAAATGTACCTTCCTGTAAGGATGCAGGTAGTAACTACTAAAAGCCATTTTCAGTAGTGACAGTTTTCAAAGCACGGAGTCACCCCAGTTGCTATTTATTAATGATGTTTGGAAGGTTCTGCAAACTTAAGAATAAATACATTTTTGTGCATGCACAATTCTGGAGGCACTTCCCAAACATTTTATGAGAACAAAAAGCCCTTTTCCTGACTGTTTACAGATGACTTGCAAAGAATAAGCGAGAGGTTTGAGCATGGCTGAACAGAACAGCTGCCGAGAATTCAGATCACAAACCCTGCTTTTTCCACAAGCTCTGCTTTGAAAGATACGGAAATGAGGCATGTTCCAAGCTAATGCTGCCCATCAAAGCAATGTTGAGAAGGAAACCTTGTCTAATTTCCATTCTCCTGACTTGCTCTTTGAAAGTTCATTCTTTAAGCGTTATCATTTCTGAAAGCTTTTTAGTGTTTAGGTTCCAGCCGTGATCTCATGGGCTTTGGTGAGTTTTTCTGAGCTGAAAGGAGGTTGTAATGAAATGTAGATGATCACTTGCATCTGTATGCCGTGTGCACTGGGACATATCAATCCATATGATGAATAATGCACATATCAACACCTGTGATTTTCACAGAATTGATTTTCATCTCTTGCATATCCTCAGTGGGGCACAGTCTGACTTTACAAATTTTCTAGGATCTCAAAATGTATATTCCGTATTTGTAAAGTACTGTGCTGAAGAACACAAATTTCCTCCAAAGCCAGCCTGGCCCCAAATCCTTGTGTTGCCAACATCTGCATTCGAAAGAGCTGAAAATAAAATCACCTGTAAGGTGTCACATACATCCCCAGTCATCACAGTTAATAAGATAATGCTCAGTGCCATTGGGGAGCCTTCTTAACTGACACCAGAAAAAGAGATATTAAATCACAGAAACATTACACTTCAATATCGAAAGTGGGTTTTTGTAAGTTTGTTTTACTTTTCATTGATTCTTAACAAATTGGGAATCTCTGAAGTCCTATTCAGAAGCTGTTTGGGACGTTTCTTTCTTTGCAGGTGGTTTTACTGAACCCTTGCAAATACTTGGCTCAGACTTTACAGCATGCAAACTAAGTACTCAAATGCTATGTAAAACAAAACAAAACAAATTCAAAGTAAAAATGCACACTTCTTATGGAGGTGTTTCTCCACAGCTGGTGTAGCATATGTGAAAGCCTTGAGTAGTGCTACAAAGCTTTTACAGGGCTCATTAGACTTGACCTACTTCTCTGTTGTGTTTTCAACTTGTGGATAGAAGCACCTTCAAACTCATGCTAACAACAGTGTGGTAGGGATGTCTTCCCACTTCTGAAACATAGTTTTGGCCTGCTCCAAGCTTCATCTTCACTGTAGAGAAAGTCACCCTGAAGTGAGGGTGAATCAAAGGTGACTGCTTTCTCTAAAACATGTTTGTGCATCAGTCTCTAACATAACATAAATATCATTGCCAGATGTAAGATATATCACTTAATTTTTTTGCTGTAGCTTGCTCAGAGCTCCCCCTGGATTGTCTATAGAGGAAAAAAATGGACAAGTGGCAGTTGTACCCTACTGCCATGATGTGACGGGTAAGTGGACTAATGAAAACCTTAAACTTGCATTCTTTTTTTTTTTTTCTTAAAATTTTATTTTTAAATAACAGTATTGACATTTTATGTCAACTTCCAGTGCCATCCATGAACTTCTCAGGGTAAGAGAGCTGACTAAATTGGGTTCAAACTGATGTCACTTGCGAATGGGTGACACATTGAAAAGGGAGATTTGAGGGGCATATCCAAGGGGTGTTGCTCTGCCTTTTGTGGACAACTTTGGGAATGTGTCTCTTTTTCTGTCCCTTGCACAGTAAATAACCAAGAAGTAGGCCATTATGAAGACCAAAAGAAGCAGAGGGATATGTCAGCTTGAGACAGACATTTCTAGACTGACAGGTCAAGTAGTGGTGAAATAACCATGGGAACTCATCAGGCCAAACGCATCTTGTTCGTGGGTAGAATTAACTGGAATGCAGGTAGACCAAACCTTTGTCATTGATTGTGTTTCATCTGGGGACTTCTCTGTAATTCAGTACAAGAAAAGGGAGTATATCTGACCTGAAAAGCTGCCAGGGCTTCTATCTATTTTGTTGGGGTAAAGCCGCCTTTTGTTCCACTGCCTCAAGGAAGTCTGTGCTGTAATGCACACTGTGTGTCTACTGCCTACACATGGCCACCCTCTTAGATTTCTTCATGAAGGTATTCACGTATGCAGTGTGTGATTTTTGAGCTGACAGAGGATGGCTGCACTAGACTGAACCAAACCTGTTCACGTGGTGTAAGCTCATGTCATCCATTCTTTGGATCAAAGGACTGATTGCAAAACTGCATAATAATGAATTAATGGAGACCTAAGGGGACTTGGAAGCCATCTGCTTGACAGCAGAGGTCTGCTAGCCTGTTTTTCTAACAGTTTCCCTGTCAGAACTTATTACGTGGTCACATCTAAGTCTGAGGGATGACAAAATGGATTAGCATGTCCAAGTTAGACAACGATGAAAACAAACGTATTTTATCAGTTAACTATCCCCTTTTGGAGCCATCCCCATGCTGATGGCCTTTCTGCTGGTTCTTCCTCCATCCAGTAATGGCATCCCAGAGCTGAGAAAGTTACTTGCCAGTTTGAGCTCTTATGCTGAGATTGTCGTCTCTCCTGGGCTTCTTCTCACCACCTAGCAGCTCACAAGCGATACAGCTGGAGATAAGAGCTCAAAGTACTCTAGGGCTCCTTTATTACCAAACATGAAGACAGAAATAATTCGTAATACACCACATTGCATTAACCAGCAAAGGTTGTAAAGGCTGTTGGAGTCAGAGGGAAGGTGCTTTATAGGCTTGAAATACTGTTGGGATGATCTTGAGTTCCCTGCTAAGTGCCTATTCCATTCACGCTCCCTCTGAAGTCAATAGGAGCTGACCTATTATACTGTAAGATTTTTCTTATATTTGTCTCAGATTAACCTTAAATATATATATATATTATATCCATGTACAGAGTGTTGATTTTGCCATATGAATACTTAGTCTTGGTAGACAGGCAGCACTGCGGATTTACAGCAGGATCTGAACTACCCTGCTGTATGTGCTGGTGGTACCTGCCAGACCTACTGGTTTCACAGAAAACCTTTTACAAAAGAAAGGATACATGGGGTGAAACCTTGCAAGCTACTGCAGAGGCAGCCAGGTTTAATTAGGAGAGTATTGAGGGTTATTGGAAACTGCATATCCACTAGTAATGTGGAGGGATTCCCACCTCGTGCAGTTGTGCAAACCTGCCTGGCCACCCCGGCCTGTTTTGCCATGACCTTATCTCCATGCTGAACATACCTTTCCCTTTGTGGGGCTTTGAGGGGATGTTGCAACACCTAGAGGACTTTCTAGCCATTGCCCTTTTCACAGTGCAGCCTGCAACGTTGTCAGTGCTCAGCAGCCGCTTCTGCTGGCCAGTACTGTCATGTTCTTTTGGTCTTTCGTGTTTGTAAGTGCTTCTCAGCTGGGACTACCATGTCCTCTGCTCAGACAGGTAAGACCATGTTTGAGCACCCCTGATAGGTGTGTGTCAATAGAAAGTGTAACCATGCAAGCATTAGTGCAAGTCCCTGCAAAATACAGCTTGGAAATTCATGCTTGGTCTGTAGTGTCTTGGCAGGCAAAGTGAGTGGTGGCACACCTGACAATGAGCACTTTGCCCTCAGTGAGACATGGCCTTTTCTAGCCCAGCCTTGCTTTGCCAACCAGTCTTCCCCAGGTTTACAGTTAAGGAGTTGCAAACAAAGAGCCAGGATCCTCGTCCTGATACCCCTGTGCAGTTGGTGTTTTTGAAGTGATCCAGACCTAAACAAGGAAGCTCCATGCTGCCAGAGAGCATGCCCTCCCAAAGAATTGTATCAACAGGACCAAGAAATGTCAGTGAGTGAGAGAGGGAAAGGACAGCATGACCTAGATCTGCTATAGTTCATAAAACAGATGCTTTCCCACTCCAGGCTGGTGTATCACCTAGATGAGTTTTGTTAGAGCTTGAATTAGTTCATTGCGAATCAGCATCTGGTAATAAACACAGTGGTATATACAGGTGATGACCCCAAACTGACTACAGAGTCCAAAGGTGAGCCACCAGTCAAGAAGACAAGGTTGTGTAAAGCAAGACTGACTGTCAGTTGAGTTGATGTCTCTGTTTGCTGGCCGTTCCCTGCTGATAACTGGGCTGATTCAGCTCATTTGCAACCACCTACATCTGCACTAACACCAGGGACATGCTCTCCATTCTCCACAAAGTGGCCCAAGCAGATGAGGTTTCAAACTTTGCCCTGAGTAATTCGTTGTAGGTCAGTGAAAGGCCAGCACCTGCAGGTCTATGAATAGAGAGTGGAAGCACGAGGTCTCAAACACGTTTGCATTTGCTAATGTGATCTCTCCGCCGACCATCGCCAAGTCTTGTGTTTCTGCTGCGACCTGAAGTCTATTTGCAGGTATGTGAGCTATGACACAAGTCATTTGCTGCAGGCTGCCCCATCCGATTCTGATTCCCAGTCCTGTATATGTGATGCCAGCATGTCCCTGTGTGCTGGCAGCCATGGGGACGGAAACGCCGTGTTTATTAAAAAGCTGAATTTGACTCTTGAGTCAAGGACTCACATCATCCCCCACCACTGGCACAGATATGGTGATACCATGCTGTGAAGAGAAAATCGTCCAGGAGATGTCAGTCATTTGGTGTGATAGTGCTTCTTGGTACTGCTATCCACAGTACCTCAGCTTGGATCAAACATCACAGAGGATGCATTTCCACACACCTGATCAATCAGACTTGTTCCAGCGGTGACAATAATAAGATTTTTTCTAGACACAACTGACCTTACAAATGAATTATTGGTTAACTTGCTGCTTTCTGAACATTGATCCCATAGCTACATCCTTAAGCAGCTGTGTCCAAGCATAAGCTAAACAGGAGTAAAATTATGACCCAATTTGGATGCAGAGCCAGACTTTAAATCCAGTCAGGAGTTTGAGGGTTACTCATGAAAAAATAGCTTGTCTGCTTGAGTGAGTTTATGCGGGCTGTTCAACAGCACCATAGGCAGAAGCATGAGCACTTGTGTTTGCAGTGGTCAGGAACTGTGGAGCAGCTCAGGACAATCTCTCCTTTCAGAGCTGTATAAACCCAGCTTACAGGGAACTTCTTGCTGAGCTCAGAGAGATGAGAATGGGCCTGAGCATTTGCCCCATTTTCCACAGGTGACGCTGGCTCAGCTTGGTCAGGTCCTCGCTCTGAATCTACGGCGGGTGTGGGGACCTGCTTCAGTGAGAGCAAGCCAAAAGACAACATGGCTCTCTAAAGGCATTGTGAATTTTGGCACGTGTCAGTGGCTGCTCATCCTTCTCAGCTGCTCAGTCCTCCATTCTGAGCTTGCAGCGGCTCCAAAAGGTTTGTAGGTCAGGGTTTTCCTTTGGACACACACAGAAGTGTGTGATATGCAGCAAGGAAATAGCACAAGGAGATAAAATTGAGGAAGAAACACAAGAAAGAAGAAGTGTTGAGGCAGCAGAGCAAGGTTGAAAGACCAGCATGTAAGTCCTGTTAGGAGAAAGGAGTGCTTTCCTTCCTTCTCTTTCTAGGTGAACTCTCCTGGGGGAGGTGAAAGAGGATGCCCAGCAGCCTTTTCTCAGGTTTTGTCTCAAGACAGAGGCTTAACATCCTCTCTCCATCGACTTCTTCAGGGCTTGGTTTGCTTTGAGTGAGCAGAAGTGGAAGCTGATTTCTACAGCCCCATTGCGAGGCTGGTTGGAACCCAGGGTTCCGAAACTGCTCTTGGAAAAGCTTCTGGGCAGAAATTTAAAGAAACTGGGTAAAAAGTGCAAGAATGTCCCTCACAGGGGGAGTAAGTACAAAAAAGAGGGAGCATGAACAGCAAAGCAGAATGATGAGAACAGGTTAAGAGCCCATGACGTGAAGCTGAGCAGGGCTATAACACAGCACTAGGGCCAGCTTTTATTATTTAAACTTAAACAGTTTGTCTTTCTTTCCAATGGAGAAAAATAAATGTTTTCTCATTGCTGTGAGAAGTTATAAATGGAAGGTTAAGAAAAAAAGAGTATCAAATGTGATCTTGAGGAATTAAAAATATTTTTAAAGTCATTTTTTGTGAGCAAGACAGAACAACCTTTATTCTGTCCAGGACTTGGTTAGATAAATGCTTTTCTCCAGCTGAAAAGAAATAACTTATACAGCAAAATCTGTCAGCAAACCACTGAGCAGCCTTAATGAAACATGAGATATTCAGACGTACTTTTGTTTTGCGTATTAAAAGTCTGCTTTTGGTATAAATAACCCCTCTCTCATCTCCACCTGCATGTTTTTATGCACACCCACACACAGATATATACATGAATATAGGTCTATTTACTCCTAAAATTTAAAACTGTTTTTAAAACACATGATAAGTAAGTACTCGTTCATGGGCTCATACTAGTGGATGGAAAAGCAGGTCTGCTCCCACTAGCATGGCTGTGAACATCAAAATGTATAATGTCACTGGGGCTGGGGCTATTGCATAGTCCCTCTACATAGGTACCTTCGTCCACCTGGGACCAACTGGTCTGGCCTAATTTTGGCAGAGGGTGAGCTGCCTTTATGCTGTGGGGGTGGACTGGTCCAGCCCTGAAAGCCAGCCTGTTTGTAGGGAACAGTGCTGGCGGAGAAAGGGGCTCGTGAGAGCCTGGTGCTGGTATCAGCAATGAGAAATGTTTTTCCTGAGCTGTGGGAAAACAGAAAAGTTTCAGATGCGACCTTGTAACCTTCTAGTTTGTCATCTTGATTAATTTTGTTTTGTTCTGTTTTGTTTAGTTAATTACATTTCAGAGATGCAATGCCATGCTTGGGACCTATTCTGACACAAACTGGGTTATGAGCAGAGCCTGTATGTGTCCCTGGGGACAGCCAGAGACTTACTTATCTCTTGTAAATGGTTACAGAGTTTTCTTTTCCTGCAGAGCTGGATGTATTTAGCTAAGCAACTTCTCTTGCTGTTTTGTGCATATTCCTACTTGATCTCTCAGATGGCAAGCAAGGGATGAGTATTTCTTGGATCTACACATCTCCAAGCTACCCTACTCAAGTCATGGTTCCTTGGGAGCTGAGAAGTGGGAGAACAATATTCCTACTACAAGGGTACGTGCCCAGAGCACCAGCCCTTTAATTATGGAAGGAACTGGAGCCAGCTTCCTCCTGCCTTTTCAGATAAGTGGTTTCACTGAGCTTATAGGAGATTACAGCAAGAAAAAATTGGCACCTGGTTCCTTTGGCATGAAGGGGCTGTTTTGCCCACGCAGACTTCTGCCATGGAAATTTGTGTGTATTCAAGGATCCACCCAAGTGGATCCAGTTGCCATGTCAGCAGATTAGTGCCTACAAAAGAGCAGCAAATACTGGGCGGGAATTTAGCATCCCATCTCCCATGCCTGTGAGCTGAATCCTAAAGACGTTTATTTGTCCTCTTCATCCCACGTGGGGAAAGTCGGCCTGAGCTCCATCCCCTGCAGGTCCTGCGGCTTTCAGAGCTGGGAAGGCAGCAAGCAAGCCTTCCCCGGAGCCGGGTGCTGCTGCAGGCTGCTCCACTGAAGAACAAGCCAGCTGTGTGTGAGGGAGCGATACCTGTGCCGTGACAAATTGCAGAAACCATACAAAATTCATTGCGCTCTATAGCACTGACTTGGCAGCCTCAGAATAGCTTTCACTGTCTGGTGATTAGGCAAAACACGACCTTGTTTCCCTCCGTTGCAGTCTTGCAGTGTCTGGCGCAGTCTAAGCAATGGGATGCTGCCCCACGCAGGGAGCTCTCGCACCCAAATGATTTCATATCCAGAGGGCTGAATTCAGCTGAGGAGAAATCAGATCTGTAAAAAGTGTTGTTCAACTTCCAGTGGATACCATGAATCGTTGTGCTTGTGGTTCTTGTGCAGAATTTGTCTTCAGAGGCTTTGGGAGAAGAAATCCCAATACCAGAAACTTGGGTGGAGGCTTTGGAAATTGTCTCAGTGTTGGCCCAATGCTGCTAATTGCAGTGAAAGCTAAAACTAATACAGACTTCAAGGGGAGCTGCTACCCCAAGGGTAAATCTGGAAGATAACGAGGGTGCTTGCTCCAGATCTGTTTACATGGAGGAAAGACTTCATAGCTGTGTATTTACCGTGACTGCGCAGGAGGGAGAGTGACATCTAAGGAACATATGCAGGCTTTCTTCTCCAAAGATAAAATTGGATGAAGACAAAAATGACCTAAATAAATATTGGAAGATCATAGGAAACTATTCCTTGGAGGCAGAGAGGAGGAAAATATACATGTAGATAAGGGCTGCTTGCAAGAGCTGAGTGTTGTTCTTTGGGGAATTTCAGTGCATCAAAGGAGCCTGGTATCAGTCCTGGAATAACATCAGAAGAAATGTTTTCTGAAGAAAAGAAGTAAGAGGGGGTAAAAGACATCTATTTGGGACGAGAAGGTATAATGGATTCTCCAGTGTTATATTTTGAGGTGTTTTCTGGCTTTTCCATGTTCTGCTCACCAAGCTCAAATCAAGTAGGGTTTCTTCCTGTTGAGTGTGGGAGAAGTGGCTCAGCAGCCTTCATGGCAGGGGCAGGAAATCTGAAAAAAATGTATCGAGTCTGCATGGCCTCAATTTTCTATCCCAAGCATAGGCTGAAGTAACTATGCTTGTGTCTGCTCTACCCTTGTATGATCATGGGCTGCCATCAGCACACTGTGCTGGTTCTCCGGCGTGCTGACGGACCCCTGTGCACAAAAAAATAAGGGGGGGTGATGAGGCTATGGACAGGGCTCCTCCAGGCCAGCACAGCCTGCTGATGCCCTGGGAAGAGGTCCCCAGTGTGGCTGCAGCAGACGCAGGTCGTGGGGATGCTGGAAAACACTGCACGGCCAGGGTGTTCACCCTGTGGCCGGCCCGTGTGCGCCTGGGCCCTGCAGGGAGCGGGGCGTGACAGAAATGGGCCTAGACCTGAGGGATAATGTGGGGAGCAGAAAGCCATTGAAGCAAATAAGTGATGGAATTCAGGAATACTTAAACAGCATGTACCTCACAGAGGGCTGATCTCAGAGAGGGATTGAAAAAGATATTGTGACAGAATTTAGAGGTTATTGCAAAAAAGGAAGAAAATCTGTGCAGGGCAGAATTTGCTTGCTCCTCCTCATCTCTGATTTTTAGGCCAGGCTGCAGGTAAGCCCGATGGCAAGAGGGAAAGTGCAACAAGCCACCAGTGACCAGGTGGAGGTTGGTGTCCTGCAGAAGTGCAGCAGGAGGAGGATGACCTCCTGAGTAAGCTGCTGGTACTCACGAGCAAGTCCCCATGTAAAAGCACTAAGAATTAAATAAAGCTTCCAGATGACACTGGGTTAAATGTATCATCCTCAGAGACATCCGTGTGCTTTATGTATCAATGAACTTACAGTGCAAGCTACAAGAAGTGAATTCGCTTTTAAAAATAGACTGTGTCTGAACGCAGCTCTTCCACTTTGAGCCTTCGGTTTGGCTCGGCCAGGATGCTGGCAACATGGCAGGCGTGTGCGAGGGCCTGGAGGCAGTGCTGGGCCATATTTTTAGCTTCAGGTTTCTCTGGATCTCATGCCCGAGCCTGATGGCACTGCAGCATTTGTATGTGTCGGGTGAGTCACTGTGCTGTCTGGTATGAATTGTCCTGCCATGGGCCTGGAGGTTGGCTTCGAAATAATGGAGGCAGCAAACAAGTTCTGCCCCAATTCTGCCACATCTTAGCCAAGTGTGCTGCCATGCTTTGTATTTCAGGGCTGCATTAGGTTAACACGGTCCTGAAATGGCTCTTCACACTGAAGAAAACACGGGAAAATTCTGTCGTTGTAGTTAATATCTGAGAAGAAATTGCCACACCAAAGGCAAAAGTGCCTTTAATGCATGGTAGGGTCATGCCTGGAGGGGAGGCCCCCATGCATCCCCAGGTGAAATTGTCCAAGTTGCTCTTGATCTCATGTTGATGGTCCCAGGGCCATGGTGACCATTTGTCTTCTTCCCAAGGGAAATTGCTGTCAGCGGATGATAGTTAAGGTGTGTAAAAAACATCCTAAAACTCTTGATCCAGCAAGAGAAAACCTCAAAAACCTGTGTGAATTATTCTTGTATTTACTCTGGGCTATTCCCAAGCCGGAGGTGCCTGGACACTGGCACACAGAGGCCGTGGGCTCTTGTCTTTGGAGATCTTCAAAAGCCCTCTGAACGTGGGGCTTCACACCAGCTCTGGGTGGCCCTGCTGGGGCAGGGCTTGGGCCAGAGGGTCCCAGGGGTGCCCCCAGCCTCAGACGGACTGCGATGCTGGCACCAGCCCCTGCCTGCCCGTGCCCAGGGTTTCTCTGGCTTCCTGAGGCACCAGCTGGTTGATGCTGGGGGGCGGGAGCAGGACAGGACTGACGGGGATGGGGTGCTGCCATGACTGGGTCTGCTTACCAGGAAAATGGATAATTTTGCTATCTAAAGAGATTCTCAGCCCCAACAAAGCCACGGGTGGTAGAGTTGGGCTGGGGTTCACCACGTCTGCTGGCCATTAACAGGCAGCTGTAAGTCAGCTGTGATGGCTGTAAGAGCCACAAGGTCCACACAAGGTGCTCACGCCACAAGAGAGAATTTGAGTCTGTGATCAGGAGTTTAAGGATTGCAAAGCCCAGCACTAGGAGATCCCAGAATTGAGGCCGTGTGCACATCCTAAGTTTGATCTTCTTGTGGGTAAGTGTTAAAACAGTCTTTTATTGTAGGTTTCAGTACTATTTCTTTCCACTTGGTGAACTGAGAGTCACTCAATCATCCTTCTTATCCTTCCCATTGGCGTGTCGCTTTATGGATTATCCATCAAACAGTGTCGGGACACAGCAGCGCTGAATACAGAACTCTTGCCTTTGGGGTGTTTCACCAGAATATCAAAACAATGCACAAGCATAAGTGAGCTGCAAGCATTGTAATCCTATATAATTAACTGAGGAAATTAGACGGGTGATACTGCTCCCTTTTGCAGCTAGAGATCTGAGGAACAGAGATTAAGGCTGTAAGTGCTATTAATTTCTAGTGTTCAGTTTCAGATAATGAGAGCTTAACTTTTTAATTTAATTTAATTTAATTTAATTTAATTTAATTGCTCGTGCCTAGCAATTAAACTGTACCTCACTTGTTCAACCTGCCATGGAAGCAATAGCTAAGCTGAAACTCTCTGTACCTTGAAGTAATCCTCATTTTAGGGAGCTGAACCAAGATACAGAGGCAGGAGAACTTTCATGGCTCATGCGCACTCCCACCGCTTTGGGATGTAATGTGGTTCTTCTCCTGAAGACTCCAGCATCATTATTATTTTTTCATCTCTGAGACAAACCATGTGCATTAAGTGATGTAAAGGTAGCAACAGGTCATGGTCTCCTGCCTGGGCTTGGCACTCGCTGTGTGTGGGCAGGGGCGCTGGGCTCCAGCAGAGCGTTGCCTCTCTCAGCACCCAGCCTGGCACAAACATCTGTTTTTTCATAGGGTTGTTGTTCTGTCAGTATATTCACAGCTTGATGGGCTTCCCAAGACCTTTTCAGCTCCTTCTTGTATTGGATTGCCTGTGCCTGGCTCAGATGGTGGCTGCTCTGGGGTCTCCATGCAGTTTTGCTCAGGTCTGTTAGTGCTTCTACACCAAAAAATCCCCCATGAACCCCAAATCACCCTATAGTGTCGCAGTGAGATAAAAGCCACTTGCTTTCCCCTTTCCTTCCATAAGACCTGCCCAACACTGGTGGAGGGGAGGCAGAAGGCAAAGCCCGGTTTTGCCACAGGTGTGTGTTGCAGCTGATCCAAATGAACGGTAGCTTCAGACATCTCCCATTGGACTCGACTTCTGAGCCTTGGCTTCATCTCTGCTGCCAATGTGTAGAACTCTGATACACATCTCCACATACATATGTAAACCCCGTTCTTTAATACCTCCTACAGCAGCAAGCTGTTTCTCTTTACCCAGCGTCTCCAGATGGTGCTGAAATCTTCAGATCTTTAGGGGTTTATTTGTTTATTTTTAGGTAACTTCTAAAGGCTCTCATCAGGATGCCTCAGTCTTTCCATTTACCAAAAGTCTTGATTTTAGTTCAGTTTTTATCCTCACTGACGGCCTCCTTCCCAGACAGGTCTACGATGAACTGTCATGTTTTATTGTGCGCGTTGGTGCCAATGTTCATTTTCTAATTCTCTGTTGTTCTCCCAAATTCGCAATTTTGCCTTCTGTTTCTTCCTGTGTTGTGATCTCAGTTACTTGCTTACCTACACGTGGGATCCAGCCCCGGTCTCCATGTGGACTTTCAGCAGTATGCCTTTTCAGCAGCCTGAGCAGGGCTCAGCCCCACGCACTGTCCCCGCTGCTGCAGGCACCTTGAGGCTTGGCTATTGAAAAACAAAATAAAAGTGGTGGTTTTTTGTCGGTTTTGTTCAAAGTATAAACCCAAATTGCTGAGCCTCATTTGAGGTCTCTAGAACTAAGTGGATCCCACCTCTGCACTCAGGATGGGTTTTGGGATGAGAGAATGGGTTTCAGTCCCAGGCCTAATCCCAGCTGCCCTGCAGCTTCTCCAAGTGCAGCTGAGAAAAAGACTTTTCCTGGTTGCTTTCCTCAACACTTCCTTTTGGATCAGCTGCCTTTCACGTTTGCAGTGGATCTTCCTTTTTCTTGTTGAAGTAAGAAAAACAAGCAATGCTTCTTAGTTGTTAAAGACAAGAAATCACATCTCCCCATCCTTTTGATTCTTTTTTGTTGTTGTTGTTACTACATTCCCTTTATTTTTTTGCATGCCCCATAAAAGCTTTTGCCATACTTTAGTTACATCACCTCCTTTGGGATATAGCAGGGATACATAACAACAAAAAAATAAAAAAACCTGTCGTCCACCAGGACCCCCAGGTCCTTCTCTGCAGAGCTCCCCTCCAGCAGGTCGTCCCCCAGCCTGTACTGATACATGTGGTTGTTCCTTCCCAGGTGCAGGACTCCACGCTTGCTCTTGTTAAACCTCATTTGGTTTCTTCCTGCCCATCTCTCCAGCCTGTCCAGGTCTCGCTGAATGGCAGCACAGCCTTCTGGCGTGTCAGCCACTCCTCCCAGCTTTGTATCATTGGTTTACTTTTTGAGGGCAGACACTATTCCCTCATCAAGGTCGTTAATGAAGATGTTGAACAAGACCGGACCCAGCACCGACCCCTGGGGAACACCAGTAGTCACAGGTCTCCAGCCGGACTCTGCTCCGCCGATCACCACCCTCTGAGCTCGGCCAGTCAGCCAGTTCTCAACCCACCTTGCTGCCCACTCATCTATCCCACACTTTCTCAGCTTTGCTAGCAGGATGTCATGGGAGACAGTATCAAGAGCCTTGCTAAAGCCAAGGTAGACGACATCCACTGCTCTCCCCCCATGTCCCCCCAGCTGGTGATGCCATCACAGAAGGCAAAGAGGTTGGTCGAGCATGACTTCCCGTGGGTGAATCCATGCTGACTACTCCTCATAACCTTCTTCTCTTCCAACTGCTTGGAGATGGCATCCAGAATAAGCTGCTCCAACACCTTACCAGGGGCAGAGGTGAGACTGACTGGCCTGTAGTTACCCAGATCCTCCTTCCTGCCCTTCTTGAAGATCGGAGTAACACTGGCTGTCCTCCAATCTTCAGGCACCTCTCCTGTTCTCCAGGACCTTTCAAAGATGATAGAGAGTGGTTCAGCAATCACCTCTGCCAACTCCCTTAGTACACACAGATGCATCCCATCGGGGCCCGTGGATTTGTGTGCATTGATACCACTCAAACGCTCCTGAAATCCCAAAGGACGGGGACTTGCTAAGGTCCCCTCCAGCCTCGATGGCTGTATTGTGCTACAGATCTACTGCTTTGCCAATCTGACAAGTCAGGGAGATTTAATGCCCCCACATTGAAAGGATTCAGAGGAAGTTTGATTTTTACTGCTCGTGATCACTGGGATGGCTCCTGCAAAAGAGCTGCAGGCTTCTGCACGGCCTCTGGCACTTCTTTCCTGTGCAGGCTGCAGTCCTGGCTCTCCTTAGTGCTTTCTGTATCTCACAACCAAGTCAAAAAATACCTGAGTTACTGAGGTTTTCCCCAGTTTTTTGTTGTTTAATGAGCACCCCTGGAGGACTGGATGGGTGGTGTAGAGGGAGAACGGCTGTGATTGAAGAGCACTGCATCCACTGCTTTGCTCTGCCTTTCTGATTTGTTTGGTTCCAGGGCTTCTCCCCAGCCCCTTTCCCAGTGTGCCCAGTTGCAACACCAGGATTTTTCTGTCTCCTCTCGTATTCCTAAAATCCATGATTTCGTGGAACAGGAGAGAAGCCTTTCTTTGACACATGCCAACAAAATTCAGCTCCCTGAAGGCAGCAAGAGAAGCGTGATTCCTCCCTGCGCCTGCACTGTGCAATGCAAACTCCCTTCTTCCCTCTGGGTTCTTCCTTCTAACAATCCACCAGAGCAACATTATTTAAGCAAATAAATGTTTAAAAGGCCAGTCCCTGCAGACTGACAGCAAAGATGAGAGAAAAGCTAGGCTAATTATTATTTTCCTTCCCTTACACAGGCCTCTGTGAGGCCCTGGCAATTAAAGATGATGCTGGGGAACAAGCTAGATGGGAATTAGTTTGACAGGGGGAAATTACCGCCCAGAGGTTTTGGGGGGTTTGTGCTGCTGTGTAAATTCCCTTTGCTCAGTGTAAGCTCTTTTAACCAAATACATTGCTTTGACAACACATTTTAACAGCTGGTTTAAAAAAAAAAATCTAAAATGTTTGCAGCCAGCTCTGATCCCAGCCTGTTTCTCCCGGTGGTCTTGCGATGCAGACACCCTCCTGAGCCCCTTCCCTAGCAAGCCCCCCTCACCAGGCCCATACAGCCCAACCGAGACGTGGGAGCCAAGAGGAGAAACCTCTCGCCTGCTCATTCATGTACGCCAGCCATTTCCCTTCCTGCGAAAACAAACCCGTAATCCCAACATAACACCCACACTGTGTGAAACGGTGTGCATGCAGGAGCTGTTTTCTCTGGCCTCTGCCGCTGTGACAAAGGTCTGTGTGTGTGTAATGCTCCGGGCACCTTCTCCTTCTCCAGCAGCAGCAGGGCCCGGCTGAATGCTGGCTGACGCGACGGCCTCGCTGCGGCGTAGTGACGTGCTGCAGGGGGGCTCCTTCCTGGGCTCCCGTGCGAGGATGGGCCTGGCTCTCCAGACAGCAAATGTGCTGGAAGATGCCATGACCTGCAAGTGATTTGCAAGTTTGATTTTTTCCATCCGCAAGGGTCCTCACAGCAGCAGAAACCTGGTCAGATGAAATGTTAACGGCTTGGTGGAGAAAATAATATAAGCATGGAACTTAGCACAGAATCAAATATTCCTGGTGGAGAAGAGTTCTCTGTGTTTCCATGAGAACTGGTTCTGATCAGATGGGAAGAAGCCTTTGAGCACGTTCAGCCTCCTGTCCAAGGACCCACTTTGCGCTCGCTGATCCCCCTCGCAGCTCCTTCACACGTCTCTTCAGGAGGGATCCACCAGCTCCCAGCGTGGCTGAAGGGGCCTGGGTGCCCAGCAGTGCCCACAGCGTCCCAGGGATGGGACAGGTGTCTTGTTCAGTGCCATCGGTGCTGGTAACTGCTGGGTTACATGTTGCTGCTGGAAATAGTTTGCCTGAGAACTCCTAGAAAATGCATTTCTCTTTTCATAGCCATGCTATTTGGTGGCATTTCGCTGAGGCTGGCTAACACATTCAGATCCCGGTTTCCATCAGCCTGTTGGTAAACCAAAATACACAGCATAGATTTGTACCTGGATGTGCAATGCTGCCAGCTGGACAGAGGTATTTTTTTCTGTCTCTCAGTGTCATTTTCTCCTCCTCACATGATACTCTCCCTCCTCCTTTGTGTCTTTTGCTGCCTTGTCACTTAATTGTCATTGTCCTTGGGTTTAGTCTAAGACGATCAATAAGAAGTGAACAATACCAGATCCAAGGTCAGCCCTTGGACAAATTTGTGAGTAACTTCCTTCTACCACGATACATGCGTGCAACTTACGATTTATTTCCTAAACAGTTTCTCTTCTAGCTTTCTATCCCAGCTCCAAACCCATTTTGCCAGTAATTATGATTGCTCTCTGTTTTGTAATTTTGCTTTAGCAATAGGCTAGTCAGAGTGTCCGCTGAGCCCATCCCTCTTTAGGACACTGATGTTTATAGCTAGTAGCAAGCTGGCTCTAAGGAAAATAAACAACATATTTTCAGGGCTGGAGTTCCTAATCTTTGATTTATTACTTTCTTTCTATTTTCAATTTTGTTGTTGTTGTTTTCAGTAAATTAAATGTTATTGGGAGAATGACCACTTTTTCTTTTGCTCTGCTGTTTTTCTGCAAAACGTACTGTATTTCTAAGAGCAGTATGTTTCTATTCTCAGTCACTTATTTTATAAGGCAGTATATTGTTTATGTTGCATTATAGTCTTTTACATTAAATATGATCTTTTGTGGCAGGATTCAAGCTGGATTTTCCTTGCAGATATCTATTCTGTGCTTTCACAAGGTGCATGTACAAACATAGAAGGGTTCCTATAGCTCTGCACAGGAGGTGGGCAGCTGGGATTACTCTCGTGCTAGCATCAACTTGCTGTCACAACTGATAACGCTTGATGTTGTGTCATTCTTGAGGATATTCATTTGTGGAGAGAAACTTTTAGTCGTGATGATCAATGCAGTGCTTACATCCTAAAAATTGGGTCCTGAATCTCTCCACAGCCAGAGAGAAGGACAGAAGTAGTTTATATTTGCTGGAAGGGGGGATGAGATGGGAAAGAGTGAGGGCTGGGGCAGGTTTTGGGAAGTTCACCATGCTGTTTGCTAAGAGGATACTGCAGTATCTAACACATGCAGACAGTGGAGGCAAAGCGTGCTGGCTGGCTTAAAGACCCTTTTGTGGTGTTTTGCTGTAAAGCTTGGCAAAGCTGCCCTTGCTTTGCACCCTGCCTCCCTTGCTGGGGCACCAGGTTGGGAGGATCAGCCGCAAAGGATCCAGAGAGTAGGGAGGGATCTGAACACCACAGGGACTTGTTCTTGTATTTTCCAAGAGATGGAGGACTGGGCAAAAGCCGGTGTCCTGAACCCTCTACCGTTCAACATAACGAAGTTGTGTAATGCAATTAATAATGAGGGAGGCTTAGCTGAGCCTCCAGAGAGCACCAAAATCATGTTCCCTTTCACTCCGTTAGGTAAAAGTCAGACCTGATAGAAAACCGCACGCACCAGCTGGCTGGTGTACCACAGGAGGGCACGGTCGGCCGGCATGGGGAGGGCCGGGGGCGCAGGCCGTGAGCAGGTCGGGCGCCTGCTGCCTGTGCTGACGGGTGGCACAGGCAGAAACCTCAGGAAGCGTTTGATTTCCACAATTTGCAATGCATCTGTCTGGGAATACAAAAATATTGTGGGAATGCCTCTAAAGTCATGAGAATAACTGAGGTATTGTGGACTGCATAGCTCAGGGTGCAGAATTTCACCTTGCAAACAAGCACTGCACTGGGGAAGGGACGCAAACCCATTCCCCGCCAAGGATGTGTGCTTACAGGGTGTTTTTGTTTCCTCCTTTTGTTTGCAGGAACCGAGCAGCAGCGCAAGGCCTTTTGCAGAGCACCCAGAAGAGGAGGGCTCCAGCTCAGCAGTCTGTAAGCGCCCTCTGGTGCAAATACAGCTGGATGGCTTCAACCCACCCTGCCCCACGGATTCACCCAGCAGCTGGCCTGAAAGCCTCCAAACCGGGCGTCTGTTTGGGTGTTCGGAGAGCAGATGGGGGTCACAGCCACCCTGGACCATGGAGGCAACACGCTGCAAGCGAGAGAGCCTCCTCTGCAGGCTGGACATCGGCATGCTGCTGGTGAGAGCTGGCTTCCAGTTGTGCTGAGGTTTTGGGGTTGGTCTGGTGGAATCAAGATGCCTGGTGGGTACCTGGATTAGGACAAGGAAGTGGCGTAGATGGCTTTTTAGAAAAATTGTGGGCACCCCGGCAGAATACAGTGGAAGCAGGAAGGTTGGAAAGAAAGGGGAGTGTCTGGATAGTGCAAATGGCATGAAAAGATAAATTTGAGGGTAACAATGGGCAGAAGTGTTACTTATGAAACATGCCAGAAAAGGGAAAAAGCTGAAAAAAAAAAAAGCTCAGAAGAGCCACACAAGTTTGGCAAAGAAATCTTGGTGGCCAGACAAGAAATGTGGGGAGAAGCTGGTAGCTGGGTGCGGATGCAAAGGGTGATTAATGAGATGATAAAGCATCAGGGCAATACATTATGTCAATCAGGTGCAGAGGAGACAACAGACAGCACGTAGCTAACAAGGAGCTGGAGCGTTCATTAGCTCACCCAAGCAGATGGGCTGTCAGTCAGGTTTGCTGACGGTAGTGGCCAAGTCCAGGTCTCCCCAGGCTCATGGTGCAATGGAAGTGGGAGCATCTGAAAAATATGGAAGGAAAATGAAAAAGAGATCACCTCCCTGGATGCTTTGAAAAGTGAGGTGCAGCTGCAGCTATTTTTGAGGAGTTAGGCAAATCTAGTTGCTCATAATTTAATTTCTGGATGAGGATTACCTGTTGGTGTGGCAATTTGCTGTCAATTGGAGTGGTCGGAGATCTTCAGCAGTGCCTCACGGGCTGGTACCTGCTGTAGCTGGGTCTGCTGAGGCAGGATACAAACCAGGGGTGCACCAAAGTGCTCGGTGTCCTGCGAAATCAGGGAGTGCTGAGCAGTGATATGAACGGTGGTAAGAAGGCTGTTTAAAAAGCAAAGCAGGAGGGAGGTGAAGAAAGTAGACAACTCCTAACAGAAGGGGTGGGAAGGACTGAAGAGTTTGGTGTAATTGCTTCATCCCTGCAAAGTAAGATTTATTGATGGGATGATTAAAATGAAAGTAGAATAGGAATGAGAAAAGTAGAGGTGAAAGGCTATTCAGTCTGAGAAATATCAGTTAGTAGGGCTTGAATTCATCCCAGTTTATTTGCTTTGGATAATGACTTAAGGAAGTTTAAAACTATTGGACTGTAATGGAGGACGGGAACATCCCTGGGGACCAGAGGGCGTTAATAGTAAGCCCATTTATATCAACCAGGACTTACAGGATAGCTGATGGAGTTTAGATTCCTGAAAACTACTGAGACAACCTATTAAACAGCTAATTCCTACAGATCTGCAAATATGGCTGTTTATTAGGGAAAAAAAAAGTTATAAATTAAACAAAGAAGCACCTTTGCTGGGTTGCTGACCAAGAAATGGAAAAGATTAAGATCATTTTGTGTTAGCAATGTAACTGATGTTTCCATGTTGTGTGCAAGCAAATGATTCTATGGAAAACCTTGCCCAGCTTGAGTTACAAGAGGAGAGCGTGTCTTTCTTCTAATGATTTCTGAAAAACAGAACTGTTTTGTAGGAAAGCTGAGGCCCAATCTGAGGGCACAGGATCCTGCCCAGGGTGTGGTTTGGAAGCAACAAGCCTTCACCTGCTCACCGCGTGCTGAGAAGCACTGCTGGGCACTGCGCCGTTGCTGTGTAAGGGCGTTTCGAGCAGGGTCAGATCACAAGCCGTCCTTTGCTCACCTGGCTGCTCCATGCTGAGGCTGCACACACCACACGCAGCCACGGGCACGGAGGGAGGAGCCCACCGCGCAAACACACGCACATGCCTCTGCTTATTCAGCACGCAGATGTGGAGAGCTGTGGTAGTTACTGAATTCCAGCAGCCCTCTGCTGCAGCGCGTGTTCCTGGCCGCTTCTTGCAGCCACAGCCCCTCCTTCTGCATCTGATGAGGCTTCCTGCTTCCGGACCAGTGGTTTTTTGCACAAAATGCTGTGTGCATTGCATGTGATTAGGCCGAGTACCGGACAGCTGGGTGCCAGTAATGCCTCAAGGAAGAAAAGCTTGCATAAACAAAAGCAGACACTTATATAACGGGGCATCAAGTCTCGCCATCACATCCACGCAAAAACATCACTGTGCTTTTCTATCTTTCTTTACTTGGTGAGGAAGCTTCAATGCAAATAACTCTCTTGAAGAGAAAAAATACTTGAAACAATAATCTACCAGAATGTGATACTCTCATTGTATGATTTTAAAACATACCTTCTGTTGGTCAAGGGGGATCAGTAAAACAAATCAAGCTGTGCTTAGCAAATAAAACTTGGGAAAAAAAATGAAAGGCTGGTAAGATGTAGCCTGTAGAATCTTGTGGACTGAAAGGAGAGATTGAATTTGTGAAAGTTTTGAGGCCGGATGTCACAGGTAACAGAGTAATACTTGAATACTTTAGGCACAGCACCAAGATCCTACGGACTTAGGATTTTTAATGCGCTACTGCTCTGAACTGATACACTATCAAGGGAAGTCTCCTCCTATTTTCATTCAGTGCCTGGGACAACAGAAGCTCTGCTTTGTGTGCTTCTGAGTTGACACAGAGAAATAATACCAGACTTCAGTAAAGGAACAGCGCAGCTGGCTCTGAATTTATTAAAAATCCCCTTGTTCACATTGTAGTACCTATGGGACAAACAGTGCAATTATACTATCTCTTCTTCCTTTTTTTTTCCCTCAGAAATAAAGAACCACTGCAATCTAAGGAGGCTGGAAAAAGGCCTGTATCATCATTCTTCTGTGGGACACATGGCAGAAATCAAAGTCTTCAACACAGCTCCTGAAGACTGGGTAAGCAGTTTTCAGTATATAAAAAAGAAGGCTCAAATTATGCTCCTCTTTCTGTGACTAGAAATTATAAAATGACGGGAGGAAAGCTAGCATCAGTCACACAGCAAACTACAAAATGTCAGTATTTTCTAGAAATGAAAGCACGTTGCTTTTGGAGTTAAGCATGTGTTGCTTAAAATTCTTCAACGGGTAGTATGCTACAGCCTTCTTCACAAAAATACCTACTCTTTTCCTGCACACACTCACACTGGGGTTGAAGTATAACAGCTTATAACAAGGATGATTTACCTGGTGGTATGTAGCCTAGCAAAGTGTTAAGATTTGCTTTATGGAATAAGTAGTAGAGTACATGAAATATAGATGGTACGGTCAAACAGAGCATGCCAGCAGTCAACACACAGGTACCCTTTTAAGGCAGTGTGGCATTGGACCAAAATAAAATTACATTTTTTCTCCGTGAGGGGAGCAAAACTGAGAAAAAGATTTTTTTCTTTGCATTTCTCAAAGGCCAAAGCCCACACAGGTATGGTCTCCCCTTGCTCTCTGGAAAACAAAACAAAACAAAACAAAAAAACAACAACCATTTTGTTTCTGATTGCATCAGAACATACACAGCCTCATGTATGTTTTGTCCAGTTACCAGGTCAGGGTACACATCTGTACCATTGTATCCCATCCAAACTCAGCCTATGCAGGATCAGATTAATAGCTGAAAACAAAAACTGCAGCAAGCAAACCTTTCTGAGCTGGTATTAGCTGCCAAAGCTCTTACCTCAGTGCACCTCAGCCCAGATGTGAGGAGCTAATCATTAAGATTGTATGGTCATAACTTACAACAGCAAGAAGTATTACCAATAAAAAGATCAAAAAAGCAAATTCCCCAAGTCAGCACTGCCTGGTCCCCTTGGATGTCCGTGCTGGTGGCCAAGTGGAGAAAAATGTTTTTCCCCTCCATCCAAGGGCACCATGCAGAGCTCTGGATGTCAGCACACCCTTCTCCCCTCCTCTACTTTTGCTGGCAAAGCTGGGAGGGCTCAACATGTGCTGCAAGTAGGGGAACATCCCAAGAGGGCTGAAGGCGAAGCAAGTCAGAGAAGGAATTACGTCCCTGGCCCAGACTAGGCGGCTGCAAGACACTTGCAGAATCTACACCGAAATGTCACACGTGGTGTGAGGGCCTTCCTGCCCTGAGCTCTCCCTGCTCAACCGTTCTGCCTCCCAGCATATTTGGCCTAAATAGATTTAAGCTCCACAATTGTAAAAACATTCACTCCTGGTGTAAGGATACCAATGCTTTAATGACCTTTCACGTCCAGCCTGATTTTTTGGACTCTCTCCCATTCTTATAACCCATGGGGAAAAAAAAAAAAAAAGAAAAAAAAGAAAAAAAAAAAAGAGCTCTTGTGCTTCAAATTTTGAACATGTGGTCCCTGGCCACATAAACGTCACATGGACATTTTTGTATTCAAGAAGCTGCTTCTGGGTTGGCATTTGATTGCCAAGAAATGCTAAGTTTAACGTGAAGAAGACTGTTATGTGAAAGACATGGAAAATTCCTGCAGAAGAAACTGAAAGCCATTTTTTTCCCCTTAGCTTACTCCTAGCTGAATCATGTCGAGCAGCCCGCATAACTACCAGAAGCTAAAAAAAAAAAAAAAAAAAAAAAAAAAAAATTATGCCTCATTGTCATGCTCCTCTTTGGAGATTTTAAGCACTGCCTTAAAGTGAAGTACTAAAAGCGTGTTGAAGCTATTTATTCAGGAATCCCAAGGAGAGGGCAGGGCATCATTTAGCCAACTTCATCACACTGGGATGCACACAAGGCACTTGCAGTTCTTGGACAGCTGTCCAACATTGTATTGGGAATAAGAGCCTGCCTGTGCTTTGGGATCGTGACCTTTACCTTGTGTGCATTCAACTGCATGGGTAAACACTTTCAGGCGTGGTTGATCCAGTCATAACTTACCTCCCCAGGAAGGGTCATCAGCCTCTCTACTCACAGGTTCTTGAGGCAGACCTGGGGCCTCCTCTTTACTAGTCTACACTTTGGTCTGGTATTTGGTACTGCAATACTCTGGTATTGCAGTAGTCCTTTTTCCCTCTACAGATAAAAATTTCAAACAAGGTATTTCTGGAGAAAAATCTCTTCTTCAAAAAGCAGGGGACAGAAGGTTAAGTGTTCAAAAATGTAACTTGGGAGGTAGCAGAAGCGTTTTCAGCGGTGTTAAGATGTAGGAACTCTGTAAACTACAAAGTCCTTAAATCAGTAACAGTATTTCTGCCAGAAGCCATTAATATTTACCTTTAATATTTCCAATATGGGTAAGGATGTGTTTATTCTGTTATGTACCCAAACAGGTATCAATCAGAGACTAGCACTGCAAATTTCTCACAAGTATATTTATTAATTAGGAGCAATCTGTCTCAAAACCATGACCGATTTAATATTTCAAACGGTGTTTTATTACGGTGCAGCTGCACAAAACTCAAGAACAGAGTTTTACACACTACTTATTTACATACGTAAGTTCCTGGATTTATTTTGGTTTGAGGACAGTAGTTCAAGGAAAGTCTGTTTGTCTTAATTATTTGGAAAGCTTCTTTCTTTTCTTCTTCCAATGTTTATTGTCCACATCTTCAGTATTGTCAGGAGGCTCTGGTATAACAAAGCCATCAGTCATTTTATAGTAGACTACTGTAGAATCTGACTCAACTATGGCCAAGGTAACTGACAGTGGGGTGTCAGGATTGTCACATGGGACAGAAGCTTTCTTCATGATTTCTCTTAACCTAGAAGAGAAAAACAGTTAGCAAAGACTTTCACAAAAACCTACTGATGGCACAAAGGAACAAGTGCAGTATTGATGGGTTTTGTAGGTTTTGACACCGATGACATTCAAAGCAGAAAACAGTTTTTCATACTGTCATGTAGGACAGTCAGATTCTCTGACTTGAGAGATGTTTTTACATGCTATTTTATTTTCCGATCTTTAATACCATGCCTATAAAAAACATGCTTTCCCCCAGAAAGCACAAGAAAATTTCATGCAAAGCTTGGAAGGATGGAGGAGTAATTAGAAACTTGTATATGAGCCTTTCAAGAGGGCTTTAACACAACTGCTATTTTAAAAGCTGCAAGAAGAGATTAGTGAAAACAAAAACAGGCTCTTTATTGGATAAAGAAAGTGTAACATCTGTTCTAATAAAAATCTAAAGTCCTATAATCAAGCAGCAATCTCTTAAATAACAGTGAAGCTTATTTTTTCCTAAAAAATGCATTTGGATGCATACATCTCTGCTGCAAATAGCTCAACATGAATTTCTAATTTTTCCTTAGCTGTACTACCGTGCACATACCTCGACCATCCTTTCACCACCAGAATCAGAGCATGGTGATCTCTAATGGCCATTTTTTTCATTAGAATAAAATAATCTAATTGAACACCATGTGTGAGGGGAGAAAAAAAAAAAGAGACTTCTTCCATTTGTAGAGATAAGTCTTCCAGTCTGTGTGCTACAGTTCTCTGGGAGTCTGTGGAATACTCAGGAACCAAAGCCAGGTTTCTCTACCTCCCCGTCTAGACTAGAAGCCACAAGACTAATGGTCTTCCTCAGGAAAGTCTGCATAATGTCTTCCTTCAAAATTCACAACAAAGTTATGCAATTTTTTTCTGTGCAGTTTAAGAATAACGTCCTAGTTGCTTTTTAGTTCAGAGCTGAGAACATCGATTCTTGGTGTGTTACTGTTCTGACCAGGGCACAAGCGCTGAAAGAGCGTGGAGCCCAGGGGCAGAAAGCAGCACTCCCCAGAGCAAACATTACCACAGGCAGCTTCCTCCTTCACCCGGAGTCCAGGTGCTGCAGGGTTCTCTCGGGATTGCCAGAGAGGGTATGCACTGGGGAGAGATCAGCTCTGCACTGCAAAAAAAAATCACCCCTCCCATCAAGTGCCCATGAGCTCTCTTCCCCCAGAAATGCATTTCTGAAGTTAGGCACTATAGTTGAAAATAAGGCTCTTTCTAAATGCATCAGCTTTCAAACTTTAATCATCACCTTCCCTTCCAAACCACTTTGATCCCTTAATAAAAGCCAAATGGGAAGCGGCAGAGAAGCAGCAGCAGCCTGGAAAGCCGATGCTGTTAAGCCCACGGCCCTCTTGTGTACCCATCTGTGTTCTGAACCGGTCATAATTCAGCTTGCTGAAGTCAGTAGTGCCTTTCCTTTTCCTTTCACTGCTGGCCCATGTATAATGCAAGGCAAGACATCCAGCGCAGTCAGTTCATGCAGCAGAGATACCAAGGCTGTGAAAAGCTGTATTATGGTCCCCCTACTGTCAAATGTTGTAACAAGAAAATAAGGAAAGATACTGCATCGGCCACTGTCAGAAGAGAGGCATCTGCAAAAGATTCCTGCTTCAAGCAGCGTGACACTGACTGCTCTGCTCCCTGCCATCCTGGCACATTTCTTTGGCTGGTGCTTCAGCCTGCAGCTGTGCTGTGGGACACTAACTGCGCTCTGGGTAGCCAGGAGAGCGCAGATGCAAGCCTGCCTTCCAAAGCTGTAGGCAAGCTGTGGGTTGAGGTGCTCTGGAAGAGGAAAGAGAAGCATCCCCATATGAGCAATGCCTCAAATACAGCAAGGCCTGCCAGTGGTGCACTACCCAGTAAGAGAGGCATACACCTGCAGTTGATAAGGGCCTGGAAAAGGATGCGGGTGTCCTTCCGGACACACCACACACATATGGAGCAAGGACCCACCCATCACACCTCGCATCTTCTGCCTTTCTCAATAAAAGTCAGTGGTGGGGCCAGTCTCCTGGCATAGATACCATTAAGAAAGAGCTAGTTATTGTTTTGTGTAGCGGTAGAGGTTAATCTCTCCCCCAGCCTGGGAATGAGAAACAGAACTGTCATTGAAAAGTCAAATAACAAAGGGTACAGCTACCTGGGAGACAGATTCTGGGGCCCAAAGAAACCAAACCGGTGTTGAGTGTGGCCTGCGCTTACCTGTCAGTCAGGACAGAAGCTCCTTCACAATTTCCTTCATAACTGTCACCATTTCTCTCCCTACTCTGTTCAGGGGATGGAGAATCACTGAAGCCTCAGATCTGTGTTTCCTATCACTTGTGATATCTTCTTACAATGCCAAGCACAGACACATGAACCTTTATTCCTCTTGCCATTTAGCACTTAGGCTTAGAAGATGTGCCGTGATCACAAAAGCAGTCAGGGCCTCACAACTGATCAATGAGACTTCTTCAAGTCCCTGGCCTACTTTTCAGGGGACTGAGTCTCAGGCTTTAAGTAGAGCGCACAAGGACATAACGTTGCTTCAGGATGATCTGCTAACACTGCTGGCCACGGAGCCCAGTGCTCTCCGCTGCAAACAGAGGATCAGCCCCCATCACCTTACAGAATTAGAACTGCAAATGCAAGATTCTCCTCTGCCCCCTTTTCTAAATACAAGCAGCACCAAAACAGGAGTTCCTGTTTGTACAGACCACAATGAGCCATAATGCAACCAGCACATCTGCAGATTCGTGGAAGGTATCTTTTGAAAGAATAAGCTTTGGAATTCAGGAAGTCTGTATCAGATGTCTGCATTTCCTCTCCTTCCCTGAAGGCATCGTTGTTAGCCTCTGCAGCCAGTGTGCTCACAAAGCTTCTTTGCAGCATCAGACCTCTCAAAGGAGGAGTCAGGGAAGAACATCTGGGTTTGCCCTGATTTCACTGCACTTGCTAACTGCCACAAATACAGAGATGAAATATTGCAGGAAAAGTCTATTTTAAAAATTCTTTTTGATGTGTCTAATGCTCTATATAGAGGGGGAAAAAAAGGACAAGAAGTGTTGTTGGCCTCCTGAAATTAAAAGCAATACATCTGTTTGTTTGTTCATCACCTCAGATTAGCTCACCCACAGACTCAGCCTCGTTAGGAAGATCAGGGACAGATACTCTGTTCGTGTTGCCACCGTCTTGGGATTTACACCAGTGTCTACCTGGTAAAAATTAAAAGGCATCTAGAGTCCCAAGAGAGCTCACAGATCAAGCACATGTGCTGCTGCATACACAGTGGGAAGTCTAGAAGTTAAAATATTCTGCAGCTACTCCTTTCCCTCCTCTCCCCCTCCCCAGGAAGAAAAGCCACTGAATGTCAGAAGAGGCAATACTGAAGCTTTACATTTCCCCCACAAAAAGGTACATTTGAACAAAGGCCTTATGAAAGGAAAATAACATATGTAAAGCTAGGCACCCCAAGAAGATCAGGAAAGCTTTATCTAAGTCGTGTAATAGAGGACCACTGCAGCTGAGGTAACATCACTACTAATGTCAACCTGCATCTGCCCTTACTGCTGCCGTCAAACTAAACTGAAGCAGGGAACTCACCTGGTCTTCTCTTACTGTTGTAACTAACACCTTAAAAAACAAAACAAAATTAAAACAACAACTCCACATTCACAAAAACACACACACACAAAAAGAGGGGATTTTTCTACTCTTCCCCCATCTTGTTCTGAACAGGAGGCTTTTGTATCAGGCCTATTAGAAATCCACAATGTATTTCCTAACGACTTGCTCCTAACAAAGTGATGCTGCCCTTTTTGCTCCAGAGAAGGAAACCAGTATACAACTGGTGAACTTCAGGCAACTGTGGCTTGAATCTTTAACTGACTGTGCAAAACCTAGAAGGGAACAGAATCATAAAGGAAAGAAAATGTGCAGGAAGTTTAGTGCTGAATAAAAGTATTTCAGTGATGTATCCCATGCAAGTACTGCTGAGAAGCAGAGGAAATACTGGAAGCTCTGAGGAGTTTTATGGACTCCACATAGTGCTCCATTTAGCAGAAATGGAACTGCTGCCTTCCTTACCATAAAAGCCAAAGTCTTTCAATCTGCCCTTTGTACTGGGATGAATAATTCATTGCAGGATTGGCCGGCCTGAATAGCTCCCTCCCCTCCACGCAAGGCAAGGCTGAACAGTCAATACAAGTTGGTCTCTGTACCGTTGTGCCAGACAAGCTCAGATAGGCCCCCTGACAAGAGAATCAAAGCAGAGGAAGCCTCCTATAAAGCACAATACCTTGAATTTTGCCAGCAGTATGCAAACAGAGCAGTACAGTCTCTTGCTCACCATCAGGAAAACACTGCTCCAGACACTGCTGCCTGCCCTGAAGTTAGATGAACCTGGGGCCCTGAAATATAGGGGAAGGAACATGTGGTGTGGGGCAGGGGAGACGGTGTGTAAATGGACACCATTGTTTCTTGTGATTTGCTTCCTAACTACAGGAACATGAGATGCTAGAAAAAATCATGTTTTTGTAATGGGAAATAAAATAGAACCAAAGAAAACACCACGTGCCTCACTGGTCAGAAAAGGAAATTGAAACCCCAAGAAATACAAAGTCATTTTTTTTCCACGGAAGTTGAAAAAGAAAACAAGATGAATTATGCAAAAGGGAGGAACTGGAGTTCAGCAAAATTCTACACGGTCCACAAGCTATAGGAAGTTCAAAGATAGCACTGCATGCCTAACTCAGCTCCGTAAGCCACATCAATCACTTTTAAACTATTGATAAAGAATTTGTACTTAGAAGCCATTTTATTTGTACAGTAAAGCACACATTAAAACTCAAATAATGCTAACAGCAGAACTGCTGACAAAGTGAAAAGGCTGCAAGATGAAGAGCACGTCACACTTCCAGAGCATTTATAACAGCAGTGCTGCTTGTAAGCAGAATCACTTCAGATTAGAGGAACATCAGTTTCACACAAACTACAGCCTTAGAAGAGGACAAGTGACTTCCAACTGCCAGACTGGTTTCTAAGGATGCTTATTAGCTTTAAAATTAAACATTTTTCCCCCAAATTAACACCATTTTAATGAAATAATCCTTTCCCTCTTAGCCTAAAACAAACTTCACAATCTTCATAACCAGATGTAACCAACTTCATTCTTCAGTTCCAACACTTGCACACAAAGAACAGGACAGTGACGTATCATTTAATCTAATGGTGTATTGGTAACAGACATTTAGCTTGGACATTATTTGTCCAGGATAGAAAGCACCTAATTCCATTAGATCCAGCATCTAGTTCCTCGATCCTGGAAGGCTCAAGGCTGTTAACGCTATCTAGCAAATCTAGCTGTCAATACCACAAGCTCTCATACACTCTCTGAGCTTGGTTTATCCAAGAAATTTCTGCTGGCTTTGAAACAGGGCTACCTGTATTTAACTGCTTCAGCCCCTTTGGGGAGCCTCAATTCTGGAACATACCAACAATTAAATACTCCCTGTGCACTATGATGTTGTCTGTCGTAGTGAACAGGAAACACCTCCCACCCAATGGACCTCGGGATTCCTCCTGCAAGTATGTGTCACCGAATTCAAGGAATACGCACACAAGGTTCTCCGAACCTCGTGTGTTGGGAGAGTTGTCCAAGAGAGGAAGAAGTTGCATCTTATTCTCCAGGTCTTTACTTACAGAAGACTGACCGATCTTCATTTTAAGAGCAGGTACACAAAGCACAAGACTATCATTTGCATTGGTGGTCACTTTGCTCCAGACCCCATAATTCTGTGATTCAGTGAACCACCATGCATGGCAGCAGCTCAGGATGATCAGCTTCCATCAGATCTATGCAAGGCACTGAGCTTAGTAAGTACAACAGCTTCTGCCTTAAGCAGTTAACTGTAATGTGTAAGTTGGACACAATGAAATCTTGTAACAGGCTGAAAAAACATAGAGCAGACTGCTTTTTATGGCACTCTCATTTATCTTTTGCTCTGGTACCTTGCTGGTAATTTCCATATCAACTTTATTATGGCCTTTTAAGGACACTTTTCTCAGAGTGCCAGCCAAACATGAATCTTCACAAGACACCTGGGAAGGCAGAGCTTGGCAGGTCTTTGCTGAAGTGGCTTCAAGAGGAAAACCACCCCAGCAGCTCCTAGGCCTTACTGTTTAAGCAGGGAAATGCTGCCCATAAATGCTGCCAACTGCTGCACAACATTTCCAGGCCCAGCAATGAGGACAAAATATTTTCACGTTCCCAACCACCTCCAATGGCTTACTGTTAATTGAGCTGCATTGCTTTGTACTTCTACCTTAGAGCAAGTAACACAAAAACCCAGCACACTGCTCTTGAACAGAATAGCAAAGTAACTAAGTATGAATGCTTTCCTGTCTGCCTACAGTTTGGTAAGTCAAATGAGAAAGCATTGTTTAAGACATCAGATACCTAACAAAGCCTCCTGCTACCAACAATCACAACAACAAAATAGTCACAGCTGTCAGAACAATGAGGCAGTAGCACTGTGCTGCTGTGTTTCCTACTCCTTCGTTAGGATGCCTTTTTAATGAACTCCCTTCTGCACTGCCTATGTCGGAGGCATGGTTATCATCCCTACCCCCTGTTGCCTCCTGTTCCAGCAAAGGAGCTGAGTTGATTCTGTCCTTTCTCTATAAAGATAGACCAGTCCTCTCTGATCAGCGGTGACCTACTAATGAAATTCCAAGCCTGCACGTATAACAACACAAATTCCCAACGCCAGATAGTATACACTTGTATCAAGCACATACAGGCTTTAACGGACTCACCTGGCATCACAGCACTGTATTCAGCTCATTTTAGTGACAACATGCTCTATGTGCTTGCTCTATAGCAAAACCTAGTCACAGACTGTACTTTTAATCAATGTGATGCATTCAGTCTGTGCTTCTCTAACACACATCCTTCCAGTAATGGATTCCATCCACACCTGGTGCCAGAAACAGAGCAAACAGTATCACCACAGTACAAACAAGATCAGAGGCTCCAAATGAAAAGCCCCAATGAAACAGTAAAAGATAGGACATACATGCAGCGCAGTATCTCCCTGTCATTAAAAACCAATTAGAACATAGTTGCTGGCATTGACCCAATGCCAGGAATCAAAGTTTCCAGCCTAGGTGGAAACCTACTACATTAAACAAGCACAATTCAACATGTAGGAGTTATTTCTCAAAGGTCCCATATCCTAATTTGCTGCTTTCTTTTCCAATCCAAAATCCAGTTTGAACTCTAACACTGTGAACAGCAGTGTGTCCCTGTCACACACATACAGCAGTCAGCTGCTCACAGAGATGCTGAATGATGCTCAGTGTTTCATCCTGGAAGACCTGTCAGCAGATTTACCCTATCACACTGTACTTCTCTGTAAAACTAAGCCCACAGGAATGACTGACCGCCAGCATTTGCGAATGGAAGATTTTTCAGCAACTAGATAGTATGTGAATCCATCCATATCTAGTAAGTCATTTTCTTCTCCCTCATAAATGAATTGCTTCTGAGCACAAGCTCTTAGGAAAACACATAGCAGAATTTAGGTGGAAGTCTATTTGCAAGAGACTTGTCGCTTCTAAAACCTAAGAAAAATCAAAAAAAAAAAAAACATAGCATGTCTAAAACGTGCTATGTCAAAATCACAGTTCAAAGGAAATTTATATGCTGGATTCTGGAGAAGTAAGAGGCATTTCCGTTTGAAAGCAGCCAAATCATACTTTCAAACCAAAAAGCTAAACAAATGAAACACACCACCAGGCTTATCCCTGAGATCCAACTATTAAAAAAATCATTCTTAGACAGGTCTGGGGGGATTTCTTTTCCCATTTGGTACTTGAAAGCCCATCGACATGAAGAAGCATCATTAGATTTCCCAGACTATAAATATGCAACACAAGAACATTCAAAACATAAGCTGTGAAGGTCCTGGGTTCTAACCTTGTCTCTCAAGCACATACTTTGATATCCATCGTTACCTGCTAGAGCAAATGCAACTTCTAATGAAGAAACACTTCTATGAAGTGTTTATCAACAGAAGGAGTCGATTGCTGTGGGAAGCTGACATCAAAGGCTTACCATTTCCAGGGAGGAAGAAGCAGAGACTGATGCAGCTTAGAAAAAGAAAGAAATCTCAACTTTAAATGTATGTTTGCAGCATCCAAAATAACTCCGCTTACAGGCTGAGATATTATTTTTCTTGTTTTCTCCCACTTCCCCCTTAAGCAGATTATCAGCAGCCTATAAAGTATACCTGCTCTTCTTTTTATCTTATTAGCAGTGGGATCCAAACACTGACCACAGCCTCACCTTTCATGGCTTAATGATATGTCCACAGGTACTGGCACCATCACTTGGAGACTGTCCTGCTCTCTCTCACGTGCATGTAAACATATGAGCTGCAGTTCTGCTAATCCGACATGCTTCACTTCATGCCAGTTTCTCCCTAGAAAGGTTCATCATCAATGAGATGGACCAGAACACAAAACATAAGTTCCAATCATTCAAGTATGAAGTTTCAAACTTAATATAACATCTTCTGTTGTTATCCCTTCCTCTCCTTACAGGGGAGAAAACTACCCCATATAACTGCCAAGTTTTCTTTCTGAGAAACAAACCTGCTAAAGAAACCTGTGGGAGCACTACTACGGTGTTGAGTTCAGAGCTACACTGATGGATGGTGGCTGGGGATCTGTTTGACAAGACTTTGTTTCAAAAAGGTAAAAAGAAAACAAAAACTTACCTTTAGTCACCTGCAGCATAAATCTGTAAACAAGTCTGAAATTTATCAGTACCCAAAACTGTGTGGAACAGGTGCTATAGGCATGGTTATTGATGACACACAGTTCTTCCCTTCTGCTTGAAGAGATGAGACTAAAAGTTTTCATTACGTAACTATAGGAGCATTCTCTTAGAGCTTATTAAGACATTTTCTTTATGGGGTTTAACAATAATTATAACAGATGTGGTGCTTTCTGGCCTGTAATATTCCTCCATACCCTGGCATTGAGAATCACCAGCCTCCAAGAGAAACTCATTATTGTTACTAGGCTGGCTGCCTGCCTGTGTGCAGTCCCTTCTCACTAGAGCCCATCTGGGAGAATTGCAAGCAGAGGTTTATCATCACATAACACTCTTGTAAGGCATCAGAAGACTATGCTAAGTTTGTCGTAATTAATGTCATCAGATTTCTAAGCAGTCTTCTTTCCTACAGGAATCCTTGCCCCTTCCAGAAACCAGCATCCATCAGACTGGCACACTTCAGGCATTTTCTAAACTATAATCTTAGGGAGATGCAGTGATTTAGTAGCTTTGACATTAGCCTAGAAAAGAGGATTCTATTACCAGTACAACCACTGAACTTGTAACTTTGCCTTTCTGTATCTCCTTTTCTTCCCCCACTCCTCTTCTACTTTTTTTCCATGCCAAGTGTCTTTGCTCTGGAAGGCCTGCACCTGTAACTGTGACTGCTGGCTGAAATGGGCCCTCATCTTTGTAAAGGCTCTGGGTAGGCACACGATAGAAATCTTTGGTTCTAAAATAACATGATTCTTAGGTAACCACCGCTGCATGAGGTTTCAAAGCAAATGCCTAAGACTTTTGCAGGAAAGGCTCTGATAGTGCACAAACCTTAGTTAACGCCTAACATGTTAATACATTTTTGGTACATCTGTCCAGTCACTTCATTGAATTACCTTCTAAGAGGTCCAGGTATACCAGAAACGCAGCGTAGACTTGACTACTGTCAGATATATCAAGGGACATCATTTCTGTGAACTGAAACCAAAAAGACAACATTGGTAAAAGGAAGATGATGTTACATTAAAAACACAAAGACCAGACCCAGACTCTATACAGCTGTCTGATCTGTTGAGCCTGAAACCAGTTTTAAGGACTAACAGGGAATTAAAAGACAGGAGCAGTTTTCTGACAATATCTTAAGAGCCTTTTTCCACATCCCCCCACCTAAGAAAACAAGCCAAATAAATAAGCAACAGGAAGTGCAACTATATCTGGAACAGAACTGGCTTTGTGGACACCTATGAATTTTACCTATTTTTGCTGCAGTACATCAACACAAGATGACAGCCAAATTAAATACCTCCATGTTTTCAGCATACTAAAAATTCAGATGGATTTAAAAGTTGACATCTGCATTTTCCACGTACAGTTTCAGCACCTACATCTTCACCCCCTGCTAAAGCCGGCACTCCCCCGCAACCCCACCGGCTTTCATCACAGCTCAGCAGAGAAGCTCCCCCAACAGACCCGAACCCCCCAAACACCTTAGGCCGTAACTCCTCCCCGAGCACCGATTCTTGGTGAGGGAAGGCTGACCTGGCAGCGTCACTGGCCCCAGAGCCATAAAGATGTACCCGGGATGCTCCTCAGGGCAGCAGCGGGCCGTAACCCACCCCCAGCCCGGGCCCCACCGGCCGCGGAGCTCAGCGCGGGCCCTACCGCGGGGTGCGTCGCCATCCAGTTGCCGCCGGCCCCTCCCGCCCAGCGCCGGCCGCCGGCAGAGGAGCCCCCCTGCGGGCAGCAGCCCCCCTCCGCCCGGCCGGGCTCCGGCTGCGGCTCCGGCTCCGGCTGCGGCTCCATGCTTCCCCCGGTGCAACGCGACTCGGCTCCGGGCGGCGCCGCAGCGCCGCGCTCTCCCCGGCAGCCGCCGCGGTTCCGCCGCCGCCGCGTTCCGCCGGGGCCGGGCCCCTGCCACGGGAGCGCCGCAAGCAGCCTCTTGCTGCCGGGCTGGCACGTTCCTCGGCCGGCCTCTCGCCGCCCGGTTTGCCGCTCGCTAGGCCTGGTATTAAGAAGGAAGGCAGGGGATTTCTCCAGCCCCCGGCGGTTGGGGGGGCGAGGGAGGGCGTAGAAGCGGTGCCCGAGCGAGAGGAGGCCGCAGGGATGTGGAGCCTGGGGAAGTTTTAGGGGAGCAAGACGGAGCAAAACAGAAAAAAAGGCAAATAATGTATTATTAATGTATGCTGTCCAAAGTTTTTATAGACGGGTTAAGACATTTAGATTCAAGGTATTGTTATTAAAAGCATCTCAGACTACTTTATTTAGGAATATCTCAGACTGCTGGACTGCTGGTACAAGTACACATGCATACATACAACTACTGGTCTGGCTTATCAGCTCCATCTGTCGTGGTGCTTCTTTTGATAAATTCAGACACTGGTTTAAATTAAGTCAGGCCTGTGCCTTACAGCATGATGAATAGCTTCGAGCTGGTGTCCATGCATGAAAAAGCTACGCCCTTTTAACAGACACAGAGCATATGTAACCGCAGATGAGAGCCCGCAGAGCCCTTCCTAGTGCACTGTGCTTGCTCCTAATCAGGCTACACCAAGGAAAACCTGGCTGACATTGAAAGCAGGCCGACAACTACACTGATGAGAGGAACCGCTGAGTATGATCTCGAGATGATCAAATTGATGCAAGGCCTAGCAAAAAATGAACAGTCTTTAACCCATCTTAGTATATTATAATCATTAAGCCTAGAAGCAAAGCATCAATGGAAAGAAATCAATATGTATCAAGTACATTAATTGGTGTGTGGCTTGTACCCACACAAAGACATGTTGGAACCAATCTTAATCAAGAAGTTTTGAGGAGGTTGGCCTCTTCAAAAAGCATAGTTTTAGCCAGCATTCAGTTCCCTGGGCTCAAAATTAAAAGTAGAAATTCCAGTCTCTGAGACTTTCATGGAAGGGTTGGCAATGGTGGCTTAGTTGGCTGCTTGGAAAAGAATTGGATGGATTTGAGACCTCAGAGGTGAAAATGCAAGTAAAAGAAAATAGACTTGTCTGTAGGGTCTTCTAGGTGCGTATACATGCTGTGCTTTGCTAGAAACATGGATCCTCTTTTTATTGCTGGGTGGGAAAAAGGTCTAAATGAGAAGAAAGTTGCCTCAGAGAACTTGTTACCTGCTTTTCTGAGGGAGTATGCTGCTGCTGGAGACAGTTCCCACAGCTGGACTGTTCTTGTTTGGTCTGGATATTTAGAGGAGGCTGAGACAAATGTCCTAAAAATTTTTCTGTGAGACTTCTACAAAAAGCTGTTTCTTCCCCAGAAGCTAGAATAGTTCACCACAGGGCAGTTAATTGTTCTGTCACAGCAAGACTGGGTCTTGGTTTATAAAAAAACACAGGGTACAACTTTGGCTACTAATAACTTAAAAGTGCATACATATTTATATATATATATATTTGTAAAGATATATGCATTTATAGATGTAAAAATTATATGCATTGTAAGGCCTACTGTTGACCTGAACTTTCCAAACTTTCACCTGGCTGGGACTAAAAAATTAAGCTGAACTGAATCCTTTCTCTTATGCGCTGAGAAACAGCTCATGTTTCAGGCATCCACTGCCCCCTCTCCAGGGTATGGAAGGACCTTTTTCCTTTGTGTATCAACATGAGGAAGCCAGCAAAGTGACTGGTATGAGTGAGGAGAAAGTCATTTTGTAGAGAAAATCACTTGTTGTGGGATGCTACTGGGGGCATTTTATTTGCCTCCAGCAAATTGTTAAGGTTCTGATGCTGTTCACAAAACCAAAAGAAAGGAGCAATCTGAAAAGCATTGACACCACTTTAGATTTCACTGAAGACAGCAAGAGTTGGCACACGCTAAACAGCACGCTCCACCTTCTACAAGCATGCTAACTGCACTAAGGCTTTGCTGGCTTGTACCTTTGTGCTCAGCTTTGCACGTCAGACAGAGCTGTGGCTCTGCAGTCTGCTTCCCACGTCTTCCTTCCCTTGTTTCTGGGAGAAAACTGTGCTTGGCCCTGATCCTGTGCTAACCTGGCCACGCTGGCTCTGCAGTGTGGGGGCTTGGCTGACCCTGCCTTCCCAAATGTCCCCATCTTCCAAATGCAAGTAGTCCTGCGGGTGACAGTGGTATTATATGCGTGTGGAATCGCCTGGCTCCTGAAAAACCCTAGTCACTTTGTGCAGACTACAGCACTGTTCCTTCTATTCGATTAATGAATCTGAGCATAAAAGCAACATGTGGCAAATGAGCCAAGAAAGCCTCATTAATGTATTGCTCTAGAAGGACAATTAGAAAGGTGTTGTGAAGGGCATATATTCTGCTTAATTGTTCAGGACACTTACAAATTGCAGAAGCTTCCTGAATTTTAGTGCCGCTGATGTGACCTCTGGAGATTCTTGATTAAAGTTCAGCTTTCCTAGGGTGATCCTTTTTGCGTGTGGGTGATAAAAAATGTTCTAGAAACCAGGAGCAGTGCAGACATGAGTTAGCTGTATGCTACCTGGGTCGCAGACCGTTCACAACAAGACAATGGATAATTAATGGACAGATATTTGGTTGCTGGACGTTTCCTCCCGGCAGAGGCCTGCCGGCACACAGGAGCGGCGCTGCCCACCTGGGTTGGCTCTGTTCGGCTCGGGGGCACTGGCTGCTCACAGCAGGGCCCAGAGACACCGCGCTGGGGCCCTCAGAGTTAACGAAGGATTTCATCTCAAAAAGGGTTTAACATGCCCAAATCCTATTAACTTCTAGGAGCGCTGTGATTATTATGCCTCTTTTAAGACGACGGCCCAATGATTTTAATTACCGTAATGTGTTTCATATATTTCGGTGTTAAAGTGTCACCTCCCCTTAGCAGCAACGCTCTCCCCGTGCATGGGAACGGGTGTCGGTGCGGCACGGGGCACACCTTCCCGGGGCACACCTTCCCCTCCCCGACGGCAGCCCGGGCGGCCGCGCTCCGTGCCCGTCCTGCAGCCGGAAGGTGCCGGCCACGGCCCCGAGCACCTCGGGAGCGGCGGGGGTGAGCCGCCCGGCCGGGCGCTGCTTTCGCGTTACTGCCAGCTCCAGCCCGGGCTCCCCGCCGAGCCCCCGCTGCCCGATACCGGCGCCTTTCGCCGCTCCGCCCGGCGGCCTGCCGGGGGCGTGCCGAGCCGTGCCGAGCCGGTCGGAGCCGTGCCGAGCCGTGCTGCGCTGCCCACAAAGGCCGGCTCTGGGGGCGCCGGGCCGGCACCGCTCCTCCCCGCGGCTCTGCTGCGGCACCCATCATGGCTCCGCGCGCCCCCCGTCCTCTCCTCCTCGTCCTCCTGCTGCTGCCGGGCGGCTGCGGGGCCGGCCTGCCCCCGGAGCCGCCGCCGCCGCCGAGCCCGCAGCTGCAGCCCCAGCCCCTGCCCGAGTCGGCTCCGCAGAAGCCCACCGTGCTCCTGGCCATCATCGCCCGCAACGCGGCGCACGCGCTGCCGCACTTCCTCGGCTGCATCGAGAGGCTGCGCTACCCCAAGAGCAGGATCGCCCTCTGGTAAGGGGCTGCGGGGGGCCGGGACTGCGCGGGCTGCGAGCGTCTGCCCCGCTGGGACGTGGGGCGAGAGGGACTCGGGGGGCTGGCGGCGGGGCCGTGCCTGGGAAGGGGCAGGGGACTCGGCTCAACCCCCCCACAACCCCGGCCGCCCCGCCGAGCCCACCGGGGGCTTGGGGGAGAAGCTGGCCTGAAGCCGGGGGAGCTTTTGAGTTGCCTCAAGTTATGCCAGGGGAGGTTTAGGTTGGAAATGAGGAGACATTTCTTCTCAGAAAGAGTGGAATGGGTTACCCAGGGAAGTAGTGGAGTCGCTGACCCTGGGGGTGTTTAAGGAAAGGGTGGACCTGGCGCTTAGGGACATGGTTTAGTGGGTGACATTGGTGGTAGGGTGGTTGCTGGACCAGATGATCTTGGAGGTCTTTTTCAACCTTAGTGATCCAATGTTTCTTTCAGCGCTTAGCGTTTGTTCATACCTGCAGACACCAAGTACTGGTGGCTTGGTACAGAGAACTGGGCTGCTAGGCTGCTGTCCCGCCTGCTGGCTGCTAAATGCCAGGCTCTCTGGGGAGACTGCCGGGGTCTGCCAGGGCTGCGGGGTGGATGTGCTGGGTAGGTGCTGGGGGGCATTGAAAAGGAGCATTGTTGCAAGGCTGTCCTCTGAAAGACACATTCAAAGATGTATTCAGAAATCACAGCATGGGGGCAGCTGTGGCAATGAAGCGTGTGTCGGGATGGAGAAATTAGACCAATTTGGAAATTGGTCAGTCAGTCATTATCTGTAGGGATTAAAAAAAAATATTTCCCTCTCAACTTGACATAAATGAGGCGAGCAACAGGACCTGCCTGAATGGGTCCAAAATAGCCTCATTATTTTAGGCATGGAAATCATGGAATTTGTGTCAAAATAAGAATGCTGATGTAGGGCTTGATCACAAATCACTGAAGTCAGCGGGGAGACTCCTGTTAACTTCGAGTTGATAAAGTAAATTGTGCCTTTGCATAAAGGGATGTAGGGAGGATATGTACCCTCCATACACCCCCGGTCATTCATTGAGGCTGAAGTAGCCTTAAGTCCGCAGAAATAGGTGTTTCTGCCTGTATTCCAGGAACATGTTGTTACTTATCCTCAGGTCCTCTATGGGTCTTTGCAGAGAATTAGTGGCAGCTTTATTTTTTTAGTTATTTCAAGTTTAGTGTGCACAAAAAAAGTAATGATAGCAGCACAAACATGGTGTGCTGCACAGACAAGGTGGCTGTGCAGTTACGAGTGGATGTTTAGTAGTGGGTGAATGCAAGACTCACCTGTGTGTAGGTAGGACCCTGCTTTCATTTCTATCAGTAGGAGTTTTGCTGGTTTGGATTTGATCTTATCAGATGAGGGGCAACGAAGCTGGTGAAGGGTCTAGAGGACAAGTCTTATGGGGAGCTTGGGTTGCTTATCCCAGAGAAAAGTAGGCTTGAGGAGGCCTCATCACGCTCTACAATTACCTTAAAGGAGCTGATGGTGAGATGTGGGTCGGTTTCTTCTCCCAAGCACTAAGTGCTAAGATAAGAGGAAATGGCTTTAAGTTGCACCAGGGGAGGTTTAGGTTGGTTATTAGGAAAAAATTCTTCACTGAAAGGGTTGTGAGGCATTGACACAGGCTGCCTAGGGAAGTGGGTGAGTCACCATTCCTGGAGGTTTTCAAAAAATGTGTAGATGTGGTGCTTAGGGATATGGTCTAGTGGTGAACGTGAAAATGTTGAACTAAAGGTTGGACTCTGTGATCTTGGAAGTCGTTTCCAACCTAAATGATTCTGTGCTTCTGTAAGATATATATGAGTAGATATTGTCAGACCCTACATATACAGCCTGTGATTGAGCAAAGTGTGCTTGCCTGATGCCTGTAGGCATAGACCTGTCCATTAAAGCAAGGCAGATCCTGGAATACATCTCACTGTAGAAGTGTAGAAGTGTTTGGTTTTGTGTTTTCTTTGATTACTTACTGAAGTCCTGCAAAGCATTAACTGCCTCTACAGCTTTTAAAATGGAGTGGTATCCCTAGGAGGATTGTGTGCAAACACAAGGAGTGGATAAACTAGAAAAACTGCTGTTGAACGTGGCAGGCTTTTGAAAATCAGAATGACTAACATGTCACGGCACCTGACTAGGGACTTATGTAGACCCTCTGAGTTGCATCAGAGGGAGAGGGAGCAGCACATGCCAGGCAGCACCAGTTCCTGGGTGAACGTTAGTCCTGGTCACTTCAGCTCCCCAGTGACAGGCTTTTTCAGACCTGTGGACATTTGGGACACAAGCACCCACCGAGAGAGAAGGCTTACAGATTATATCTGTCAAGTCTCTTGAGAACAAATGAAACAATAAAATCAATTTCTGCAAGCATGTTGTGTTTCAGCCTCTGTACCTGACAGTGCTTTCAATAGCTGAATTCCAGACTTACCTGTGTCCGTGTGCCATGGCTCGTGGGGCTACTTTGGTTGGAGTGGCAGTGAAGTGGTGGCTGTCAAAGAGCTGCATTCCTTCACCACCACTTGTATTCCACTTAACAGTTTCTTGAGTAAGTCAGCATTTAAAAATTCCCAAATGAAGGTCTGGAGAATGAAAACTAAAAACATATATAATCTCTTTAACTTCTACATGGTCTCTGTACTGCTTGAGGGCTTAAATTCTACAGTGGATTTCTCAGACAACTCTCTTGGAGGAAGTTTTATTACTGACAGCAAAGATGGGTCAAGAGACAGCGAGTTTGAAGCAGACACTGACTTTTCTGTAAGCATCCTGCATCAGTAAGTCTCAATCCTTGTTAGCCTGATACCAAATGAAGGGTGTATGCTGGACAGTCCTGTACTCCCTTCTTCCCTGTGGTCTTAATTCTGTTTGGTGTCTGTAGTTGTGAGGAAGGACTTGCTGGCCACATGCATCCTAATGCATTGAGCAGGCCATTTGGTCTGGGGCCAACTGGCATGTTGTGTCCCTGGTCTGTTCAGTTAAATGCTTCCTTCCTTCCCCCTCCAAGAGTCAGGAGGTCTGTTGGGAATGGTTCCTAGCCTGCCTTAACCCCAGCTATCCTTGTCTTGTGGAGCCTGGTTGGCACCAGCCAGGGCTGTCCTAGTGCTGCAGTGGCGGGGACCTCTGTGTACTACTCGGGTCTTTGACCAGGCCTCGCTTAGTCTGCACTGCCCGTAGCCTGTCCGGAGCCCTGGTGCTGACCACCCGGCCTGGGACCTGCCAGGTCCCCCCCTTAGCAGCAGAAGCCCGCTCTGCAGACAGCCCAGTTCCATCAGGCTGCCTCAGGCTCACCCTGGGGGTGGCAGCGGGGGCCTCCCATCAGGTGCCTGTGAAAGCCCAGGCGGTGCTGGGCTCCCCAGTGCGTGGCACCGCGAGAAGCAGGCCAGAGACCGGCGGCAGTGGAGAGCACTCAGGAAATCGAGGCTCTTGAATCCAAATCAGTCCGTTTTTTGGCTGGGGGGTTCTAATATGCTCCTGGTGTGTGTGCAGTTGGCGTGTTTACTGCGGTGGGCCAAGCTTTTCTCAGGGCCGAGTCAGTGATGTTGTGCTGTGAACCCAACCTAGCTGAGTCGGAGACTGGGGCACGTTCTGGAGACTTGCTGCGATCTTGCGCTGGGGTCAGAGGAGAGCTGCAGAGGGAGGGAAGAGTGTTCCTCTGTCTTGGACAAGAATGACCAAGGAGCTACACAGTGGGCATGCCCCAACCCCTCTTTTAGGTGGTTTGGGGTGTTTTTCCTGTTTTGAACAGTAGCAGTGCTGGAGATTTGTTTATTTAATTATACAGCTCCTTTCAGTTAAGGAGCACCTTGGCTGTAGTAAGCAAATTAAAAGTGTGTGTATTTAGCAGTTTATCATGTCAGTTTACACTTTTCCTTACTCCCAGATTAGGTGACAGTGTAGCAAAGAAAGTTGTCTGTAATTCCATCTTTAAGTACCTGTTCATTTGGGGCATTCTGCTGTCTCATCTTTCACTAACCTGAGGATTAAGTACCTACCTAAATAAGTTGGTAATTGGAAGCGATAATTAGGTTCTTTTGTGCTTGAAAATCTGTGCCTGTCTTGCTGATTAGAACATGCTTACACTTTAGAAATAAAAACAAGAGCCATAGTTCAGATGGTGGGAGCTGAGAGAGATCCTGGATGATAGAGCGCTGGATGTTCTGTAACTGTGCCCAGTGAGCGAGTGGTTTAGACTTAAAGGAGCTAGATGTAGCCAAAAATACAAACTGATGAGATCAGTACAGTAATGATAACTTTCATAATTATACATCATTAGTCTACAACTAGCTCATGATACTATAGCTAAGTATTTTCTTGTTCTTCAACAATTTACTTTTAAATGTGAGGAGTTCTGTGTGAAGCCACTTTCTGGTAAGATGCAGAGATCACTTGAGACCTTACTCACTGGGAAGCATTGGCTTTCAAATGTGCTGTGTTTTCTGTGCATGTGCCTATTTGTGCAACAAGGCCACACTTCTCTTTACGGTCAGTATCAATCCCTCAGGAATGCTGAAGTTTTGGTCTCTGGCTCTGTATGCGTTCCTTCTGTCCACCCGTGTCTGGTACCTGTTTACAAATCGCTCACCTGTGCCGTGACTTGCACATCACAGTATTAAAACTGAAGTTTTAGAAATCAAATTGACTTTTTACTTGGTTTGCAATTTAAACCTACTGGATTTAGTTTCCCATTCATGTTTGTAGATTTTTAAAAAATTAGATAGCTTTAATAGCATAGTCACAGAGGATGATTATCCTGTCATGCAGGATATTGTGTAGAGTCTTTCCTCCAAAGAGCTTGCACTTAACTTACAGCATCAAAAGAAAGACTGGGAGTAAAATACTTTTAATTCCTAGCTGGGGAAATGAGGGAAGAAAGGTTAGGTAACATATACAAGATTCTTGGATCTGTGAGGACCAGAGTCAGTATTCAAAGCTGACATTTCTTGAAACTTCTTTCTTAGTGAGGTCATTTTTACATTTCAGTCCTGTAAATTTATGTAAGAAATGGAAAGTCAGGGAAGACTAAAGAAATGATCCTATCCCAGTATCCACAGAAACTTTTTTTGTCCTTTGGGTCTGCCTCCCTCACATAAGTCTTGGCAAACTTACAGAAATGACATCATAAAATCCTTGAATGGAAGCATGTGAAGGGAAGCTGAAAGTGACTGCTGTGCCTAACCGAGGTCTGCACAGCAAGACTTATCTGCTCTTCAGCTAAACACTTTGCAGTGCTGCAGAGAAATGCTACAATAAGCATCAGCTGTATGATGGCAAACATTCGCTGGGTAGCAGCAGTTTCTGTATTATTTTTTTCCCACTGTGCTCTTAAATTGCCAGATTATGATGCCTCTGTGTTAAAGAACATTGTGAACCACATCTTATATTAGGGTCTACTAGACATGAATTTGAATACTGGGATCTTATACAAAATTAATAACGAGCCCTCGTGGGAAAGAGGGAGGGAATTATAACACAAAAATGACATCTTGAAATGCATAAACATTCTGTGAAACTAGTTAATACAGTACAGTGTGTTTGGTTTTGGTCTAAATTCTGCATACTTCGTGTCTTTGAAAATGAGAGTATGTTATCAGCTGTTGTTTTTTATTGTAAGCTTTTGCATGCTTTCAAAGGTCGGGGATTTTTTTTTTTTTTTTTTTTTTTTTTTTGATAGGTACAAAGTAGGGATGAAAAGACCTCAACGAGTCATCTAGTTCATTGCTGCCCAGGGCAGGATCTCACATCATGCCTTGTCTGTCTATCTGGCTCTGAAGTTCCCTGAAGTGGGGATTTTTTGTTTAGGCAAGGCTGCAGACTGTCAGGGTTTTGTACTGTCATGTCTTCTGAAGTCTGTGCAGTGTGGGAGGCAGCTGTGGGAGTGTTGGTGAACCAGCTGCAACCAATGTTGGCTGTAAAGTGCTGGAGTTAATTCATTAGAAAAAAAGAAAAAATGAAAAAAAAAGTTTCATTTGTGCATTTCTGGCGTACAGGCTATTTCAGCTCCTTAACTTCTGGCGAATATGGAAGTAGGGATCAGTTAGGAATGATCCAGATGAAGTCTGCCCAGTTCCTGCAGTTCTCCTCCAGCTACAAGGACAAACACCTCTTCCCTTCTGCATTGCTCCGCCAGCTGGAGCCTGGTCCCTAGGCTGATGTGCAGTTACGGTTGGAAGGTGCCTGTGGAGGTCATCTAGTCCCAACTCCTGCTCAAAGCAGGCTCAGCTGGAGCACGCTGCCCAGTAGCATTTCATTTCAAGTGCTGAGTATCTCCAGGAATGGAGACCCCACAGTCTCTGGACAACCTGTTCCAGGGAGCCAAGCACTAGCAAGAAGTGTCTTGGAAATTTTTATCAGCAGAGAGTGAGTCTAGGAGGGTGGCAGACCTTGGGGGGAAAGACAAACTTGCATGAAGACTGTTGCTCCAGTAGATTTTTTTCCCCCCTTTGCTTGTTCTTTCTGCTCCATTAAGCATGCCTACTTTTCAGAACAGTGCCAGATCCCTTCTTCAGAAGTCTGGGAGGGGGCAGCAGGGCAGCTACCCTGTTGCTCATCAGGATGAACCCTGGATTGAAGGCATTTTTTAACTTTTATGTAAAGTACCACAGCACCTGCAGTTATTTATCTGAATCCCCTGAGATTGAAAGCCTTCATGTACTGGGTCAGGATTTTCTAAAACTAGATCAGTGATACACATGGTGTGCAGAGCACTGGGAGCTGCCCATTGCCAGCACTCACTGTCATTCCTCAGTTGCTTGGGACACTCAGAAAAGCCATATGGGCTGTAGGAGCGAGGCAGGACCAAGATGAAGATGAGTGAGGACAGGGTACTGTGTCTGTCAGAACCTGGTATTTCCTTCCTGTGGGATCATGTCTCAGACTTAGTGTTATTTCAACCTATTTGTGTGCATTTCATTTCCTTTATTTTAATGATGCATAGCTTATGCTGATGATGTTTTTATCTTCATCTTCAAAGGTGGATTAGGGCTAATGGGGCCCACATGCATCAAAATTTCAGGCTAAAGGAAGGAAAAAAATATGTTAGTATTTTCCACATCTGCCAAAATGCCCAGCTTCTCCAGACAATCATGTAGGATTGCTAGCAGGCCCATCAGTAAAGAAAAGGGACATTTTTAAAAAATGGAAATGCACTATTTGCTTCATATAGCACATGAATCCAGTTTTTAAACACTGAAATGATTGCTTTTGGAGTTTGTGTGTTCATTTATGTATATAAGTAAAATAAAAGCTCCCAAGCTTGAAGTAGTGGGACCAGAGTACCACTGTTACCATAGGATGAGGCTAGTTTCCTTCTTGCAAAGTTAACAGGGGGCCTAGCAAATAAGTGGCAATCTGAACTTTTGCTGGCTGACTAGAACTGATACGCGCTTTCATATGGGCTTTAGTCGCCCCTGTTTTCTGAGAACCACGGTGGTTGTGATAATGTTTGATAATGTAATATGTTGATCTCCATCTGGACAGACATGGCACTGCTAAATAAATGGCTTAGTGAGACAGCACTAGGAGTTTTACTGCAGAGGGCCTGAGTTGTGCTCAGGCACTTTCTTTGAGAGGGGATTCAGGAATGAAAGCTGGCTATGTATGTCATCAGTTACTTACATGATCAGTATGTCTTCCTCACTTCCTAATATGTAACTGTGCAATCAGGTAAAATGGCATAAAAATGAGTGTTATTTTGGAGTTGGAATATGTTTTTGCCAAAATCTATCCATGCTCTTTTCCAGGGACTTTTCAAATGCTGGAAGTGCTGATGGTGTCTGCTGCAGTGTTGTTCCTATTGCCCATGTGGATGTGGTACATGAAATTGAACATGTTTCTAACCTAATTTTTTGTTCTGCCTGCATGTGCTGGTAGGAATAATGCATCTCTTCATAAGCATAAGCAGATCCTGAACTGGACCAGAAAATACATTAAACTTGGAACTGTCTCACATGCTCCCTAGGACTTACGAGGATCTAAACTCATGCTGAAGCAGAAGACAGTGGGAGGCCATGGAAACCGAAATGCCCTGTCAGGGCTCACAAAAACTCTTTCACGTTAGTTTTGAAATACTTTAGTTCCAAAAGAAATTGATTTTTCAATCTCCCTTCATTCTTAAAGGATTGTTTACTTCTTTTTGCTCTTTGATCCCTCTGCAGGGGAAGGGTTGTGCATGGCTGCAGAATGGTTTGAATCTTTCCCACTGGCAAACTAGGTTGTGTTAACTGTGATGTGTTGGTTTGCCTTGAAGCTGATAGCAGGTGGCTCTCTTTTGTTAGCAGATCAGAATCTTCTTGTGGCCACTGGCTCAACAGCTGCTCCTGAAAGAGAACTGCACTGAGCCTTTGGGAGCGGCCTAGGAATTCAGAGCTGTCGTTTGCGTTATTTCCTCAGTGTTTTCAATCATTCCTGTCCTTAAAAGGTACTTAACAAAATTGGAGGAAAAGGCTGGTTTCCAGCACTTATACTTTGAACTGCTAATTATGACGTGGATGCTAAACTCTGCCAAATGCAAGCACCAATTTTTTTACCATTTATTAGTTTGAAGCCATGAATTATTTCCCACCAAACTTCAGCCAAACAAACTTAAGTTCCTGTAGTCAGACTAATAAGAGAATTGTGTTGTTAGTCAAAAGCTACCTTGTAGCAGTCCTAGAAAGAGATTAACTAGGAAGCTTGAGTTTTAGGCAAGCATAAGGAGTAGAGAGGAAAATTTTGGTTCCTCTAGTTGCTCTGAGAAACATGAAATAGGAAGTCCTGCTAATGTTAATGACAGCGGCAGGGCTCTTCTCTCTCCTTTAATTATCAGCACTTAACCAGTTTATGGAAGGATGCAGGGATATTAAGTCAGCTTTGCATCAAAAACAAATCACTGTGTTTAAGTGAGATTAAAAACTCTTTGGAGAGGAGCCAACGTGGTTTTTTTTTGGTTCATTTTTTAAAAATGTTTGTTGCAGGGAAGAGGAGCACAGGTGCAGAGTGTTGACCTCAGCTGCACTGACTCGGGCTGCTGTAGCTAGTTAGCTGTTTTCCCTGATGAGTGCTGGAGTGTGGTCCTTGGCTGCCTCATCTTGCGTCCTGCCAGCAGGGAAGTGACTGTTTGGGGTAGTTATGTCTCCCAGCTGCAGCTCTGTGTGAGAAGATAAATAAATTCTTCAGCAGCAACACAGCCCCCAGAGAGGCACGGTGGAGGCACAGGCAGGTGTACTGATCCAGTAATACACCGGGGTGCCTGCTTTCAGAGCTGTTTCAGGTATGAAATCCCACAATCCTGACATTTAGCTGCAGATTAGCTACTCGGGGGAGTTTCAGCATTGGGATGCATGTTAATACTCTTAACTCCCCAAGAGGTTTAATGAGGAATGTGTGTTGCTCTCAAAAATTCTTAAATTATTAGCGTCCGTTCCTGTAGTCTAAGAAGAATTTGTAACCGATGCTATAATCCATAAAGGCAGTGACAAAAATGATCTAAAGAGAAGTGAGAAGCACAGCAGTTATGTGTACAAGTCACTGCAGGGATCCTAATAAAAGGGGAATAATGAAGGATGAAGAGTTGGGGTGGAAACTACGTGTCTAGGGCAAAGGCTTTTTGTTTGTGGTTTGGGAAACAACAGAAGCTGCACTATTGCTCTTTTCTGTACACTGGGAGGTTAAAAAGAGTACTGGTGTCTTCAGGAACTGATGGTCCATGCTTAATTTTCCATTAATTCTTGTCTAGGATTGGCTAGAAAGATGACCTGAAAGGCTGTGGTTGTTCCATCATTTTAGATCAACCACAGTCATCAGAAGGGGTTGGAGCTGAGGCTGCAGCTAGCACTTGGGAGAAAAAGGTCTGAGCAGTCACTGTTTTAGAAAACTGCTGCTGTTAAGGACCAAAGTATTTCTCTTATGTTAATATAGTATTGATTCCCTATGTATAACTGGAAAAGTCACAGAAACAGAGGGGGTAAAGTTCAGATTTTATGCAGAAATCTCTGCTTCTCTGCTGCTAATGAGCAGTGGGTTGAAGAGCTTGAATTCTCTTACTGTGAGATGTAAGGGAACTTGAGTTTAGATTTTTCTTTATTTTTTTTTTTTACTTCAGAAGCATGTTTATTGCTAACTGTGCTAACTGCCCACAGTTTTGGGGAGGAGGCAGTTGCCTTGTGGACATGGTACCTTATGCTCTGTTTTACTTGAGAAATTGGTCTTCTCTGTACAAGGAGGATTGGCAGTAGGTCTGGGGATTAGACTTATGACTGAGGAGTGTAGTTCTAAGGTTGTTCCAGGCCTTATCTGTGGCCAGCAAGAGGGTAATACCTTATTCTCTTTTATGATGTAGTTCATAGTATGGCTGAGAAATTTGGAAGTTCAGACACTCAGGTCACTGCTGGATTCTGCTGCTTCTGCAAAGCTGAGAGCTTTGTTGTCCAGGAAAACCAAAACTGCATGCTATTCTTTTATAGTTTGGTGGGGTTTTCTATTTCTAACATATTTCTATTACAAGCTCCAAACAAATCCTAGTTGAAAAGCCTTGTCTTGCTGCTGGATTTAACAAGCAATAGCCTTTCTACTTATTTTAGCTCCCTCTTTGTCAGTGCCATGTGTTCTTTTTGTTTTGAATGGATCTACTAGTTATAACTGAGGCTAGTGTTTGATACGAGCACAGATCCTGCAAAACCCGGCAGGAAGAGATGGGAAGAGAGTTGGTGTCAGTGGGTAGCAGTGTTTTTTGGTTTGATGTATACAAGGGACCTCTGTGTGCCACAGCTGGAATAGATTGGAGGTTAGCTTTCGGGTTTTGAAATCTGAATCTTGAAGGACCTGCTTTACTGAGGTTGCACAGGCTTAAAAAGTCAGGGAGTTGTCAGTGAGGGGCCAATGTCTGATAGATTATTATTATTTTATTTTATTTGCTGTGGCTATCATCCCTTACTTGGTTAGGGTTAGAGCTGACTTTGTCTTGGGACACTGAACTCCATTTACTTCTGACCTCTGCAGGACCTATAGATGTAGAGAAGGAGCTTGTATTGGTGGAGCACTTGCGTTATGATCTTATGGTTTTTGAGTGAAGGGAGATTTGAGGGAGGAGCAGTGTGGTTAGGGGTAGGACCTGGAAATGGTAATTTACTGCTGGATTTTTGTGTGGCCAGTAGAGTTAGGAAGAAGGTTGGCATTGACTGTGTATGTGCCTAGAACTCTAGCTTCTATGATTTGTCTTGGTTGCGTTACTCGGAGCTGTCAAGTGGCATGCTGGAAGAGGTGAGATCCTTCTATTTTCATTTGCTACATGGAACAGCTTGGGTCAGGATTGGGTTCTGGGAGTTCCAGGCTGCTGCAGGCTGAGGTACCAGCAGATATTCACGTCTCAGAGGTTCAGAAAGAGGCCTATTGCTGATAGCACAGATAAGCATGATGCACTTAGCTCCTGATGTGTACGTACCCTGTTTGTGGTCTGCTTTCAGGGCAAGGCTGGGGAGCCCAGAGCTTCCAGACCCCAGAATGTTGTAGAGATGACAAAAATAGGAAGAGGCTGGCATGGGCTGAGGGCTGATGTTCTCTTGACAAAGCAAAAGAAATTTCTTTGGACCTGAAATGAAACAGGCAGTCCTAGTGACTGCTGGTTAGAGGCACCAGCATAGCCAGTTCTTGTAACTAAGCAAGGAACAGCAGGGTGGTAGACCAGAACCATGCTTCTTCTTCCCAGTAATGTGCCTTACATTTACTTGACTCACTGGTATAAACCAGTTTCTGGATGCTGCTGGTGTGCTCCAAATGATGCATGCGTCGTCAGTAGGAAGTCCTGGATGAAGTTTCCACTTAGTTGTCATCTATGACTGGCCTCAGGGCTCTGGAGGAGCCTACCCAGTCTCTTCTAAATAGGTTAGCAGAGAATAATAATCGCTTTTGGGTCTTTTGCCTCTTCAAATATTTTTTTCCTCCAGCTCTGGCTGTTGGAGGTGTTGGTTACACTATTTTACAAAACATTAATCTGAAATGAGTTCAGTGTGTGTGAATGGAATTTGAAAATGTCACTGCTGCTAAATAGCTTAATTTATTATTTTCTGAATGTAAAGCAGGATTTAAATATAAATTTTCATCGTTAAACCACGGAGTGGGCTTGTGTTACACATTTAATCCCTCCTAACACCGACGTGCTCACCCCTTTGCCTGCCCCCATCCTTATTTCTCTCACAAACAAGTGAGTTGTGTCCACAAAAAGTCTTGTCAATGAGTTGTTATTTCAGACTAGTGAGCTCATAGCTGTCTGCTGGCAGAACGCTGCTCTGACTTCTTCATACAAACTAAGGCTGTTGCCAGGATTTTTTGTTGAGTACCTGGCCCTTGAAGGAAGCTCTGTTTTACAGAACAAGAATCAAGCTGCTATTGGTGGGGTTTCCTCATGTTGTGACTACAAACATCACACGTCTTTTTGGACCAGCCAGTCTTCATAAATATAGATCCAGGCTTAAAGGATAAACAAAGTGTGTTCAGAGCTAGGCTAGAGCTAAGTAAAGCAGCCGCTTCTTTTCTACGCTCAGCCAGTTGCAAACCTACTGCAACCACGTTGGTAGCAAAGATCACGTACTCAACCTGCGGATAGCTTCACTCACCTTCGAGTTTTCTGTGTTGTCTGTTGCAGGGTGGGTGCTGCGTGGACTGTCAGCTGTTGCTGCACTCACTCGGGCTGCGGACTGCATCTTTGTTTAAATGCAGACTGCCCAGCCCCTGCAGAGCAGGTGGATCTAAATCACAAATGCTAGCAAGCATAAATTCAGTTCACCATGGAGGAGGCTTGCTGAGGGGAAACCTGGTTCAAGTCTTTCTCAGTTATTTTATTTTTTTTTTACCTCTCCAGTTGAGTGAGAACTCTGAGGGAAAGCAATTACATCTTACAGTTACCACCCGCGTGACAAATCTGACCAGCTCCTGTTGCTGCTGCAGAGTGCGTGGCCAAGTTGGTTACTACACATGTGTTTTGGGACAGCCTGCAGATAAAGAAAAACATCTGGTTATAACAGCTTGGGCACATAGCTGTTCAACCACACAGCACATAGACCAAAACTCCAGCATTTTCTGCTCTAGTAGACATATTTCTTCCAGATCTACTTGACCAGCAAAGATACATTTCCTCCGGGTCTCTTGAACTGACAGCACAGATGGAGCAATAAAACAGCACTAACTCTGGCGTGGAAGTTATGAACACACTTGGAAGAAACCAACTAAGGAGCCAAAGAAACTGAGTTTTCAGCTTGTTAGGTCTTATATCAGGTTACTTGATCTGAATGGGCTAATGGAACACTTCAGCACAAACGGTCTACTTAATCGTGACAGGGCAGAAACAGTTAATGCTGAAACAGTCTTGCAAGGTGTCTGCTGTGTGCCTCAGGTGCTAAGTTTGGAGCATGAGGAAAAAAAGGCCACAGACTGGAAACGTCCTCAGCAGACTGATAGCTCAGAAACCTGTTATCTGTTCTTTGGGTTCTCCCAGACAGAGACTGAGCGAGAAACTTGGCAGATGTTTAGGAGAGGCCAAATGATTTTTCAACTGAGACCAAACTTGTCTCAGTTTTTCCATGAAGAAACGAACTGATTATTTCTATTTAATTTCGTTAAGAAATCCCTCTAGTGGCCAGTTACTTACATGACACATGGGCAGTTCGCAGATCATACGACACATCAGTTGCTGCTGTTGCATGGATTTTAAGTGAAACTCTTGATGGCTTATGTGAAAGCCTTCAGAAAAAGAGCCTGAGACAGTTTCAGATGTGATTTTTTTTTTTTTGAGTGGCAAGCAGGTGATGCTAAAATTTTTGAATTACCTAAGGTGACACTAAGTGATGCCTTGCTTGTGGTATATAGCAGGTTAAATGTTCTGTGGATGCCTTGGAGTGTAACTTCTAAGAAACCTGATAAAGAAAAGCTGAATAAGGAATTAGGTTTCAGTTTGTGTGTCTCCTTATATATCACATTGCTATTTAAACCTCAAAGCCTTCAAAAGCCCCCTATATTATTTTACATTAAGTGGATACTTGATTTCTGTTTTTACTGTTTTATTGTTTTATGCTATCTGCCATTCTGTATTTTAGTACTGGAATCATGGTGTGGATGGTGTTTTTCACTAAAAGGGCGAGCTTGGGATTGGCTTCCTACACACTCAGCTGACGCTTCTTGTTTTCATCCCAACCCCAGCAGTGCCTTGTGATCAGCTTGTCAGATGTCCCAAAAAATTAATTTCTAGCCTTTGAAATTGCCTTAGAGCCCTAGTTCCAATTGTAAGGATGCTGCTGAACAAGTACTGTGATACAAGCAAGGGCTATTTGGGTCAGTGCATGTCCCTGTTGGATCGTATGCCTGCAGATGTGTGTGGGAGTCTCTCCACTGATGGTAGAAAGCTGTCTTTGACCTTATCTTCTGCAGTTCATTCCCTGGCAATAGCTATTTTAATGCTGTGAATGTCTCACACTGGTGGTGGTGCAGATGGAAAGCACACTCAGCAAAATAAAGGTAAATCTCTATTTTATGGAGCTTCCAATTATCCAGTAAATTCAGTAATAACTGGCTGCTGAGATTAAGTGCTCATTTCCTTTCTTTATTTACAACCCCACAATGAAAGGAAAAAAAATATTTTCAGACTGTCTTTGTGGTCAGGATTAAGCCTTAAGAAGTCAGACTAAATGGGGCATGCACATTCTTCTACTCTCAAACCTGCACAGAGAGGGCAGACCAGCAGAGTGAGAATGGCCACATGGCGTAAGGTCCTGTAGATAATGGGAACAATCCCATGCTTTGTTTAAATGCCACTTAACTTAAACAATCCCATTTCCTTATTGGGAATGAGAAATACACAGCTTTTCTCATATTACTTTGCATTCCTTTTTATGTTTGAGACTAGGGAAATGCCGTGAACTTGTTTGTGTTTCTTTCACTCTTTAGAGTTAAGTTAGCCATCAGTGTAGCATCACTTTCCATCAGTGTGAGTGCAGAATTGGACCTTTCCCAGAGAAAACAGGTTATAACTCAGAAATCCATAGCATGGCACACATGGGGTAGCCATCTATCATGCAAAAGTGTGTGCCTGTGCCTCCCTCCATAGGAGAGGCCATATAGATTCCTATATGTGTGAGCAAAATATGAGATGACAAATAAAAGAGATTCACACTCAGAAGTTTTAGCTGCCCCAAAGTATTTGGAATTTAAAAGTAGAAATGCTTTGCTTGCACACTGCTCTGTTACATGATGAGGTTGTGGATTATATTAGTTTGGAGGACCCGCTCTCAGAGCATGTTCTATGCTGCGGTGTGTGTCTGAGGTGACAAACGTCCCTGCTGAGTTGGGCATTCAAGTGGCAAAACTAAAAGCGTATTTTGCTGCCCACTTGGAGAGCTTGCTTGGAGACAAGACCTTTGAAGTACAAAAAGATGTGAGGCAGTTAATGAACCGCCTCACAGTTGCAGCCCACTGCACCTTTTCAACCTCTGAGGATGGAACCAGGGCCAGATCACAAGGTTGGCAAACGGAGCGGTCTTGTGACCAATGAACTCAGCAGATATGGGTGTCCTGTTGAGATGCTAAAAGAGTAGTAAGTCACGTTGAGTAATGCCACTGTGGAGGCTGGACTCTAAGTGCAAGCGCCTCACTACTTTGAAAAATTTGGAAGTACATCACCAAAAACCTAGAGCTCTTTTCAGTGGTGAAGGCACAATACTTGAGCAGGAAGGGAGGCTTTGCCTTAGAGCTTTTGTGAGATTCTTGAAAGCTACGTAGAGGAAAATTTGCTCTTGAGATTTCCATGGCTTCAAATTTACCACTAGAATGACAAATACTCTGTGAATGTGTTAAGTAAACAGCCCTACAGAAGCTGAATGTTTGTAATTTATTTGTGTACATACTAGAAAGGAGGGTAGGCTTGGTTTATCATTCCCAGCCCCAACACCCACTCATCTTTTGTGACTTGTAAAAATCCATTAATCTCTTTGCTTTTGTTTCCCTCTCTGCAAAAAGGAGCTCTAATGCTGCCTCACTGCAGTGCGCATGGAGGCTGTGACCTTTGCTGGAGGTTTCAGGGGCCTCTAGGCATGCCCTCTAACCCATTCATGTTGCCTAATTCCCTGAGGCACCTAGAACATGAGTACACTTAACCATCAAAGTGAGAAACTGTAAAAATTTGTCTCTGGTGATGGAAATTCAGAAAATTTTGAATTGGTAAATTGACTATTTCTTGTTCACAGAGTGCTGTGCCTTTTTAAAATATTCATAGCCTTCTCAGTATAGAAGTTGTCACCTTTCCAGCTGTTTCTTCATCTAAAATGTGATGGACAAAATTACAGATGATATCCACCAAAACTCTTTCATGTACAAGTGTTGAATATTTTTTTCCAGCTTGGCAGAAGTGGTTGTTTTTCAAATCTCTTAATTTTATATAAAGAATTTTCAGCCCCTTGCCAGCAAATATGACATAATCCATTCATTTTGAAGATCTGTACCATTCCATGTAGTTCAGAAAAGTTCTGTTTTCCAGTCTAACTGGCTACTTAAAGGTTAGGCCAAAATTATGAAGTCCCAAGTTCCATGCTGGCTTCTGCAAAGTGCAGCTCTAAAATAACTTAGTCATGATTGCTTAATGTTGGTGAAACCAAAATTTGGTGTAAAGTGCTTTTTACCAAGTGAAACCTGTGCCAGTGAGAGGATAATGAAGCCCACTGTGTTTTAGTTTCCTGAGAATTTGCAATAGATCAAGACAAAAGTACAGTCTGATGTCATTAGATACTGTGTGTGGTTAACTTTATCTTGTATGTTCATGGGAATTATGCATTGCTTGGGCGGGAGGATTGGCCTTGGTGGGCGGGATGGGTTAGTTTTATCTCCAGCATTAATGCTTTGGGTTTGCTTTTTTATTGTGCGTTCCTTGATCCTGGAGTACAGGAGATTACATGAGTTGTTTCTCACTGTGTTCTTTTCAAGGGCACTCTCCAAGGCCCTTGAATCCCAGAAAAGTAGGAGCTAGCACAGGAGCTTGCAGGACTTGTGGAGAGAGCTCTAAACTAGCCATGATGGGTAAGGGGGTAAAACAGGGCTCACCAGAGAAGTACCTAGGGGAACAATGCTGAAGCTGGGGGTAAGGCAGATGTCTCATTGGAAGCGCATCTACACCAATGCACGCAGCATGGGCAACAAACAGGAGGAGGTAGAAGCAACTGTGAGATAAGCTAACTACGACCTAGTTGCTATAACCGAAACATGGTGGGATCACTCCTACAACTGGAGTACTGTGATGGATGGCTACAAGCCCTTCAGAAGGGATAGACAAGGTAGGAAGGGTGGTGGAGTGGCTCTTAATGTTAAAGAGCGTTTTGATGTTGAAGAGATGGTGGTTGGGAATGATACAGTTGAGTGTCTATGGGTAAGGATCAGGGAAAGCCTGTAGGGGTGACATCTCGGTCGGGGTCCGTTATAGACTGCCTAATCAGCATGAAGAGATGGATGAGGCATTCTATTAAGCAGCTTGCAAAAGTTAACACAATCACCAGCACTTGTTCTCATGGGAGACTTCAACTTCCCTGACATATGCTGGAAGCATAATACTGCGCAGAGGAATCAGTCCAGGAGGTTTTTAGAGTGTGTGGAAGATAGCTTCCTGACACAGCTGGTTCAAGAGCCTACCAGGGGAGGTGCCCTGCTACACCTGCTCTTCACTAACAGAGAAGGACTGGTGGGAGATGTGAAAGCTGGGGACTGTCTCGGGCAGAGTGACCACAAAATTGTAGAGTTTTCTATTCTTGGTGACCTGTTCAGGTCACTTGTTCCAGGGGTCCCTTGGGAGTCACTTCTGAAGGGCAAAGGGGTCCAGGAATCCTGGTGGATGCTCCTCAAGAAGGAAATCTTAAAGGAACTGGATCAGTCAGTTCCTGAGGCCTATAAGGCGAGCTGGAGGGGAAGAAGACCAGTATGGATGAACTGGGAACTTTTACTGAGACTCTGGGAGAAAAAGAGTCTACATCCACTGGAAGAAAAGACTGAATGCTTGAGTGACTACAAGGAAGTTGCTAAGATATGCAGAGAGGAAGTTAGAAAGGCAAAAGCCCAGCTTGAACTCAGATTGGCCACTGCAGTAATAGAGAACAAGAAATCCTTTACAAATATCTTAACAGCAAGAGAAGAACCAAGGAAAAATTCCATCCTTTACTTGATGCAGGGGATGTGATCACTGAGGATAAGGATAAGGCTGAGGTTCTCAACACTTTGTTTACATCTGTCTTTAATAGTCGGATCAGTTATCCTCAGGGTACTTTACTCCCTGACCTGGATGTCCCCTGTAATTCAGGTAGAGAATCCCCCCCTTGCAATCCAGGAAGAGACAGAGACCTGCTCCTCCATCTGGAATGTCACAAGTCCATGGGACCAGACGAGCTCCACCCGAGGGTGCTGAGGGAGCTGGCGGAGGTAATTGCCAGGCCACTTTCCACCATCTATCAGTGTTCATGATTGTCTGGAGAGGTCCCAGAGGATTAGAGGCTTGCTGATGTGACTCCCATCTACAAGAAGGGCCATAAGGAGGACCAGGGAAACTACAGGCCTGTCAGCCTGACCTTGGTTCCAGGGAAAGTTATGGAGCAAATCATCTTGGGTGAGGTCACGTGGCACTTGTGTGGCATCCAGGGGATCAGGCTTAGCCCGCATGGATTCATGAAAGGCAGGTCATGCTTGTCCAACCTCATCTCTTTCTATGATCAGACTGGTAGATGAGGATAAGTCTGTTGATGTAGTCTGCATAGACTTCAGTAAAGCCTTTGACACAGTCTCCCATAGTATTCTCCTGGGGAAACTGGCTGCCCATGGCCTGGACAGGTACACTCTTCTCTGGGTAAAGAACTGGCTGGAGGGCCGTGCCAAGCAGGTATTGGTTAATGGAGTTAAGTCCAGCTGGAATCCCGTTACAAGTGGTGTCCCCCGGGGACTGAGTCAGGCCCAGATTGCTGGTCTTACTGTGTTGATATCACATGAAGGTGTTGTACGGTAGAGACTGAGCTTCCTGGAGCCAGTGGAGTGCCTTGAAGCAGAGAGGCCCATGAAGGGACGTGTGAATTGGGAGTGCAATATAACAAGGTGCAGGCTTATCCATGGGTGGGTACCAAGCAATAAATAGCTAAAGAGCAAACCTGCCCTTCTGGAGCTCCTCTGCTGACCGGGAAAGCCTCTTCCCTGTTGCAGAGAGGGCAGCTCTGTAGCCATTCTCTGTCTTACCCTTTGGAGACGGTAACTAATGAGATGGAGTTCTGCTGAATGCTTGAATTATTTTTATTTTTCTTGTACTACCTTCACTATATGGCCCTTTATAATGTTCATGCAAGCAGTAAAGGCAGTGCACATGCCTTGCTTTGAAGACAGATTGCCCTGGCCTGCACATGTTGGGCCCTTTTCATTTCCTCACCACGTGGCAGGCAGCGACATCTTAGGAGCAGCTGCCGAGGAGCAGCCTTGTGCTGTGGCTGACCTAGTTGTGTTTTCTGCCTTCTCCAGCAGCAGCAGCTGTCATGGACACTTTGGATGTCTTTGGAAGCATCTGGAGATGGTGGTGGGTGGGTTTCATGCTTCAGTCTTCCCTTCCTACTGTGAAGGGGCATCCAATATGCCGCTAATATTTTTCTGTTTTGTTTTGAAGCTTATTTTTGATGTTGTGAGTCAGATTCAGACCTGAAGTAAAAAGCAGAAACTCATTTTCCTTTGGTGGAGGGAGGTGTTAGCTCTGTGATTTCACAGCTGGCTGTGGTGTTTCCCACTAGCCATGTACCTGAATGGCTAAGAATGCTCCTCAGCACACAGCAATGCCAAATGTTTCCACGTGATGGATTAAACAACGCAAATCCGGTATCAGTTCTGATGTGTGGGGCATCCAAAGCTCTTGGCCAAGCTGTGGAGCAGTGCTGTGTCCAGTGTTAAGCTGGCACCAGGAGCTTCTAGGCCCCTGAGGCAAGTTCCCCGTCAGTTCTGCCCTGTGGGAGGGTGATAAGGCCTACCTGCTGATGGTTCTGTCTCTGGTTCTCTGTGGATGGGGCACTGCACAGGTGAGAGCCTTCTGCGTCTGTGACTGGGCCTCGTGTGAAGGGAAGACAAAGCTGTGGCAACTTTCCTTCCTGCCAGGAGTTTGTTAGAGCCCCCGGTTGACTTTTACTTGCTGTACCTCCATTTTAAAAGCATATTCTCTGACAACACTTGTCATCCCACCGGATGCTGACTTGCTAGTACAGGGGAAACAGACAAGAAATTTATTTCTGTCTTTATTCCTGTGTACTAAATGTTATAAGCACCTGGGGTTTTATCTTCCTTCTGCTTGCCCAGATTGCCTGTAGGCAGACAGTAATTCCCTGACCTCCCAGGAAAGCAGGAGTGTTAACTACATGCCCTTGCCAGCATTAATCCAGTTATCTGGCACTGTACGGATAAGCTTGCGTTACTGGTAGCCTCAGAAGTTATATGAGTTTCTAGGTACACTAACTAATTTTGCTGCCTGCTTAGATTACACTGTGGATCACATAATGAAGATTAAATAAAGGCATCAATTCTGATGAGGGTCTTGATACTGATTCTTTCAGAGTAAGTGAAAGAGGAATGGTAGTTTGTGGGCTGAGTGCAAACCCAGTGCATTTTTCCTGTGGGATTGCAGACCCCTGTGGAGCAAACTTTGACTTATGTACACTAGACATGTTTTTCTCTTAAGTTACCTTTCACAAACACGTAAGAAATAATTTCCAGGTGTCTGCTGATCACAGTCTGAAAACTGCTGCTCTGGAGCAATAGTGAAGATGTATTCCTTTGAAAAAGTCTTACTGACTTTGGCTGTTTCTGGAAGTCTAATGCTGGTATAGTACAGCCAGGTACCTCATACTGATCTGCTCTAAGAATCAGGAAGGAATTACCCTTCCTGACTGGGTTCAAGTTTGTATTTTTATTCCACTTCTGGTCCATTGTAGAGCATCAGAGTGGAAAGAGACTCCTGTGCATAAATAATGAGAGGAAATAAATGTTAATTTAATTGTTGGAAGTGCTTTTGCCTCTGCAAAGCAAATCTGAAGCTCTACGTCAAGGTCTAAACTTTTAAACTTGGCAAAATTATCTGTGGGAGAGCATGGCAAAAAGAGGACTTTGCCTTTGACAACAATACTTTGTGCTCTGACAGCAGGGCTAAGATTTCTCTGTGACTCTGGTGATCTGTTCAACCGGTGCATGCTCCTACCACAGCCCGCTCCCTCCCCAAACAGCACGTCCTTTCATGAAGGAGAAATGCAGAGTCATATTTCTGAGCGTAAATTGGCCAGGGGGTGTATTTGTAGTGCAGGCTCTGCCAAGCTCCTTCCTTTCAACAGCTACAGAGTGAGAGAGCTGTGTGGAGCTGGAAGGGGGAGAGAGCCGGTGAGCAGCTGTGTGTGCGTGGCTTGCGGGCAGAGCAGCCCAGGGCTGCTCCTCACCTCCTGGAGCCTGTCCTTCTTCAGCCAAACGCTGTGTCCTCTGCTTTGTCTCGGCATCTGTCTTGATCAGATGCTACATAGTATGGCGCAACTGAATTAGAATACTTTCCTTCATCAGCCTGCATGCCCCAGGAACAGGATGTTCCACAAGGAACATCCCACTCCTCAGGGGCTAGATGGGATACTTCTCCGGTGGCTGCATTGCCACTGGGCAACTGCTCGCTCAGGGTGCTGCTCTTGGCCAGTCCTGAACTTGGTGTGGTGACCAAGTCCAGACTTCCTTCCTGCCTGTCTCTGCCCTATTCCAAGCCTTTGCAGGCAAAGCTGGATGGCTGTGCCTGGCGGAATGGATGTGCCCCCATGGGGCATGTGTCCGTCTCAGCTTCTTCCAGCTCCGTGCGGCTGCCGACCAAGGAAGCCTTCTCAGCATGTGGGGCTGGTTGCCGAACAGGTCCTCCATTCAGCTGTGCAGGTTTAGTACAGAGCAACATGACTGCTGTCCAAAAGACTAAAGAGGTGATATTTTTCAGGCTGTAGCACAGCAATTGTGTATGTGAATCCATAAAGTTCTCCAAACCTGCTGAACTGGAAGATTTCTTAGTCCTTGTGCCACGTTTTCCAGAAATCACTGCGCAGACACAAAAGGCTTATTGTTGAGATTTTCTTTGACATGTCTCTGTGCACCTGAGTATGTAGGCAGGTAGCAGCTTGCTGGAGATGAGGCCCAGAGGGCTTGGTGCTGTTTTCCTATTGACAGTACTATTTGGTCTGCAGCAACAGCGAAGGATTTCCTGGGTCCACCAGAGAGGTGCAGGGTCTGGCTGGTGTTCTAGCTTCAGTTGTTCTTTCAGTTGTTCTTGCTGGGATGTGTTCCTTGCCCTCCAACTGACTGTAGCCTGTGTTGTAGGTAGCCTGCGTGCTGCTCTCAGAGTCTGCAGGGTGCTGAGAATGCCAAGAACATGTTATGTGCAGCACAGATCAGCTTTGTCCCAGCAGTTGGGTTACACTGTGCTTATGCTTGTGCTTTCAGTAGGAAGAAGTCTGATTTGAAAATCAGTGCAGGCTAAAGACTTTCTGGCGTGTAGAAGTGACTTGGCTTTATTACTTATGCTCCACACTTGGAGGGAAAGCTGATAACTTTGAAAAGACAAATGAAAAACGTAAACTACTGAATGACCTCCCTGAAGCATCAGAAGACCAAGCGAGCTGTAATCTGGAGCTCACTGGAGGTGAAAGAAATCTCCTGTGTATTTCAGCAATGCTCGCATCAGGCTGTGCGTAGAGGTTAGAAGTTGCAGGGAGTCTCCTGCTGATGTGAAAATACGAAATGCCATTGATCTTCAATGACTGAGTAACTCTGAGCATCTCCTGCCCTCCTCAACTTTTTTTTTCCTCTTTCCAGGGCAAAATCTTTTATAATAGCCAAGCTTCCTTTGCTACTTTGCTTGTAGAAAGAACAGTTTATGGCCTGTTCTTACATTTCTCTTACAGTTCTTTCATACTTTGAAGCAGATCTCTCCTCCAAATGCTAAATCTGTGTTTAATCTCTGAAAACACTCTTACTAGCACTCATCAAATTCTTTCACTGTCTTGTTCTGGCTCGAGTTGCAAATCATTGTACTATTTTATGTTTTCCATGGCCTAGAAGAAAATTTCACTGAAAACCTTTGAGAGCCATGTCTTTATTGATGTGTATCTAAAAAGTTGTCACATGAAAGGGTCAATTATTGTGTAAGACACTTCTGGTGTCCCAAAACATCCTGCCAGTTTCCAGATCACAGAGCAGATTCTCAATTGGTAAAAACTGGATTTGCTTCTGCTCCAGAATTAGCTTGGTGTGTTTCTTATTACTGTTCTAATTCCTCCTAATTAGTAGCCTGATATAGAATATTTGGTTTGTTTCACATTTTTTACATTGTTCAGTGCAGACTGACAGGAACAATTGACTAAAATAATTTTTATTTGCAGCCACATAATTTTACAGTATTTGGATTGCAAGAAAAAGTATTTCTGTATGTGTTAAAATGACCCTAATTGATGATTAAGTCTTGTATGATATAAATAGAATGAAAATCAGTTCGTAATGGAAAGAAATGCGTACCAAATATTTTAAGTTAAGAGTTCCTTAATATCTTGTCTAAAAGGTATGTTCTTAAAACACTTTGGAAGAATGGAGCACACCTGTCTCAACCACGTAACAGTTTTGTTCAGCTAACCCAGTTCTCTTCAGACTGCCTATACAATAAATATGGCATTATCCTTTGCCTCTTTCAAAGGAAGATAAGTCAGATGAGGCATGCCATTACAGCATGGACAACGGCTTCATCCTCAAGTGAGCAAAAGAAAAGATACTGGTTTGCAGTAGTAACAGCACGCTTGTTACCTTTAATGTAAGCTTGCATGGGAGGTGAGGTTCAGAGAAAGACAGGAAGGTAAAGGAAGATCATAGAATCAAGGAATCATAGAATGGTTTGGGTTGGAAGGGACCTTAAAGACCAATTCCAACCTCTCTGCTGAGACACCTCCAATCAGACCAGGTTGCTCAAAGCCCCATCCAGCCTGGCCTTGAATACTTCCAGGGATGGGACTTCCAGGGATGTGGCCTCCACAGCTTCTCTGGGCAACCTGTTCCAGTGCTTCACCTCTCTCACAGTAAATAATTTCTTCCCAACATCTAATCTAAATCTACCCTCTTTTACTTTAAAGCCATTACTCCTTGTCCTATCACTGTGCTCCCTGACAAAGAGTCCCTCCCCAGCTTTCCTGCAGGCCCCCTTTAGGTACTGGAGGGTTGCTGTAAGGTCTCCCCGGAGCCTTCTCTGTTCCGGGCTGAACAACCCCAACTCCCTCAGCCAGTCTTTGTAGGAGATATGCTTCAGATCCCTGATCATCCTTGTGGCCCTCCTCTGGACTTCTAACAGGTCCATGTCCTTCTAGTGCTGGCGACCTCAAAGCTGAATGCAGCACTGCAGGTAGGGTCTGATGAGAGCAGAGCTGAGGGGTACAATCCCCTCTTGCACTCTGCTGGCCACACTGCTTTTGGTGCAGCCCAGCATATGGTTGGCTTTCTGGGCTGCAAGCACACAGTGCTGGCTCTTATCAACCAACATCCCCAGGTCCTTCTCAGGGTTGCTCTCAATCCATTCTCTACCCAGCATGTATTTGTGCTTGGGATTGCCCAGGCCCAGATGCAGGACCTTGCGCTTGGCCTTGTTGAACCTCTTGAGGTTTGCACAGGCCCATATCTCAAGCCTGCCCAGGTCCCTCTGGATGGCATCCCTTCCCTCCAGCGTCAACCACACCACACACCTCAGTGGAGGGGGATACTTGATTTTCTTTCATGGCCCACTGCAAAACCCACTTTTACATTTTTTAAGTCTGAATATTGTATCTGTAGAATTATAAAGAGTGTAAGACGCACCTCCAGATGAAAGCTCTAATGGGTTGTACAGGAGCTGGGGGCAGGCACTGCATACTTTCTCCTATACGTAGGACCAGCTTATAACTTGGGGAAAAAATATGAAAGTAAACTGCTGAGTGCAGTGACTTGGGTCTGCCTCTCCCTCCTGTTCTTGGCATCCGGTGGTGCCTGATCTGAGGCTTTTTGCTGGAGTCAAGGCAGTCGGTGGGAGCCTAGCAGTCATTCTTAAGCAAGCTTGGTACAGGGACTGAGAACTGAGATGTTCCCATTTTGGGGAACCCTTGGTAAGAGGGTATGGGCTCAACATGCTTATTGAAAAATCAGTACTGGACATCTAAATTTGAGCAGATTCTGGCATTCAAAATCTATCTTGTTGTTGTTACCAGAACCAAAATATTTCTAAATATCAGTGTTCCTTCCCAGGTGCTTACACACTTTCATTAATCTTGGGTTAGCTGGGGCCTCAACTAGCATTGGTGGGAACAAACTATCCCTTCAGAAATTATGGAACTGTTGCAATTAATTCCTTATTGGAGCAAATTGATTTCAGAGGCCTGTCACAGCCCTGATCCTGTGCATGTGGGATTTCCTGGGCTTTCTTCATGGGAATTGCTCCTTTGAAGCCAGGTCTGCTTGGTTTAAACTCTTGCAAGGCCAGATGCAAGTGTTCTTTTTGTATGCTTGAAAGCTCTGTCCGTGATGAAGCTATCATGGGGAGAACTAAAGCAAGACAAAGAAGGGACTTAGGAATGAAGTGGCAGGAACCTCTGTTGCACTGCAGAAGAATCCCTCGTGTATGGATGTCAGAAAAGCCGTTACACGTGGATTTCTGACTGTGAGGCAGCTGTGAGCAGCCCTAGTTTGATGACTTTTCTGCGGAGATGTTGATTCCCCTCATGTGCTTTCTGGAGGCTGTTGTCTGTGTCCACTGGGCTTAAGCATGTATCTGTCATGGCACTGTGCTATTAGCAGCAACCCCAGAATTTGGGGGAGTGAGACACTACGACGATGTCCTACAGTGTGACTGCATTAGTGTGACTGGAAAATTGCACTTCAGAGGTCAGTCTCCAGGTACTTAATCTCTTCTTTCTTTATATGCTAAATCCAGCCATAGGGCTGTGTCATGCCTCTCTGCAGTTGTATTGCTCTGGGTTGAGAGCCGAGAATGTCTGGGAGATTTATTGAGGTAGTGTGGAAAGAGCAAAGACCCTGGTGCATTTTCATATGTGTACATTTATACACATCTGCAAATCATTCTCTCACTTAGGCTTGGAACATCACTGAAGGAATTGCTGCTGCTGCCAGCAAAATCTGTTATCCACAAGTTGCTGAGGGGCAAGGAGAATGAGTTAGAGGGGAGACACATTTGTTGCATTCTTGCCCTGTGAGGTCCTGTTCTTGTACAGCTGCCCAGCCTGGAGAGCCTCACTGCTCCTGTGACTGGCTTTACGCTCCCACCGTTCCCTGCCACTGCTCCAGGCCCCAGCTGCCTCTGCACTGGGAACTCACATCTAAGGACCCAGCTCAAATGAGGGGGGGGAAAAACAAACACAAAGCAAACAAGAAGAATATAAACCATAAACAAAACAACAAAAAATCCAAGATCAAAAAACAAGGTATGCCGAAAAGCCTGTCCTTAATTAAGGAAAACCCTAGAACATATGGTGATTCCCTATAGAGCCAAAAAGGCTTACGAACACAGTTGAATTTTTAGCAGCCTGATTAAATGCTTAAATAGTTCTTTGAATGTGGGCCTGAATGTTGAGTCCTTATTAATGAAGTCTTGTGAGCATAATTGTTCAAAATTAAGCAGTGGCAAGAAAAGTTTCCATCTGCAGTCTCTGAACTGCATTGTTGTGAGCTGCCTTGGCTGGGTCGCAGGCTGTGTTAGTATCTGATCCCACTGGTGTCAGAGGGACTTGAGGTATCTGCAGATTAATGGCTGCAAGGCAGAGCTGGCAGTCCACCGAGCAGCACCAATGTCTACAAAGCAACAGAGCATTTCTAATGAGACAAAAATTAGCCGAGTCCCCTCGATGCTGAGTGAATGAGAGCCATACTTTTCTGTTAATAGGTCAGTACCTGAAAGGTGTAGTGAGTCCTGTTGGGCTTGCTGTGCTGTTGAGAAGATCCTGCACAGGAGACCGTCAAAGTAGTTGATAGTCAACAACTCCACTTTCTTCTCTTTGGTAGATGAAGATGTTTTCACAGCCGAAATGAAGCATTAGAGTTGCCTAACTGGATGTTGAACGGATGTTGAACACATGAAGTTGTACAAGAGGCAGTGGAAGTCACCTGCACTGGGGTGGGAGGGACACTGCTTTTTCACTGGGTTTCCAAAGTGTTTTGCCTTAGTCTTGTTTTGAACGTTTTTTTCCTCCCCTTTAGGATCCATACCTTCTGTTCTGGTCTCTCTCAGCTGCACTGCCTCCTAGTCAAGGTAATTAATCTCTGGTTCACAGTGGAAATTGCCAGTTCAGTGGTTTTTGTATTTTTGAATTCATTTTCTAAGTCTGGCAGTGTTCAAACGAAAAGACAGGGAGAAATGACTCTTCTGTTACTTTATTTACCATTTGTTTTGGGAAATCTTTGTTCATATTTGTATTTGACTCACATTAGAACTCTGCTGCTGGGTTTTATTTCTTCAGTTACTTTTGGCAGGGCCGAATTCCCGCCCAGAATAAGCTCCATCATCAGTCAGGGTAGCCTCTTAGACACTGAGCTCTATTCTCTGCTCAGACCAGGGAGCTCTTTCTGAGCTGCCAGAGGTGACTGGAAGCTGCAGTGGGCTTTTGCTGCAAGATCCAAACAAGTCAGAGACTTAACAAGCCTTACAAACTCAAGGACCTTGCTGTCTTCCCTAGCTCTGCTTTCCCTTTAGTTCAGCTTAAGCTGTTAAATTCATGCCCCCTGCTCCATTCTTCATGTGTGAACCGTTGTAGCACCTCATTAGCAATGGCTAGGGCTGGGTGAAGTTGCATGGCCTTTCTCATTCTGCAGGGTTTGAATTACAGGGTTATTTCCCAGGGCTGAAGCTGTCATGAGCACGCAGAACCCTGCTGCAAGGGCTGTGCATTAAGGCCCTCTCAGAGCATCTCCTAGGCGGCTTTGGCCACAGCCTTCGGGCCTGTTGGCATGTGGCTCTGGCTCGGAGCAAGCCATTTGGGAATGGCACTTCGGTCTCTCAGGCTTCTCCAGAGACTAGCCAGATTCCTGATGAGGGTTTGTGCTGGTGGGAGGTGGTTTCATTATGGATGACTGTAGAAGTCCACATTTCTCAATATGCTGGAAGGTGGCAGGCTAAGTGGTCATGCTGGTCTTTAATCTAAGCAGAAAGAGAGCCATACCTGAGCTGCCACATTCCTCGTGGGTGTGTTATTGCCTGCAGTGAAACTGAAGTAGGGGACCATGCCTCAAGACTTCCTCCAACAAGAAGGAAAGAAGAGTAATGGTCATAGGTGACTCACTTCTGAAGGGAACAGAGGGCCCCATACGTCAGCCAGACCCTACCCATATGGAAGTCTGCTGCTTACCTGGGTCCCAGGTCAGGGATGTTTCCTGGTAACTTTCTGACCTTGTTCACCCCTCTGATTATTACCCCTGGCTGGCAGTGATGAAATATCGGAGAGAAGCCTGAAGGCTATCAAAAGGGACTTGGGGTGGTTACTGGATGGAATGAGTGTGCAGGTGGTGTTTTCCTCTACCCCTTCAGTGGTAGGGGTGGATACTGAGCGGACCTGGAAGGCCCAGCTAGCTGATCAATACATGGCTGAGAGGCTGGTGCTGTCACAGGATTTTATTTTATTAATCATGGGGAGGTTTACTCGGCACCTGGCCTGATGGCTACTGATGGGACCCACCTGTCCCAGAGGGGGAAATAGATCCTAGCTTGGGAGCTGGCAGGGCTCATTGAGAGGGCTTTAAATTAGGTATGAAGGAGGATGGGGGGAATAAGACTCAATAGAGATGAGCCTGGGGGAGCAGTCTCAGGGTTAATGGTGAGGGCAATGGCATGACTCAAGTGCATTTACACCAATGCACGCAGCATGCACAACTAACAGGAGGAGCTGGAAACCATTGTGTGGCTGGCAAACTGTGACCTAGTCGCCATCACTGAAACGTGGTGGGACCACTGCCATGACTGGAGTGCTGCAGTGGATGGCTACAAGCTCTTCAGACGGGACGGGAAGCTAAGGAGAGAGCTCATAGCTTCAGGGTTTGCAAACCAGCTGCCTCCAGTCTTAACTCTGCTTTGCGGTGTGCAGATTTTGAACATGAAATACTTACCAATGTTCACAGTGCTTCTGCCCTAGCTGTTTGCCAAAGGGGAGAGTTGTTGATGTTAAACTCAGTAGGAAAATTACTGCAAGCCTCTGGCTATGGAGTTTCCCAAAACTTGTGTCACAATGTGAACCACGCTCTTGAGCCAGGGGCACAGTGTTTTTCTGTCCTGTAGTACTTTTCCTCTAGCGATGGTGAAGGTTAAAAAAAAAAAATTCTCTGACCCAGTCTCTGAGGTGTAAATAAACTGTAAATAGCTTGGGAGGGCACACTGGCATGTGAAGAAGTGAAAAATTGGTGATTTTTTTTCTTTTGGGGATGAGAAGAGGAGAACCATCACAGCCTAAATTAACTCCCTCTTGCAAACATAGAGTTTGAGGAGACATTATCAGGCTAAAAATACTAGCAGTCTGTAAAAGGCACATTTTTCCTCATATGCTGCTACTCCCATTTACTTAATTAAAACAGTAGGTGCTTAATGTAGCGCTTTTCCACTCTTTATGCTACTTGAGTTTTTTTGGGAGGGGCTACTTTGCTGCGTGTGGACAATGAGGGCTTGTGTCCATGGTAAGACTACTGTTAAAAGCCAAAATAAATACTGAAGTGGTTATAGTTATGCCGACATATGCCCCTGTATGAAAATTCTTCCTCAACTTTTTTTTTTAATTTAACTTTTTATTGGACATGGGTTTAAATCTGAGTGGAAGAGCTGCCATGTTACTTGAATAGAAGTGTTCATCTGGAGGTCTACTCTACTTTTACTCTTTTCTTCTTCTGAAAAGTGTGGCAGGAGATTTTTTTTTTTCTTGTAATTCTGCCAGATTTTCCTGTTCACGTCACACAGGCTTTAGGTTGTAAATCCTACAGGAGGTCTCTTTTTTTTTTTTAAATCAAATTTGACTTATTTTTAATCAGCTCTTGAACATGTAGGTGCGTCTCTTATTGCAAAGGTCACTGATACGTAACCTGTCCATCTTTACTGAAATTCACTTTTAAATTCTTCCATTAATAGCTGCAGGCAGAGTGCATTGGCTTTCAATTGATGAGGCTGCGGGGAATCTCTTGAAATCCATCAGGTCCTGTTCCTGGGATGAAAGAACCCTTTGCAACGATGTGGGCTGGGGACTAGATCTGCTGGGAGGCCTTGGGCTCTGTGGGCTATGGTGTACCCCTGAACGTGTTCCAGCTGTGTGCCCTGGAGGCCAAGGCCAGCTGCAGCCTGGGTGGGCTGAACAGAGGCACAGCCAGGCGGTCAAGGGGAAGGATTGCTCCCCTTTTGCTAGATGTGATTGTTTGGCCACATCTGTGACACTGTCAGGCTTCAAGCCCCATTTGTTGCAAAAAAAGGTGTTGATGGGTGTGAACAAGTCCAGCAGAGAGCCATGGAGATGGTGAGGGGTTGGAGGATGATTGGTAAGGATCATACTCCTTCCTTGCCAGCCAGCTCTGTATCTTCTCTTCCTCTGACTCTCTTGTAGCTCCTGCTTGGTCTCAACCACACAGATGTTTCAAACACTTCCAGCACAGCTATGTGATGCTTTCTTACCATTGATTTTTCACAAGAACAGACCCATCTTCTGGACCTGTCTTGCTGTACTAGACGCAGCAGTGTTGGCTGCTCTCTCTGTGTCTCAGTCCTTCCTGACCGCCCCTGGAAAGGACAGCCAGTTTTCCAGAACTGGGGAGGTATGCACCATGGACAATAGGCCGGTGGTGGTGGTGGTATCTACAGCAGAGGTGGCCTTAGTGTCTTCAAAAGAGTTTAAGAATGAACAGGATCCAGCTGGTTTGTCCAACCAAGCCTGAGCGCTGAAGCTTTGACTGCAATACTCGGGCACTTCCAGTCCTATGGATCATCCATTACAGAAGTGTTTATTGACAGAATGTCCTGTTGAGCCTCTTACAGATTAAGAAACTGTTGCTGCCAGTGGGAAGTCCTGCTCATATTTTTATTTGCCTGTTTTCCTTGTGTGGAGGTTGTCATTAAATATATATATATATATATATTGTGTATATATATATATATATATATACTTGTTTTTCTCCATGCAGTGGTATTGCAAGCACCAAAGCACTACTTTTTCTGGGGGACTAGGTGGATTATAGTGGCTCAGGTATTACAATAGCAGTAAGTGCTGATTTCTTTTCAAGTTAAATGTGAATTGTCCTAAAACTAATAGTAATAATTGCCTTTTCGAATGTGGGAAGGTTTTCTTCTTCTTTTCTTCCTTAGAGCTGGAAAAACAGCCATTTGCCAAATTGCTAGTCATAGGGCATGTTTTATCTAGGGTGTGACAAACTTTATTGCCTTTGAGAACTCTGGGCTTAGAAATGCTGCTGGGTGGATAGCCCTTAAGGCAACAGTCCTTTATTTGTGTCAGAGCTTTTTCTCATCTGTTTCTTTGTAAAGGTCTGCTGGGTTGGGAATTTACCTTCTAGCTAACACCACCATTATGGCCTGGGCAGTGAAATGCCATTTTCCTTCTAGCAGTTCCCTTGTGGGCAGCTCTAGAGCTTCCTCTGGGTTGCCGTTCACATGTCTCACTTCTGGCTGGAAGCTATGAGCTCTTTGGGGTCTTCAGGGGACAGCTTAGTCAAGGGCATGCTGCCCCACCGGGGCAGGATGGAGAGTCCCAGCTGCATGTACAGTGCTGAACAGAGACAGATCTCCAGGCCAAGATAGAGAAGCAGCCAGCACAATGCCAGGACTAACATGACTCACCCATCCACCTTCTCCTTTTCCTCTCCAGGCTTTAGCAAACCCCTCCACATCTCCCACCTCATCTTCTGTGAGCTAGAGAGACTGGGATGAGGCTTGCTGAGGGAAATGTGCACATGCTGAGCTGTGTGATTATTTTAAAGGACTAGCCTGGACGTGGCAAAAACCATGGAGTGAGCTGGGCTCCATCGTTCTCCAGGATGACCTGTCATCTTCACTTGGTTTGCATGGTGCCTGGTTGCTGTGTGGCCCCACTGTATAGCAGGAGCTTCTTGGTGCACTGCAGCTCCCATGACAGCCATGAAAAAAAGCCCTTTTCTCAGTTCTCTGTGGCATTTGAGGAGTTTTGGAGCTGTTGTTTAGTGCCTGTGCAGCTGAAGTGTAGGAGGAAAGCAGAATAAGACCAATGAAGTGTGCAGTAGCTGGGGGACGCCCAAGCAAGTGTCCTCAGCTAGGGGTCTGAGTCAGTGATCCAAAATCTGTACAATATGTGGGACAAGTCTGGGTAGTCTGTTCTACCCAGCCAGCAGTGACTGGCCAGTTTTCATCTGGTTAAACATCCATGAAAAATAGATCTGCAATGGGGTCTAAGTAAGATTTTGGTCAAAAGCAAATCCCACAGTTGTAACTAAACCCAACCTTCCTCTGTCAGGTGAGAACAGTTGATAGGAGCAAGAAACCAACATCCATTCACTTGCTGAACTTTCCTTATTTATTGTTTTAATAAACAGGAGTCAATGTTCAGTAAATAAGCTTCCTGTCCTTAAGTTACTGTGTTTTTCTGATTATAAATAAGCTTTAAATCTGAGTTCTTGGTTGTGTTTTTGAACTTAAACCGGTATTTGTACTCCCAAAGGGATATAAAGGGACTGTGAATTCCCCATGGAGTTTGCAAAGCTGTGGCCGCACCGGCTGTATCCTACCATGGAGCTGTGCTTTCCTGCCTCCCGGCCAGGAAAAATGAGCAGCCCTTCAGCTAAAGGGAGTTTGCTGTGGGAGTGGCTGTGCCCGTGGGAGCAGCTGGATGTCCTGTGGCAGAGGTCCCAGTCCCCGGGAAGCGCATACTGGGAGGGAGCAGCTGGGAAGTGACTAGGCTTGCTTCCCCTGTAACCCTGAGGCTCCCAGGCAGAGATGAGCTTGTAGCTCCTAGGGCTCCTTTCCATGTGATGGCCCTCAGGGATGTGTCTCTGAGCATCCTGTTTGGTTTGTGAAGCTATATTACCCAACCCCTTGGAAAAAACATCCTTTGGATACTGCTTTCTGGGAGGATGCAGAGGCTAGAGGGAAAGCAGGCAGGTTTCTCCTACCCCATAGTCTGAGATGCAGTGCTGTTACTGGCTTTCAACATGGTGTCTGCACAAAGCTCCTCTGGGTGTTTTTGTACAAATTCATGACCTCTGTGTCACAGTAAGAAAGCGAGATACCTCTCTGAGCCTCAGTGTTGCTGCTTGCTGGCTATAGCTGGGGGTGAAGGTCCTGATCCTGCTGTACATCAGATCAGGCATTCCTTCCCCCAGCACCACCTCCACGTCAGCATTGTCTCCCAGGGGACAGCTCTGAGGGGCTGGGCAGGCTGCAGACTGGAGGCAAGTGGATTTCTAGGCCATCATTCCCTGTGCTGCTGAGCAGCAGGCAAGGCATTCCTTCTCCTCACTTGCTGTGTGTCTTAGCAGGGGCTCCTCTTGGTGTTTCAGGCAGTACAGCATGTGGAGTGAAATCCAGGGGCTTCCAAAGGTGGGAGCTTTGTGGTGGGCTCACCATGGGCCATTCATCATGAGATGCCGCCCTGTCTTTTCCAGAGGATGAACTGGAGGCAATTGAAGGGATGTGATTCTGACAGTCAGCAAGGGGAGTTCAGCACGTGGGTATTACCAGCAGAGTTCAGACCTGTGCCAGCTTCATGACAAAACTTCTGGGGCTCCAGGGAGGCAGGGGACCAGTGAGAGCGGAGCGATGTGCAAGGTTGCCTTCATCAAGGCAGTGTTCTTGCGGGAGTGGCTCTGCTGTGTGCCTTAACATCTGTGGAGCTGCAGTGAGTTTTACCGGGAGCTGGATGTGCTTGTAAGAAATAGGTTCTTTCTCTGTTCAACTCATTTACCACCTGGGAAAAGGTTGTGAGCATAACCTTCCTCATATCATCCTAGGCCACTGCAAACAGGCAGACTCAGGGATTTAACTACTCTTCATGCCTAAATCTTGTATGAACAGTGGTATTTGTGTTTTTTATTTTTCTAGGGCAGCCACTGACCACAATGCTGATAACACCACAGCAATCCTTAGAGAGTGGCTGAAGAACGTGCAGAACCTCTACCATGACGTGGAGTGGAGGCCAATGGAAGACCCGCAGTGAGTACTGCAGTGAGGGGCTGGCTGAAGCTGTTTAAACTATATATCAAATTTTGTAGTTTTTCTTTTTTCTTTTTTTTTTTTTTTTTTTTTTGGTGGGGTCTGTTCTATTGAAACTGTTCTGGTGGAACACATAAAAAGGTCTTTGATTTCAGTGAAGTAATTCATGCAGAACTTTGGAGAAGAAAGCATTTTCCGTTCAGTTATACAGCATTTGCAGTTCCTCTCTTTGCATGGTAAAGAAATCACATCAAAAGCTACAGGGATTAAAAACAGCTATTCTTTACCTGCAAGGGAGCAGAGAAATCATAGCCCATTCCCATAGTTTCAGTGAAAGTTCTGTCCCTGGCATCAAATACTCCATAAATTCTGAGGAAGGGAACTATGTTTAATTTAGCATATTATGCCTTTGCATATGACTTGCAGGATTATTCCTTTGAAATATACTGTTAGGTTTAAAGACACTCCTTTTTCAGGGAATTAAGGACTACACCTACTTAAATCCACAATTCTGAAGTAGAAGAAACATGTTTAGGTTTTTATTATTAAGATCAGCTGTTCCTTGGTCTTGTTCTATTTTCTATTTATTCTATGTATAACATTATTTATTATACTTTCCCTTTGGTTTAAGCTTGCTTTTACTTTCAACGTGTTTAGTGTGGTGGTGTGACATTTATTGTGCAAACCTACAGGGACTGGTTGTTTTGTTCATTTTTAATTTTTTTTAATCCTCGCATTGGAATTGACGTTTCCTAATCTTGTCAAACTTTTTTTTTTAATTCTGTAAAAAAAAAAAAAATCTGAAATTTTAGCTCCTTCAGTGGCTTATGCTGGCAATGTTTCAAAGCCATGAATTATATCTCACATAAGGATCTGTCCCTAGGTTTCCTTCCATCTCTGTTGCAAAGATTGTGCTTTTGGACCTGATCCTGAAAACAGAGACATGCACATAACTTTGTTCCCATGATTGGGCCCTGGGCTTGGGTGTTGGGTGTTTGTTGGTTTAAAAGGTGTTACCAGAATGTGTTAACAGTTACTAATAATACCCAGAGCCTGAGGGAATCCAAAGTGCTCTTCATATTCACATCCTCAGCTGTGTTGATTCTGCTGTCTTTATAGACTTAAAGCCTAGCAGAGGACAGAGGACTTTCTACCAGAGGGTCAGATGAGGTAAATTAGCTCCAGTTCATTTTAGGAGGGTAACCTCTGCTTACCTCAGGTGAGGGCCTGCCTGCTGCAGAAGAAACTGCTGGTTTTCACAGTGCAATTTTGCTTGTGGCCGCTTGGTCAGCAGGAAATGTTGTAATGCTGCTTGTTTTCTGCTGTCTTGTGTACACATGCCAGTGTGAAACTTGGAATCATTTTCCCTCAGAACCACTTGTTTGTTTGTTTTGTTTTTACCTCTCCTCAGTTGCCTGAGGTGACTCTGATGCTGCTTTTCTTTTTCACAGGAGGCAGCAAGGGAACTAGACTTTTTTGATTGCTTTCTCTGCTAGGTCTTACCCAGAAGAAATTGGACCAAAGCATTGGCCAAGCTCCCGGTTCACCCATGTGATGAAACTCCGACAGGCTGCCCTGCGTGCTGCGCGAGAGAAGTGGTCAGACTACATCCTGGTAAATACAGTGTTTGGTTTATTAACTGTCCTCAGGCAAAAGCTGTTCAGGTAGTCAGTCACTCTGATACTTGGGGCTGTCTGAAGGTTTCCTCTCCTCATAAAGTAAAAGCTCTGTGCAGTGAGATGCCTTGTATCATTTCATGTTCTGATGAGCAAGACTTTGCAGTTAGAGGGACAAGTCCCTGGGTAAGCCAAAGGCTTTATCCTCGGGGTTAGGGGTTCAGGCTAAGCTGTGCTTGTCAGGGTTGAATATATTCCAAATGGTGGGTAAGTAGCTGCAAAGAGTCCCACAGACTGAAATGTTGCCTGCTTCTGCTGAAATGTAACGGGAATAGATGAGCAGAACAGCTGTGGAAAGATGTGTGCCTTTTGGTCACTACAGCAGCAGGTAATGGTGGTGTTTCTGCAGCCTCTGAAGAAGGTGAGGGTGTGGGGCCTGTTTTTTCAAGAGTTCTTCCTGATCCTCTTCACAGAATAGACCGACTGCCTTTTCAGCATTATTTTCCCTTGCATCTCCCTTGTCCTCTGCTGGAGTAGTTCTGTGGAGTCCTCTGAAAGCTCCACATCTTTTCCCATCCCATATTTCTGTCACAGGGGCAGCTACTCCTGCGTTTACCTATTACAGACGTACTGTGGTGTCAAAACCACCAGCTCAGTGGTTTTTGCCAATGCCTCATGCCTCTGGTCACCTAATTCCCAATAAAATGTCATGGGAAGCATATTGTTTCATCTAATAACAATTTTCTTTTTCTCTTCCCCTCTTCTTCTTTAGTTTGTTGATACAGATAATTTACTGACCAACCCACAAACCCTGAACCTGATGATAGCAGAGAACAAGACATTGGTGGCACCAATGCTCGAGTCTCGCTCTCTCTATTCTAACTTCTGGTGTGGCGTCACCCCCCAGGCAAGTGACCTCGTGAATGGTGACAGGTGACTGTGTAAGCTGTGCTTTCAGAGGCTCCTGTGCTGTGTCTGTGAAGCAGTGGACATAGTTTCTGTTCTGTAGACTTTACCACCTGTGTTTGTAATATAGACTGCTCCCTCTTCTGAAATGTAGCTGCTGTTGCTATAAGGCCTGTGGTGAGGATAGCGGTGTCACACAGTCATCTAAGCTTGCACCTCTCAGTGGTGGGATCCAACCCTTGGGTGTGGGTATCTTTGGGAAAGGACCGTACGTTTATGGGGAGCCTGGGAATACAGGTAGAGGGGACACTGCAGTCTATAACCGTTTTTCACGCTTTGTTTTCTAACTGAGCCATGCGTATGATCAAAGCAATGCATGTTCTGCACTGGGTGTGCAGACAAGCTTGCTTCCTCCTCTCAGACTCCTCGCTTTTAAAAAGCTGTATCTGGAGGAAGCTGGGCTTGATTTGGGTGATGTTGTTTCCTAACCAGAAGTCTGGGGATGTGATACAATCAGACTAATTATGTTAAAAATTAAAAAAAAAAAAAGCCACGATACCCACAATCACACCGGTATTTATTTGAGGTAGTTCCATATGTTTGTGTAATGGCCTTGAAACTCTTGGTACATAATTTTAGACCAGCTTTCCTGTATGTTGATACTAATCTGAGAGGAATATGCTTTTTTTACTACAGCTCTCTGCTTTATATAGGTTTTTTCTCACATGTGAACAAGATTTATGTGGTGGACCAACACTCTTTGCCTTGAATGGAGTGTGTATGTGCTGAAGTGCGTATGTAAAGGACAGAAGTGCCTAGCCTAGACATCAGAGTTTTCTTTGTTACCTTTCAAATCACATGTACTACCTGAACAATAAGATACAAAAATGTGTTAGTAGAAATAGCATTCTTTCTTTAGAGACAGAATGAGGTGAAGCTGTCACCTGCTTGTGCAGCTTGTGCTTGTGTTGCTTGTGCAGCATTGTGGTGGGCTGACTCCAGCTGGCAGGAAAGTCCCCCTCCAGTCACTCCGCCAAAGGCAGGATGGAGGAGGGAACTGGAAGGGCAAAAGTGAGGGGAATAAAACATGGGTTGAGATACAGACACTTTTATAAGTGGCGAAGGAAATAAAACAAACGATGCACAAACAGTAACTTACAACCAGCAAAACAGTGCCCAGCCAGTCCCTGAGCAACTTTGGATGAACTTTGGAAAATCTCTCTCCTGGGAGGTTATTTCCAAAGCACACATTGGTGCGCTGTCAATGTTGGTGCACTATCAGCGTTGGTTTGGTCACCAGTCTAAAACATAGCAGCATATGGGCTTCTGTGAAGAAAACACTCTGCATCCCAGTCAGACCCAGTACAGTCACCTTGTTTATAAAAGGATTTTAGTAAGAGAACCAATATTATAGAGGGGCAGATCTATCACCACAGTCATTTTAACTTTTTTCTTTTTCCTACTGTTTTCTTTTGCAATGTTTTTGACTATGCTCTAGATGGGCTTTCCAAGACATTGAAGCTGGGATAAGGAATGTAGTTAGTGTTTTTTTTTCTCCTAGCCAACAGGTAAACCTCAATAATGAGATGATTTCTTTGATCTGTTCTCCAGTCAGCTGCCATCATATATTTTGTCATGTTTTGGGGAAATGGGATCTGTGTATTTCCTAACCTAGCGAGAATTTTTTCTGATCATGTTTGCCCTGAAAAGTTTCAGGACTTGCATTTTCCTTCCATCCCCAAACTTTGTCTTTCCTTCATTGTAAATACAGTAGACAAATGTGCTTAAGCCTGAGCCGCAGATATATCTTTAAACATCCCTGGGGCATGTGAATATGAGTACTTCAGAGGGGCTCCACAGTCCTAACCTTCCCTTTCCTCTTGCTTTATTCTGGAGAGCTAACTGGATACTAATTGTCATTATTGCTGGAATGAAGCACACTCCCCTCTTGCATTTACCTGATGTAAAACATAATTGTTTTATGGTGTTACAAGCAAAGTGAAAACATAGTAACTGTTCTGTAAATCAGAAAATGGGTTGCTTGCGTTGCTTGTACAGTACATAAATCAGCTTTGCTTCACAGACTGAAGTGGATCCCTGTCTCTGTACTCCAGCTTCAGCCCTGGCCCCTAGTGTTACCTGTTCAGTTTCCATGAATTAGCATTAGCTAACTGAATTAGCAGCAAAGGGAAGGGGAAAATATAGCAGCAAAAGCATCTTGCAGAATTGGAAGAGAAAAAAGCTGCTCAAATGAAAAGGAAAGTTCCCACTGTTCTTATTCTTTTAGTTGCTGCTGGCTTGTTTCTATGCTTGCAGTCCCACATCTTCGCCCTTCTCTCTCAGCCCTGCTCTCCCTGGGGATCTGGGGAGGGAATAACAGCTGGAACACGCCCTGCAACATGGCCTGCAGCACTGAGCAAGAAGCCAAACCCAGCTCCAGACAGCTTGATGTTTAGTTGTCATGAAGTTAACCTTAAAAAAGCAGGGCAACAATGCTGACAAGTTGGAGTCTTTCTTGATGACAAATGATTTACAATCAGTAAAAAGCCCTAAAACCCTGTAGTGAGTGATTGGAGGAAGAAAGGTCAGTTTCCAGAATCTTTTACCAGTGGACAGCCTCTCCACTGTCTGTTAAAGGTTCAGTGTCTTAACCCTTCCTTCAGTGAGAATGCTAGTAAGGTCTCTACCTTTTCAAATCAGGCTTGCTGTGTTTGAGATATCTGGTCCTCACAATGTGGTCAGAAAGTAATTGAAGGGGAGATGGGGGACCACAGATGCATCAACAGATAGATGCACCACTCTCCTACACGGTACCAGGGTAAAGTGGTTTTGCAGCGATCTGCTTGGCTGCTGTTTCTAGAATCCTCATGGAAAATCTAACATAGAAATAACATCAACTTATTTTGGTGACTCATCATTTCTGTAAAGACCAGTGTCTACTCTGGATACAACTGTCAGACGTGTTCAGATGCCTAACTGGTGCCTTAGGACTTGCTTTCTGAAGGAATTCTGTGTATTTATTTCCAAAACTGATAGCTTTGGATGTATTGCACCTGCAAAACCAGCTGTGAGCTGCATGCTATGGGTGATGCACCCACAGGGCTGGAAGGCTAGCAAAGCTTGTGGGTACAGAGAAAGGAGCTGGCTGAAGTGCCTCCCCCAGAATCTCTCTGTGGGGAGAGAGAGCTCAGGAGTTGGTGTTAAACCTGTTTGTCTTGGGATGGAGGAAGCAGGGATTGTTACACAGCTGACAGAGACACAAATGTTGTCTTCCCAGAAGTAAATGCTTTTTGAAGTCATGGTCAGAAATACTTTGTAGGTCCTCTTTGGAGAGACTATGAATGCCCTTTGTGTGTGTTGAACATGGGAGATGCCACACATGCTCAGCAGCCTCCAGGATCAGACCTGAGAGTCTGAGTGCAAAAACGGTTTTTGGAGAGCTGGGATAAAATAGTCCCAGGTTTGAAGCTCTATTGCAAGGTGATTTTGCAGTGGAAAGGCTCAGATTTCCATTAACTACTAAAATACAGGGTCAAGCTTTACCTTCTGAGATGGGAATTGTTTATAAATACTTGACTGAGCCCTTTTCAAATGGGGTGTACTTCAAAATCTGAGAATTGGGCACTGATTCATCCCTGCTGCGGAGGGCTAAGGGTGAGAGCTTTTGCTAGGGAGCATCTATGAAACAAATCTCTTGTAACAAGCAGCCTGCTCATTGTGTTTGCAGGGCTATTACAAAAGGACCCTGGATTATCCCCTGATTCGGGAATGGAAGAGGACAGGCTGTTTTGCTGTCCCAATGATTCATTCCACATTACTCATTGACTTGAGGAAAGAGGCCTCTACCAAGCTGATGTTCTACCCGCCCCACCAGGACTACACCTGGAGCTTTGATGATATCATGGTCTTTGCCTTCTCCAGTCGCCAAGCAGGTATGTCTGGAACCTTTGCTGGGGAGGATTCACTAGTAGACATGCAGATCTCTGCTTGAAGTTTAGAGGCCAAAAGTCATGTGTTGACTTCAGTGGTGAGTTTGTACCCTGTTCCTTTACTCTTGTGAACCTACTCAAGGATAATCAAGCGACTGGCAATGCAGTGTCAAACCACAGCTAGTTTCAAAGACCATGGGAGCAACTCTTGGGATGGGGACAGTGTTTCAGAGTCTAAATATGTGGCATCTGTCCTTGATTTGTGTTGCAGCAAGGTGGTAGTGAACACAGGTGAATGCTGTGAAAGTGGAAATCTGTTGGTAAGGTATCTAAAGTCACCACTTCAGGAGACCCCTGAGGAAGGGGGACAGGGCAAGAGACTCTCTTTAGATGTAGCAGTCATTGTGGAAAACAAACAAACAAGTTGCTTACACACAGTGCTGATGAGGCCTTGGTTCATGGCAGCTCAGCCACGGTACACGAGTTGCTGTTAAGTCCCGTTTATTCTCGGATAATGGATGTGATGAGTATTCTGCCTCCAGCAATGTCCTGGGTAGCAGCAGGCCTATATGTAGCAGTGTTGAGCTGAGGGTTGCTCCTGGAAAGCCTATATCTTTAAAGGCTACTTGTATTTTTCTTTGCCCTGTTGTGGTGGAAGGAGGAAGTTTAAGGCTTTATAAGATAAAAGGGACTGAAGAAACTTCAGCAGCACCAGTGAAATGCACTTCTATCCAGAGCTTCATGACTAGTTTTGCTGGGTTGCTGAGGTGAAATAGTATTGTCAGCCCTCTCCCTCATCACAGCATGGGGCTTTAAAAAATATAAAAGTTGTTTGTGGGTCCTCTGAGTGATGGGCATCCAGCTGGTGTTACCTTTGTTTATTTTTTTTATTTTGCAAAAGAGGCAAAGTTAGGGTGAGAGGGAAGGGCTGTTCTTGGGGGACAAAAGTGGAGAGAAAGTGAAGAAGCATAGCTCGTTGTTGGTAGTCACCTCTGAAGAACAGACAGGGTGAGCAGGCCACTCTTCCCACCATCACAGCATCCACCAACTGTTTACAGCTTTTCTTTTAGTGATCCTTTTGGTTTGAGGCTCTTGACAGCACTGCAAAAGATGGTGTTGTCTTGGCAGACAGGGTTTTTTAAAACTTAGCTAAAAGGGTATTAGGGGCTTAAAGTGAGAAAGGCAAATGATAGAGGAGTGGCAGCAAGAGCTGAAATTACAACCTTTGGGAGACAGAAGAAGATAGAGGAGGTGAGAGTTAAACCTGCAGGGCCTTTGGAGCCCTGTTGTTGAGAGTCAGGACTTCAGTACCTTGGCTCCAGAGAAGTCTGAATAGCAAAGCGGGCTCCTTCAGATCTACCTGCCCTACTTGTTCCCTCTGACAGGTTTCCCAGAGATGCACCATCCAATGAGAGTGGTAACTGCATTGCAGTAGCTCCAGCTGTTTAAGAATTATTTCAGAGATTCAAACCCATCATTTTTTCCTTTGATTCTAGAATATTTTAATTTTTTCCAGTACTGACCCATGACATGAAAGCCAGTGCTCTGGCATTCTGGTCTGTCAGTCTGTCCAGACTGGCGTTTGTCCTGGGCTGAGTTTTGCACCCTGGATTAAAGGATAACATCCAAGTTCAGAAATGTGCAAAATGTATGGACTTTAAGGCAAATTTCTCTTTGGAGGAATTTCACTTACTTGACTAAAGTCACAGTGGTGTTGGGTTTTGTCCAGCCCAACTACTACATTTAACACCACAAATCAAACCAGCAGTTTTCAGCAGTGAATCTGTTGCTTGACACAGCTGTTCCGTGCTGCTCCAGAGAGGCTGTCCCACTTTTGCTGAGAGGATGTGGCCCTTGATGGGACTACTGACTTGCAACAAAGCTCAGTGCAGGTGTTTTGATGAATGATGGGCCTGCATACTGAAAATAAGAGATAGTACAATATCTTTCTTTTCTTCCTTTCTTCTTCCTGCAAAGGTGTGAGGGGCACAGCTGAGAACAGAGGGAGGTTGACACTGTACAGCTGCTTGCACTTGCAGGACAGCATTTTGTCAGCCATATCTCCTGAGCTTCCTTTCAGCCTCAGGCTCTGAAGACCTAAAGCCAGCCAGCAGGAAGCCCCAGTTACAGGGGTGGGGGAGAAACTTAGGTTGCCTGTATATGGCTGTGGGTTTGGTCACTGCCTCAAAAAGGCTAATACAAGTATCTATAGCTTTTCTGTCCCTTGTAGCAGTAGTTGTTTTTATTAGAAAAACAGAGTTGGAGAGTGAGTCCCCCTCCCTGTTTTAAGGCAGTTTTACTATTTTGAAGTAGCCTTTATCCCAGAAGGAACAGAAATATTGGTATGAGTCTACACAGATTAACTGTGTTTAAGCCAGCGGAAGATAAGAACAGAGATCAGTGAGCCAGACAAGATTAGTTGATTAGATCAGTGCCAAATCCATTAATGTCAGCAGGTCATACTTTTTTATTCTGCCATTTACCTAAACTACATCCGACAGCTGAATGTGTTTTGGCAAGTAGTGCAGCCAGCAATTTACTTGCAGAATTTAAAACGGTGTAAACATTGGAGTCATAATGCAGACAGTTCTGCTCTGCTAAAAATACCAGGGATTAAGGGGACCAATATGTGAAAGCATCAACACACCAGGTAGCGTCTGCTTTTCATTTATTTTCTAGAGAGAGGGGAGTGGTTGTGTTTGCTTCATTAAATAGGAGAAAAATGCAGAAAAACTTCCAGGTTTGAATTTATTTATTTATTTTAAATCTGCTTGGCCAGTTGAATGGGCTTTAGCAGCTTTAGGATGGTGGTTAATTAATAAAGGACCTTGCCAGAGCTCAATGCTTGATCATGCGTTGCTGGGATATTTCCGATGAAGCTCAGCTGTGGGTGGGTCTCTCCCTTACAAAGGGAATCATAGAATCACTAAGGTTGGAAAAGACCTCCAAGATCATCAGTACCATGTCCAACCTTTCCTTAAACAGCCCCAGGGACGGTGACTCCACCACCTCCTTGGGCAACCCGTTCCAATGCCTGACCACTCTTTCTGAGAAGAAATGTATGCTCATTTCCAATATAAACCTCCCCTGGCACAACTTGAGGCCATTCCTTATAGTCCTATCACTAGATGAGTGTGAGAAGAAGCCGACCCCCAGCTCCCCACACCTTCCTTTCAGGCAGTTGTAGAGAGCACTGTGGTCTCCCCCAAGCCTTCTCTTACCCAGTCTAAACAACCCCAGTTCCCTCAGCCACTCCTCACAGGACCTGTGTTCCAGGCCCTTCTCTGGACACATTCCCGGGCTTTGATGTCCTTCTTGTAGTGAGGGGCCCAAAGCTGAACACGGTACTTGAGGTGCAGCCTCACCAGAGCAGAGTACTGGGGGACAATTACCTCCCTGGTGCTACTGGCTGCACTGTTCCTGATACAAATCAGGATGCCTTCTTGGCCACCTGGGCACACTGCCAGCTCATGTTCAGGTGAGCATCAACCACCACCCCCAGATCTGCACAGCTTTCCAGCCACTCTCTGTCAAGCCTGTAGCACTGCTGCATGGGGTTGTTGTGGCCAAAGTGCAGGACGTGGCGCTTAGTCATGTTGAACCTCATCCCATTGGCCTCTGCCTCTTGATCCAACCTGTCCAGGTCCCTCTGCAGGGCCTTCCTACCCTCTTGGCAGATTAGCACTTAACCCTCAATTTGGTGTAATCTGCAAACTTACTGAGGGTGCACTCAATTCCCTCACCCAAGTCATCAATAAAGATATTAAAGAGAATGGACCCCAACACCATCCCCTGGGGAACACCACTGGTGACTGGTCGTCAGCTGGATTTCACGCTTTGTTGGATATCTTCAGATTCAGCTCCTTCAGCAAGCTTGTAAAAGCTTTCAAGTAGAAGGAAGTGACATTATCACTTTTTTGAAAGTATCTTTCCTCCTCACTGGTACCTCTCTAGGATTTTCCTCTCATCTTCAGGCCACTCTAAAAAGTATTCCTAGAGTGGAAAGTTCTATGGTGGCAGACTTGACATTTCCAAGGTGGTTATCAAACATACTCCTCAAAGTTCTTAGCCAACTCAGGTGAAAGTATCTTGTTTTTATATTCTAGCCAAAGCAAGCAGAAGCAGAAAGATACTTGACTACAAAACTCAAACTGAATTCCTTGCTAAGCTAGGAACAAACACTGTAACTATACTAATGCCTTGGGCTTGGGCTTTGCAACTTCATCCTGTATGATTCCAGGCAGGGCCTCCTCTCACCACAGAGAGATGGGGTGTCCAACAGGACTACTTCCCTTTCACCTGAACCCCTTCACCCTGTGCAGGTTTGTAACAAATGCAGCCCTCCTGTGTTTCAAAGGGAAGTCCTGCCCACTCATGCGTGAAAATGCCTCCATCCTGAGCTTTGAAGCCTGCATGTTTTCCCTGTTTTTGAGACCTATTTTCCCACTCCTGGTGTGGAGGTGTTGCAGGGAGAGAGGCTCCATGCCATGTGTTCACTGCTGCTTCTCCTTTAGCACATCTGCAGTCGGAAGCCCATTTGACTTCTGTGCCAGCCATTTTATCACTTGAGGCTGGCTTACTCAGAGGTTGAAAGCCTGTTCCAGTACCCTGGCTCTGAGTCTGAGAGGGGATTGTGTTAGGTGAGGTACCAGGTGTGAGCAGTGCAGTTGTAGTTTGGGGGATGGGGGTTTCTGTGGTACTCTCCAATTTTCTAGAGTAGTCCTACAGAGTTTATCAGTCACTGCTTTTGCTAAAGGCCAATTCTGCCCTCTGCTGTAGGATTGCTTTTATACTGTGAAGGCAACGGTCAGCAGAGACCCTTTCTCTGGTCTTAGATGTGGGTTCCCAGTCTCTCCTAGGAGAAAACTGATTGCAGTTAAAAACCCTTGCTGTTAGGGAGCAAGTAGAAATTGTTTACATAGAAGAGGCCAGTTGCTGTCATCCAGTACAACAGAAAATGGCACAGTGATTTTTATTGACTCATGAAATGTCCAAAGTTGGAAGGGACCCATAAGGGTTGTTGAGTCCAACTCCTGGCTCCACACAGGACCACCCAAATACCAGACCCTGTGTCTGAGAGCATTGTCCAGACACTCTTTGAGCTCCATCAGGCGCAGTGCCATGACCACTGCCCTGGGCAGCCTGTCCCAGTGCCTGACCACCTCTGGGTGCAGAACCTTTCCCTAACCCCCAGCCTGACCCTCCCCTGTCCCAGCTCCATGCCGTTCCTTTGGGTTCTGTCGCTGTTCCCAGAGAGCAGAGCTCAGCGCCTGCCCCTCCGCTCCCCTCGTGAGGGAGCTGCAGGCCGCCATGAGGCCTCCCCTCAGCCTGCTCTGCTCAGGGCTGAGCAAACCAAGGGACCTCAGCCACTTCTCACACATCTTCCCCTCTAGACCCTTCACCATCTTCATAGCCCTCCTTTGGGCACTAACAGCTCTATGTGCTTTTTATGTTGTGGTGCCCAGAGCTGCACCCAGTGCTCGAGGTGAGGCCGCCCCAGGCGGGGCAGAGCAGAGCAGAGCATCCCTTCCCTCCCCTCCCCTCCCTCAGCCAGAGGCAGGGCTGGGCCTGAGGCACTCCAGGGCACAGTCAGCCCTTTGGCTGCCAGGGCCCACTGGTGGCTCACGATCAGCTTGACATCGACCAGAACTCCCGGATCCCTTTCTGTAGGGCTGCTCTCCTGCCTCTCGTCCCCTGTCTGTACGTACAGCTAGGGTTGCCCCATCCCAGGTGCAGAATCTTTTAGAATTGTTTGCTGATGAAGCAGAACCTCTTGAGATTGAGGTCCAGGCATAAGTTTGGGTATGGCTATATATCAACAGAGCAGTGAAATCTGCTGACAAAAGACCTGACTCTATTTTTTGTGTTTCTTTTTTTTTTTGTGATCCTCAGGAATTCAGATGTACATCTGCAACCGTGAGCACTATGGTTTCCTTCCCATGCCCCTGAAACCACATCAGATGCTGCAAGAAGAAGCTGAGAACTTTGTGCACACGTTAATTGAAGCTATGAGTAAGTCGCTGTGCCCTGCTATGATGGAGCTCCCCAGTTAATGATGGTAGAGCTCTCCTGCCAGTGGCCTAGCTCTCCCCCTTGGGAGTCTGGGAGAATTTGCATCCTGATCTGTTCTCACAAAGATTTGATATGCAGGTTTTCCAATTTCCACAGCTTTTCTACATAGAGGTGTAATCATGGCTGGGTCAACTCCGTTCACAAAACCCCTCCACTTCCCCAGATCAATTGCAAAATTGCATCTTTAATGGAGAAAGGATGCTGCAGAACCTCGCCTTTATCATGAGGTCTGTTTGACACATAGGGGCTCCTTTCTGCTGTGCAGTGTGGATGCTTCCTGCTGCACCCACTGTTGCCCTGACTGCACATCCCAGCTCCTGGGGCTTTAGGGCCAGTGATGAAGACATATGCAGATACATTATATTAATTAAGCGCATACATCAAGGTGATGGTTGGGATTTCTTCTCTCTTACAGTTGATCGTCCTCCCATTGAACCTTCTCAGTATGTCTCTGTTCCTCCAAAGCACCCTGACAAGATGGGATTTGATGAAGTAAGAAACTTAATTTGCTGTCCTTGTCTTCCCATTCATTATTTAGGGGACCTGGGTTCTCCAAGTAGCTGAGCTTCCAGTTGTTTCTCTTGGAGTATATTACATTTTCACACAATTAGTTCTTTTCCAATTATTCATTTTTGGACTTAAATGTAATGCAAAGAGAAAGCTATCCTTAGCTGTTCTTATCTGGGGAGAAGTTCTGTTGAGCGCACATGAGGCCAGCCAGGTCTGTGAGCACTTAGCACCCGCTACATGGCTTCTGACTAAAAGTGCTGGTTTGTGTGCAAGGGCAGTGCCCAGCAAATCTTTGGAATTGTGTCTGTTAATGATGTTTAAATCCAGACAAAAGGAGATGGCAGAACTGAGGGTGAAAAGCAGGTTACTACCTCCACATTTCTTGTCCTGTTTCTTCTAAATCTGACTCTACAGAGCAGCTTGGCAGTCCCTTCATTCTGTGATTAAAAATAGCTCTTTTAGGAAAGCTCTCCTGCTCTGAAGTGACAGAGGAGAATGATTTCTATAACCTGAGAGACACATTATAGAGCCCAGAGCAGCTGAGGGAGACAGGCCTTGAGCTAGGCTCTAGCCCAAGCTGGGTAAGTTCATGAGAGGTGAAGATCACTCGTGTAGCCACCTTACTGTGGCAGCTGTCCCCCTGTCCTGTTTGACTGCCACTTTCTTCTGCTACAGCCTTAAGTAAAAACACCTAGAAAGATTGTTGCTGACACTGGTAGTGCCCCAAGACCTTGCAGAAATTCCTCTCGCATCTCTTTCTCACATTGTGGAGAGAGTAGGCATTGAGGGGAGAGGGCTGGAGAGGGATCTGCTGTGCTAGTGATTAGCTAGTGTCTGTGTTTTTCACAGAGCCATAACCCCCTTGTGTATAAAGCTGCCAGGGTTGCAGTCAGTGGCACTGTGACTGAGGGAGTTGTGGTGATCAGGGGAGCCTTTGTTTTCGTTGCTTATTTTGCTACATCTGTTTATATGACTTGTATAGTAAAGTCTGAACCTGATCTGGCTATGTGTGTTTGAGTGTCTGTGTTTAGAACACAGCTGGAAGAGTTTTTTTCCATGTTGTCCTTTGTGGCTGCACTTTATTTATCCAATTTATTATTTTTGCATTTGTACTGGGCTGGAATTTGATCTGCTTCTTACTGGTTTTGCTCCACAACCTACAAGGCTTCGATTGTACTTGGCTGTCTGTGACTGAAAAACATCCCTGACCCTCTGCAGTTTACCTGCAAGTGAGGCTTCAGTCCTCAGCCCTCCGCCGAGGAGTCTGTCTGTTCCAGGCTTGGACTGAGCCCTACCCAGACATCTCTGTTCCAGGTCTTGGCTTTTTGCTAGGCTTTCTACTCTGGCAAGGATAACAGCATTTTCAATGCCTAATGTAATTACAAAAACGTTCTCTTTACTGTGTCTTTGTACTTTTATAGTGACCCCGCTGATAATCCTAAATATGGGCAATTGCATCTTTGTGGAAAGACACGTGGGTCAGCATTCTTCTGGCACTGAAACTGACAAACAAAATTTTACTCCGTGTTTAATAAAAATCAAAACATCCTTTATCTGTGGAAAATACAGGCTTGGCTCTAGCTGTCCTTCTCTCATCTATATTCAACACTGAAGAGCAACTTTCCCTTGTTCCATAAAAGGTAGTTGTTGGACAAAGAACCAACTTCTTACCTTTCAGCTCAAAACCAATCCTAATTTTTTGACAAATTCTAAACAATCTCGAATGAAAACACACCTGGTATTTTAATAACATCTGCTTTTCTTATGGGGCTGCTAGAAAAGAGTGTATCAGGACTTTCTGTTCTTACTCCCTCCCATACGGTGCTGATGTCTTTCTATTCAACCTAGATTTTCATGATCAATCTGAAGCGTCGGAAAGACAGGCGGGATCGGATGCTGCGGACTCTCTATGAGCAGGAGATTGCAGTCAAGATAGTGGAAGCTGTGGATGGAAAGTGAGTTTCAGCTGGGGTTGCTGAAGTTTGCAAAATGTGGATTGTGCTGAAGTGCTTTGCACCATCTCCTTGGATGCCCTGACCTTCCTTCTGGTGAGGAAGGGTGGGCTGAGGGGAGAGGTGAATGTCACTTTTATTCACGGGTCTAATGGTCTAAGTGGGGCAGTTCTGCTATTTCTTCCTTCTCTTGAAATCAGTCATTCTAAATGAGAGAACCAGGACAGCGTGGTTCAGGTGCGGTTAGGAACCGATATACCATCTGCTGGTCTTGAGTCTTGGGTACTCATCAGGACCTCTTAGAAAAATATTGTAAGCCAAGCAACTAACAAGTAAATGGTCCCACAAGAAGTTACTGGCAACATTAAGGGTATGACTTGTCTGTCCTCAGGTTGTGCTCTGCCTTGTGGATTTCTCTAACACAGTGTGTTGGGGAAACAGTCTGTAAGCAAAAGTGGTTGTGACTGATCTGATCTCAGCTTCAGCACTGGTAGTCTCAAAGCAGTCAGGTCCCAGAAGGTGAGGGTGGCTGTTTGGGGTGAAGGTTTTCATGGTGGTAGGCATGCTTGAAGGGGAATGCTGCTGGAAGGCTGCAGCTTTCTGTAGACATTTGTCTTCAGACATTTCCAGTGTTCAGTTAGATTTAGAAATGTAAATTAAGATTTTTTTTCTTCAGGTTTTTGAGCAAAACAAATACAAGAATTCTTCAACATACAGTTTTTCCCTGAACATCAGCAGCATTTCCTGTGTTGCTTCTGTGTCTGACTTGTAATTGACTTTTTTTTAAATGGTGATAGATACTCTCTTTCCCAGAGCACTGAACACGAGTCAGCTCAAAGCTCTCAGCATCGATATGCTTCCGGGGTACCGTGACCCGTATTCCTCCAGACCACTAACCAGGGGAGAGATTGGCTGCTTCCTTAGTCACTATTACATCTGGAAGGAGGTAAGAAGCTTTTGGGTGCTCAGGGTTCCTGCAGGACAGCACCATGGGCAGACATAATAGGAATGTGCACAGCTAGTCTTAAGGCAGAGTATCAAATACAGTATAGGTTTCTGGAAGCATAGCGTGGAAATGTTTTCCTCAGTTTATAGAGGATCATACATAAAGTTTTTCTTGAATGCAGTGTTCAGCTTTCCCTTCTCTGTATTCTATTTGCCAGCAGCTTTGGAGGATTTTTTCATAATGCTTCCATGACTGCTTTTGCAGACCATCCAATAGCATGCTTGAAGCAAATCTGTTTAGGAGAAAGGCTGGAAGGTTTTGAAGAACAAATGATACTAAAAAACTCCTCTCTATCTTTTTCTTTTTGTTGTTGTTGTCTTTGGTTCTACATCTGTGCTGAAGCAAGGTCCAATGACTCTGCTGATTGGCTTTGTCAAGTTGATATGTTACAATTATTCTTACCAGCAGGGACCTCTGTTACTTGAGCTAGGAGAATCTTCTCTGGGTAGTAAAAGCTGTGTCTTCTGGCTGTCCCTGGTCACCTGGGGAGTGATGTGCGAGAAAATCTGGGCTGCACTGGTCAGAGATGCTGCACCTACATGCCCTGACATCAACAGGGGACGCTGTGTCAATGAGATGTGGTGGAGGCAGGAAGAAAGACTTGATAATAAAAGAAGAATGGGCAGTGGCAGTGGTTGTCCAGATCTGCCAGTGAGGATTGCACCTGCTGGTGCAGGGTCCTATATGGATGTATAAGGAGACAACCCTCTGCACGCAGAGGTTTTAGTTACAGCACATCTCCACAGGGCAGGGCATTGATCTGAAAAGCCTAGGGCTAGCTGGAGCCATCCTGCCTTGACCGTGGTCAAGGCAGGCTGAGCTTTTGGGCTTGACATTTCCAAATCACCAACAGTCAGATAATAATGGGAGCTTGTATGCAGGATGCATTGCATCTATATTCTCTAAGTGGTCAGGGTCAGACTTAAAATATGCTGGATTGCCCCCCCCCCCAGGCAGCAGGAGGTGGTGGCTGTGGTTGTGCTAGTTGGTAGCTCATGGTGCCACAGCAGATGGAGGGTTTCTCTAGGGGCACCACATTACAGGTGCTCAGCCTGCAGGGTATTTTCAGGCCTGTTCTCACTGGCTCTTGTAGTCTCTCCCAGCTGAGCTATGAATTTGAGAGTGGTTCTCCTGCCACCCTGCCAGCATGGCCCAGAAGGTACTGCCAGGTCAAGATGACCCCAGCAATTTCAGGGTGCAAGGAGTGGCCCAAATGGGTTGCCGTGATCACTTCAGTACCCTCTTGTTTCAGGTGGTGAACAGAGGACTGGAGAAGACACTTGTTATCGAGGACGATGTGCGCTTTGAACACCAGTTTAAAAGGAAGCTCATGAAGCTGATGGATGACATCGAAGAAGCACAGCTAGATTGGGAGCTTATGTAAGTAACTGGCCCTCAGCCTCCTGGGAACTCGTGGGCGCACATACTATGTCATGGTAGAGATGCAGGTTAGTGCCAGCCAGAGCTGCTTCTTAGTGGGCTCTTCCCATAAGGAGAGCTTTGCCTCCTGGGGCAGGCTACTGCCGGAGTGACCGAACTGTGATGGGTACCGCCGCTGCCCTCTGTGGGCAGTCCGGAGATGCTGCTGTGACAGAGGAGCTGCCACAGCCATGTCCTGTGGTTCGGGCAGTGGCAACCTAACTCCCTGAGTCTTTCACAGCTGTGCTGCTGACTGGGTTAAGGCACAGCTGAGAAAGACTCAGGGAGTCTCTCAAATTCACTCTCAAATTCCCAGCTCGGCTGGGAGAGACTGCAAGAGCCAGTGAGAACAGGCCTGAAAATATCCTGCAGGCTGAGTACCTGTAACGTGGTGCCCCTAGAGAAACCCTCCATCTGATGTTGCACCACGAGCTACCAGCTAGCACAACCCCAGCAACCCAATCTGACAGTGCTGCAGGACAGAAATCTGTGAGCAGGGATTACTTCTTGGATCGACTCTTTGCCCTGTCCTGGTCAAAATAAACAGTTGTGTGGTCGTAATTGCTGCAGATTCACTTCAGCTCAAAATTCTATGTTCTTTTCACCCTTTCAGATACATTGGACGGAAAAGGATGCAGGTGCAGCAGCCTGAGAAAGCAGTTCCCAATGTCATGAACCTCGTAGAAGCCGATTACTCTTATTGGACCCTGGGGTATGCAATCTCTTTCCAAGGTGCTCAGAAACTAATTGGAGCTCAGCCTTTCAGCAAGATGCTACCTGTAGATGAATTTCTGCCGGTCATGTACAACAAGCACCCTGTGTAAGTAGGATGCCTTTGTTGCTCAGGTCTTGCTGAATGATGTCAAACCAGTTGATGACGTGTCTCACTTATGTAGCATGGGTGGTGGGGAGCAGGGCTAATCCTTGTACTTTTTGGTGGTTTGCAGCAGAGCTGACACAGCTCAAAAGAGGTGACAGACCTGCTGCAGGGGGTTATTTTGCCCACCCGGTGCAAGGCTTGCAGGCTGGTTCTGAGACATGTGACTGTCTGCAAGAGAGGTTTATGTAGGTTGTCTGTGGTTGTAAGGCTGTAGAGTGTCAGACCTGCTTTAGACGCACCCAGCAACTACCTCCCTGCCCCAGGACCTGTTTGCTCAGTGGATTGACTTGCATCTCAAAGTCATAACCAGTGGCACTGATGAACATTCACTCTGTTTCTGATTATTTTTCTCCCCCCTTTAGAACAAAGTACATGGAATACTATGAGTCCAGAGACTTGAAAGCCTTTTCAGCAGAACCACTGCTAGTTTACCCCACCCACTACACAGGGCAGCCAGGCTACCTCAGCGACACAGAGACCTCTACTATCTGGGACAATGAGACCGTGTCAACTGACTGGGACCGAACACACTCCTGGAAGTCCCGGCAGCAGGGCAAGATCCATAGTGATGCCCAGAACAAGGATGCCCTGCCTCCTCAGTCATCTCTCAACACGCCATCCTCCAGGGATGAGCTATGACTGCCTGCTTCCCCTGGGCTCTGTTGACAGCTGAACCTGCCTCACACCTGCTTTGCACCCTGAAAGTTGTAGAGCAGCTGTTCGTGTGGTCTCCTTCCTGCTACCTGGAATGGCAAAGCAGGGTGGTTGGACTTGGTTGTGTTACAACTTACCAGGCTGCTTTTCCAGGACTGCGGGAGAGGAAGGAGGAAAAAGTGTTCCAAACTGGCTGAAAAAAGGCAGAGATCAGAACAAAAGCCTTTGCAAGCTTTTGTAAACAAACAAACAAAACAAAAACCTTGAATGACGTCTTTCTACAGTACGTTGTGTAGAATACTGTATTTATAAAGATTAATATATAGAGGTGTACAAGTGTTAATACCTTTCTGGATAGCTGTAACTGGGCTGCTGTGTAACTGTTACTTCTTGTAGGTTTGCAGGCTTTTGTAACCTTCTTTGCTGAGAGAAACTGCAGGCAGGTGTTTGGGTTATTTGGTTTTGTTTTTCAAAGGGATCCCTGTCCAGATGGTTTCCAAAAATGTTTGATGCACTGGAGCGGTGCTCCAGCGTGGTGAAGATCTCCTTCATCACAATTCTGCAGAACAACATTTCTGGCTCCCCTCTAAATTTAAAGACTTCCTAGATCCCATCCAGGTAGGTCTGCCAGTCTGGAACTGTTATCTTGGCATGTCTAGAATTGTGGAAACTAGCAGATAAAGTGGTGGTTGCCCCTTCTGTTTTTCTCTGCGCTGTCTGAAGGGAACATGCCTTGCTTTCTCCCTGCCTCAATTTATTCCTTCAGGAAAAGAAAGCCTGACAACCTTTTTGCAGGCCTGTTTAAGTAGGCCACAAAAACAAGCATAGGACTTCCACGAAATTTGATTTTTATAGTTCTGGTTACGAACTCCTTGTACTACCCTAATAGAACAACCGACCAAAATGTTAGTGCTGTCAGCTGTACTGTTCTCAACAGCCTTGATAGAATCGTGTTACAGGACGGAAAGGCAACTTGTCTTGATATTTTTTCAAGTGTGGAGCAAACTGACTTGCTGTTGGCTAGCATGTCAGCACAGTGTGATGTTTTGTTGTGTTTTTTTTAAAAGGTTTCTTAGAGGCCAGGTGATTGTGGACTACACTGCTTAGGTTTAGCTGGCACAGGTCTCAACCTGCAGGCTGTTGTTGCAGGGGACGATGTTCTCCTGCACTAGCAAACTGGAGACTCACCTGCTGGCTAATCTGTACAGTTGAGTATGTGTGGTGGTTTGTTTTTTATTGTTGTTTGTTTTTAATAATTACTGATCAAAGTTGTGCTTTCTGCTGAAGAAGACATGTTATTATTACCTGTCAGCGGGTCTGATAATACATAGAACCTGGTGCAAGACAAGCAGCTGTGTGTACTCTTCATTGGGTGGGAGCAGGCCCCAGCTGGGGAGGCCAGTTCTCTGCCTCTGGGCTGGCTCACGCTCAGCTGTGTTGAAGTGTTTACCAACAAGCCTGCTCTGGCTCTGGGAAGACATTGAAGTCCAAGCTAGTGAAGTCAAGAGTGTTTTCAGCTATGTTACTGTACGGTGGAGTTGTTGGCCATTTGTACTGCACCTATTGCCTTGAAGCCCTGTTCCTTCTGCTGCTTGGATGGAGCTGGTGGCCCTGCGACACGGTGAGTATCGAGGGCAGGTCTGCCACGTGCCACCTGCATAGCCTGGACTATTCCTCAAGCCCTCCTGCCTCTTCCTTAGGCCTTGCTTTACCAGCAGCAACTCTGACCCATTTCAAGCGTTGTTGACCATGGCGATCCCAGAGACGTTGGTAAGCTTAATGTGGCCTTCAGAGGTAGATCTGTGAGCTGGTGAGCACCCAGCGTATTGCCAGAGGTCGCTTTGTGTAAGAGTACAGTGTTACGAAGCTTTTCAGTTAGGTCATGCTTCCCTGGGGACTGGGGCTGATTCCTTCAGGCCTTTGGTAGTGCTGTGTGAGAGCTGGGTAGCTGCTGGGGCCGTGCTGGGAAGCGTGCACGAGAGGAGCAGGGCCCCAGTTTGGTGTCACTCCCTGCGGGCTTGCAGCCTTGCTAACCAATGTGTGTGCATATCTGAGACTGGCAGAACAGTGGGGATGAGCCAGTGGTGTGGGATTATTAAAATTTCAAATGATTAAAAAAGAAAGAAAAAGGTCTCTGCATCACCCCTGCAGCCTTTAGTGCTGGAGCACTGGGCTTCCCCAGCTCCACAGTGAGCCCCGCTGATGTGCAGAGGGAAAGGACGTGCGACTGGGGGAGGCTGGCTCTGGGCAGCGGGCAGGGCTGCCTCTCTGCTCCTGAGCTGGCAGCCGTGGCTGGTGCTGTGTGGAGGTGGTGCTGTTGGTGGAGGTGCTTTGGAAGCTCAGGTAAGCTTAGTTTTATTTAGCTTTGTCCTGGAGCCGAGCAGTAGCAGCTTATTAAAAAACGACAGCTGGGTTGGGTTTGTTTTTGTATTTCTTGTGTGTATTTTCTTTTAGTCGACTCTGGAAGTGCATGTAAAGGGTTTGGTATTTTTGAGGGGGAGTGAAACAAGTTAAGAATGAAAATTGTAATTAATGAATTAAGTGAATGCATCCATTTCAGAGCAGACCTGGCCTTGCTCTAGCTTATTATTATTTTACCTATAGACTGTGTGTGTGTGTACGTGCACGATTTTTTATTTCCATATGCCAGAGGTGGTAGATGGCAGTGGCTCTACCTGCTGTGACAAGTGCTGTTTTTCCTTGCCTCAGTTCCTTGGCAGGTGGTGCTCAGGCTTTGCCCTACTCAGGATGAGCTGTGGTTTGGAGGCACAGGAGCCAGTTGAAACACTTCTGCTGTTTTTCCACTTTTCACATACTTATTTTTTTGCCTAATGTCACGAGCTTCAAAGTGAGCGGAAGCAGGAGCCGGCGTGAAGCAGCCTTCTGTCACTGCGGAGACCCTGCTGTGCTAGGGGCAGCGCCGGACACCGGGCTGCGGCATGGGGCGAGCACCAGGGGCTGTCCCTGCTGCGCCCTGCGTGGGCAGGGGGCTGCCTTGTGGTGCAGCCCTGGGGCACAGCAGGGGAGGGGGCGGACTTGGGGAAGCCGCACGTGAAGTCGCAGGGTGAGGAGAGCGCAGCCCCTGCTGTCTGCATGCCAGTCTTGAAACTGGGTTTCTGTTAGCAGAGCTTAAGTGGTAGAAATTTGCCAGGCAGCTTGGGGAAGCAAGGGAGGGTTTTAATTTTTTTTTCTTCCCTCCCTTCCTCACATCAGGTTTTTGCTTTGCTGTGAAACATCTGTGCTAAGCCCCAGGAGGCGCCAGCTGATGAAGACCACCCAGCAAGTGCCTACTGTGCTGAGGCTGGTGACAGACCAGAGGAAGGTAGAAACAAGTTTGACGAAGAGCAGGTAGCATGACGGCTGAAAAAAAGCAGCTTGCTTGCAAGAAAGGTTACAATGACAGGCCCTAAAAATGATTATCTGCAGTAAGACTGCTTATAACCTAACAACTCTTTGCTTTTGTTTAAGAAGTGCTCTTTAAAGTGAAAAATAGGGCAATACGAAATTCGTAGTTCACAAATACTTTGTGTATACCCTGAAGGAAGCCGAACAGGCTCTGTGGTTGTTGGTTCCTAACCCTGCGTCCATCTCCCCTCTCCCCCACCCCTAGGTAACAAGAAGAAGAAAAAGCTGCAGCATAAATTGAGAGTATTCCTTCTTTGGCCTTTGCTTTGCAACATGTGAGTGGCTCTTTAGTGACAAAGACAACTTCCCCACCGCACAGCCTGCCGGCTGCCGGTAGTTTGACACATCGCAATGGCAGGTCAGCTGCAGGAGAGCCACGAGGGGGCCAGGCGAAGCAGCTGTGATGCAAAAGCTGTGATGTTTGTACTGTTGTGCAGGCAGCAACAACAGGGGTTGGGAGGCCAGGAGAAAACATGACGTGGTGAAAAAGAGGCAAAGATGGACCACTGAAAACATTTTATTTTGTATTAACTTGCTGCAGAAATCATTCAGTGACCCGAAAGAGAATGTGGTCATGAAAAAGTAAACTTTGTGCAGTCGCTGTTCCCCAGTTAGTTGCAACAGAAACATTAAAGAGAAAGCTCAGGAAATGGTATGAAATATCCCCTAGAAAGCAACAGCTTGGTGTGCTTGTGATGGATGTGCTGGGAAGGCTTTTGCTTTGCTGCCGTTTACCTTTAGCCCTCAGCGAGTTCCTGGCGTTCCTGCAGCGTGACTACGGAGGGCTCGTGCAGCTGCTGCCGCTCAAGGGGCAGTGCAGGCGAGAGAGCGGTGACGCAGAAGCTCTCATGGTAAGATTTTTTTTAAAGCACTGCTGTGATCTGGTGGTGGTCACAAAATACAGAACGGCTACTTAGGAGGATGTCGAAAAGGGGAACAATGCTGAAGGAAGACTGCAGCTAAAAAGGTACGGCTAAAGGTAAGAATAAGCTGAAACCCTCTCCTTTTGGGTCTGCAAATGGGAGATGGGTTGTGGGAGCTGGAAGAAGCTGAGAACAGTTAAAACAATGAATGTGATGATGGTGAAGGTGTGACAGTGACGGAAGGTGGTGTGAAACATTAAAAAAAATGCAGGAGTCATAAAATCTAAGAGAAGAAAGAGTAACTTCAGACAACTATTAGTGAAAAAATGTTTATATACTTACTGTATAAAGATTACAGATAAGCAGTTAATTTTTTGTTTAAAAATATATAACTTTTTTTTGGCGGGGGGCTGTCATTTAAAAATCACTTTCAGCTTAATGTGGGCATACAACCTCAGAGTTAGCACCGCTGTTACAGAGGACGCGGTACAGCCATCAATGCACGCTTACACAGTAATGCAAAGAAAACTTCTGTTGTAAACTTGTGCTAACTCTGGGCAAATGTTAAGGCTCAGTTATAAACTCAACGTCGTCACCGTCTCACCAGAAATAGTTTGAGTTTTTGAACTACTCAGGCTATGACCTGGATGGTGCTGCTTGTGACTGGAGGTAACAATCGTGTGGTCACCTCTTCGTGTAGCGTAGAACATAGCACAACCCCCTGCTGCTTGCATCATGAGGTTACCACTGCTTGTTAAAAAAATCTGAGCCCAGTTTTGAAAGTGGCAGCTACAGAACTGGTGGGAAAAAAAGCCTCAGGCATGTGTAAAATTCAGTATTTGAGTTTATTTGAACTAATACTAATGTATCTCAAAGACAGCCAGTTCTGTAAGGGCTGTTTACAATCCAATGTCTCATTTATGGCTTTTTAAAATCAAACCTCTGCCCTTTCAAGGAAGCCTGTATTCGGGGAAGAGACTCTAGAAAGATGTTACTTAAAGTTTCACAGAGAACAGATGCTTAAATTCTTTATTCCAGCTGAAAGAATGTACCATGTCAGGAAATTCATTTAATAGATGTATATAAAGAGCAAGAGAGGTGGCTGGAGGTTATGCGTAATAATGCTACAACTATATAAAATCTCTGGTTGGTTGGGGTAATGCTAAAAACCTGGCTATTTCCTCTCCATATCCACTTTTAAAATGAAAGGTTTGTAGTTGCCTCTCATGGAATGAAACTTGGATTAATGCAGGCAAAATTTTGCTCCTGAAGAGTGATTGCACATTACAAAGAGGTACATCAGTCATTTCAGAGCACATGCAAAAGGCATCGCTTTCTGTTGAGTGGGTTAGCAAAGCACAAGGAAAACCGCCCTGTAGTGGCATTAAGACAAGCCCCAGCCCCATAGGCGTAGTGTTTGGTGCCTTGTTCAGTAACAAATCGTGACACTCATCTGAAAGCAAGTGTGGTCCATTCTCTTGATGTTCTCTGGGGGGGGAAAAAGGGTAATTTTCTGGCTTTGAACGAGTGCAAAAAAGAAGGGTGCCAGCAATACGTGCACTTGCAGTTACTTCTTCCTTCTCCAGAGATGAGTATTTTGGGGACTCACCCACACTGCTTTTTCATGAATGCAAATGCCTGCAGAGGCAGCAGTGGCTAGTGGCACCCAGTTCACCCACACATTCCGCAAAGCAGCGCTCCCCTCAGGCAGGGACCTCCTGCTTGCTTCTGGCAAAACTGCATTGTGGCTTTTCTTCTCCAGTTTTATAAAAATAAAACTTAGGCATTCTTGTTCTGTGTAATACTGGCACGACAAAAATGTTTTTTCACAAGAAAAGTTAGGCGTTTGTGGTGTTCTGAAGACAAAAACATTGCAGTCCTGTTTTCCCCTCTAAATGGGGCTCTCACCTTCCTAGGCTAATGTGCAAAACAAAACAAAAATCTTAGTCCGGACTGTCTCATAAATCCATGTCTGTCCAGCTCCAGGGGAGGAGAGACACAGCTCTGGCTGTAGGTCTACCAAGTGCTCACTTTGCATTTGTCTCAAATATTTTCAAGGTTGAATACTGACACATTCATCTGCTGCAATTCTGTAATACTGGATGGTAGCGAAGGTACAGTCCTCATTCAGTTTGCCTCAGCGTGGCCTTGCTCCCCCTCAAAGCGTAATTTTGCTGTTCCTGTTACTCCAGCACCCCCGTTTGGCAGTTCTGGGGAGGGTCAGGCTTGACCGACTCCTCATTTTCACCTCCTCATCAACCGAAGCTTTTTTCCGCAGGATGAAATCGAAGTTCACCTGGCTGTTCATGGCGTAGAACACGTTGGCGCTGTCTGGTATCACCAGCTCTGCAACGAAGGGACAAGAGCGAGTGTGAATTTGTGGTACTGCAAACTGCAGAAGGAAAGGCGGGGAAGAAAGGGAAGCTGGTGAGTAGGTGCACACACACACCACAGCTGGGGCAGTGCTGCCCCCCCCCTTTCTGCTGCCCCTCTTCAGCCCGCAAAAAAGCAGGTGAAGAGTTACAGAGGACAAGAGCCAGAGGCCAGACCCAGACCACATCCGGCTGGGCAGAGGCCCTGGCAGCCACTCCCAGAGCAGGCTGTGCCAAGAAGGACCTGTCTGCATGGCCTGCAGGGATCTGGGCCACCATGTGCTCAGGGAGCACGAGCGGCTGCGCTCAGGAGGTCGCTCTGCCATCACGGCACACACACAGAGGCCGGCCTGTAGCAAGTGGTGTGCTGACAGGGGCTGTGCTAAATCACCCCCACGCATCAGTTATCTAGGGGTTTATTCTCACTGGCAGCTATAACAACACCTCTGTGGCAGTTCCACAGTTGCTTCACATTTTACCCCTTCCTTTAGAATGACGCATAACTTTTCAAGCAGCACCAGAGTTGTGCTTCCCTACCTTTATCCTCGGAGATGACCTGTACGAGCTCGTACTCCTCAGCCGCATCAGACTCCAGGTTGTGCTTCGACATTGCTCTCTGGATGACAGCAGGCGTTTTGTCTTGGCTAGTTAGCTGGAAAGATAGATGTAATGAGAAATTTGTAATGAGAAATTCTGCTTTCTCACTTATACAATGATCTAATGGTTAGTAAAGGCCTGTCTTGTTTAGCCCACTTGGTCTTGCAAAAGATTTTAGGGAACTGACAAATTGCAATGGATCAGTAATGAAGGAGTAGATACTAAGACGTGATACGTGTGATATTTGGTGGTGGTGGTTTTTCTAATTCAAGAAGACAGGTACTGTACTAGCAGACAGCACTAAATCAGTGTTTGCTCCTCTGAGCAACTGCTTTGAGAGATGTTTTTTTCTTAGTAGCCATAAACTTCTACATAAATAACCGTCCCATCTGTTGTTTGCGGACATCAATTAATCCGGAGTGTCATGTGCTAAATACCTTCTTTGACATTCTGCAAAGAATTTTGGCCTTGTAACTTCATGTACTGTCTGCTGTGGAGGTGCATTGTGTCCAGCGCAGACACAAGGCTTGCTCCAGAAAGGGAAGAGTTGGCTCTTGGTGGCACAATGTGTCAGGCCGCCAGGGAACTGCTCTTTGCCATTTGGAGAGGTCAGACCATTAAAATTGTGTAATAGCTGAATGTGGAAAAAAAAGTGGTGGTGGTTGTTGTTGTTGTTGTTTTTTCCCAAAGGCCTGAGGGACCCAAGAGAATTTGCTCAGCAGCTGAATCTGTCAGGAGAGATCAGCAGTGGGCAAGTCACCTCACCCCAGGCCCTGCACTCTCTCTGCTCTTGGCCCGGACCTGCCGGTGTCCATCCGTGGAACCACACCAAGGGAAAGGTGGGAGCTGGTGCATTTTGTGCCCACAGCTGCAGCCTTTCAGCCACTCCTTACAGCTGCGCACAGCACTGCCTCCCTCGCACAGCAGGGAGTAGTGAAGGTGTCAGTCAATAGGGGCAGAGGGGCCAGGAAGAGTCCTAATTTAAAGATTAGAACATGCCACCATGCTCTGTTATACTCAAACCTCTTGTTTGTACCGTGCTCCACAGATTTTGAATTTTAACATCTGTCATTTTTACTTTAAAGCCAGTTCTGCAGCTGGCTCAGCAAACAGGTGTTTTCAAAACAACAACAACAACAACTTTGTGTTTTAGCAATCACCCAGAATGAAAAACTTCATGAATGGTACGAGTAGTTTGCTGTCCCGCACTGCTCACCATGATGCTCTTGTACATATTGCCGTTGTTGTCTTCTACGCTGATGCGGATGATGCACGTGTCTTCGTTCTGCTGGTTGTAAACAGGAGGCAGTACTGATGAGGTAATGGATGTCACAGAGATAGAGCGCTTGTGGATCTTGGGGTTGGAGGACAAGAAGGGAGGGGATGAAATTACGTTGGTTAAAGATGACACCCCTGAGGAAGATGTGTCCATGGAGTGGATGGAGGAACAGGAAGAGGAGGATTCTGAGAGCTGCACAACAGAAAGAAGAAAAAACACAACATTATGTATGTGTGCAGGGTGTCATTCTGGAGGAAGAAGCTGAGAAAGCAGGAGGTGCGTACAAAACCTCAGTGATCTGCACTTTGTCCAGGCTGGCAGGGGTATTCAACACCTCCAAAAACTGACTTGATTGATTTCACTGTTTTAATGCAAACTTGCTTCCAGGTTTGTACCGGACACAGTGGGTGCTGCTTGCTTTCCCACGGCTCCCAGGAAGAGCAGACCAGGAGGTGGCAGCAGAAACAACGAATGAAATGAAGGTATGGGCTCCCAGCTGGGGACAGATATGGGAAGAGCAGAGTGCCGTGCCACCGCTGCTTTGCAGCGAGTCCCAGCCTTTACATGGGGAACTGGACTCAAAACTGATATGAAACACTGTCCCACCTCCCTGTCCCCCCTCCCCACCACCTTTGAATGTTCTTTCTGCCTCCTTTTTGCCCTACTGCTCAGGGTTTCCCTTCATCTGCCTTGCTCAAAACCTACTGACAGGATGGTGCCTCTCCAACTTGCTCATCAAATCCACCGCAACAACTCATCAGCTAAACTGTTCAAATGGTTCAGATGTATGCCAGTGTCTGGAACCTCATCTTCCATTTGGATAAGAACATTAAGTACAATTTAATTTAAAATATCCATCAGCTAATACCCAATGTACCACTCTTTAGCAAAACATCCCTAAAAAGGTCTTCAGAGCATTTTAATACAAAAAAGGAAGTGTCTGCTGGTAGGAAAGACCTCGTTGTGGATCGCCGCCATCAGATCCTGTCTGCTGTTTTCCTGCCTTTATAATTTGCCTCTCTGGAAGGTAGCGGAGCAGGCCTGGCCCAGCTGCTGTCAGCATGGACCCATGCAGCTTCACTGTTACACGCATGTGGCTGGGGGATGTCCTGGCTGCCAGTGCGCAGGGTGGGGGGGCTCTGCCAACCTCCCCCCCAAAAAAAAAACAACAATAAAAAGGCTGCTGAGCTGTGACCTCTCTGCCAGGCACAGCTGCCCCAGGGTTACGGTGCTGTGGCTGACACACACCAGCTCCCCACCTGGAGCCACCACCTTTGGCAGAGTGCAGGCAGATCTGCTCTGCAGGCAGGCTTTCCTCAGGGAGCACACTGCTGCCAAAATCACGTGGGCTTACCCAGACACAACCCTTCAGCTGCTTCAGCATGACGAATGTGGCAGCAGGCTGATGGCCACAGTGCAACTTGTCAAACTTGAGCTATCCTAGCAGGAAATGAGCAGCTGCTGCTCTTAACTCCTGTTCATCTGATCCCATCTCTTGTTTCCTTTGGTTTTGTTTGAGCTTATAAAGCCTCCTGTCCCCATCACTGCTAACGTCACACTGCTGCGTGCTGGCAAGAAGTGCTGCCATCTGCAAGCGTGATGCTCAGGCTCCTCACCCCAGATCCTGTGGGCTCCAAGGTAGAAATGCTGCTAGTCTGCCCCCATCCCTCTCAAACAATGTGGTGGGGGACTAAGAGAAAAATTAACCTCATGCTCTTCCAGGGCCTCATCTAAAACAAAAAAGCATCATCAGGCACCAGAAGAAAATACGGTTTTAGGGAAGGAAAACTGTAGTCTGCCTTGTATCCTGGCAACACAAAAGGGATTATGCAAAAACTGAGTGGACTGCTTCCATTTTTACACATTTATTTTTAGACTCTCCCCATTCCACTAAAAGCAGCACTCTAGTCAGGACTAACAGGCCTGGGAAAACATCTAGTTCCTGCCCGCAGTATGGACCGTCTGTCTTGGTGTAATTTATGCCAGCAGTGAGTCCCAGACTGTACCTTTTTCTGAGGCTCATCAGGAGTGTCAATGGGTGTGATGCAAACTTCCTCAGACTCCGAGTGATTAGACTCGCACGACGAAACGCTGACCGAGTCCATGCTTTCACCAGAGCTCCCACTTGGAGTAGATTTGGGTTGCTCTTTGGTGGGCGTACTATTGGTGAGCACCTCGGATCCTAGGAACAGTCTAGTATAGAAAACAAAGCGTAACAGTCAGTAAAAGTGGAACAGCGCTGGGTTGAAGAAAGCTGTCCTTTGGTTCACAATCTTTTGTACCATTTTGGTTTTTTGTCTTGAGTGGCCTATTGTTTTCATTTCCTCTACACTGTTTATATGATTCATCAAGAGAGTTTAACACAATACTTTATTGACCATAAGTTCCAGCTGCAAGACCAAATCAGAGCTAGTGCCTTAATATTGTAAGGGAGGCTTCTTTTCAGTCTTTTTACATTTTGGACTCACTTGCCAGAAAATGATTGATTGTAAATTGTCCATTTACAAACCTAGTTAAGAGGCTTGGCAGCTCGCTCTGCCTTACTGACTTGTGCGTGCTGCTGTCACAGCCCTGTTCCTCTGACACAGGTCAGCTCCAGACACACTCAGTCGCTGCAAGTAAGTGAAAAAACGTGTGACAGGTAATGTGGGCCAGATGGGCTTCAAAAGGCAGGTTCATCTCTGCTGCAAATTTTTTTCACTCAATTAAGATGCCACAGATACCAGTTTCTCTCTAAGAGTCTAAACGGACATGAACACAATGAGGAGATCACAAGAAAGTGTAAATTACAGGCTCGCCCTCTCCGAAACTCATTTCTAAATGCTGGTCAAGTAATTTTAAAGGAGTGTCAAAAGGAAACAAGTTTGTATAATATATAAGGCAGAGAAACAAGGTGACTTGGCTATGATGTCTGCAAGCAGTTAATTATTTATAACAATTTAGAGTGGTGTCACTGGCTAGTTCCAGGATAATTATGTCAGTCTTTTCTACAGTATTTATTTGCAAAATACATTCAGACTGCAGATGAAACTGTTCTTTAAACAAAGACTACACAGTGCAAACAAAGTTGATAGTATGGTAAATTAAAATACTGCAGCCCTGAAACACAGTCAGAAATGAGAGCCTAATGAGCAGCGATGATTGTTACGCACAGTTTAGGCATGCACCAAAAGAGAGACTTGTGCAAGGCCACTGAGAGTTGAGGCACTGCTTTCAAAGCTCATGGTCTTATCACAACCAACTACACAAGTGCATGGACTAAACAAAACACTTTCTAAACAGCTGCCCACGGTTCATTTTTATTGTTTTGCAGATCAGAACACAAAACTCTTGATAAAAAATCTTTTTTTCTTTCAGAGCCTAACCTGCAGTAGTGCTGCTCTGAAATGAATGGCTGCTCATTCTTATGAGGAAGCCAGGTGCAAGAACCAAGTCCTCTTAAATTCATTTTCTCCCTCATTTTGATGATGCCACTGATATGTGGGAGTCTCTTTATATCTCCTCTCACATCAGATTCAAAATTTTCACCTTCAAGGTATTTTTCCTTTGGCTCTTGATCTCTGCTTTCATTGCCTGTAGCTTCCCTGAATTCCTGCTAGTCCGTTGTTTCCTGTGTCTGCTTAGCTGCATGCCCGTGTTCTTCCCCTACCTCCTGTCTGAATCTTTAAGGTATTAGACTAGATTGGACCATGGCCCTATAGTTATTTCCTTCTCTAACCTGAAGGCAGTTAGGCTGATTGTTTCTGTTATCAATGCCTTTTTGACAACCTTAATTATCACATCAAAATGCTGCAAGAAGTTTTTGCATGTGTGTAGTAAATTAGACTAATGATAGGCCAAACTTTATCCTCATTTACTCTGTTTTGCTACTGCATTCAGGGAAGCTACTGCACAATAGATACTGAATTTATAATTCACCACTAAAACCATTCCTTCTTTTGACACTTTAAAAAGTCTTGTTTCTGATCTCTTTCATCATTAATAAGCATTATGATTAGTTATAACAATAGAAAAGGACACCTTCAGATAGAATTGAGTTTATAGCTGATGGTGTCTCCTTAAAGTAATGCAGTGACCAGGTTTTTCAGCTGGTGAAATGAGTACTGCTTGTTTAATTTACTCTGGTTTGTATTAACACGCCAAAGGCCACTAGTCCAGTCATACTCACAGGCTGAGCCTCTTCACCATGCTTTTCCGAGGTTTTGGTGACGTGGTGTTGGTGTCAACAGCTGCTTCAATCTCGCATGAAAGGCTGTAACTGCAGAACAGAGGCCACTGGGTTAATTTTTACAGCTAATACCATTAGTTATGTATGTCAAAGTAGCAATATTCAAGAAATTTGAGAAGTCTTCAGTTATTTCCACTTCACAGAAGGTTACAAACCCACAAAGAGGAACATAGCTCTGTCCACATTTTACCACTGTAAAGGGGCTATTTCACTCCTTTAAAATAGTTTTAAAGACTAAAAAACTACTTTTTTTTGAGTGACGTTCATAATTTTATTTAAAAAAAAAACAACAACTTACCAACAAACATTTAACTTGAATCTAGGACAAGCTGACCTGGTTTTTGACCACAACTCTTAGTACAATACACTATGCATAAGACTGTGCTTGTTCTCTAAGACAGTGCAGCAGCATGGTATTCAAATATGTAATGGAGATATTAAAATGCTGTAAGTAAGTTGTATTAGGTTTGTCTAGCAGTGTGTGCAATAGCACAGAACTCAGCAGGGCTGCAAAAGTGAGCCCAAATGCCCAGGATCCATTATCCATTTCTCTGGTGAGAGCTCAGTGAGGTCTGTGTTGCCGTGGCTACCTGCTATCTGCATCTGCCAGCCCAGCGCTTGGGGACTGCACCTCGACATCCCTTGGGATCATCTTCTGAGTGTGCGTCTGGCTGTACGGACAGCCCAGACACAACAGACTCTCATATTTCAAAGTCAGAAACCACATTTCCAGTCTCAAAACTAAACCCTGCTAAGTGTTGGACAGGTTTTCTACAACTGTTTAGCAGCAAGCAGATGTATTTCCCTATTTCCACTATGTGGGAGCAGCAGTTTATTTAAGTTCCTGTAAGAGGATATCTGAAAGCTGACATAGCTCATCCAGGTGGACATGGGGTAAGAAAAGCCTGCTTTGCCAGCTGGATTGGGAACCTTACCTCTCCTCCTCGGTTAAAAGCTGCTGTCTCCTGAACCACTGTATGAATTTTTGGTCTGGTGTCATGCAGTAACTGTTACATGCAGATTGCAAGAGCTTAATTTGGGCAATTACTTCAAATTCCTAAGAAATAAACAAACAAGAATGCTATTTAGAAAACAAGATAAAACCAGGCTCATTCATATACTAAACACATGCAACAACAGATCCAGGAGAAACTTATTATGACCTCGGGTTCAGTTTCAGTTGAGTAACTATATCAACAAACAGTTTACAAACAATGAAATCTGCCTTTCCCCCCCCCCCCAACAGCCTTAAAATGCATTGAAATATGAACATTTCAAGAAGTTCTCAGCCAGGAAGCAGGGGTAACAATTATGGTGCTTGTGATGAAAGTTGAGTCTGACTCTCCTTGGCTTTGAACTTGAGCACTCACACTTGCACCAGGTAGAGATAAAATGCCACCCCTGATGTGTGCGAATGGAATGTGTCACTCTTAGGTAACTCCATTTGTACACACACTTTGCCAAAAAAAACTTCTCATATCAGAGTGGATTATAGGATCACGATACAGCAATGGAGCTGAGCGCTCAGCATGGTTCAGAGGGCAGCTTTGCTGCTGGTTTGTACGAAGCTGAACTGATGACCAAAGAGAAGCTCATGTATCGCATCATTGATATCCTGAGCTGTGCAGTTATACATAAAAGACAAGTCCAAGAAGCGGTCTATAGATCTGCAAATCCTTTACGGAAGGAAATAACTCCATCGTAGCCAAATCCAAGTCTGCTTTCAGGCCCCAGAACGGAGATTTGGCACAACTTCATTCAGACAGATGTGACCCTAGTACCTCTACTCCCACATAGCATTAGTTATCTCTGAGCAACAGGGATCAGGCTGAAAGACAAGACTAATACCATGTATTTCCCAGTCCCATGTACCTAGTTCACTCTCTGCAGCCTTGTACCTACAAAGCAGTTTATTGCAGTAAACAGAAGATGTTTACAAACTGTATTTCTGAAAAGCAAAGGTCTCATGCTACCAGGTCTGATTCATTCTCGACACAGGGCGTAGGCATACACGTAGAACATAACCCCATGAACATCAAACTCAGGGAACGTGTATGCCCCAGATGTAAAACCATGGAAGTGGCCTGCAGCTCTTCTGCCTTTTACTGTACACATCTGAAGACAAGGTTCTCTTTCTGCACCACCTGTCACAGCTTGGTGTGGGCTCTCAGCAGTTCAGGGATCTATTCTTTCCTCACATACAAGCAACTTACATTAAAATTAGTAGCTGTTGTATATACCTGAGCAAAGATAACAGGCCTCAGCTAAAGAATTCGCTAGACAAGGGCATCAGTAAACTAAAAATCACAAAATATTCAACTTACCCTTCGTCTCTTCTCAAAATTAATCAGCCCACCCTGTTGGAAGCAAAGAGTAGAAGAGCACATGGTTGAATTAAATCACAAACAGGATGAAATAGCTACACTAACATAAAGCACAGACCTGCCCTGAGCAAGGCCCTTCTAAAACTACCTGTTTCCCAATCAGGTAAGAACCAAAGCACCCAGATATATATATATATATACACATATATATATAGGCCATATAAATACATTCATATACATACATGCATATATATATATATGAGTCTCCAAACAATATCGGTCCCCGTGGCCTAAAATGCATGCAAGAAACAAACTGGGCTTTTGCCTATACTGTAAGTTTAGCAGTGTTCAGTGGGCTTGAGGAACACCAGTTCAACAAAAAGCACGGACAAATGGGAACTTGCCAAAAAAGAAAATGGATATATAGCAACTCTACTCAGGGCTGCCTTACTGCAGTTTTGCAAAACAGACTACAAAGAAACAACTCATCAACAGTTACCAGCTCAGACTGAAGTGTATTTGCTCATTCCTATCATAACTGTCAGCACCAGCAAAATGAAGGCTGAGTGCCTGCAACATGGCTCCTCGAGTACCTGCATTAATTGGGGCCTGATTTTCAAAGGTGTCTAAAAACCTCTGAAACAAACACTTGAAAATTGGCCCCATCCTCAGTTAAATCCTCTGTTAAATGACCAGACTCCCTTGCAGTCCTTTTTCCCTTCCTGTGCTCAGTTGGTGTCCCCCTGCTTGTTCAGCTAAAGAGAAATGAGGAAAGTCTTTAACCACTTTAGCGCTCAAATACATCTGAGTAAATATTGAAGCACTTCAGCGATGCCTCTGAAGCACCACATTTGTGATTCTGTGTGCTTTACCAATTCTTCACAGACATTTTTACACCTAAAACCTTGTTTTAGAAAAATAAAATAGTGGAATGACACCTTCTTTCTTTCTTCAAATTTTCTAACCTAAGATGATAAGACAAAATGCAATGCTGAGCTTGTCTGTTGAAATAAATGGTATTCTTAAATTCACACAAGGTTCTTGGTGCTAATAAAAGTGCATATTCCCTCCTCTTTTTGGAACCAGATTCTTCCAGTTTTGAGAACCACACAAGAACACAGTAAAAGATACAGGAACACATGCAGACAGCACTGTAGAAGATACGCAAATACACGCAGTCAGCGCCAAGCAGGCAGGAAGAATAGTTAGGATTCAAAAAGTTACCCCCAAATACCTCAATATAGTCCTGAAGCGCTGTATCCAGCATGGTGAGATCGGTGAGGAAGGTACCCAGGTAAGGCACTGTGCCTTGCATTACTCCCTGGAAATGATCAGAGCAATGTTGGATTGACTGAGAAATGGTAATAATTAGAATGCTAGAATATTACTGTATAAAAAAAAGGAAAGAAAAGTAGTTTGCTTAACAAAACAGTGGTCTAATCAATGAAGTTTTCTTTCATTGTAATTCCCTTGGTATCAAACCTAGAATTTAAATGAAATCCTAATGAGAAGCAGGATGCTCTCATTAGTGCCTTTCTGTTGCAATATTGTCATCATACATTGATTTTTAATGACCATGAGGAAACCCGGCTTGTAGAAGGAGCACTGAGCACTGGTGGAAGTGTTCCCAGTTACCTGCTACAAGAGAGAGGGACGGGGACTGGTGCTGGGTAGCAAGCATGTCACTTTGTCATAGAAGGAGATCGGGTTCGTCAAGCAGGGCCTGCCTTCCATAAACCCATGCTGACTGGGCCTGATCGCCTGCTTGCCCTGCAAGTGCCACGTGATGACACTCAAGGTAATCTGCTCCATGAGCTTCCCTGGCATTGAGGTCAAACTAACAGAACTATAGTTTCCCGGGTCTACCTTCTGGCCCTTCTTGTAGATGGGCATCACATTTGCTAGCTGCCAGTTGAGTGGGACCTTCCCTGATAGCCAGGACTGACGATAAATGATGGAAAGCGGCTTGGCCAGCTCTTCCACCAGTTCTTGCAATACCCTCAGGTGGATCCCATCCGGCCCCATTGACTTGCCTACATCCAAGTGGTGTAGCAGGTCGCCAACCATTTCCTCATGGATTGTGAGGGCCACATCCTGCTCCCCATCCCCTTCCACCAGCTCAGGGTACTGGGTATCCAGAGAACAACTGGTCTTGCCAGTAAAGACTGGGCAAAGGAGGCATGAAGCACCTCAGCCTTTTCCTCATCTCTCATCACTAAGTTTCCCCCCTCATCCAGTAGAGGATGGAGATTCTCCTTAGTCCTCCTTTCTGTGTTCATGTGTTTATAAAAACGTTTTCTGTTATCTTTAACAGCAGTCGCCAGACTGAGCTCCAGATGAGCTTTGGCCTTTCTAATTTTGTCTCTACGCATCCTCACAACATCCTTATAGTCCTACTGAGTGGCCCGCCCTCTTTTCCAAAGATCATAAACCCTCTTTTTTTTTTCCTAAGCTCTAGCCCCAACTCTCTGTTCAGCCAGGCCGGTCTTCTTCCATGCCGGCTGGTCTTTGGGCACGTGGGGACAGACCGCTCCTGAGCCATTCCTTCTTGAGGAGTGCCCAGCCTTCCTGGGCTCCTCTGCCCTTCAGAACTGCCTCCCAAGGGACTCTGCCATATCACCAATTCCAGGGTTAATGACATTACCAGTTCAGAAAGGGGAGGAAAAGGACACCAGACGCACCATATCTTTTTGAAGTTGAAGTCGCCTCTGAGTTCTTTTCTGATTTTCTTTCACACTGCTGTCCAGATTTGCAAATTTGGATGTTCCTTCCTGCAAGGAAGGAAAAGGCAATTAATGGAGGAGCAAAGTGGTAAGTTGGCAACTACATTTGTGTAAAATAATTGGAAATAACATTTAACTAGGCAAGCTAGATTAGCAAAACTATTTGCTGTGCAAGTGAATGTGTGTACATGTGCATGTGATGATTTTCTGGGTCTCAAGCACTGCTTGGGAATTTTGGAAAAATCCCACAGGATGACCATAGGGGAACTTTTCTGCAAAATACTTCTACTCCAACCAAATCTAAATGCTATTGCAAATCTCCTAAGAGTTAAAATCAGAGAAGCTTAGGTATACCTCAGGTGTCCAGATGCTTCTCTGAACTCCATTCTGACACTCAAGCCCAAGATTTCTGTTTAATTTCCTAATCAGGACTGCTACAAGTAAACATCTCTATCTTATGTAACGCTTTGTTGTTTTTCTTATGCCGCAACACAGAGATCCAACAACTAACCTCTGTGGCTTATTGACTAATCCAAAAACATGCAGGAAATGGAAGTAATAGGTTTTGATCTCCACAATTCCTATGAATGGATGAGCTATTTCACAACAGATCTGCACCCTTATTTCCCTGGATCCATATGGGATGCTGCAAGTTACTGTTATTTTTTTCCAGTGGCCAGATAGATGTGGCATGAATCATCAATGTCTTTTTAAGCTTGCAAAAAACAACAGCCTGCACTTGTAAAGAGCCTCTCATTACGCTTACTTCTCTCAGTCACAGTTAATGCACAGATCGATTAAACTCTGCCTTTCCTTCCTCAGCTGAAAAACAGAAGCAAATGAAGAAGGAATATCAACGTCCTGAAGATATGGCAGGCAGGCCCAGAAGCAGCTGCGGCTCGCAGCAGAGACGTTGTTTGGGGAGAAGAGAACAGAGCTCTCACTCTGTGCCATACAACCCATTTCATATGGCACTCTGTCTGCTCTGCACTTTAATTTGCAGGTTGGATAGGCAAGATCAAATACAGCTTCCCTGCTGAGACTATTTATAGTGAAACAAAACAAAGACTTTAAGGATAGAGTGGACATTAATCCTCCAATCATTATAAATTGGTCCAAGATGACAACCAGGAGAGGGGTGTGAGCTAATTCCTTGGAATTTTCCTCCTCTGCTTTCAAAATGTTTGCCAAATCTACTTACAGCACCTGAAGAGAATGATTTGGTGGGAGTCAGAAGGTCTGGGCTTGGATTGGGCTGTTATTCTCTCTTTTTAATATTTAGTTCTATAAGCTGTTCCAAACACACATTTTTGAAACTGAGCTACAGCTCAATCATAAGTGGATGATAAACAACAGACTGACAGGTTTGAATGCGCTCACCCACCGTTCCAGTGTTACAGATATCAAGGCAACGGGGTAAGGTACAAATGCCAAGTAGACTGGATAGAACTGCCAAAAAGTAAACTAGTTAACTGGTTTATAGAAACTTTTTATGTAAAAAGAAGGCTTTGCTACTGACACATTCCCTAGTTTCCAGATAATATAACCTTTCCTTGCTATTATTTCTCACTCCTTTCAAGCTCCTGAGCTTGTTGGGGTTTGCCCAGGATAGCATACAAGTCACTCTGTTTCAGACAGAGCCTGCTTTGTTGGCCATCTGGCCACACACAGAGCTGGAAGCCTGTTCCTTCGAGATTCCCAGCCCTGTTTTCTAGTTCCAAGAAAGGTACGGGATAGTTGGACAAACATCTTAGTAGAATTCCTCAGTGGCATTGTTCCAGGGAAGTAAAAGGCACTACAGTGGTGCATCCCAGTTGAGTTGTTTGGAGCTGCTTTCTACTCATCAGTGCAGACTTGAGCCTTTCCAGAACTGCTCAGAGGGTGCATAAGCTCATCTCTCTGTACAGAGCACTATAAAGCCAACATGCTAATCTGTAGCTCATCTCAATAAAATTACACTGTGCAGCACCTGTTGACTCTGGTTGTGGCTCCAGTGCTACCCACAGGTACAATGCAGCACACGCAGCTGTCCTTGAGCTAGGCATTGCTGTGTCCAAGGGAGCATGACCCACCACTGAACCACAGCAGCCTGACATTCAGTCTGGGGGGCTCCCAGAGTGATGACAGCCCTGACGCACTTTATTGTGAGCAAATCAATACAGGATCTGTGCAGCTGCAGCCTGCTGTTTGTGGGTATCCAAGTTCAACAGGCTAATGCTGGCATAGCATTATTTCAGGGACAATTAAATCACTTCTCATCCAAGCAGAAAACCCTAAACTTACAAGCTACAGACCAGTCTTCCCTGAAGCACTGCATACAGTAGCTTAGGAAGAGATGAGCAGCTGGCTGGAAAAGTGGCTAACTTCAGCTTTGAGATTACAAACCTTGCAACTCAAGCTAATTCTCACCTTCATTAGCAGCTCCCTACTTGTCAAATAATTGTCATGATCTGAGAAGATATCAGACAGCTCTTCGAACATCAGCATTCTGTCCCTGTACAGGAAAAGAGTTGAATCATTCAGATTATTAGTATTTTAAAATCAGATCATATTACTGTGCAGCTCTTTTTCTTCATGAACTGGTAACAGCAAAGCGTGTAAAAGATAACAACACCATGATGCATTCAAGGAGATGCTGCACATCTCCTAGGAACCTTTCTGAGACCTGGTGCTCTCAGTAAAGCCTGAGCTCTATTTGACAGTGTCATAAAACCTGTAGGTACTCAAACTCTGAGCAGGGTTTTCAATCATGATAAGATACAAAATTTTTGTAAGAAAGCGGATAAATGGATACACAAAGGAACAGAATACTAGCTGAGATCTGCATTCCAAGTACTTCATTTTTGCCTTGTTTCATGCTCTCAGTAAAGCTACAAGAATTTAATATGCAAGGCCTTTTCTATTGCCCAACACTGCAAACTCAAGACAACACTGTTTTGAACATTTCAGTGGAACATTTTGAACATCCAGTGGAAGGAAAAAAAAACAGCTCTCTTTCGGGGAAATGCCGAAGCACACTTCATGGCAGGATGACAGTTTTCTTTGTTTATTGAAGAAAAAGGAGAGAAATCTATTCTTCCCAACAGAATAAGCAGAACAACATCTTTCCTACACAGAGATTTCTGGTAGCATGCACTAAATACTCCAATTGCACCAAAAGGTATTCCACTGTAAGAAATATTATTTTAAATACAGATCTGAACTTTGTAGTTTGGGGATATATTTTAAGGAAATCTCAGGATAAGGAGAAAGTTTGTAGGAACCTGGACCTCCTCCAACTTCATGGGAGAGCAAACAACAGGCAGCTACCGTAGTGCCGTTCTGTTGACCTGAGAGCAGTGTGCATGAGCTGGGAAAGCAGCTAGTCCCGTATTTTTCAAAATAGGCTGGGGAAGATCCAATATGCTATGAAGTGGCTATATGCCATGGTCCCTGAAGGCACGCTGTTCTCTCAATATCAAAGAGGAGCTCACAGCATTCAGACCCAAAAAAGGGTTCTGAGCCTCACAGGAATGGCGGGTTCTTCTGAAAGAGAACCAATGTTCATGAAGGGGAGTGGGAAGACTGAGATCATGAAGAAAAGAAAGAGCCCTGAACTTTTTTTCTTTGTCTGGGGCTAGCCACAGGAGCAGACAGCAAGGGGAGAGGGGGAGGCTTACTTTGGAACAGATGCCCAGGTCTTCTTTAGCCGATAGATGGAGTTGGACTGCAGTGCTGAAACGATGGCCCGCAGGGAGGAAAAATTCTTCAGGATCCTACATTCCTGTGAAAGGAGTGGTTAGAAGTACAGGGGCGTTAAATATCAGTATTATGGCTAGCTTAGTGCTCTTCTGTTTGACCGGTGTCACGCTTGCTACATATTCTTACTCCAAAGCAGGCAGCTGCACAAATACTGAGCATCAAAAATATCACCCCCCTTCCATTCACTGAACACTTTATAGGTTTTGACACTTATTTCTTGTTTTCCTCACTTTCACATATTTGTGGTGATGTTGCAGCATTATGGGTTCCACTTCTATAAAAAAATAAAAGTTGAAATGAGCCCATGAAGCCAGGCTAAAGAGCACAAACGTTACACTCCTCAAAAAGCCCTTTATAATTACCAATCCCTTTTACCCTTTAGGGGGAAAAAACAAGCTTTGCCTCTGTTGCATTTAAAATATAAACCTTCAATCATCTAAATGTCAATTAAAAAGAAGACATGCAAAGGAATAACCTGTTATTCAAGTATGTGCACCTTCTTAAAGAGAAAACCTTCCAAGTTTTTCCAGAGTTTCAAATCCTGACAGAAACTGGTTCATAGATATTTCTTATAGAGCTTCTCTATGGCAAAAGTTCCTGTGGAAAGAGACAGAAAAACCTCATCCTCCAAAAGAGAGGATGAGAAAAACCTCATCCTCCCATTAAAACAGATGGAAGCAAGGAGGGGGGAAGTCTGGCCTGTGACTCTTCAAGGGACTCCTGTAAACCCATCGGTGGTTCAGGAACCACAGCACGGGTGCCACAGATGTAAGATACCTCTTGCAAATATCAGCTCTCACAAACAGGTGTCGGTACACGCAAATTAAGCAGACAAAACACAGGCCAACTTGCCTGCTGCCCGTAAACGACGGCATTCAAACTACAGTTCTGATTTTGCAAATTTTTATGGGCCTGATTATTTGCACTAATAAGACTAATTATGTCAAGTATCCTTACAGGGAAAATAGGCGTAATTTATTCCCTTTAGAGCAATTTCTGCACAGGACTGAAAAAATGTAGAGCAAACTTTATATAAACTGAAGTCAGACCTTAATACACCAGTAACTCTGCTCAGGAGTCGCATTAAAATTGACAGAACCACTAAGGGAAGTATTTTTACTCTCATATATTTACTTAATACATAAATATATATATATTTAAAACTCTGTGCAACTTACGAGGTTACATTTAGCAAAATATGGTTTAGAAGACTAGGCAGACTTTCCTTGAAGCAGGTTGGCAGTTAGGCTAGATAAAGACCTACTTGAGAGCATGTGGCAGGACACCCAAGACCTGGAAGCTGTTCTTGCACGGTCTGGAGCCAAAAAAGCCACATAACATGACAGACACATTTGAGAAGGAGACCCTTCTTTCTTCATGTTCAACTTGAAATTCAGGCTGGGGAGAATAATGGATTCAGAGACAAATTCTTATTTTATTTTTTTTTTTTAACGTATGACAGGAGTTCAGACTAAAAGCTCCAAGTGGGATCCATTGTGACTTAGAATGCATGTATGATTAAAACCTCACTAGGAATTCAATATTGGACTTTGTGTTCTCGATGTTTTAACTGACTGCTAAACTTCACCACACTTCCACTCGTATATATGTTTGTTTTTAAACTGCTTTCAACAACTTGGTTTCATGCTGCATCTTTCACAAGGGGAAAACCAGAAAGATTCCTGCACAGCACTCAAAAAGAACTTTGATTTTAAAAGTTAAGCATAACAGGTTATTAATGATTTTTACTTTTTATTTTTAAAGAAAATACTGCGTGCATAAAATTGGCTGCTTCTGCTGAGGAACCTTAGAGGTAGGTGGCACAGGGCGAGCTAGCAGTTTATTCAGTTTTCCTCGTAATCTAAGAAACTCAATCCAGAAGTCATAGATAAGTAATGTGTAACTCCATGCTGCTAAGTTACAGTCAGTTGTCAGTGAGTAACTGCACTTTAATGAGTGGATTATTTTCTAATTTGGGCATCTAACTATCCAAAACACTCATTTGCATTCACAAAGCAAGCAACTTTCTTCAGAAGTGGGCAGCTAAGTATATTTGCAAGTAGCTATTTTACATACGTAATTATTTTGTATAGCATGCACACGCATCTTTCATGCACTTAGCTAAGATGGAGAATGTAATTATGTGTGAACTAAATAAAGGGAGAGGTGTTGGCCTAACAGAGGTGAAGAACAAGGTTCTCCATTCACAGAACAAGAATCATGAGCATGATGACTGGCCTGGCTTCCCTGTGCCTTCCTGATGTCCCATGATGAGCAAGTAGCTGCTTCATGCTTGCTCACCCAGACTGCAGCCCAGCATGCCCCCAGAAGGCCGCTGTAGCTGGTACCTCTGCAAGCCGGAGATCTGCACACAGGAAATAGGAACCCAACTCCCTAATCCATTCACATGGGCTATAAAGCAGGCATCATAACAAAAACGAGTCAGCACGAGTGCCAAAACAGAGCTGAAAGACTACTTCCCCATACCAGTTCCCTGAACCATGCAGTTGCCAGAGCTTAGGTGCCAGTACTAACAATGCTGCCTCTGGAAGGATAGAAGTGCATTGTCAAGGTTGGAAGGCCTCTGTCTGGCTTCAGCTTTTTATGACTGCTTATTTTGTATAGCTTTGAAAGAATCCATGTGATTCTTAAAACAAAGCCAACGTACATCCATATTAAAGTGCTTTAATGTTCTTTTCATAAAGGAGACCTAGGTTAGTGCCAGCTGCCCAGTGCTTTGAAGTGGAGTTAAAAAGGTTACAGCGAAATATAAGAGATAAAATCTAAGAAATAAGCAAACTTAGCAAACCAGAGTTATGTAAAGGTGTGCTAAACTCTTTTGTGCAAAGATTACGAAACACAGAAATCTCTTACAAAACAAAGGAATTGAAGCAAAAAGGAATATCTTGTTAAGGAGAAATACAAGACAATGACAAAGCAGAAAAGCAAGAAGAGACTGGTGCCATAGTATACCTCTACTTATTCCTTCTGGTCACTGTTTCCACCTCTTTCTGCACCCTCCCTTCCTCTCCCTCCCCCATTCGTTTGTATATACAATGTAAACGGCAAGTAAGTCAGTAAGCGAATGACTTTTTGAACTTTTTTGTTCTGGAAACTTCTCCAGGCCAAACAATATTTCATTTTCCCCATGTTAAAAAGGTTACTATTTCTTTGAAGTTAGTTTTGTCTGCACTTAATTAAAATCTGGTATTTATTTGACTTTCCTATAAACATACACACACACATAAATGTGTACGTATGAAAACACGACCAGTTGTGCTGTCTCCCACCATTCTGCCTTCAGCTCCAGCAGGGCTCACAGATGCAGGGGAGGGAGCATGACGCTCACTCACTGAATATGCCCAAAGGCCAAATAAAGTGCAAAGCTCATTCTGACTGCCTACTGCCTGTGCCACTGCCGGTTCTTCATTCCTGTCCAACCTTCCTCTTAACATTTGGGTGATATCATAGAATCACAGACTGGTTTGGGTTAGAAGGGACTTTAAAGAGCATCTGGTGCCAACCCCCTGCCATGGGCAGCGACACCTCCCACCAGCCCAGGCTGCCCAAAGCCCCATCCAGCGTGGCCTTACACACTTCCAGGGATGGGGCATCCACAGCTTCTCTGGGCAACCTGTTAACAGTGCCTCACTTCCCTCACAGTAAAGAATGTCTTCCTAATATCTAAATCTACTCTCTTTAAATTAAAAGACATCACTGCTTGCCCTATCACTTCACTCCCTAACAGAGTCCCTCCTCAGCTCTCCTGTAGCTCCCTTTAGGCACTGGAAGGCCACTAAAGGTCTCCCTGGAGCCATCTCTTGTCCAGACTCAACAATCCCATTTAAACAATGGTTTAAAACCATTACCCCTTGTCCTGTCATTACACTGTTTGATAAAGTGAGTGTAACAGGGATCAAACACCATGTCACTTTTTTCACTAACACAAGCAGCATTTTCTTCCTAGGGAATTGAACTGGTTGAATTTAAACCCATCTTACCATTAATGTTATACTATCAAGTATATATGTGCACTCTCCATCTGCAGGGTACAGTATCTGTCTCATCAATTAATTAGCACTCCCAACCCTGCAGAGACCAGCATCAATCCCATTTCCACAGAGGGGGAGGAACTAGGGAAAGGGGTGGCGATATTTCATCTCCTATTACCAAGAAAGCTGGTCCAAACCAGAAAGAATTGGAAGATGTTCACTGGCCTGGGGCCCATGCATACAACCCCTTCCTCCCCTCCCAACAAATTCCCTCACTCCAAAGCACTTGCACAAGGAACATCAACAGTCTAGAATAAATGCTTTACATGCGCAATATGAATCCACTTCTCAATGATCTTGGCTCTCTGCTGTGTTCTGAGTTCCTTGCTCTTCAGGATAGTGCTGACAACACATTTGGTAACTGCATTGAACTGAGCAATGGTGGCTCTGATGGTAGGTGCCAGGTGCTTGTTTTCTTTCTTATCCCTTCGAGACCAGATGCATCCCAAACAGTGGTGGGGCACAACTTTCTTGAAGAGCTTCTAGAGTGAAATAGAGGTGTCTAAGTCAGCAGGATTCTCCTAGATCTCTGTTGTCCACAAGAAACACATGTTCGCAGTACAAATTGGATCTAATACTGTATTACAATGCAAATATTTGTTTTCTCTTAGATTAAAATACACACTTTGGCATACTCTTCATAGGCTTGATGCCCTAGAAGAATTGCCAGCTAAGTAGTCCTGGGAAAATAAGAGACATCTTTATGCAAGTTTCATGACAAAGGGGGAAAAAAAAATTAGGCAGTGGTATTTTGAAGCAAAATGATACAGACAGACCAAATCAGTCTAAAATGTGGTATTTTTCAGTGTCAAATGTTGGAACTTTGGGAAAAAAAAGACTACATAGTATACATTCAAACTTTTTTTTTTTTTTTTTTTTTTAAACGTGCAGAATGACTGAAGGAAGAAGCCCAGTGAATAAAGCAAGTTGGGATAACCAAGCAGAGCTGTGTTCTCTGGCCCAAAACCAGACCTGTTCTGGACCACTATATTTATATTGAGATCATTTTAAAAAAAATTAGAAGCCCAGCACTATTTCCCCTAGCATTTCAAGTAGTACATATACTCTACATACTGCATCCATGTATGTCAGCTGCTCTGCCACAAGGTCTTCTTGGAAAAAAGAGAATTCTTCTGGACTGCTAATCTCCATTTCCTCTTCATCATAGAGGTTACAGGGGGAAGTGCTTTGGAACCCATCTGTTCAGGATGGAAAATATGGCTTAGTAAATTTACAAAGCAAACAGTAAATCAAAACAACTCTTAACTTATTTCAAAACATCAAACTTCAAAGTACATGTAATAGTAGAACCCCCAGAAGGTTCTGTATGATGTAATGTCCCACTGCACTACATGTTTTAGCCAGAAAAATGATGACCAGAATAGTACGTTAAGAAAAAAAAAAAAAGGTGGAAGAAAAAGAAATAAATTTAGGAAGAAATGATCTGCACTAGGTCTGTTAGCTAGGAAGTGGCTCAGCCCACCATTCTTTTGAGAAAACAAACAACCACCCAAGAAAACGACTCCTCCATCCCCCTGCCCCCATCCAAAAAAAATATCTTATTAAGATTGTAGAATTTTGTTATTCTTTTTCAGTATTCATGCAGATTTTTAATAATATGAAAAAAAAATCAATTGGCAAAGGGACTAGAGCTTGATAATATACTCAAAATATTACATTAGGAATGTTCTTATATCCAGATTACTTCTCCCATACACAGAAGGAAAAGGAAATTTTACTGATTTTACTGCCAGATTTTACTGGCACCATTTACACTTTCACAGGACTACACAGACAATATTAAAGAGAGGCTGTTCCAGCATTGCACATCGTCCCTAGCTGTGAATTTTTCCCACCAAAGGGAATACACTGAGCATCTACAGCATTTAGCTGAATGTTTCTTTCAGGTTGCACTGAGCAGCAGCAAAAAGGTGCAAGAGGACAGCTCTCCTCACCAAGGGACCAGATCCTGTGCCAAAGGAAAGGGATTTCACAGATGTTCCCATTTACCTTTTGGCTCCCACATGGAACAAAGCTACATTAAAAAATAAATAAATGTGCCCTTATTTCCCATGGTACAGGAGGAAGTCAAACAGAAAATCCTTAAAATAAATCCTCTTCTTAATCCCTTTTACTGGAGGGCAACAGTAAGCACCAAAGAATGGAAAAAAAATTGGACTTTCCCTCTTGTTGAAGATGAACAATGAAAGTTTATTACCAGTGAAATTTCATTAACGAAAACAAGCAGTGCATGTCAGAGTATGTTATGCAATACTTCGTATCCAATTAAAGCAGAACAAGCATTAATGCAATAAAAGGAGATAGTGGTACTTCAGCATGGTCTTTCTAAATACTTGTTTTTCCTTTCTTCATTCATTTGCAAAACCTGAGCATCAAAACCTGCTACAGTTCTGATATAGCAAGTTATAACTACTGGCTGTATCCAGATTTCCATCTGTCCATTCCAACTGTACAATTTATTGACAGAGCTAAATGTGATAAATGGAGACCTCCGTTTCAGTCTTATTTTTCTGTGGGTGTTTCATAACAATATGAATAGCTAAAAGGATTTCTACTCAGCTGTTAAAAGAGTTACACATTTTGGCCATGTAACTCCTCATTATCCTTTCAGCTCATGCAATTCATTTGAAAATCCTCACCGCTGAGTTGCAGTCCTACTCAAAAACTCACCGTTGCCTTAAGATTAGATCCTTGAGTGCAACCCAAGATTTTCCTTTTTTTTCATGCCTGTTTCTCCTTTCACTTTCACGTTCATAAATGTGTAACCAGTCTTCTCCCTACTTCCTAGAAAGCTGGGACCCCTCTTGTACCAGAGTATCTTCACTTCTTCAGATCCCTCTGATCCAGTCAGCCCTCTCAAAGGCCTGCTGCACTGTTGATTTCACAGAGAGGGACGATGCACCCTATCAGAGCTGCAGTCTCTGGCTCACCTTGCTTTGTATTGCTCAGGCTGGAAGCACCAAGGCTGGGAAGAGCTTTTATCTATGCATCTGGGACTGCAATCTAATCTGCTGGGATGGATGATGGCAGCATTGAATGGAGGTTTGATTATTTGATTACACAAACCAAACTGTAGGATTAGGACCACATTTGTAAGTTTACAGTACAATATGAATGCTTTAGAAGGATAATTATCAGCTAATCTTCAAATCTCATTGCAGGCAACACAGAAGTTTTGCAAGGAATCTCTGAAATGAACAAAGACGGAGCATCGATAAAATAAGTGACTACTCTAAAACTCTTCTCTGTAGAACCCTCAGGTTAATTGCATTCCCCTCTTTTTCTTTTATTCTAAATAACAGCTTCTGTTCTGCCACAAATTGGAAAATGTTATCACTCAAATTGACCTGTCCATAACTCAGAAAAGAGCCTTTTCAACTGTTACTTCTGGAAACAAGTGCAGAAGCAGGGCTGCTGGGAACTTGTGCTCGCTCTGAACAACAGATGAATCTAAATATAGCTCTTCTAGGCTTTGTTTGACCTGTGGGAACCAAACCCAGGAAAGGACATCAATAGGCACATATCGGCAACCCTGTTCACTTACCTGTGTTCAGTAAGGAGACCACTTGAGCTCTGTGCAGCACTCCTTTTTATGTTTGTTTTGATGGCAGTGTTAATTTGGCAATTCACCATAATTATGATTTGACGTGGTATTTCTGGAGCATCCGGCAGACAAGATTTTATGCCAGGGATGAAACGTTTCTTTTCTGTCATTTCCTTTATCCTTTATTTCATGAATTACTCCCCGTTGCCTCTCTGCCAAACCTGGAAGTTGTTTTTAGTTCTCATTCACACACCGTGTGAGTTCCTAGGACTTTTCAGCCTATGCCACAGGAAACTTTCTGACCAGGATAAGGGTATGTGTCAGGCTTGACACTGCACACAGCGTATTTATGTTACTACAGTTCACCATTGTTTCAGTAGATTGTGACCCCCAATAACGTAAGCTTTTCCTCTGTCCTTGGATACCAGCAGCCAGCCACTCAAATAGGAAAAAACATCCACAGACACTTCCTTTGACACGATGGTAACTAGGAAGGAAAGCTTCATGGCAACACAGCTTGTGACTCGAGACTTACTTTGTTGCAGCCCAGTAAGATGAGCTTTTTCATTTTATTTTTTAAATTGATTTGTTTGTTTTGGGGATGGGTTTTAAGTGAGAAAACCTGAGGAGCAGCTGTGTGTTTTAAGTCAATGACACAGGGAATATGCTGACAGTTAACTACTTGACTGCTGTAACAATCTTGAGACTTTGGCTGAATATTAGGAGTGCTGGAACTCCCAGTCCTCCTTTGAATGAGCAGGAAAAGGCACCTACACTGCACTGTATTGTTCACACAGAAGCTGCAGTCTCATTCAGAGATTAAAAAAATAATTGGTGAGCCTCATAATATTGCTTACAATTAGGATGAGTGTTAATGAAATGCATCCCACATAAATCCCTGTGGTACCACACAGCCTGGGAAAACAGAAAGAAAGAAGGAAAGGAAGCTTACTATCATTTTCCACTTCTTGCTTCTGGAACTGCTCCAAAAGGTTCTGCGCCCTCCTCTCCGGGTCAGAGCCAGGCATGCTCCTCTTCAGGTAATCCAGCAGCTTCAGCAAGCACGGGTAGTTGGGCGCCTCTCTGAAATCCTCAGAGCACTGATCGAGCCATGCGCGTAAGATTGATGCTATCGCACTGAAAACAAATACACAGAGAACACGCTGCATACAGTTTGTGTCAATACAACTGCATGTATCCTTAAAATAAAAACACTGAGACATTCGCACCCCTCATCAAGGCAGTATAAAGAAGCTCACGAGCATGGAATTGCATTTGTTTTTTATGCATGCAATCTTATTAAGATACCATGCAGATTTTGCCAGTGACCTCAGTGAAGTTGCTGCTGATTCACACTGCTACAAGGGGATCCAATTACAGCCCCAAAATGTATAGCAATGAAGAATCAAATCCACTTAAGCTATATGGAGTCCCTTCTATTAAATTTAGGATATCAAGTAATGATAGATAGAGCAATTAAGATAACTAATAGAAATAGCTCTCTACCAAGAACGTAAAGTCAGTACCTTGAATAAAACAAAGTAATTTTCTATCTCTGCCATTCATTATTTGCCTTTGTCAAGTAAGCAAGGCAAGAAATGCAAATTATCTTGGAGTTACGCTTTTTTCAAATAGCTGAAGTATCTTTGCTTAGCTGTACGATGTCCATGTTTGAGTAATACTAGACGTTATGCACAGAATCAAAAGCAGAACATAATTTATTTCGTTGTTGTGCCAGTGGGAAAAGCTGTGGCCTGGTGTGGCTGCAATGTTTGCTCAATTACTGCTCCCTGGGATGCTGTGGGAAAATACAAGGGAGGAAGCAAGGTATTCGTGGTTCCTTCAGGGCAGCAGCTTCCCAGTGGAAGTGCTAAATCAAATACTTCCTCCAGTGCCCTTCCTCTCATCTGTCACCACGGCCCAGCCTGGGGACTCGATGCTAAGCTGTGTAGTCCCACAGCCCATATTACTCAGATGTGTCTGCTCTCTTAGTAGAGAGACTGCCCATTGATCGAGTCTCGGGTTTATGTATGCCGCAAAAAAAGCAGCCTAAGCCTGATCCCGAGCCCCAAGAGCACAGGCTGTTAGCGAGGTTACCACATCTGTGAAGATAAAACTCTAATCATGGCATGTACAGCCTGGGCAGCGCTATGCTGCCAGTGCTCTGTGCCAGGCTTGAAGAGCAGAGAGAGCTGAACCCAGGAGACAGATCGCTTTGGTATGAACTGTATGAACCGCAAAACAAGACACTTTAGCAGAATTTGGATTTACCCTTAGCCCAAAGACAAGGAGGTGCCGTCAGATTATAGCACACAAGGCTGTGTATCTCTCTTGTGCAAGGAAAGAATGCTTGAAAGTTACAGGAGTGGTTTAAGAAAGGTAAGACTATGAGATCTTTGATTCTTCATAGCAGTGTGTCAATAAATCAGCACGTCCATTTTGCTGCACCAATCAGAACTGACCACAGCACAAATCACAAGCTGGGGAGTCACAGATGGCATATTCAAATACTTCTTACAGAGAATTTAGTTTACCTGAGCTGACAGAGGGATTAAGGGACCAAAAGCGTTGGGTGCAGTCACACAACTCGACACACCAGCCAAGGCCACTGTTTTATGATCACCTACTGTGGTATTGAGAACAGGATGTAACACGAGAGAAAAATACCACGTTCCAGAAGAAAACGTGCAATTAACATCAAGCTTCCAGAGAAAAGGAAGCCCTGAAGATTTTCTCGAGGACACTGAAACCATCCCTGTATTTCACACCTCTTCCAGCCAGCAGCCATAAGGGCTGCAGCAGGGAAGAGCGGTGAGCTACAGTTCCTGCTTTCATGGAAATTGGGTGAAGATGTTTAGGAGAGAAGAAATGCCATTTTTTAGGGAAGCAGCTCTCATGAGCTCCACTGGGCTATGCTTTCAGCAAAACCCCCTGTCTTAGGGTATCCAGTCTGAGCCAGCACCACGTCAGCCCAATGAGTACCTGGGCTCTGGGCTCATGACAGTCAGGCACTTGGCTTCTGAAGTTCAAATTCCCGAACACAGAGAACACCAAAGCAGTGGCTCTGGATCTATTATGTTAATAGCTGCAAAATACCCTGGGACAAGCCTGCCAGGAAGACCAATCTCTCCTCAATTTATGAGCCTGTGAGAAGAGTTCAGCACGAACATGGAATTCACATGGAATTCAGACTCCTGTGCAATGAAGAACCCAAAAGCCAGCCAAGAAAGCTGTCGCAGCGGAGCCACACACAGATGCTGGTACATTTGTTCTGCAGAAAGAGAGCTACAACAACATCTGGTTAAGTCAGCTGCTCGGTGACACTCAGAATAAGCTAACAGTTAAGAAAGAGTAAAGATCGCCTCTCCCGCTCTCCTGGTCTCATCTCAAGCATGTTGTTTCTTCATCAAAACTCAGTTTAACTTTTAATCCCACAGAGATGTCATTTCCCAAGTCCCATCCATTTTAGTCTGTTGTTTTTTCTATTCCCTTCTCTGATATTGTGGCAACTTCAAACTTCTAATTATTGAGAGTATTTGGAAAGCTGTCAGTAATACTGTTTGGTTAGGCTAGCTGACAGGAGAAACTCTGCAATTACAATTTTAGAGCTACAAAGAGTACTTACAACCAAAAATTAACATGCAAACACAGTCTGGGTTTCATGTTTCACTGCAAACATGGAACAGATGGTGCAGCTCGGAAGACTTCACATTTGAAAGCCATTTTGCACTGGGTTTTCAAGACTCTGCTCAGACAAGCTTCCACTGCGCATGCAACCAGTCAGGGCTGTGCTGTTCAGGCCAGCGGGTGCAAAACTTTTTACCTGGGGCTCTAGGTCCGCTCCTCTCAGCTGGGACAGCTTGGGACCAGTTCCCAAGGTGGTAGCACGGCCCGGACAGAGACACCCGCGCGACGCTCCCAAGCCCCTGCCCCACTCTCCTGTCTGCCCGCACTTTTCCACTGCCCCCTCCAGCCCCGCACAGGCCCATCACAAACACCACTGCCTCTACGCCCGCAGTAATTCCATTTCTTTTCTGCCACGGGCAGGGAACCACTCTACCTCATTCCTGGCCCTGACTGTGTGTTTTCTCCTGCTGCATACCACTTTTCCCCACATCACAAACTCACTATCATCCCTCCTGGCTCCACTGCCAAAAATATGTCGGGCATTCTTTTCTCATGAGCGTTTACCAGTTCAGCAATGATTTCACAGGAGGAGCCTCTCCACAGGACTCTTTCTCGTACTGATACTGTTCACGTACTAAGCTCAATTTCCAGAGGCTTGGTTGATGGCCACTTTCATACGCTGAAGAATAAACAGAGTTTAACAGATCCAGTCTCCCAGAGCAGGGTGAAGAGTTCACAGCCATTACAGATGCTGATTTTTGCCAGCAAAATAATTTCAGTCGAGAGGGGAAATAGGAAAGAGTAAAAAGGTACACTATGGCCTACTGACCTCCTATCGCCTGGCTTCCTAATTGGTGTGTCAGGGGGGAAGCTTTCTGAAAACAGGCTGGAAAACTGCCCCTATCTTGCAGTAGCTTTACGTTTGCTGCCCTTGAGAAGAAACACCCTGTACTCGATAGCCCCAGACACAGATAACAATGGGAGCCTTCCAAGATCTCAGACAGAAAAGCAACATCACAGACTACATTTTTCATGGTTCAATTATGAGCTGTAAGTTTTTCCTTTCCGATATTTGCTGCCTATAAGAAAAAAAACTATTTAATGTTTAACTCCTGTCCTGCCAACCACAGGCTCTGGGCTCTGTTCATCGGTACCTTCATGTTTTGCACCTATCAGAAAATCTTCCAGTTTCCATATCAGTTTTGCTTAGAACCCACCTTGGAACGTTTCAGCCTTTAAGACCTACCTACTGAAGCTGGAAGATGCGTATGTGATTCTGTTGCTTCATGAACTGGAAACACAGAACTACTCACCCACTTACATTTGCCCACAAGCTGCCATGAAATGGGATGAGATTGTAGCAGCTCCAGGTCTAACATCTCTTAAGCTGAGCCAGGAGGGCATGGAGGAGGTGGAGAAGGAGCCCTTCTTATCACACAGCCACAAGGGATGCAATAGGTTACACGGAAATCGGGCATAGCCCTTTCTCAGATGGGAAGACAGCTGTATCCCTGGGCCTGAAGAGGTCTGCATCGGAATTAAACAGAACACTTTTTGGCAAGAAGGGAACACCGGTGTTTTCTTTTCCACCACAATTATTTCTAGAGAATGAGTACAAGGGAACCTCAATGACTAAGGAAAACATAGAGAACCTCGGCTGCAAAAGAGATTAAATGAGTGCCCGATGAAGTTAGTCAGACAGGAACATGGACAACACTTCCTGTGATCCACCACATGCACAGCAAAGCCCAGCAGTGGAATCATCTGCACAGAGGGTGATTTCCTCCCCTCGCCATACAATGGCTTTCAGGCTTGCTCACATAAATTAAATTAAGCCAGCTGTATTTTCTCAGTTTTGCTTGTTAAACAATAACACAGGGAATTAAATTTCAGCTCTGAATAAGGGGTAAAATGTATGTAAACTCTATGCAAAGGCTGATGTAATGGTAGCTTCTCACACCCAGCCTGTTTACAGATAACTTGCTAGTGGCTTGTAGCAAATGCTCTGCTCTTCTCTTGATTTGAGAATGTCTGGCTGAGCAGCACACGGGGCACTTTCCGTGGGACACATGAAGTCGCTAAGGGAACAGCTCTGTAGTTACTCTGTTTTAACTGAGATGCCAATCAGTATTTTTCTTTGCTCTTTTAATTATTCTTTTTGCTTGGTTCTGGTTGTTTTCATAACTCTCCCCCTCTTCAATTGCTTATACTGCCCCGTAGTTGACTGCTTCTTGTGTAACCACATTGGTTTCTGCTGTTGTTTTAACTCAATTGGCTTTACTGGAATGAATGCTGATTGTTGCTCTCCCAAATGAATTTTAACTGCTTTCCACCATGGATTTCCCAAGGCATCAGAAACTTCCAGCAAGTTTTATTCCATTTGTCCCACATTCCTTTGGTGTCTGTTCTCCTGGAGTACAAAGTTTCAGGCCCACTTTTATTTCTGCAGCACTGTAACTGCGCATTCTGCTTTCCAACAGGGCTGCTAAGCTCAGCAGGAAGCAAACGACGCGCTTTCTGTCAGAACAGTCTAAATGCACAAGAAGCCCTGGGACAATGTTTGTTCATCCCTCTGACAAACTCCAAATGCTGCACTATGACATTATAAGTTTTGGTGTTCGCTATTTGAATGAAGAAGCGGAAGGGTAAACATGCAAGACGTGCCGTGTGGTAACTGAGTAGTTCCTTAATTTTCTTTATTTGAACTGTTTTGTCCAATTGCTGTGGAATGAAACAGGGAGATTTCAATTTAGCTTTGAGTTGCTTTGTCTGTAGTTTCCAATCACATGCCACATTCCATGTTTTAATAACAAATAAATTCCACATTTGATAATAAAGCAGATGCAGCTAGGAGATGACATTCAAGACAACAAAAAAGCCCCAAGTATTTTGATTCATTTCTGTGGCCTGTCATTCACAACCAAAGCACTCCGGATAAGCCATGTAAAGCCAGTAGCAAACGGAAAGAATAACCTTATGCTTCCAGAGGAGGCTTGAAAGGACTTTTACTGTTACTTCAGCTCATTCAGGATTTAAAAGCCTCAGGACTCAGCCACCTCAGTGCCTGGGACTGTAGAAGAAAGAGAGGTTGAGGGCTTAAATTTCTTTTACTGTTCCTGCTTCCCAGTCAGCTGATCTGAGTTCTTTAAGAATCCTCCCCTTTAAATTTTATAATGTTGCACAGGCAAGTCCCCAAAGGTGCAGGCTGCTACAATATTTTGTACTTCAAAGGCTTTAGGGTTCTTTCTCTGCCCTCCTCCAGCTCCAGCCAGGTCTCAGTACCTATCTTACAGGAAAGAATTGTTCTGCTCCTGTGGTACATCAACTCTTTGAATTGTTAGTTGTCTGCCACCACTGATTGCCCAGAAACAGAATTTAACACCACCTTTTAGTATGGAGATGGAAACAAGGCACGAGTTCTTCAGAACGCTTTGCATGGAAAACTCAACCTTCTGGCAGTGAGTTAAAAGTTAACTGAGGAACTCTCCTGCTACGGGGAATAGAGATTACAGTGATCAGGCCATATCACCAAAAGCATTGTTTCTAACTATCTCACATGCAGCACACACAACAATTTCATGAAGACTGAAGTCCTCAAACAGCCTGAATTGCTTGCCTAGCTGATTCCCTTCCCAGAATACGTCCAGGGGCTTGAAATCTTTCAGACATGATTACCTCATTTAAATTTCCGACCATCATACTAATAAATTTTCATTTATATTTAGCACATGTATGGTTTTATTCTGAATGTGTTATATCCAGGTGTTAGATCTATGTGTTCTGATTTGTTATATCTATTTATTTTTGAAAGTCGGCAGGAGTCCTCAGCTGAAAAACAAGCAATGAAGACAGAGAACCCCGAAGACAAGGACCACCCAGCTAAGACGAGGAAGGCACTCCGTCCCACCTTGACACAAAGGCACCCTGATCTGAGAATCAGCCCCAGGAGGTTTTGTTTACATGATGCAAGGAAGAATAGCAAAAAGGATTGCTAGTAACAGGAGACAGAGGGTCAAGTAAGTTACTCCTCACGACTCCCTTATCAGACAGGTAAGAGAGGCATACCATCGTACTTCTGGGAACACGGGCTGAAGTCCATCTAACTCAGACACTGCGCTGGAGTATGTGACCTTTCTGAACTCTGTTCTTCTGTTACTAGCTTTCATACCGAGATCACAAACTTTCTGGGTTACTAAGAGCAGTGAGAACTGTGGAAAGCAAGCTACTGAACATGAAATCTACGCTGGGACTTGATCCTAAAAAAAAAAAATACATGCAAGGCAGTTTTATTAAGGTCACAAAATATTTCACCGGTCAAGGCTTAATCATCATTCTACCATTGTTTAGATTTTTTTAAGTTACAGAATTACTGTACCTTTGTTTTAACTGCATACTACTGAATACAGTTTTAAAGAAAATGGCAATAATAATAAAAATCCCCAAAGACATTTTGTGTTAAACATAATTAACTGAGATCCCTATTGAATAAAAAAATAAATCTTCGAGCGCTCCTGTGGCCCCAAAATGATAGGAACGATGCTTATGTGCACAGGAGAAAATCCCCGTGGCAGAAAGGATCCTCAGAAGGCAGGTTTCGAGCCTAGCGGAAGTCATCTCAGGTCAGTAACAACTCTGTGTCACTGAAACAAGTGTGAGAAGTAACTGCTGGCTCAGACCCAGAATTTGCAAAACGAACAGGGAGTTTCAACACAAAGTAGTAAACAGCGGGCTTACAGTATACCAAGTATGACAAAAATCCTCTCATACATACCTAAGATTTTGCAGAAACCCCCATCGTTTTTTAAAGCTCCATGAGATATTTAGAGTCATGAATTCTCTTCCCAGTGTTGTTTTTTCATTTCTGTAGCTTTGTGTGTGTGTGTGTGTGTGTGAAACCAGTGGAAATGATTTAAATTCCTAATGCCTCAAATGGAACATTCAAACACCAGAACTGTCACAACGGCAGTCTGATGCATGCATAAGAGCCCTGGCCGCAGACTGTGGGACTTCCCAAGAGATGTTTTTCCTCTGAGAAACGCAGAGTTAAAGGCAAGAAATAACATTTCTCCAACTCCTATAAAACTGAGAACACGCCTATATCATGCAACTATATTGGAATTATCCCCAGACAAGAGAAAACCTGAACTACGTGTTTCACAACAGGACTACAAAGCCAGCCTCTTTTCCAGATAGCATTAACCATAGTGAAGAGACAAGGAGCCACAGCAACTGACAGGTAACGGAAACTTGTAGGTCAGGAAAGTGAATTCACATTTATACAGGATCTGTTCAAACGTGCACATGACATGTAAATTACTTTGTTGATTACTTCATGATAGAGCTTTCTATAAACAAGTAGTTGGGTAACAGGTATCAAACTTAGACATAAAAGATGAAGATTTTTCATGAGGGCCAAAGGATTCATCAGCTGTGCTGAATATATGAATGAAATATATTAACGGAAATTGGGATAAACTCATCAGAAGTTGTGCTAATGTGAGAACTGGAAGACATATCCCATACTTTTGTCATTTGCTGACTGCATGAAGATGGTGCATGACAAACGGAAGGCAGCAGGGATGCAGCAGGAAGCTGCTAGGCCCAGGGTGAACGACAGACTACGTGCATGTCAGTAGAAAAACAATTTTGCTTTAAAAATATAAAAGCACAAAAAAAAACAAAAATACAGACAACATGTTCCTACTAAATGGTATTTCAGTTGCACCCTCACCTTCAGACAACATTGAATTGATGTGTTTTGCCCACAGCCTGAGTGACACTAACATCAAGATTACTTCCATCTGTTTTCTCTCCATCTCATAATCAAGCTCCTTCAAGTCTGTGGAAAGGTGGGGGGATTCATCCTGACATGGTTTATATTGATGAAAGCATCTTCCGCATCTTCAGTATACATCCTTTTTATAAATCTATTTTGCAAGAAAGGTACTGCTTTAGCTCATATTATATGGTTGGACTGGCTGAAGTATGGGAAAGTCCAATGACCTGCCCAAAGCAGGAAGAGCCCTTAAGATTTTTTTTCGGATGACAGTGTAGGAACCTGCTGGCTGGCTATTATTTCCTTCATCTACAGCACTATTCTGCCTTCTTGGTGCTTGTGAACAAGATCACCTGTTCTTTGATGGGTTCTTCATGGCAAAATGGGAGGAAAGTGTTAACAGCTCTCTCTTATGCCAACCAGGAAACAATCAGAGAAATGCGCTCGGGTGTTGAGTCTCATGGGGCAAGAGGAACAGCCCAAACCATTAGAGCTTGTAGCTTTGTGTCTGCAGTGTTAAAAATACTAAATAAATAAATAAATAAAGTAACAAGCACTAACATTTTGCATTAGACTAACTAAAGCCTTTTTTGAGAATGCTTTATCATTTATAAACATTAATCAAGCTCTACATTTCTTCTGCAGTCAAGCAAGCATAATTGCTTGTGTTTTCATAGAAAGTTATTGAAACACTCACAGACAAGAGGGCTTTTACCAATTTTCTCATGATGGTTAAACAAAACGACTTGTACACGGATGACAGAAGGCAAAGCGACCCTACTGTCTGACCACTGCATTCAGACAGTGAAGGACAGGAAGGTGTCAGGTATGTTAAAGGAAAGTTTCTGGACTGAGGACATTGGAAGCATTTTACACCAGACTCAAAACTCCCTATCCAAAACACATATGCCATCAGAAATGCAGAGAAGTAAGCAGTGTGAAGGGCAGGCTCAGTATTTTAGGAAAGGATGTAATTTGAATCAACAATCTGCCTGAATCCTAGAAATGAAAATACTGCACTGTATTTCTCGGTCTTGACAGGACTGCGTATTTCATGTGATAAAAAAATAAATAAATCAACATTTTCTTCTGTCTCAGAACAAACAGAAACTAAAGTTCTGAGGCCTCTTCTCCAATCACCCCTTGCCAAGTCAGTGCACTGAGAAAAGATTTTAAGTTTTTTTTTAAAGCAATAGAAGATGAGACAGAATTATAGAAAAACAATCATGAGTGATGCTGGCAAGAATCAAGCTTCTCTACATACTGTAATCAAACATAACCACTTAGATACTTTTTATTGCCACAGCACATGCAAACCACACATCATACAGATGTCAAAGTACAAATTTAACACCCAATGTCTAAAGATAAAATGTAGTTTTGTACGAAGCTAGGAGGCTAATAACCAAACCACTTTTTTCCATTTAAACCACATTTCAAAAGAGCTTTACTATTTTTCTTGCAACATAGGGTGACATCAGAATTTACATTTCACTGAAAAAGCAACCCTATAAATCATAGGGGAGCTAATGAAGAAGATGCATGCATATACATGTTGCCTGAAACAAACTCAGCTTTAGTCTGCAGATGCAGACAACTGCGTTGTAATGCACAACAAAATCAGTCATAAGCAATAACCATTTACTTCTATAGATAAGGCAGGGAAAACAAACACTCCTTGATTGTCTAATCAACAAAACGTTGGCCTGGATGCCTTCCTCTCTTGTTCAAATACAACACAATTTCTCTGACTGACAAATCTCTGGGTTATACCATTGGATATGTCTCAATATGACTGTTGATACTTGGCTTTTAAACAAGCTTGTTTAAGCAAGCAAACAGTACTGAGAATTTTCAAATGAAACAACAGCTATGCTGCCCACATCCTCCTCCAATACTGACTTCCGACTGAGGCTCGCTGTACAGTGCAAAACCACACTTACTTCCTGACTACTGTTTTGGATCCGGAGGAATTCTGGCTCCCAACTTCTTCACAGCTTACGGTCTCCAGGTTTCCATACCTGAAAAAATGCGATAGGTGTTTAGAGGAACTTCTACTGAATAAAAACAAAGCCCAAGTAATATAGTTCTTACACAGTTACCACAAACAACCAAAAAGTGCTTCTAGCTTCAACTTCAAACATGGGATCTAACAGTTGGCAAAATTATGGAGCTTGAAGCTTGTTTCATTCAGGAGCAGAAAGTTTCTAAAGAGATGACCAATATTTTCAAACCCAACTTGTTAATTCATATGAAGGAGCCTGCACATGGGAGGAAGCAACCAAAACAATTTCTTTGCTCAAAGCTCCAAGACCCTCTGTGTCAGTTTTCATGCCATCCGTTCCCAGAGTGATATGCCAGTGTGCAATAAGGCTGTACAAACCACTTTTTTCTGACTCAATTTCTGTTTCTCTAGTATTTGCCATTCCTTCCAACTCCAGGTGTGATTTCACCCAAGTTTTTCTAGGTGGCAACTGCCCACTTGTGCCAAAAATCTTGACACATTTGCCATAAGGGAAAATGGTCCACAGCTCTGTGAAAATGCCACTGGATAAGAAGAACACAGAGGTGCAGCTCCAACAGCATAAAGCAAAATCTCTTATGCACATACGTAAAGCGCGTGCCTTGCAGGCAGGATTATGCACTTCCTTTTCAGTGGGAGTACCAATTGCTTCAGATATACAGCACCATAAAGAATTTAATGACTCCTTACAGCCAGCTTTAGCGGAGGCACAATTACTCCCAGCTCAGAATAAGACCTGCTGATTTTACACATTCTGTGCTTGAATACCTGTGTTAGTCAGGCACCTGCAATTAATCTGAATAGTTAGGAGAACAAGCGCATCTTTAACTGTTCGTGCTACAACCTTCTAGGAGCATCAGACAAAGAAAATATAGGGGGCTGTTAGTTTGTATAGGGAAGGTTCGTGGCAGAACTGCAACGAATTCATCCAAGGTGTTTTGTCTTGAAGGACAGAAATAAGAGATGGTAGTTTTATGCTCTCTAAAGTATCAGTCTAAGGCTTCATATGTAAGAGCTGCAGATCAGTACAGGAAGATTGTAAATAACATGTTTTAGCATCCTCATCCCCCACCGTCATACCGACATTCTGCCCTGTCACGGCTCTCAATCTCAAAACTTCACAATTCTTTAAAATAATAAGTGAAGTTTCAACAATCTCATGACAAAGGTTTAATGTTGGAGTATTCCACTATGGACGGGAAGCTGAGGCAGAGATCACTGCTCTGAATACACTGCTCATTCCAGCATGTTGCAAAGTAAACCCAAACTAATGAATGTAAACAAGTAACCCCTCAGACAGCAGCACGGCTGCAGTTGTAAGAAGGTCAGTTTGGGCTTACTTAACCTTGAGAGTATTGCGGTAAGACAACTTGCATCGTTTTAAAATAGACCCTGCATCTCCAGCTACACTGCAGGTAGCCATAATGGAAAAGGACTTGCTCGAGGTGTTACGGTGTATCTGTGGCAAAGCTGAGAACAAGACCGTGGCTGCTGGACCCCAGTAGCTTCCTCTGACCACTGCACTGTCCCTCATGTAGTGCAAGATCCTAGACCAGAGGCGAAGACTTCAGATATCACAGCATTTTTCTGCCCAGGTAAAAAAGCATACCACATGCATAAAACTTGCACGCTTAGGTTCTGAAGGGCACAAATTCTTCTCAGTTAAAAAGAAACAATCCTGCTGATCCTATAGGAGTGCAGCAGCATGAGAGAAGGCTTTAAGGGCTTCTAAAAATTGAAAGGTCTTTAGCCATGGAGGTACACATGGGATAAGCCATTTCACCATTGGGATTGCACATCTAATCCAAACATCTAAAGAAAAATATGCTTAGCCAAACTGACAATGGGGTAAGAATCCACTTTTGAGCATGTTGACTAACACCTTGATCTCCTCAGGATCACGGTGAATCCTAGCAGAAGCATTCACAGAGGAATTGCTACTTGGTAGAAGAACAATTTTGTTGTGATTTTTTATGGTGCATCAATGTTCTCTCTGCTTTCTTCTGTGTTTCCCAAGCATTATCATACCCTATCCATGCTCCTTTTATTGAGATCAACACTCTCGAAGAGGTAAAATTGAACAGACCCCTTCTTTTTGACTCTCCTGTGCCCAAATTCACCACTAAACCATACCAGGCCTCTCTCAGATCCCAGTCACACCCTTTCCAATTGAAGGTGAATGCAATTCACTGCTTGAGGTACCACTGCTTTACTGCAAGGACAAAATAAATCAGAGAAGCCTTAGAACAATACTGCTAAACATCTCCACAAAGTCCTGCAATTCACTACACCGAAGCGTAAAGTTCAACCTATTTTTATTTGATTTAACTCTATTGGCTTTGATATTTGCTCTTGTAGGCCTGTATGTTGCCCTGCATTTCCAAATATTTTAACACTGGGTGACCTATCTTAACAAAAAGGTACCAAAAGATGGGGGCTAAGGGTCAGGGGACATTCAGAGAACTCTGCTGACACCTTCTCAGTGATGATTGCCCAGGACAGAACCGAGACTTGCTGCTGATACAACGTGCATCACACGCTGTGGCGGTTGCTCTTGTCCTCTTGCTCAATGGAGATTTCACTCCCCACTACCGTCTGCTAGGTAAAACGTGCAAAATAGATCTCAGCCAAAACAAAAGACATTTTTCCCCCCTACTGAGCAAGGAAAGCTCCAGTTCTTGACTAACAATTACATTTTATATTCTCTTTTCAAAACTTGTCATTAGTTCTTTGAGCAAACTTTACTGAGATGACTCTGAGTATCACCAGCCTAATACTGTGTGAAATACAAAATAGTTATTTGCAGAACACTAGGCATTTGCATCTGAATCCCACTAGAGGTACCCATGCTGGTTTTTGCAACATAAATTTATTACACAGTAAGAGAAAGCATGCAATTTTCTGTGCAAAACCTGAGAAGTGTGTAACACTTTATCACTTTGCCAAATGTAAACCTCTGCCTATCTCTCGCCAAAAGGGCTTTGCATGAACAACAGGCCCTTAAATACGGGTTAGGAGGAGTTAACGATACATCTGATGCAAAGAACAGTATTTCTGCAGACTTCCACTGCTGTGTTCTCACCAGCTCCTGGACAAAGAGCCATTCACTACCCAGCCTTGTATGAATGCTTTGCATACAAAAAGAGACATGAGAAACAAAAGGATCCCGTAGCCCACAGAACTTTTCAGCCTTGCTTGGTGTTTGCGAAGTTGTAGTCTCCACTCAAAAGAACTTACTAAGCAAATGAGACCAGAATGTAATGGGCAGTACTGAATATTTAAGTACTGAAAAGTAAAGTAGAGAACACACCCCTGTATCTCTGTTAAGAAGGGAAGGGAACAAGAGGGAGGAAAATACTCTTTGAGTGACTAGGAAATAAGAAGAAAAGGTGTTTCTCTGCAGAATGGCCCAACAAAGCCCTAAATAATGCTTGTAAGCATCAAAGCAAGCAGTAAATAACCGGAAGCACAGACATTCAGCAAGAATTGTAAAGTGTTTTGAATTATACATGCAGAATCGTGGAAATGAGGTCGCTTCTTTAGCTGGTACAAACCACCTGGTATACAGGAAAACAACAGAGGAAAGAATAAAAGCTACAACACCAGCAGTGAGTCTAAGGCCATATGAAGCTACTGTCCTTAAATAACTGGATCTGCTACTGAAGGACCTGTTCCTGCGTGCCTCCTAAACCATGGTGGACGTGAGGTGACTGTGAGGAGGGAAGCAGCTCTGGACATAGCCAGCGCCTGCTGTGCTGGAGGAAGGAGCGGAAAGGCGAGCTGCTCAGACTGTTCCTCCTCGGGACAATCGTGCAGGAGAATGGCACAAACACCCCAGGGAAAGCTGGGCACAACGGATCAGTTCACCCTACCTGTGACCAGGGGCTGGGAGGTACAAACTGGAGAGTAACCACCCAGAGACGTCAGAGCCTGGAAAAACAGAAACAGCAAAAGCAGGTGCTTTGGGAGAGTTCCCTTTACTTTGTCATACTTTCTTGACCGACCATTTCTGCCCTCCTTGTGCAGCGTGGCCTAAGGACTCTCCCCAGCTTGTGCAGCACCCTCAGTTTACACTTGCCTCCTTATTCTGTTCTATCCAACCAGGTCCTCCTCAAGCCCATCTCCTCCATGCCCACTCTCCACCTTCACCTTCTTCTCTATTTACCCCCTCCCTTATTAAGCCATCCTCCAGCAAAAGAAATGAACTGAAAATGTAAAACTAACTTCTTCCTGCCAATATACTGCTAGGCTTACCCAGCTCCAGCTCCCCACTGAACAGCATCGATTCCCTTCCCTGACAACCCCTCGAGACAGGGACCCATTGCTACTTTATATGCCACTGTGCAAGCACAGCATAGCCCTGCTTTTAAGCACCGCTGCAAGGAACACGATTACCATGACAAAATAAAATACCCAAGGGAGGAACTTGGCTTGCATCTGCTCTCATCTGGACAGCAAAACCCCCTTGGCTTCCATCACACTTGTGAGCACTGGATTCCACAGTCCAGCCAGTAGCAGGGGGGAGACTGAAGGCTGGGGCAAGGGTACCCAGCTGGATTCCTACACCCGGTGCCCGGAGGAGCTCATCTTCTCCTGGCTCAGCCTCCCCGGTCCCTTTGCCTCTTTCCAGGAACTTTCAAGTCCAAATGCTGCCAAGATTTTTTTTTTTTTTTAACTTTACTACCAATTCCTACCAAAGAGACCATACCAGAATGCATAGTGTTAAACACCTGGCAGGTTTTCAAAGCTGTCTAGTGTGTTTAGATGCCAAACTTCCATGCATACTAAAGGGATGGGGATGTCCAATTACTCCTAAATAGGTCTAAAAATACAAGTCACTCCCAGAATCCAGTAAGTCCCTTCTGAGCAATGCAGAGGGAACTGGATATGTCTTAAAAATACCGTGAACTTTCTCTTAACAATTTTAAACCTTTTCAAACGCCTTGCTTGACGTTTTCTGTGACTCTACTCACTGCGCTGGACGCGGTGCCTTTCGAAACGTTTCTCTCTGCCCAGGCAGTTTGTGCATTTCTGTGACGACAACAGCAGCACAGGATGTGGGAGTCCAAGACGCTGCAAGTAGGAGCACCATGCAACTGTGTGACTCCTGCCGCACACTAACTGAACCCATGTGTTTTGGGCTTCTGGAGGGCTTCCTGCAGCCCCCCATGTCACATGAAGAGGAATTAAGGCAGTGTAAGCAACGTGTGTGTCCCTTTACCTCATCTTGCCGTGCTGGGAGGGAGGTAACTGCCAGCTCCTCCACAGCCAGGCCAGAAATGAAGCCAGCAGTGCGCAGCCCAGCAAGGCTCCTCCTGAGCACGAATGGCTGCAGAGCCTCACATACTTACAAGCTGACCACTGCTTAGTTTAGCACAGAAAGGCCCAAGTTGGATAAAAGGTTTTGCCCAGATTTCACAAAACATCACCACAGTGCAAACCTATTTAATGAAAGCACATCATTCTGACTTATTCACACCTACAAGGAACTCTTTTTTCTTGTCCTAATACTTAAGTTTCTCTAAAATATAGCATGTTTTTTTTATTCACCTCTATCACTCAGACAAGAGCATTTCAGCTTTATGGGACAGAATAAACGTTTCATGCCCCAAATTCAGTTGATGCTTGCACTGCTTGGACAGGATACTCTGCAGACCACATCAAATGGTTAATGAGCATTTTTCCCCACGCTTAGTGTATAAAACATCCAGCCTTCCCAGGACACCTGCCCAAGAGCCCCAGGACTCTGTTTAATCAGAATTTGTGCAGACACCCCTGAGGCACTCGCAGCAAGGAGTGCATCTGCAGCTCATCCAAAGGGAACTGACTGCACTGAGAGCTACCCAGCTTCCACAGGAATCTCTGGGCAAGCCTGTCCATGCCCTTATTCGCATGGACAGTACACCCCACAGCTGGGAGATGCGGGTGCTGCTCCCTCCCACGCTGTGTCGCAGAGCTGCTCCCCTGTAGAAAGCTGGATGGCCCTTTTTGGAGTTGGCCATGTTGCTGTTCTTCCCAATGCCAACAAACAGCAAGGGCTCAGCACTGCCATCCACAGTTGCTCCCTTATACCACAAGCCTGCTCTATCACCAGGAATAAGAAATGAGGCTCAAGCTCTCCACGTGAGCTCGAATTGACAACTAATGCCAAAAATATTACTTGCTTTTACTGAGAGCCTTTGTTATCCCTTTTGATTTCACCGGAAAAGAAAATACAAATATTGATAGAACAAAGATTATGCACTGACACCCAACTTTGTACTGTTGCTTAGAGTATTGCTAACAAGAAAGTTGCAAAAATGTAAACTCTTTGATATTTATTCTACAGTAATATAAAGACAAAAACTGAGCTGGTTAAATTCAATGACTATCCATTTCTCCTTTTATTTTTCATTTTAACAGCTGTTTTTCTTTGCAGGTTCATATGCCACAGCTGCATGTAAATCATTCTAACTTTTATAGTTTAAATTGAATCTTTTGTCCCAACCCATAAAAGTCTGGATTATCCATGATATTTGAAAAACCAAGAGAAACATCCATGGACTCTTGAACATTATACTCCTGAGATTTGTGAGAGGGGAAGGAAGTGGTGACCTAGGATTTCCTGAGGATTCTTTCATTTATTACAAAAAGCTGGTGATAACATTGACAAGGACAAGCAGCCTACGTGCCGCTCCTCTGATGGCTACGTTACGATTTGCTCTGAGAGGTATATAAGCCAGAGAGAGATCAGAATTGGGCTCAGAAAAGTAAGTTCTGTTCTGTGGATATTTTTTCCCTGTGTTTTCTTGCCCTTTTATGACATTTTCACCTCTTTAAATCCACATTGGAAGAGGAGGGCAGACACCTATCACCCTGACTTGCTGCTGCTCTAAGCAACCTGGCTGCCCAAACAATCTTAACTTCCCCTATTTTCCCTTCATACCCTCAAAGCCAACCCCACAGGGTTGTTCTCTTAAAGCAGAGCTGCTGCCACAGCAGTGCATTAACCAAAAGCTCTAAAGGGACAGGAGCTCAATCTCTCCAAATCCAGAAGACCATGAGAACACAGCAGTGCACAACATCAGGGCAGGATCTTCCCTCTCAATCGACAGCCAAGAAGGCTATGAATAGTGAAGGCCTCATCTTTAGAGGACTCCTATTTTCCTGTTTCTCTGCTTGAACACTCAAATCACATCCATTACAGAATAGCCATACACAGATTTCAAAGCTAAGAATTCTGTCTAAGAAATCAGCCCTGTCTGCTCAACTTCTTTCCTAACCAATGCTGGTTTTCTTGCTCCTCTGATACCTGCCTGAGAACACGAAAGAAAGACTCTAAAGTTAGACATGCCACTTCTGTGCTGCAATCGAACTGTAATGCTACAGACGTAATGCCCAGATATAAAAATATTAAGAACTGAATTGCAGAGTTAACTGAGCTAAATTGCACCAACTATACTATTTACAGCTACCTTTCACAGGAGCCCAAAGAGTTTAGGTGCCTCATGACCAGTGACTCTCAGAGAATGAGTAATTACTTCCTTCAGGCTGTTTTTAAAATCCTATCATTAATGCCTACATTTAAAAAAAAATAACAACAAACACAAACAAAAAACTACACAGAAGTAGAAACTAAAGCACATAATGCATGAACTTCGTAACGATCTTGACTTCTTTCCTTGCTCAAAATCCTGAAATTTGAGTATCTGATTTTATGGCTTCAGTGTTTTACCAATTTTGTACGTTTCTATTTTTAGTTTGCTATGATCCTTTTTACTAGGGGAAAATAGAGAAAGAAAACAGAACCATTTATCTAGAGGACTTCCTAATGTCAGTGCAAAAGCAGCATTCCCAAAAGACTTTTTCATCATCCTTATAGCAGTACAGCCTAGCAGATTTTGAACATTTTAATGGCTAGTGATGATATACCACAACACAATCAAAAGCATAACAAGGCTAACTGACTCTAGGATGGACTGTTGTTTCAATGCCCCTCCTTTGACCCCAATCCCAAGTTTAAAATTCTTCAGTCCTCAGTTACAGAGAGATTATTTATTTCAGTATTCTTTGAAGGGCTGAATCGACAGTTCTGGAGAGTGATGCTTCCTATTAAACATCAAAGGCAGAGAAGCTCGAGGAGCAGCACCACAGTGGATAGCCACTTCCCGTGCCTTGGAACCACAGCATCGTTAAGGTTGGAAAAGACCTCCAGGATCATCTGGTCCCATCATCCTCCTACCACTGTCACCAACCTTTCCTTGAACACCCCCAGGGATGGTGACGCCACCACCTCCCTGGGCAACTCGTTCCAATGCCTGACCACTCTTTCTGAGAATAAATGTCTCCTCATTTCCAACTGAACCTCCCCTGGCGCAACTTGAGGCCATTCCCTCTAGTCCTATCACTAGTTACCTGTGAGAAGAGGCCGACCCCCAGCTCCCCACACCTTCCTTTCAGGTAGCTGCAGAGAGCAACAAGGTCTCCCCTGAGCATGTTTGTAGAGTGACTTGGAAAATGAAGTCACAGTCTCAGGTGGGATATTGACTTGCCTTACCAAAACACCTCACTAACAGAGAAGTAACAAAAATCACTAAAAAAAAATATAAAATCCACCTCTGTTGAACCGGATGGCAAAAACACACAAAGATATTTTCTGAGCACTTAAACATGATATATGAACACAGTTCTAAGACAAAATAAGTTACATGAGTTTTACCCAAGAGCCTTTAATTGAAAAGATAAGTGTGCATCTTTGGGTTTAAAGCCTCCTTTGCTGACTAATTCACATTATATAAGCTACTTGCAAATTCTCATTGAAAGAAAATTTCCCCAGATGCACAGCAATCAATACATAAGAACTCCAAAAGAGCTATATGGCAATCCACCAACACAGAAAACAAACAAACAAACAAAAAAACATTGTTAATGGGAATAGTATTTAAAATAGCCATTTTGGGCAATGCCTAATTGCAAAGGCTATTATTTTATTTATTCAAATTTTTTAAAAGTTTCTTCTGTCAAAAACGTATCCTTAAAAACATATTTCAATTAAATGACATAGGAAACATTACTGGTTGAAAGTGACAATGTAGATGCATACAACTATTGGTTTCTCTGACAAATTTGAGACTCCTTGGTAATTAACATTCTTATGGAGTAAGAGTCTCATGACACACTATCATTCAGCCATACAGCTCTGCTTTCATGTTACTACAATTGCACAACCTCAGTGCCTTTCACACACTATCCTTCAAAAGTTGTATATGTCCAAAACATAAAACCCCAAACTGAGGGTACAGAAAGAATTACACATTCAAGAGAAGGAATCCCTCAGCATCTTTTTATCCCTGCATATATGCACAATCAATTTTTGTTGCTTTTTATGTCCTACATCGCAATTTGTATGGACTGAGAAGTAAAGCTCACTGTAGTAAATCTAACTGTACAGTCTGCTTCCACAGATGGCTTCTCTTTCCTCATCTGACTTCTTACCTGGCTGTGAAGTTGCTGCATTTGAGTGAACACAGTTATTATTACAATCGCAGCGGGCCAGGCAGTTAGGCACTTCAATAACATTATTAATTGAGTCACTTAACATTCCTATGAAACAAGAGGTATTATGCTCCTTTTCAGAGATAAAGGAAAAGCACAGATAACTTATTCATGCCTTGTTCCTTATGTACCTAGTGGGAGACAGAAAATTAAAACCTAGGAGTTCTAATGCCAGTCCTCTAACTGCTATATGCCAAAATAACTGTTTCTGTACATCATTCAGTTTTGAAAATGAAATAAATATGATACTTCAAAAAAAAATCATCTCTGACCTAGCCACATCTCAATTACAATTTCAGGCGAGAAAAATAATGTTAATTGTTATAAGCTTTTATACAGATATAGCAGACATTGATTTAACAGCCTTGCCATAAAAGCTATTGAGGCATCAATGAGTTCCTTTTTAGAACAAGGAGTTCCAAAAAATTTGACTGCATGTTCATATGAAGTAGCAGAAGTGGATGGTGCATTTCTACCTGTGTTTGTACAACGCCTGTTTCAAAACAGTAGCCCTCAAAAAACCTAGAGTTATTTATGAAAACGCTAGTGCTCAGCAAAACATGGGAATCTATGCCAGGTAGGACTTTGCAGCCCACTCTTTTCTTTTTTCTTTGGGGGGGGGAGGGGGAAAGGAGGAGGGAGGGGGAAATCTAGGTTAATTTTCTTGTGCTGGTCCCAGTTTGGTTCCTTAGCAGCCAGACATGGCACATTTTCCCAACATGGGAATATTTTCCTACCAGGCTTTGATGAGAATTAGAATATAAGCAGCATATATTTACACATTTTTTATCTACACTGGAATTCTGAATCTTGCAGTATTCTTGACACCTGTCCACTGGGTTATTCAATTCACATCCAATGAAAGTAATGGAAGAAATTTTTGATGTCTCCCTGACACATAAATGACAGCTCAGATTCCACCATCCACTGGCTCTTACCTGTCAAGGAGAAGCTCTAATACTTCCTTAGTAGAAGCAAAGCCCCTGTATGTTGAGAGAAAGATACTGATGTAGGTAAAATCATTATCCCCAAAAGCTGTCAGAAGGTTCTCCACAAGTTTCTCCAAAGTTCCAGCTTTTATTGTCCTGATCTTACATGTTTCATACTGGCTGACAGTATGTCCTGGAGGTAACTGGTCCCCTTCAACCTACAAAATTAAAGCAAAGACAAAACACAAAAATCAGACAGAAGCCAAATCCCTCACACAGCCATCCCACTAAAACAAATGAAATTTCATCTTTCACAGGAACGGTTATCCGGTAGCCCATCTTTAGTTGCTATTTTTTTGTAGATTTAGTTACTATATTTTGTAGATTTGGGCTCACCAAACACTGTATCAAATAACAGAGGTTATTTAGTAAATTGATTTCTCAGTCATGTTTTACAGAATATTTAATATTTTGACTGCTATCAAGTTATCTTGTGATCCCACCATATGTATTATGTAAAAGAAAGTCCATTATCCCACAAAGAGATTAATGTTGCTAGAGGAAACAATAGTGGTGATTCACAGTCTCACTTAGCTTCTGAGTAAGCACTAAAACTGACCGGAGTTAAACCAGCGCCAGAACTTGTGATTCCTTTGCTGCAAATACAGGCTCGGGGCTGACACAAAACCTAAGGTCACGAGCACATTCAGACAGCAAAGAAAGTATCAAAGACATCTTGCAAACATGCCATTATAACCCTTCAGTTATCTCCTACAGTTCTTGTTTGCCACAGTACTTGTCAACTAATCACGGGTTTGGGCTTTTGGGCTTGATTGGTTGTTGCGCGGGGTGGGTGGATGGTTTTGGGTTTTTTTTTGGTCAGCGTTTGCTTTTACTGCTTCACGTCTGAAAGAACAAGAAACATTCCCTTAAAATTCCTACTTAGAGGACAACTCAAAAAAGCTGTTTGTGACTAAAGACTTATCTGTGATGAAAAGCCTTAAAAGCAGGATTATAAATTATACAAGCAAGCAAACAAAAACCAGAGCAATCTACTAGGAAATTTCTCTTTCCCGGCTGGATAGGCTATCTGTGGGAAGGAACGTTCAGCAAGACCACTGATAGAAAAATGGCTGAGTCCTACAGAGGCAGCATCAGGAGTAGTACAGCTTCCCTTCTGCTGCTGCTATTTAACAGGAACCAAACTGCCCTCAGCAAGCTGTTTCTCTTGAGAGAAAGATGGCCTCATCCTACCTGAGTGTTTGCAATCACAAACAAAAAGAAAAACCCTGTCAAAGATCCCCAGACATCACTTTGATTTTTGTACCTGAACTTATTCACATTCACTGAGCTCAGAAAATATTCCGGTCAAAGCCAACACGTATGTATCTAGGCTTAACAGGATTACACAAAGGAAAAATCTTATCATCATGAAATATTTTAAGATTGGGAAAACCAATTCTTAATTCTGTTTAGGTTAGATTAATTATATCAGTTGAAAAACACTACAAGACAAACATTTACTTCGCAAGAACAGGCAAAAACCAAGCTCAGTCTGTGTGTCGTCATTTCCCCTTCAGTCTCAGAACAAAAACCAACCAATGAGTTCAACCCATTTTCAGCATAGCATTATTGCTCTGCAGATTTCCTTCTCATACATGCACTCACAGCAAGCTTTCAGCTGGGACTGCTGTGATGATGCTCTTCTGAATCACGGCCTTCCTTACCTAGTAACATCTTCTGCATCCTGACATGGCATATCATCACGCCAGATTTCCCAGAGATGCTTTACAGTAACATTTTACAATTTAACAGCTCTTCTGGGTTTTGAATATTGAGTCCATGTTCAAATGGGCGCAGAATGATTAATGCCACATACTCCCCCAAGTAACAATTTAAGCCATATTTTGGGTTTCTGTGTGGCTCCTTGACAACACACCTCAAATTCACCCTGAAGAATCGCCTCCCGGCCTAAATATGAGGTTCAGGCACAAGAACATTTTGACCAGAGATTGTGCTTCATAAACTACCTAATAAGGGATGAGTTAGAAACGAGGCTAAATGTTAAAACAACACCTTGGTACTAAACTCAAGACTTGAGGATACCACATTAATGACTTACAGGTGTTAAAGACTCTGGATTGGTATACTGGCAAAACAAAAAGATAAAAAATAAGCTATTTATTAGGTAATTAGGAAGGGATAGCCTGTCTATTTCACATTAATAGCTCTAACTTCCATTGCTTTTCAATTGTTTATCATAGATAACCCTTCTTCTCTTTGGCAATATAGACATCCTTAACGAGTCTAAAGCTCTGCTGCTCCTGCACTGGGACATCTCATTTCCCAGCTTAGAAGGTCCAGCAACTTCTTGGTGTAACATTAAAATATAACCTACTAAAACAGAGTAGAAAATGGAAGAAAAAAAAGGAATAATAGCTTCAGCATCTCTAAATACTACAGATAATTACCTATTTCTAGCAGTACCCCACAATGTTCCAGACCTTCTAGCAAGAAATGGTTCCAGGCACTAGGTTTTAGTAGAAAAGTGCCTGTGTGTGTAGAAGCAGTGGACGACACAGGAGCATCTTGTAGGACCAAGCCACCAGGACCTCTCAACAGAACGTAAAGACCATGGGTTCAGTGGGCAAGCTGAGGTCCCAGGAAACACAGCTGTATCTCAGCAGTAAGGTGGCACCATTTCACAGCGGGGCTGTGCCACCAAAGCCATTCCAGGGGCCTTCTTCTGCCCACCTGCTGCCATGCTTTTGAGCTGGTTTTCGTGCAGCCATGCAGTGAACTGGGCTACAGAAGTGTACCAGCTAAAGCTGAGCCCTTCATGGCACTTGGTGCGGTCAAATGTAACCCAGGGCAGTTGCCCAACCTTTTTCACCCATGGCTGCAGGATCACATAGGCCAACATAGTGAAAATGAGCTTGGGTTCAAGGAGTAAGACAGCTCCTGGAAGCACTGCAGGTTTGCCTCTGAAACAACAAAATGACAGACCGGGTAACGGTCTCATGTCATGAACTGATTCCTGCATTTTATAACTAGACAGGGCAATGCACAGGCCTGCTGCACCAAAACCCACAGCCACCTCAATGCAGCCCCACAGGGAATGATCAAAACTACAGAGTAACTTGCAACATTCTGTTCCTCAGGTCCTGTGGCTGTTTTAAAGGTATATAACATTATATATCTCATTTAAAGGTGTGTGTATTATTATATCTAACCCCACCATTACAGAAACACCAAAAAGGATATGTTGTTACTATCACTATACACCTCCATTCAAATTTCTACTAAGCAAAAATTGCTTAGAAAAAAATATATTGCTGACCTTTCATCTTATGATTAAAAGATACTTTTGAAAATAACTAGTTACACAACGTAACCTCTTTCAAACACAGGAGAAAGTCTGCACCACAGCACTTGGCCATTAGTCTTTCACCCAGCAGATTTCCCCGCTCCATGACAGGCTGAATGAAGGCTGTCTCCTCCTCCTCCTCATTCACTGATGTGAATGTGTACCAAGCAAGGACAGAACCTGCTTCCAAGGCTGATACATGCTCCTTTAAATTCTCCTTTAATTGCAACACTGCAACTTTCCCAAGCCGACATGTTAGGAGAAGCTTGTTATTTTATATATATACACACATATATGTATATATATAAAACAACAACAAAAAAACCTACACACAAACAATGAACAACAAAAATCCTTCCAAATCCTGAAAATCTAAAACTGTTTGTCAGCAAGACATGAAACTGCTAGAAATCATTTTAAGACGCTTTTAGGGATTGTTTGTATTACTTTAGTAACCTTGCCTGCAAGTTTAAAAGGAAAAAGGACTTGGCAGACTTTCAGAATAAGACATTGTGGGCTGAGCTAGCATGCTAACAGGAAACTGCTCAGTCTGGATTTAATCAAGAGGCCATCTCTTCACTGACATAAGCAGGCTACCCAAAGGCAAGAGTTTTTGTGTTTGCTTTTGCATTGACTGCCTGCTCAGAGGCTCTATTAAAAGATTTTCCTAAAGCTCTTTGCAAGTTTGACAGTGGCACACAGTGATCACTGTTATGGTGATCACTGTAATTGAAGCCACCAGAAGGTTTGCTCTGTTTCCCTCTCCTTCCTTTCGTCTCCATCAACAACACATCCAGCAGCCTAACACAGGTCCTAGACCCCAAAATCTCACAGCTCCAGCAAGTTTTCTTGGCTGAAAATCAACAAACAAATATAAAATGCTATATATATATTTAAAAAGTTTCACTTTGACTTTTCAGGCAAAGAATTACAGCCTCGATAATCTGCAAGAGTAGCTGATGAGCAAGTAACTTCCTACCACAGAGGACATCTTTCAAGAGCAAGCACAGAGAGGTTGAACTAAGGTATGTCCTTTCAACTCAATCTTCAGACTGTGCGGGTACTGACCTAGCATCACCACAATACCTCCACTGACCCTCTGTAACACCGTGCCTTCAGAGGGCTTTGAAGCTCTCTGCTAAGGGCGTTGTCCTACAGCTGTAGGGCAGGAAACATTACCCGTGCTTACAGTTCCTGCTGAAACAGGAGAGCTCCACGCAAACTGAAAACCACTTTAGGCTAAAAAGGTCCTCCAAACGCAGCTGCAGATGCCTGGTGCCGAAGGAGCTGTCTCTTGGTTCCAAGCTGGCCGCAGTTCCAGCCCTGCCCTTGCCCCTTCAGGCTGACTCCCAAACCCGCGCTCAGTCCTACTCACCAAGGCTCTGTGAAGGAGCAAGGCAGCTGCCCTCACAGTTGCAGGATGAGGAAGAGACGCATAGCATCTTAACAGCCGACAGATGTGGTCTCCCTGTAGCAGGCCCCAATACAGGGCTTGAGTAAGCAGGTCTGAGGTTAGGGCATCCATCCTGTAATCAACAAGGCTAACAACAACCAGGTGTGTAAAAACAAGGGGCCTTTCTGAACGTGGTGACACACCGTGAGCAGCCTTTCCAACCGCCGCCTCTCTTTCCCATCAGGCCTTCTTTGCAAGGACTGACTCTGGTACACCAATTTCTTGCCATTTTGTCTACTGAGGACAGAAAAGTAAGGCAACACCTCCACATGCCCCAAAGTCACCAGGTATTTCATTCAGCTTAACAGACAAAATGCAGCTCTTGGTGCCACAGCCTCGTGTGTCGGAGGTACAAATGCTGTTAATCTTCAACGGCTTTATAATAATTAAATTCCACCAACTCCTCAGTTAATAAAACTTCCTATCAGTAGGAACAACAGGCTCTTCAAGGTAAAGAACAGTTAAAAATCTGAACAGTGCAAAAATAACCTGTGACCTAAATAGACAGAGACTACCAGTCATGATTTAAGTGTCATTGGAAACAATGTCTTTTACCCCAAACCCACTAATCTGCAGGTTTTTTCAATGCAAATGTTGCCTGTTACAATTCTGAAAGTGAGAATCATGGAATGAAATCAATGTAATCACTTCTCATTAAGCAGACTAAAAAAATACTGAAGAAAACAAATGGCATGACGAGTAAGTACATCAGGTATCAAATACTAGAGGTTTAGTCATTTAAAACATTACCACTTTACTAAAGACTTGTGTTATTTAAAAATCCTGCAAAAACGATTTTCAAGAGCACATAACTAACTACTGCCTCCTAAATTCCATTTGTATTGATTTTGACAGCTAGATTTTTAAATGCTTTTGACTTCGTATGAAGCTTACAGCTTTTCCAGATGGGCAGTTTCCCTTCTAGTTATTTTTATTAACTTACTGGACAGACATCCCACACTGGACTAAAATGGCCCACAATTGCAGTCATATGTATGTTAGGCAAAAATAAGTCTTTAATCTAAAGGATGACTGCTTCATTTCAGTGTTTGCCTAAATAACAATCAGCTTTAACCTTCTGAGAGGAGGAATAAAATGCTTTTTGTAATTTTAACCTTAATTTTGGTTAACACTTTTCACACACACAGACTCTCCAGCCTAAGCCTACAATATCCATACTCATCCTTATCTTATTTCATTTTTTAATCATGGAATGATTAAGCTTCAAAAGTTCCAGAAATACAATCACCCATAACACTAGTGTGACAGAAGAAAATACTGAGGCATCCTTCATTTAGCAGGCAATCACCCATCACTTAAAGTAGCTAAAACAGAGTTGTTTAAAGAACAACCGTATTGCTTGGCAAAAAAAAAAAAAAAAAAAAAAAAGCAGAACTTAAGCAGCAATAAGGCTTCAACATGCTAGGTAAAATTTCTATTCACTTTGGTCAAGTATTTTTGTAAAAGACAACTTCAAAGATGTTAACAACTTGAACTTATTTGGTTCTAATGAGCTTTAGAATTGAACCTGCTCCCCTTAAACGGAAGGGAGCAGGACTTTATGTCAATACATGTGTGTACGGACATAAAATCCACAGCAGCTGACAATCATGCTGAACTGACTCAAACCTGCGCACATTATGCTTACTGCTCCTGTCCAGACCACATGATCGTTAAAAATACTATGAAAAATTGCATTTTTGCACTAACAATACCACATAGCAGCGTCCATGACAAAGATCAGTGACTGGAATAAGTTTACCAAATGAAGCCCCAGGCTTCAAGCAGTGCCAGGACAGGCCCCTGGCTGTATACATCTGTGCTTCCTCCTGCGATCCGTTCCGTGCTTCAGGCAGTACGTAGGAGCCTTGCATCCCACCACTGCCCTCTTTGTCCTTGGCCTCTGCACTGCAGAGCCATCAGCCTGGAAAATAGCTCACATGAGATAAGCCTGAATTTGAAGCTGAATTTCCACTCTAGGAAACCATGGCTGGGAATGCAGGAGTGGGCAGGCCAGAGGTAGGATCTCCTGCAGCCTGCAGGCTCCAGGCAGCACGGTGCTTTCCTTCACAAGAGTGGCTGCTTTTATCATGCTGCACAGTTGGAAACAACATGAATTCAGAGCTCTCTGCAGAGCTTTCTCCCTTTGCTAACTCCCATTTCCTCATTCTAGATGCTGCTGAAAATCAGAATTCTGTGTGTTGACTGCACCAACCTCAGAAGCCAAAATAACTTTGAGCTCTTTCCTGTGATCTGACAGCTAGGGGTATTCCTGGATTTCCAAAGCTCCACCCTTTTCCCTTCCTTTCTTACCACATAAATAACCTTTCTTGGCAGCAACCCCAAGTTTCCTGGACCAATTAATTCCATGATCATTGTTCAAAAGGCATTCTCATTTTCTCATATCCTTAAAGCTTACAGTCTGGCACGTATCTGTCTGAAGATCTGGCTAACAGTAACAAAAGCTGTGGGTCATATTCAGAGGTTTAAAAAAAAAAAAGCCTTACACACAAATGCTGTTGCTCAGTTAGAACCCTTTCACTTAAGCACCTTGCAGCTACTTAAAGCCACTCAGGGGAAAATAATAAACAACATGCATACCAAGGCACTGAGCAGTGTTTCTCACACCTTCTGAAGTTATGCAAATTTAGACTCATTTAGTTATCAAGAATGATGTGGAATTAGCTCTAAATAAGTCAAAGTAAAAGTAAATAAACTTAATTCACATATCAGCTCCTGCTGCATGCATATAAAGGAATTTAAGTGAGCCCCTAAGGCAGTTGAATCTTCAAAGAGATCTATATTAAAGCGGTATTGTCCAACAACAGTGTAAAAAAAATCTATGCCAAGGGAAGATATAAATTCCTCCTCTCGATTTGGTCAACTTCTGAGAGGCACTTACACAAAGGAATGTGGCTTCATTATTCAGTGAGAATCACATCCTCTGGCAGGTTCACTATGCAGTACACATGCTTTTTAAATAGTCTAAAAATTGCCCTAATGGTGTAGTCCCAATCTTCATCTCCAGCTATCTTGTATGATTTACACACTTACCTTCTCATTGCTTCCTACACTCAAAAAGCTCCTTCTCATTCTGGCTGTCATCCATCTTGCTAGGCCTGCTAACAAAATCAAGACAAGCCATCCCACCCTCTTATCTGTCTTCATTGAGTTAAATGAACCTGACATATCAGATTAGTTCAACTCTTTATTTTATTCCATTTTATTTTTCTTTTGACACATTTGACAGACCTGAAGTTTGCCACAGTCAGGTTCTCTCTCAAGCATCAGGCCAGTGACATTATTTCATAATATGTGAGGATGCACAAGTATCCCTTGTGATGGTTTTGACTGGACATAGAAGTTGAGCAAGTTCCTACTTTAAAGTCGAAACCAAGAAAAAGAAACCAGTAAGTCAGGTAGCACTCTTAGTCATGTGCATTTCATACTGTTTGAGATGTAGCTGTCATCAAATGACATTTGCTAGAAATATTTTTCTAACCCAACAAACAAATCTGTCCCATATTATGAGGAGAGTTACTTCTATAAAACCTGGCATCCTCCTCTCTTCAGTGCATAGGAACACCAAAGTGTCCAGTCACCAAACTGAGCAATAAATAAATACTAGAAATAACGGATGGCTAAGTGAATATGGCACCAGAACGAAGGTGAGGAAATAGGATTTATTCCTCATTTTGGCAGTAAACTCGGGCCGTTCTAAAATATTTTGACTTCTGTAGATGAAGGAAATGCTACACAGAGTCTCCACAAGGGAAGAACTCTACACAGTCTTTGGACTTCCGTAAAACTGTCACAACTAATAAAAGTTTTCCCAGGCATGGATTATAGGGAGTCCATGAGAGAGGGAAACAGGCAGCTGGGGCAGTTTCCCTGTGCCCCAGGAGCAGTAAGTAGTAATTATTTTTTCTGCTAATATCCCATCTTAACTCCTCTTATTCCCCTTCCCTCTCCACGCGCACTGCTTCCAACCTGTCCTGGAAGTCTGTAGGTGCCAAAGCCTGCTTACAGATGCCAGGCTGAGTTGCTTACCAGCATGCACAGAAGAGAAAGGAAGGGATGTTGAGCAGGGAAAAAAAAAAAAAAAAAGTACAAGAGGTGGCAGCCAGCTCAGATACTTCACCTGACTCTGACTCGGAAATGGCTTCCAGTAATCCTGACTACAGACTGCAGTGCCAGGTCCACCAAGCCTTCCACCTCAGGGGTGCTGGTACCTGCCAGATGCCGCAGTCCTTCCAGCCACAGACGGGCACCTGAACACGGACCTGCTCTGGGATGTACCTTGGAGCCCATAGGTGGCACGCTCTGTGGAGCTAAGCAGTATCGTTTCTATGTGGAGGTCACACCACCGGTGTAGAAGACCACCAATCCAACCTCACGTTGTTGCAACGAGCAGATGGCTTAAGCTAGGAACGACAACTGAAAACATGACAGACCCATGAACTCAACTCAACAGACCAGATTCCAGCTCACTTCTTCGTAATGTTTCCTTGAGAGCAAACTGACTCCCACCATGAGGAAAACTACTCCCCAGTACCTCCTCAGCCATTTTCCTCTCTTTGGACGAATCTCCTGCCAGTGCCACACAATGCCAGTCGGTCTGGATCTTCATGTAGGGCTGAGACAACCAAGTGTTCAATCAAAGAGACCTTTATAAGGCTCTTGCACCGTTACAGAGCAATTGCAGAATACTGTCCCAAGCCAGCAACTATGGGCACAGCAAGCAAGGAACAGTACAAACCCAGGCACGGACAAACCCTTTGAAAAAAGAACACTAAAAAAAAATGTGATGCTTCTGTTAAACTACGTGACACACCGGTACACATTATAAGCTGTCCGGTCAAATACACATTGCAGCACCTGGCAAGGACAGTCATTTCTTAGTGGGTAAATCTCCTACAGGGGAGCTAAATAAACTCCGAAATGTCATCATCTAGCCTAACTGCAAAAGTGTTGCCTAAATGGCTACAAACAACTATATCAACTTCCCAACTCTAAGAGCATTTCTAACAACCATACACCGATAATAACCCACCGTTAATTTAACAAGTTTAGCAGTTTAGGCAGAATTTCCAAGCTAAAAGCACATCTTAGTCCCTTTTGGTTCCTCCAGGACTCCTTTCATATGCAAATAAGAATTTCATGTGGCAGACTGCATAAACTAGAAGTCAGGTTGCATTATTCAGTGACATGCCACAACAACATGGTCTCTACACAAAATACCTCCTGATAGTTTAAACCGATCTAGATTTATAAGGCCTACATCATTGGATCTTTCTCCCTATACCACCAACACCAATATCCTTCCATATATATATATATATATATATATTTTTTTAAAAAGGTACTGCTGCTAACAGCATCTTCCAAGCCCGTCAATAGCTTATAGCCTGCCTCGAGATCGAGAGCTTTGTGTGTCCGTGCAGCCCATGCACATAGCCCTGTCTCCACAAATTTGGCTCCTGGCCTTGTCCAGCTCAATGCCTGTGCTCTACTGCGCAACTGCACTGTCAAAGCTGCGTCCCCTCCCAGCTCCCCAGCTCCCTCTTTTATTGCTTTATGACCCCGACTACTTCGACACAAGGCTAGACAGCACAGTATTATTTCCAGTCCAACTGAATTTTGACACTTCACGTTGCTACATCATCAGCCCAAGTACATCACCACCACCATCAACTGAAAATTCTCAATTATCCTCTTATTTATACACTGCCTGGATGTTAAAGATGACAACAGCTTTAAATTTACCCTAAGAAAATCTATTATACTAATTCTGTTTGTGAAATACTGGTCAGTGAAGCAATTTGCCACAATTCTTTCATGCTGTGATTTTTTAATAAATACCAAGTCTAGCAAAGAGAAGGAATGTTTGACATCGCCACTTACACAGCCAGACATTTAATATGGCAAAAGTCATGGCATTTGATGAAAATTATGGCTCAACATGAAAAAAAATGAATTTTGACCACTCAGAAATGTAAAGCTCGTTTTTCATCAGTGCTTACAGTGTTGGTAGTCAAAGACTGTGATGCTTTTCCTGTGAAAAGTCGCACCATTTTTTTCTCATCCAGGAATGTAATTTAATTTAATTGTGGAGCTCATCATTGCTTTCTGCTGACTCAGTAGAAACAAAGAAAGTCTTGTATGAGACAGCAGGCAACACTGCTGAACTCAAAATGGATTTAAGGATGCCAGAAGTAATAATTCTGTTGCATAATAACAACATGAATAAACATTACATAACCCCAAATGGTTTTATTCATCCTGATTGTATCATTGGCTTTCCTTTCACACTATAAAGCTTGCTCAAACAGTATGCAGAAATTAAATTATACTGACTCGGGAAATAAATGTGAACTGCTACTGCACTCAGCGTAAAAAAACAAGGACGAGTGATAGATTTTAACAGGATGATGGAAGATAAAACCGTAGGTGTGGGGAGATTAAGTGCGTTCTGACAGAGGAGAAAGCACTTAGCAGAAGAGTGATTCAGATTTTAAAATAAATTGAACTGGAAGCATACAGGATTTTCATGGAAGAAAAAAAATCAAGGAAATGTTGTTACATGTTTCATAATAATTACTATGTGCAATCTCTATTGCCAAGCTTTTTTAATATTTTAAAACAGAAATAGGTTAGCAGTATGCCATTTTTATGGCCACAGCATGAATACATACCTAAACTGTACTATAAACTTGATTTCAATGGCTGTGCTTTTTACTGCCCTTTGTTTTGAAACTAAGGGATCTCTTCAGGGTGGGGCCTGAGCAGAAAAAGCAGCAATAGTAAGATAACATTACCTAATATTGAAAGTTACTAGCTTTGACTTTTATTGAAGTACTATCAGCATCCAAAAATATTAGTTCAATCAGTAGTTCAGGCCAAACTGCATTTTACTACGTTATCCAGATATCCCAGGAGATGTGATTACGGAGTCTGTTAAGATTCTTCTCTTGCACGCACACGTTTATGAGTACTCATATATGTTTGTACCACGCCTGTGACAGCAACATCCTTGTGCCATTTCTATAGCTCTATTCTCTATGACAAATTCTGCACTTTGTAGATAAACAGCATAAGCGTACCATAAGGAAGCATATTATGTATCAATGACTGCATGCTTGTAACTACAACATCTGCCTCTTAACCCACCTCTTCTGACATAGCAGAAAGCAGCACTGGTTGCGTGAGCTGGCGCCGAACCTGCTGCAGCCGTTTGTACTTTGCTTTTAGAATGCTTTGCAGTTGAACTTAAATCCTTGGGCAACGGACACAAACCAACACACGCACATAATTATGTGGAAGTATTGAGTCAGAACCAAATAAGCATAGCTCACAAGTAAAGGAGAAAGAACAAGCAAAAAACATCAGGCAGTAAGATAAAACAGAAGTCCTCCACGTTATTGTCTGTCTGTCTGTGTGTTGTTTAATCACGCATCAGGAGTTAATAGCATCTCTTCTTCCCTGCCCTATTCTAACTCTATGAACACCTCAAGGTTTCTGAACAAGAAGGATGTTTTTCCATGAAGAATGCAAGCTTCGTGGTTCAAGTAAGTGTGCAAGAGTTCATTTATGTTTCATATGCTACAGGAGCACCCAGAATCCACCTGTGGCACTCAACAGGAGGAATGCAGAAGTGTAAGACCTGACCTCCAAATGAACTACATTAATGTTACTTATGAAACATTTCCAATAGCACCACAATGGCTGCCATGTCAAAATGTAAGTCACCATTCCTGCCCTAAAGGGACTCGACTCTAAAAAATACAAAGTGCACTGCAGGTAAGGCCAGAGATTACTACAAACCAACCAAACAGAAGAAAAAAAAAAAAAAAAAAAAAAAAAAGGATGTGTAGATTGTCTTCCTAATCATTTTCTTGTTCTGTTTGCTTGTAACATATAAGCTGGCTTTCAAATGCACCTCAGGAGCATTTGGTTAACTAATCTCTTTGGCACTGAAGACCATGGTTAATCCTGAAGGGTGCAGTGCCTTGCCATTTGCATCCAACACCACTGAGGCTCTGAAATGTTACCAACCTCATCTAACGAATTCAATCCCCGTGAGTACTGTAAACAGCTGAAGAACATTCTGCACTTAAAGATTTGAGTCAAAACAGCAACTCAGTATGATTCAATGCACACAAGCCAAGATGTGGGGCATAAACTGTTTTCCCCTGTGTCTAGGGGTAAATATCCCCTTCCACCACACTCTAACACAGGATGGACTATTTCTACTTCGGGATATATAGATACTTGGAAGTTCAAGCCATTGACTTCTTAAGTGTCAGAAGAAGCTACTGAGGTCAGGAAGCCATAATACATAAAATATACACCAGCTCTCCAGTCTGAAACTATGACAATTCGAACATGTCTCTGCGCATTCAGCCCTTCCTATTGCTTAACCATTCAAAGACCTTTGAATAGAAAATGCCACTTACATAGTGGCATAATACAACATATAATACAAAATATGTTGTTCTACTTGCACAAAGACGCCACGGACTCCCCAAGAAAGCAAGAAACAGCTATTGACTGGAAGAAAGCTTGAACCTCTGCAAGGAACGAGGCAACTGTAAAAAGCAGCTGAAGGGGTGGGAGGGGAAAAGAAAATAATCCTTTAAATTGCTTTCAGAACAAAACAGGTGAGAAGAACGTAAGAGGAAAACAGATGAAAGTACAGAATATAATAACAGGATCGCTCAGACAAAGCAGTTTAAATGCCTACACCTTATTAGCGTTATTGCCACCCCACGGCGGCACTGCCAGCTGTAGCCCATGGGCACAAGCTGGGGGGACCTGTGCAGCACCAAAAGCTTCTGCAAACAGTGACGAGCAGCCCGCCCCTCCACGTGCCGCACTGCTGGGGTCCTGCGGGAAGGATTCAGGGAGGAGAAGCACTGGTGGCTCAGCCAACGCCCCTCGTCTGCACAGAAAGGTCCGAAGAGCCAGGCCTCCGAGTCTGTAAGCAGCCCAGCACAGCTCTCCAAATTTCAAGGGAGAAGCAGCACGGCAGGGTCAGAGCGCTCATCGGGAGGACCATGCAGGGCTAGAGAGCTCTCACACGTCCAGCACAGTGCCACAGTTTTCTCCCTCACAGGTTCAAATACGACCCAGTCAAATAAAAGCGCAGCAGTTTGCCTCTACAGTCTTCAGATCATTAGATCCCAAAACGAACAGGAGAGCAAATTAAATCCCCAAAGCATGAATTGGTCAGTTCAAATTACAGGGTGAGGCATCAGCTAGTGAATACTGAGAATGGGACTCTGGACCTGTGCTATCTTCTTAAATCCAGTATCACACTTGTCCTTAAATAGGTACGGTGCAGATAACTTACCTAATAATTAATGTGCAGCAGTAAGGTTATTCTGTGAAGATTTCTTGTTACTCTTAAGTAATGGGAACCAAGTGAAGCAACAGCAGCTATGGGAACACCATGAATTTCACTGGTGTTTGACGAATACAACCATTTCTGCACTAATGCAGGACTCAGCTACACAAAGAAGGTTGCAAAAATCCAGCCACAAGTTGATATTTGGACATAAGCTGATGGCAAACAGGAACAAGTCTAAACCCCATCAGGCTGCAACCCAGTAGCGTGACAGAGGAAAAGGCTGGAAACTGCTACCATACAAAGGGGCAGAAAGCTTCACACCTGAGGTGGAGGCTGCCAGATTTCATTCAGGCTGCCAGAACTAAGGGCAGCTACACGCCGATGGGCAACAGATGGCTTATGCAACTGAACAGAGAGAAATGTAAGAAGCCAGCAAAAATGTCTGTTGAAAGTACTACCCTCAAAGGTCACACTGTGACACACAGATCAGAGAAAAGATCTGAAGGGCTAGAGTAGGCAGAACATTAAATCTTTCAGCACAACACTTGGAAGCAGCAACAAAAAGCAAACAGTTCCGCAAAGTATAAATAAAGGGAACTGAACCAAGTCGAGGGACATTATTCTTCCACTGCATAAAAGGTCTGATGAGACCACATGTAGAGTACTATGCTCTGTTCTAGCTGCCTTATTTTTAATAGCTTAATACCTTATTTTTAAGGCAGCTATTATGAAGTTGAATGGGGTAAAGCAAAGGGCAACCCACACGATTCCTACCTTCACAGAGTTTAAAACAGTGAGGATGCGGACATTTGTTTTACGCACAAAAAAAAGGGCAGGATCTGAGCACCCAAAGTTCTTGTTGACCAGAATGAAATTGTAGGACTGCTGGAAAACAGGCACAGATTATGTTGCAATAGGGCCCTGACATCTTCTGGACATTAAAGTTCTCATGATTCTTTTTATGAGTGCCTGTGTTCAATTTTATTCTGCCTCATTAAATATTTGCTGCAAACAAATTAAAAACAGAACTTTATAAACAGCAACACATATTAATTGTCATTTTAAACTAAACTAGAGTATATTCCTTCTGACAATGGCTGGATGCTGCAGAGAAAGGTGCAGAAATAACACCCATAACAAGAAAAACCAACCTGAAAGGAAGACTCTGCTCAGCTTCTGGAAGTGTTCATTTCAAACCTAAATCGCAACAAGTTACATGTCTTCTATTTTAAATTTCATGCAGTACTCATGTATTTATTCTCATTATTTACATAAATGTCAAATCCTCTCTGAATGGCCTTTCCAGGCCAGTGGACTCGGTTACTACTAGCAGAGTGTCCTTCAGGTTAGTTACATTCAATTAAAGGGAAGTTTCTTTTTCCCCCTGGTTTTCAACGCACTGCTTTTCTATCCCACCAAACACCCCTGGAGATGAAGTGTTCCTACTCCCCTCACTATGTGAAATGTCTTTGCTGTATCCTCCTATTCATTTCCAGTATCAAGCCCTGAGCCTGTAAACAGCAAACACACTGTTAAGCCCGCATGTCAGCTCTACTTGCACCAAGCCCCAAATTTAACAGCCCTCACCTTTCCAGGGTTTCCAAATGCCTACAGTGGTATCCCATCTGTGGATCCCTTTTCTAGTTCCCACAGCTTAGAGATAAGTGAACAAGAATAAAAGGCAGAGATACTATGTAATCTCTTCTAGCAGTAATTTCTAAGCTCCACTCCATTGCCTCCTTGCCTGCTACAGCCTAAGATTGGAGGTTGCCTTCACAACTGGTGGTGGTGGTGAGCGAAGGCTTCCACAGAGCTCTGACTCTCAGATGGCCAGGTCTTCTCCCCAAGTGGTTCTAATTAATTCACTTCTGGGCCTAAATTGTTTCAGCATGCTGCTGTGCATTGTTAGCCAGCTGCTCCTTGCTGCATACATGCCACATGTGGAGAAGATATCCAACTGATAAAGCTATGAAGCCACTAAATAAATAATACTACGCAACTTTGACAGCTAATGCTTCAAACTCTTCAACAACCTTAAAAAAAAAAAAAAAAGCCTTTTAAAAGTCAGATCACCCCAGTAATGCTTTTTTTCTCCTCTCTTCCCCACCTCCCAAAACAAAGGAGAACTATACCAAACCCAAACAGCAGCACCGCTGCTGAGTTGTACGCCCCACCGAAACGCGTCGTTCTGTACTGTGCTCACTACAACGTACTGCACAAAGCCTGTCTGGTGAAAATCTGCGCCTGTGCTTTGAAAGTCATTTGGATGAAAGATGCTCTACGAATGCAGCATTATCATTTCATTAGGATATGTTTTTACTTTCCTTCCTGTGAATTACCAGTGGCATGGTACTGAACTCCAAAGCAGCTGTATTCAGGCACTAGCATGAATTCATTTTGGTCCAAAACAGAGTGATTTGCTTAAAAAAAATCCACTCACACATTTTAAGAAAATTCTTATTCCAGGTGTGAAAACCCGGAAAAAAAGATAACAGACTTTATATTTCAGCCCCGAATGTAGTGGAAAACTACAGGTCACATCTCAAGAGCTCGTGTGGCCACTTGAGCATGAAAAAAACCTAAATTTTGGTGAGAATCAAGGCAGAAGAAGTTCTGGTAGAATGCAGGTGGGAATACCGACAACTCCCTGGAGATAACTACCGTTCAACCACTGGGTCCTTTACAAATGAGGTCTAGACACATCCATGCTAAGTGTGCAGAAAAGCTTGTAAGTAGCCCGTCCGGAAGTACCGATCCATCCTACAGAGAACGGTCTGTCAGCCTGGCCAGCATCCACTGGGCAACAGCAGCTTTACCGCTGGCTGAGCAACCCACAAAGCACGTACCATGTCAGTGCAGGACGTACATTCTGTTCTTCTGGTGTAAACAAACCACAACACCAAAATGCATGCATAAAGATGTTTTACAAGCTCTGATACTATCTTACTGTGGTAATAAACAACACTAAGACATCACACTTTGCCTCTGGTCTGCAAGATACTACACACCAGCTATACAGAGCCAAGCAAGAATGTGAATCCCACCGCATCAGCATTCCATTACCCATTCCCCACCAGGTAAGCCCAGTTTTCCTTTAGGAGCTAGGCCAAGAGCTGATTGCTTTGTGATCATTTCTGCACACAGCTGTACCCCCTCACAACACTGGCCACAGGAAGCTATATATTTAGAAAATAGATTCCTACAGCAGTAGTAAAAGATGCAAGTTCAAAGCATGCATATACACACTGTCACTTAACATATTTTTAATTAGCTTTACCAAGGCTAAATTTAAATCCAAGCGTGACTAACATGCTTGCAATGCTTCAGCCTGTTTCTTAAATGAAAACATCAAAACCCCAACTGTAAAACTAATGGTTCCTCCAGGGCTATTCTCTTTACAGCATCTCAGTCCAGCTCATATGCTACTTCTCCCAGGCTTTCCGATGACACATAGCCACATTCGTTGCCAACACTTCTTTAACCCAACAAGTGACCTACATCTTCCAACATTCAGAAAGAAAATGCCAGTTTCTTTTCAGAGCAAGCTGATTTTTTGTTACTCCTTTCACTTATTTTCTTCTTGCAGAAGCAAGGAAAGTAAAATTCAATGAAGTTAACAGCAGGACAGTTAAGATCCTGTATTTAAGGGAGAATCTTTACCATCCAAGAAGCACAGTTTAAAAAGACATGGATCCTGGCTATCAAAGGAATTCCCACTGGAGAGGAATAATAGTACGGGGCGTTGTTATATTCTACATGTCACAGTAAACTGAAACATGCCAAAAGCAAATTTTCATACATAAGTAGACTGGCGGAAAGATTTCCAAAATGCAGTCACACACAATCAGTGCAAAAAAGCCAGAACAGTGCAGTCCATAGCAACATCTGCTCTTCTGAGACCTCCCTTACCTCTCATTATTCCACTTAATAGAACAACCATTAGCAGGAGATGCACTCTGCACAGTCCTGTAGGAAGACAGGCTTCCTGTGTGTCTCTCCCTAGTTCTCTGTGGCCAAGCAAGTATCCTGTAGCCTCACTCAGTGTTAATAACGTGCAAGATTAAAGCACTGCAAACCTGTCACCCTTTGACAGTTTGGAATGTGAGGTTTTAAATTCAACCGAGAGCATGACATCATGCTGTAAAGCTAGTTACCCTTCTAATTCATGCATTTTGTATTTATGATTGGGAAAGTAAAAGATGGTAATTTTCAGACTTCAGTTTTAAAACTCATACTCAGGTTTCATTTTCAATTGTCTGTTCCAAAGACAGCACCTATTACCCAGCTGATGACTGCATCTAAGAATGCTACCTGGAATATCCCTACAGCACAGAAGTGTGCCCAAACCAGGAAGTAAGGAGTAGAAAATCCGTAAGCAGTCATTAATAAGGGCCATGATGCTATGGTATGATTACGCCCACAACTGAAGGAAAGGGCACGAGGAAAGAGCCTGCTCAGAACCAAAAGGCAAGCTGAAGACAACTCCAGGGTTTTCTTTTGAAAACTATGTACCTGTCTATAGGTAAAATCATTTGATTCTGCAATCTACTATACGTCTTTCCCTGCGGGTCTCCAGCTGTTGGCAGGTATCTTACACCACAAAATCAACATGAGTAGTGCCCATTTTTCTTCATTCACCATCTCCAAGATAGTTCCTCAGAATACAGCATTTGGAGTGGGACAACAGTGCAAGCCGGTTTCTGCAGGGTGCCTGTCAGCTCCGGGGGAACTGCTCTTCTGCCTCCACCAAGCATGTGGCCAGAACTGCACCTTGGCTTTGGTCTGGGTAGTCAGGACAGGCTGCAGGAACCTGGTTCCAAAGAGCCTGATTTAACCAAAAGGGACCAACATATGCTATAAATCAAGAGACAAAACAGCAAGCTGCGGCAAGGACAAAGATCGTAAGTCCTTGCTTACTGGTTGCGCAGGAAACTACACATGACAAGAACATCTGGGACCTAAGGGTAAGATAAAAAGAAATCACCGAGCTGGCTCAGAAGGGCATACAGGAGGGCAGGACCAGGCTCAGAGAAAATTTGAGGCTTTGCATGTTCCTAAAATATTGACGGTTTGAGGCACCGTTTAAATCGCAACCTGTATTTAGGAGGTCAGTGTTGGAAAGAAAAGAAATCCAAGCTAAAAGTTCTTTTCTGACATAGCCTTCTCTTTGACTTGAAAAATATGTCCTAAGTCCTAACTGGGATACATATTAGTTAGAAGTTCTTGAACTGTTTTTTTGACTGAACTCTCCAAAACCAGCTTCTGCCAATGTATGTGACTGTAGAGGTGTTCAGAAGCCAAACATGTGGTCATAGGCAGTGTGCTACACAAGACAATTATTCAAAAGTCAGTTCTGAAACAACATGCAGTTCTCAGAAAAGGTTATTATCCAAAACTATCAGTGCAAAGAAAACATTAAGATGTTTAATGACAGAATCGGTACTTCTCACCTTTTCCCCGTCTCAGAATTGTGAAAACATTGAAAGCACCCTTTCACAGAAGTTCATTCATAGTTTTTGAAGAACACGTTCAGCTGTACACCCAATGCCGTAGCATTAAAGACACCTTGAGACAAGTAATCTTTTCAAGCAATCTCTGACTGAATACACTCCAGAGCCAGAACTCCAGCTGTGGCCAAAAAAGTAAGAAAATCAATCAATTAATCAATCAATAAATGCATATCTAAAATCTGCTCTAGAAATATAATGAAGGGCTAACTAAATCAGGCAGCACTGGCATGAGGGAGTTTATTATTTCACCATTTTCTGGATATTTAAGACACAAAAGAAGAGCAGTCTGTGGCATCCATTAGCACAGCAAGTAACTTAAGACTTGCGGACTGGCTCACAAAGCTTAGCAGCCATTTACAGTGTGGAGATGCAGGCTCTGCATGGCTCCTCCAGCACACAGAGGCTCAGGGGAACTCCGGTTCCTGGCTGCATTTCCTGTGACCTGCCCCAGTTAAAACTCCAGAGGCAGAGTGCGGGTCTCCTCCTCTCTCCTTCCACGATGAAGTACTCCGACCGGAAAAACACTTGCAAGCACTAGGGAGCCCCTCCTGTCTCAAAGACTCATTCCTCTCTGGCTCCCCTCAGATTCCTTGAGTGCTGGACACGGTTCACGCACCCCTCCCTAACCTCTGGAAGGGTGAGATAAAGCACTCCAGCTGCCTGACAAGGAGGTCTACAGAAGTGAGTTCACAGGATTTCAAGAACTGTTTGCTTTTCATTTTGTAATCTTGTCCATCTGCCCGTGCTGCACCCAGGCCTTTCACTGCTCAATTGCTGCAGCAGTACATCCACTCTATTCTTCTTACGCCACCACTCCCACTCCTCCAGTTCCACACCAGTCTTTTCCAACATTTTCTATCATCCTTCTGATACTTTTCTGCATCTGCTTCTCCATATTCTGCTTGCCAGGGTATATTCAGACATCTGCACCAACAAGGCACTCCTCACCCGCCTCACTGCTGTCCCCTCCTGCCTTCCCCACAAGTACTCCGCTCACACTGCTTCTAGAACAACCTCAAAAGTAAAATTGTATTGGTGTTTTGTAAATGTAAAACTTACTCTTCTCACCTCAGTCTCTCCAGCACCAGGACAGCCTAGCACCACTGCCTGCCTCGAATCAAGGAAGGCTTTACAACCCCGTCTTTTCTTCACCAGCCTGAATAACACAATGGGGACTTCTACCGCAAGGCAGCTGTACTGATTTTTCTCCTCTGCAGTCTCACTTCTCTAGACTCTCCTCCAGCCTTCACCTTCTACACATAACCTGTATCTCCTTTCTTCTCTTTTCATGAATTCCCACACTTTTGCCCCCCAAATCTCCATAGCAATGATCTACCCTAATCTTTCCCCCAGCTGCACACCTTCTTGCTCTTGTATTTCCACTTAGAAACATACAATTGGAGGATGTCGTGTTCTGCTACCGAAGGAAATTACCTTATAATCCTTTTCACCAACTAATCCAAAGCCAATGTTGATGCTGCTGGGTTCTTTACTTCCTTCACTCTTCCTGGAGTGCTGCTCCACTATCTCATTGCTATGATGATTTGAAACTTTCTTCTAATTTCTAGCAAGGTCTATGCCAGTGTAAATGTATACCTGGCGTGAATGGTTCTTTTCCCTCCCTTGTGCTTATTTCATGATTTTTATAGGTATTAATCACTGTCTTCATTTTGTTAAGCTAACAATGCTGCGCTGCTCAGATAATAATCAGACACATTTATTGTTTTCTTGATGATCCCAGAAGTTCTCTACTGTCTCCCAGTTTAAACCAACTTTTCTTGAAAACGACCAGACTTACACAGTGACCCATGACACCATACAAAGGGGCTTATGTTTCCCATCTCTGCTGGCAATAATCTAAAACATTCAAGCATCTCATTTGCCTTTTCTGTTTTACATTATGCTGGCGGGTCACATGTCCTTTGATTGATTAAAACACCCCAAGTTGGAAGGGACAAAAAAGGACAAAAGTATCAGCCTATAACAGAAGTTATTTGAATTCTTTCACAAATACGCTTTTGCATTCTGTGCTGCTTAATCTCAAGCCACTTCTGTTGCACTAATCCCAAATGTCAGCCTTGTAGGATATTTCCATCCTCCAGGTGTTTTCTTCCTCTGCCAGACCACCAAATTTCGTCAGCGTGCTTCTGCTTTTATGTCACTGACCTTAATAAGCACACAACAGTTCAGTCACAGGACTGACTCGCACACCTCCCGTAGGCACCTGTCTCCAGACCACCAGTTCCTCTTTCAGCTCGAGCTGCAGCACCTCCTCTTCAACAGCTCCTTTACTGACCTTATAGTCCCTTAGTCTCTCCTGAGACTTTTTTTTGAGCGATTTCAATACTAGATTTTCAAACAAAAATAGATTAAACCCAGAGCCTTTTCTGAATCCAGAAGATTGGTTATCTTTGTGAGACAAGTATCTTCTGCCTACCCATCGCATCTCTCCCCAACCCACCCCAAATACAGCTACCACATTTCCTGTTCTCCAGTCATACAATCTTATTTATGACTTGACAAATTAATTCTAACTCCTTGCTGCTCAACTATTATTTTGTGTGTCAATTTCTTTCCAGTTCTGGGCTGGAAACCAGCAGCTGCCCAGTGCAGGCATATCAAGCTCTTAGGCAAAGAGAAAACTTAAAGACATGTAAAAGGCTCGTGTGCCATCATTACCACCAACCTTCAGGTTCACCTTTGTCATACTTGCAGAAAATATGCAAAAAAAACATTTAGTTTTTTGAGTTATATGTAGATTAATTGTAATTCCTATCTCATTCTCTCTGTGAAGATGACTTTTGCTATTGCTGCTGGTTTTATATGCCTGACAAACCTTTGACTGTTTTCATTTGCCTTGCAAGACTTGACTTTGGCAACTCTGATTTTAACCCTGAGATACAACTTTCTCAGCTTATGAGCTTTTCTCAGTTTGTCAAAACATAATTCTTTTAAAAAATATATATATTTTAGATAATTATTTTTACACATTTCTCTGGAAGGCTTCCCCCTGCCATTTAAACTCGAAGTCAGTGTAGCATTTGCAATTTTGACTGTCACATTTCCAAGCTCACACATTCAGTTCCCTGAACTTCCTATCTGACTTCACTGAATACTTCCCCTAGTTTTTAAGCATGCCACTGCAAAACCAAGCATCTCACAGGCCTCCCTCCTCTACTTACCTTCCTACTGAATCTACAAATTACCTGAAACTGACGTAAGGTAACCCCCTTGACACAGCATCATCTCTTACTGGATCACCCATATTTCACGAAGGAATCAGCAATAATATCTACTGCTTTGGTTCAATTCTTGTCAGGTGCCAAGAATGTTCATCCACTGAGGTAGCCTTAAATCCCCCTGTCTTTGTTATTTACATAGTCATTCATTTTCATCCTGCCTTACTGTCCCTACAGCATTCATTCCTTTCTCTTTCCATCACTGTAAGGTCCATCCTGCTCTCGCTTAGCCCGGGTGCATCTTCAGTGTGCGCATCCACTGGCCTCTGGCACAAACACAACCACCAGGCCTATTATCTTCACTAGAAAAGCCTTTTTTTCTCTCCCCTTTCTTCAATTTTGTCCACTCCATAGTCGAGCAATTTTAATATTTCAATCTCATCTGCAGTACCTGTAGTCCTGGCCCCTCAAATTCTCCAGCCCTTGTTCCTCTTTGCAAAGGACCACTTGAACAACTCTCATTTCTGCTGTGTGAAAAGCATGGAAGTTTCTTGCCTGTGCTCCTCTGATCCTGTCACTCTTCTGACAGATCCCATCCCACTCCCTTGTACCTCTTTCTCTCATACCTTTTGCCTCCCGTATTCCCCCCCACTCTCCTCTTCCAGTCAAAATTTCTTATAGACTCTCACCTCTTAAAAATTCCCTCTCATTCTCTCCACTTACTTCTTTCCCTGCTGCTTTTTCCTTTCTGTTCAACTCCCTGTTTACATTTCTGTTTGTGATTTATAGTAACTCACTGACTGGAGTTCACCTCTTCCAACACCATTCATACTCAGCATACTGCATTTGGCAACAGAAATTCAGGTGTTCAGCAGCTGATCTACTTTTAGACCACTAAAGAACCAGGGCTCTGATCAGTAACGCCACTGCTCTACTCCTCTTATCTGCTTCTGGCTACAGTATGACTCAGCTGGTCTCTGAGACTTGTTTCATGGGTACATCGCTGTCAGTTCAAGATCAAAAAGCCCCACACAATTCTGAACTTTGCACCTGTCTTTTCTGCTTTGTTGCCTTTTCTTCACAGACAAGATCACCATCCTGTTTGACATGCACAGTGCCAGCCTCCCTATGAGCTGTCTTTACAACCTCAGACATAAGCTGAATCTCATTCTTTGGGTTCTTTTTGTGTCATGGTTTTAAAATACAACCTTCTCTTTCTAGCCATATCATCAAGATTCTTTACTGCATTCTCAAACCTTCTAATCCAGTTACTGATGCGCCTTTTTCTCCAGTCTGATGTAACCCCATTCAAAATGATGCTGAATGTCAACTCCAGAGGCTGCTGCAGAAAGCATTCGCATCCTGCCCTGACCATGCCGTCCATCTATGTAACTCTCTACTTCCCCATCTCTTCCCTTTCCTCTTCTACCTCCTTCTCTCGCAAACAAACAAAAAAAATCAATCTGATTCCACAGCCTTCATGCATTGCTCCCGGTCTCCATGCCATCTTGCTGAAGACCCTGCCTCCTACCACAGGTCTATTCTGGAGACACCTACACACCCACTTCGTTTTCAAAAAAATGTCCTTGGCCTTTCTCTTGTTGAACTTTTCATGCTTGGGAGGGATTCTCTTTAAACACCTCCACATTTGGCTTTGTAAATTTTCTTATGGCTCTGTGTTGCCTTGATGTTTACAAATAACTTGAAAAACATCATCAGACTGCTGGGAAATTCATAGCTCTGCCTTGGATACCAACCATCACATGACATGACATATGTGTACAGACAAGCTTCATTTGAGATTTAGTAACTAAGTTCTTTTTGGTCAGGTTAGCACTTTTGGACAGCATCTATCAGAGCCCTGAGCGATTACAAGGGCTTCCAACCTCTTTTAATACTGTAGTGCATAAAATCCTAACCTTCACTAAGTACTTAGTGACAAAAATAGTAGTTATTGTTGGCATCCTTTGAAGTCTAATATTAAATTTAAAGCTAAGAAATTTGGTGTTTATACAAAAGCTTCACAGTTTCGAAAGTTAGGGAACTGTTGGTGATTGTGTAAATCACAAGCTGTTCATTTCCTCTTTTTATTAATTATAGAAGTTTGAAAATAGACATTTTTGCATTTAAATAGGCAAGTGTTCACAGCGCTTAAACTGTAACTGTTCCCTCCAAACAGGGCCTGTCTTTCAAGAACCCTGGATGGTTTGTTAGGATGGAGAATTTTATGAAAAGTTTATTAGACCTCTTGAAACGTAAGAAATTTAGGGTTACTCACTTACCGGAACCCCTACAAGAACATTTTTATGGAAGATTTCAAGACTTTATGCAATTAAAGATTGGACATAAGCACCAACACGCTTGGAACAAATCAGACCTTTTATATTCCCTTTAACACAGGTTGTACGAAATTTTCAGACATGTGAGGTAATTTACCGCCTAATGCTTTTCAGCTGAACTCTCCCAAGCACTTTACAAATGCAGCACCACTAAGATCAGGCCACTCTGGAATCACTGGATCAAACCCCCGCACTGATACCACGCAGTATTCAATATCTGCACGCAACACTGAGGTTTCTGAAGAACTTGGGCTTTTCAAATCACAGGGCACTTGACCTGCTATGGTAAACCACCAGAACCTCAGTGACTCAAGAAGGTCAAAGTAGGCCTTTGCATGATACAAACTGACAATGAGTAAGTCAGTATTTTTTAAAGTTAATCTACGCATACACATAATCAGTGACAGAGTTCCTATATTCACTACCATTAAGGCTCGATACTTGCTGATCTACAACTATTCCCATATTCTTCAGCTGACCTTGAATCTTCAACCTCAGCTTGACTTACAGCAACATCAAAACAGACCAGCATTGATAAATCCAACAGCTTTTTCATTTAGTGCTATGAATTCCAAACCGCTGAAAAAAAATAACATAAAACCCTGTAAGCTCCAGATTTAAAAAAAAAAAAAAATCACCTGATGACAATTATAAAAGTGACAATTATGCTTTTCAAGGCAAAACTGCTGGAGGCGGGAAAGCCTATTCACAAATGACGTTCTGGGTTATAGGCTATTTATTGACCTTAGGACCACAGTAAAGCCATTAATAAAACAAGATCACAAAAATAGCTTAAAATATTTTATGTTCTGAAGAGCTTAAGAGAAACAAAAAGCCCATATGTTGAAAAATATTTTTAAATAACGAGCATGAGATTATTGCTCATGAAAGATGCCAGCTTAGAAGCTGAAGTCACCCGTTTATGCCCAGAACAGGTGCAGACTTCTGGCATACTGCCCATTCCCCACAAAGAGGACTCAATTCTGACCTGAAGAACCTAGCACTACACACACAAAGTCAAAAGTCATCTCCATGACCTTACAGTCCCTTGTCCTCTTAGTAAGATGAGCACCATCAGCTGTATTGGTGGTCCAAGGAACACATACACGCTCTCACTTTGCAAATATGACCAAGACTTTGCAGCCTCCTGCTACGCAGAAGGAACACCACCTTTGAAACAGGAAAAAATCCTATTTTTCTAAAGCATGTTTATGGGACACAAGTTTACTCACAGTGATCTCCAGTTCTTTCAAAACCACTAGCTGGGAAATTTACAAGAATTCAAAAATGCTTTCTAATATTTTCCCCCATCTCCTGGTAAAAACAGGAGGCAGAGATGGGAATCTGCCACTCAGAGGAAGCAGATTTGAAATTATCTGTTCTGATTAGAACTCTGAGTACTTCTTGCAAACATGGAAAAGGAAAATTCTAAGCACTATCTGTAGGCAGGACAAAATTTGCTTATCTTTCTTGACTGTGGTTTCAGCATTTCTGTATCATTTTGTCATGGAACTTCACAGGAAAACTATTTGATATAAATCTCTGGGTTGTTTGTAAAGTCTTTACAATACCAACCTGGATGCTAGCACAAACCAAGCTCTTACGTTACTGCCTTTGACCCTGACGAAAATCTATTAACATAAAATAGTACTAAAGTTATAGCCACCTCCTGAGGATCTGGCTCAAACTGCCACAGCCACACTGATCCCAGTGAAATGAGGACATTTTATATCAGCCAGAAACTTGGCCTGACAAGGTGAAAGCACTCAGCAGCATGCCACGTTAATTGCGTGTGAGTTTAAGCTTATTTCACTCACCACAAAACCTTCGTGCTTTAAAATATACCTTTGAAAAACAGCACATATCCGTACTTCGTGCAGAAATGCTGACCGGTAAAAGGGAATACAAACATCTCATCTGACTGAAGAAGCAACAGTGAAATAAAACCCAAATGCAAGTTCACCTAAATTTTGTAGAAGTTTCTGCTAATTTTTGAGAGACTCTCGTTATTTAAAATACCATGACTGTTTGGGGTACTCAAACTGGATTCCTAGCAGCAGAAATGAACCATAGCCCACTCTGAAGTAACTATTAAGATCAAACCATAAGTTAAGATCCTTATTTCTGCATTAAGCATCATCTGATCCTGGTCAAATCGTTTTTATACACATTAGTAAAAAAAGAAGAGCCAACACAAGGAGAGAGTTCCTTCAGATGACCCTGATGGACAACTTCAGTAGTGTTGTTTTTTATTTTAAATAGTGATAGCAGTCAGTGCTAAACGTTAAAATCATAGCAATTCATGTGGAATTCAGCTCCCTGGAGCAGGCTCCAAAGTCCACGACACCAAAACGCCGCTGCGCCAGCATTACTTACCCCTAGCCATCTTGCTCCTTTGTTGGCAGCCTGCTGAATCTGCACTCTTTTCAGGGTGACATGGTAAACAGCTCCCTCTTCTACTTCTTCACCCCAGTCCTGAATCGAGCTCTGCCAGGAAGAGAGAGAGAGAAAAGGGAGAGAGAGAGAGAAAGGAATATTTTCCCCTCTTCTGCTAACCACAATCTATACCAGGTGCTCCACTGCTTCACACAGAGCTCAGAGCAGAAGATGGGCTGCACAAAGTACATACAACAATCAAAGCAACACAGGATACTTTTAGACTGAGGGAACACTGGAGATATTCTTGGCAAGCTGTTCTTTCCTGTGGTATCAAGATACCCTGACTTTCCATTTAGCTATTTTTCCTAGGCTAGCACATATTTTAAATAGTTGTATAAAGTCTTTTCTAAGGAAATAGTTTGGTTTTGATTAGCAGTCTCTCTTCCCGCTCCCTCCCACCCCCTCTTTTCCGAAGCAATTAATCTCTTTGGCCTTTCATTTACGGAAGGAATTGCGCTTTTTAGAACTGTTGAATTACTTACGCAGACAGCCTTTAAACTTTGAAGCTAACAACCACCTAAAATACAGCAACCCTTTATTTCTTCTGACAGGAAGGATCTAAAGTGCTTGCGGTTTGCTTTCCCAAAACCTATTATTTCAAGCTACAAAAACTTTAGAGAGCCGAGGCTTTAAAACTCACACAAAAAAAAAGGAAAAAGAAATATATAGACATATAAAAAAGCCCAACGTCTTCCAAACTTTCACGTGTGCTGGGGTGACCGCTCGCCTCGCGGGTTCCCAGCCGTACAAAGGGGCGCACGGCGCTGGGTGTCCGGCGGGGCCCCGCAGCGGCCGCTGCCTCCCGTCCCTCGCTCGGGGCTTGCCCTCCCCGCAGCCACACGGCCCGGCCGGCCCCCCCTCCCCCAAGCCCCGCCGCCCCCGCCTGACACCGGCACCCCGCGGGGGGGGGACGCCACCCGGTTACCATTTTAGCTCTCCACAGAAATCTCATTCTCAGTTTCTTGCCGGGCGCCTCGACGGGGCATGCTGCTGCTGCTGCTGCTGCTGCTGCCGCCGCTGGGCGCCGACCCTGCTCCGCCCTGTCAGCGGCCGCCGCCGCCGCGGGCCGGGCCGAGCCGTGCGGCCCCTCGGCTCCGCGGCGCGGGAGGGAGGCGGGCGGGAGGCGGCAGCGCCAGGCCCCGCCTCAACTCAGCCCCGGCCTCGGCGAGGGGCTTCCTGTTTATCGCGGGCAGCCCCGGCCCGAAAGTTGTCGCCGCTTGGCTTTCCCGGGCCGGGAGCCGCGTCCGAACCGAGCGGCGCGGCCGCTGCCCGCCGGTCGCCGCCTGACAGGAACGGGGCCGGGACGGACAAAGGCGGCGCCGGGGGGGGGGGGGGGGGGGGGGAAGGGAGGACACCGGGGACCGTCGGCGGGGGGCACGGGGTGACAGTCCGGGCCCCAGGGCGAGCGGCAGGTTGGAGACAAAGAGGGCTGAGGTCGGGCCCTGCGCCATGCCTCAGTTCCCCTGGGTGATTTTGGAACCGCTCGACTGTCAGCCGCAGGCCCACGCAGCCCTCCGCAACCCCCCCATCCCGCATCCGTTCCCCCGCGACCGGGAGGCCGAACGAGAGGGGACGGGGGACGTGCGGGAGGGGTGTAACAGAAGATAAGAAAACTAGAATAAACAGGGGGGTCGTAAGGAACATGGAGCAGATGAGGGCTGCGTGGTCAGCGCTGTAGGAAAATGGGGCTGAGTCCCTGGTCTGGGGAGGTAAGTTTTAGGGTGATGGGAAACAGGAGGCGGGAGAAGGAATTCGTATCCATGTGACCTGTAGATCAGGTCAAAATCAGGTCTCACCTCAAAAAATAAAAATAAATAAATAAATTTTTTTTAAAAAAAACTTCTTCCTACTCCTGCCCTTGCAAAGTAGTAACACACAGGAACAGCCTCTCCTCGTTGCTCAGCCATGAGGCCTACCACCACAGCAGCAGCCAGAGCTCTCCAAGAGGCTGCTGGAGGGACCTTCTCCAGGTCCACTGGACACCAGCGCAACATTAAGCTTGAAGATGCACAGCAGAAGGCACTGACTGGTGTGCTGCCCTGTGAGACCCATACCTTGGTGCTTCTATCACCTACTAGTGCAAGGAAGAGACAGCTACCTAAAACAGTTCTTTCAATTCAGTCTCCCTCCGAGGTACCTGTCAGCTACACAAGAAAAACTTCTCATCTTGGTTCTGTAATCAACAGATTACTATTTATTTCCCACCTCCCATCTTGATAAAGACTAAAACCAAAACATCCTTATTTTTCCAAGGGGGCGTCCCTTGTTCACAGACAAGTCTGCGTATACCATGACTGTCTTCCCTGTACAGCAATAGCTGCAGACATCAGCATGGTAACACAAGGATCTCAAAGCACCTTAAAAACACTCATTTAAGATGCCTCTTGAGCTGGCATCCTTTTTTTTTTTTCCTTTTTTTTTTTTGGACTTATAAATGGAAGCAAAGAAAAGTTAAGTGCACAAATTATTGTACAAGTCAGTGAAAGAGGTAAGAATTGAACCAGAGAGTTCAGATTTCCTCAACCTGAGCTCCAACAAGCAGCATATTAACATATTAACATATTAACAAGTGTTACTACCAGTTATCTCAGGAGCTAGGCTGGTTCAGAGAGACTTGCAGCTGCTAACATGAGGAAGCATATGAAAGTAAGAAACAGTATTTCAAGCTATGAAACTAAGTTTGAGCTGTGTTGTTACGGGTGAACAGATCTGATTATTTTACAGGCTGTGCATTTAGTTTATTTGCCTAATACTGAAGTGGTCCAGAATGTGCTGAGGCAGATACAAACTTATTAATCTAAAATTTACTGTAGCTCACAAATTAAAGTCTAGATTTTCCAAAGTCCCTTGGCTTCTGTAAAACTGCACACAGCCTTTAGAATGCTTTAGATTTTGCAAATGGTTTTCCACATAATAATTTTTAGGTGCAAAAAAAGGAGTCTGCATTGAATTCATGTAGCTAGCCCAGCAGGCATGCAAGCCGTTTCAGAACAAATTGCAATTGAATAGGACAAGCATATGTTAGCATATGGAAATGGATATCCAGCTACAAGGAATATAACAAAGCCAAATAATTACCCAGTACTGAAATGAAAGTTCTTTCATAGTCTGATGTTCGGGTGCCACAGTAAGTGCATTAGTGCCAAAACCATAACTGGATGGCAATAAAAACCAACCAAACAAAAAATAGCTACTATTTCTAGCTATTTCTCTAAAAGCAAGAAAATGGCAGCAAGTTGGCAAGCACTGGGAAGAAGCCCACGTATTTGACCCTATTTAGCTTCTGCAGAACTAAAAATTTCAGACTGGGTCCTTATGGAACACCTTCTTTTGGAGAGACAAACTCAGCACTTTTAATTCGAGGTAAGGCATAAGCCCTCTCACAGATGATGTTTCCAAATACTCTTGGTCACTGTCAAGTGACAAACAGAGGCTCTTTTAGCAAGGAGTACCAGATTAATTCATCTAGTTTAGCAAGTAGCTAAAAAGCTACCCTTTTTTATTAACTAGACTTGTCATCAGTCATGCTTAGAGTTGACTATTTTATAAATAATTTTTAGCAACAAATAAGTTTTAGCAACGTGGACTCTAACATTAAGCACAGATACACCTTTCTAATAAATGAATAAAGAAGGCAGAGTGTTGTTATCTGGGTCTTTCCTTCATCATCCACCCTTTGCTGTCACAGACAGTAAACTCATGCATAAAAGTAGAAACAACGTAGAAGCAGCTATTTCCCTGCTCAACAGATTTCAGAGTGAGCCCTTAAGATGATACATATACAATGGGATATTTGGTTCTGTCGTGTCCTCAGACAGCTGATCAGGGAGGGAAATACCAGAATTGGCTTGGAGGAAAAAAATCGTTGTCTAAGAGTTACTGCTCTTTGAGGAGAAGGCTAAGCAGAAAATAAAAATAATTAAAAAAACATACTGGTATTAAAATTGTGTCTCTTTTGTGGAAATTGCTGTCAGTATTTGCTTGATTGAAATCAGAATCTGGTTTTTGTTTGTTTGTTTACCTACCCCCTTAAGTCAGTTTGCATGATTAAGCTTCTAGAAACTGTTTGCATTAGCTGATTTATTTCTGCAAGCAAGAGGACCAGGACATCACACAGCACAACTTAGCATGGCAAATTCATTTCATCTTACTTTAGTCTCTATCGCATACAACAGCTCAGAAAAGCATGCCAGTGCTGGCTTTACCTTAGCATAAGCTGAAACACTTGCATCAAAGGAACTAAAGTTTTAAGATTCTTTGATGAACTAGAGCCTAGAACCTGAACTCAAAAGAGCTGTAGGTTCAATCCACCATGGGACTGAGTTTTCTCCCCACAAGAATTACATCAAACATTTCACTGCAGAAAGCCCATAAATCACATTTTCAGCAGATTTTCAGTGAAAAACTGGTTATTCAAATCATCTACCAACTGTAATATTTGCAGTTTTCTAGTTCCTTATAAGTCTGGGTTTTATTGATAACTGTCTCATTTGGTAAAAGGATATTTGTAGGTTTGGGTGGTATCTTCATTAAAGCAACTGACAGGGCATGGGACAATGTTTTCCAACACGGTGCACCTTTCTTATGGCACAGCATTTACTTACCTTCCAGCTAAACAAAGAGGTCAAGTTAATATACATTTTACATATTATATGTTTTAATTATATGCATGTATAACATACTATATCTTCCTACAGACCTTGTCCGTATTTATATCATCAGCTCTCATAGATCCAACTATGTTTTTGTGTGAAGTATAAGAAAGTTCTCTCAGACTGGTAGTCTTTCGAAGTAAATGAGACATACTGTGCTGGCTGACTATAAGTTTGGAAGGACCCATTTTAACTCCATACTCTAGGTAGCTTTTGTCATTAGCTTTTACCAAAACATGCATGTCTGCGTATGCACATATATGTATTTATTTGGGTTTTGTAGAGAGTAATGAATATGCTCAGTCTAGGCTCCTAAAAATGTACCTTACATCCAAACACTGATTATTCAATGCTAGAAAGGGGTGTGGGGGGGAAGCATACATTGTACTTTACTTTCATTTAGTTGTATTCTAAGGCCATTATGTAGTGTTCAACAGCTTATTTTAGACCAGGAGATGGGATCAGAAAGCACAGGAAAACATGAAAACAAAGCAGGATCTGATTAATCTAAAATACGTTCTGTAAAGGTTTCAAGGACAGAAGGACGCATGAAAAAGTTGAAGAACAGCCTGCAACTTGGGTTACTACAACTGCTGCTTTGTTCTTTCAGCAGACTTTAATCATGAAACTGATCTATACCCATGAAAAACACTCATGATCAACATTGTGTTAAATATTTGGTTCTTTCCAAATCATGTTTGCATGCAATAGCTACATTCCTGTCATAATCAAGCCATGTGTCTGCCCTTTCTTCTGAATCAGAGTTGTTCCTCTCAAAGATCTGAGCGTGTATTCCTTCCCCCTCGCAACAACAAAGAAATACAAATCCACTTGTAAACGCAACCTTACGCTTCTCACAGTGAAATGTTATATAAGGAAATGCTTTGGGGTTTGGAAAATTCTCAAACGGCAGATCATTGACCACTTACAGCCCAGAACTTGCTGACTGTCCACAGAGAAATAAGTTAGTCACACGGAGTGATGATTTTTCCTTGTTTTCAGCTGTTGCTACAGCTGGCACACAGGCGCTTTCATGAGAAGACAAAGCAAAAGATCTATAAACCAGCTGGAAATAAAGAACAGCTAGTCTGACTGCTTTTACTAGGGGCCTAGCAGAAGGAGAAGAGGAAATAGAAGTCAGAGATACCCAAAAAAGGAAAACATTCAGGAGAGCAAAGGAAAAGGACAAAGTAACCAGGTGCTCTAAGAATCGCACCAGGCAGCTTCTGCGTGAAAAGCTATGCCTAAAAGCGTGTAGCCTTGAAGGAAAGAAGCCAGGTACCAGAGCCCTGCATGCAAATTAGTATCACTGGAAAAATATCATCAGTGGAAGAGGGGAAGTTAAAACACACAGCTGTTTCCTTAGGATTTCTCCAAAAAAGGGCAAACACCCCTTGCATTACAAAACCGTAAGTTTCACTGTCAGCGGCACTGCCAGCTCAAGCAGTTTGCACTCCCTGGTGCTTGATTGTGCCAGGGCTAGAACTGTTTGTATGTTGGATATGCTAGATATTTCCCTTAAACATTGTTCAGATATTACCTTAAAAAAAAAAAAAAAAGGCAGCAATGGCTACCACTTCAAGAGCACTACCTAAACACGTGCAACTGTTAATCGGAGGAGAGGATTTCACAAGACAATCCTTGTGTTCATCCTATAAAAAAATCACAGTCTATAATATAGAACAAAGTATGTACAAAGAGACACCCCTGTGATGGACTGTGCATTAGAAGTGCATGCCTACAAAAGGAAATAAATACCGCTTCTATTAATACCATTAATGCTATTTCATTAATTATTATTGGTCTGGTTTCTTTATAACCACATTTAGTCCATGCTTTCTGTTTATGGCACATACCCTCAATTTGATAACTAACAGGTGCTGCAGACTGCAGTTCTTAAGATTGAAGCTATTTTAAAAGTTAAGAAAATTCACATGCAGGTGAGCCACAAAAGATACACAATGCAGAGACTACAGAAATGTGAACACAAACCAGTCTCATATTGCGTTTAATGACTGGTCTCTGACCTGTAGCTTGGCTGCAGAGAGCTCTTTACTACAGCTGCCATATGAAAATCACCTGATAATATTCCTTAACATTGTGCACACCTGAGTTCCTGCTTTCCTGTCAATTACTGTTTGCCAGGAAGCCCTTTGGATCCACTTAACATCCCATGTGCTACAGTCCTACCTACATTAAAGGTCCTTTACATCACAAAGCAGCTCTCTGCCATACATCTCATGCAGTCATTTCCATCAGTACAGCAGCAGTACTTTGTGCATCCTGTATGCTGATGTAAAGGGTAATAGAGGTAAGTCAGGTCCTCTGTCTTCCTCATTTGAAAATAAATTAGCTTGCATATTTATATTATTTAAATGAACGAGATGCACTGTTACTGTGTGTCAACCTGGGAGAAAAATTATTGGGATTAAAAATTAAATTTGAATTTCAAACCACTGGCTAATCAAAGAAACGTTATATTACACACCAAATGCCTGATCTTCCACTGTCTGCAACCTCTGTGATCCGTACTCCTCTGCAAAAAGGGAAAAACAATGTTCCACACTCGCCCTGCACAGTGTTTAAAAGATGTGACAATGTAGTAGCAGCTAAAGAACCAGATATACAAGTTCATCACGCTCCGTCTTCATTGACACTAGAACTAAACAGAGGCCTTCAAATAATTGGAAATATTAACCAGCTTCATTGTAAAATGCCAGAGGAAATGCAGCAGAGCTCCCATATAAACCTACATTAATGTTTCATAAGGCTGCCTAATTAACAATGCTAAGTCAAAAAATTATGTAGTTAAGGAAGCACATGCAGCCTTCCACTGACCTCTCATTTCACATGTGATTGTAATTAGATAAGCATGCACTGTTTCACAAACTATGCTGCCCAGTAGGGTATGGGATGTTTTTGTATAATCTTAGATCTTGGTGGCATATCTGTTCCACTCAAGAGGAGCAAGTGCATAGAGTTCCATTTGTTAAGGCTCAAAGCAATGTTGCTTGCAAAACCATGGTCACATCACCAGTAAGCACCACTTGCAACATCATATGGAGAAACACTGGCATATTTTATTCCACATACCCTGAACCTTTTGACTCAGGAGCATAAGTAGTGCCGCAGCGTCTCTGAGTCTGATCTCAAACCTGCCGCCTGCTTAGCATGCAGAAACCTATCTGGTTCTTTGGAAATGACCTGTAGGAGCAGGAACACTCAAACCGCAGTAACACACATTACAAAGCGTACCAAAACTTTACTTCTGGCTGTAAACGCTTTACGAGTCCTTCTGCTCCTCTCTTAGGTCCAGCATTGCCCTGCTGCTCCAAAGCGCTATCTTTCTCTGCCTTTGTGCTGTGTAGCCACTCAGGTGCTTGTTCACAGCAAATCCTCTTGACTGCACCCTTCACAACCTTTGCAGGAAGAAACAAAATCCTGATTTTCATGCTGAGTACATGATTTTTTTAAGTCCATAACTCAGTCAAATCAAAGCCAAAACTAAGACACTTCACAGCTATGGCTATTTCAATGCCAAATTTTGGCATATGGGCCTCAGCCACACTTACTGCAGAGCTGTTCAAAAGAAAGCAGCAAAAAGTCTTTATGGAAGGAAAAAATAGTTTTCCACTTTCCTCATACTTACACATGGATGAAATGTTTTCACTCAAACTTTCCAAAAAATTCACCTTTGAGCAGAGTCCAAGGGCTACATTTGAACAATTTTAAAACTTTCTGCAAAGAATAAATATTTTAATCATATAAAAAGACATTGCACAAATACAAAATTGACTGTGGATAATTCTCCTGACGTCAATTCCATTTCTCCCAATTTACATTGTCTTGTGACCAGAATCAACTCCAGTGCCTCCAGAGAACTAATAAAAATTATTACTCCCTCCTCCAACAAAAAGTTATGGAAGACTGAAAAAAGAAGGCCTATACCTCCAGGAAACATCAGATAAGGGTATGTACAGTGACAAAACATACAGCACCATAAAACAGCAGACCAAAATGTTTAACCCTGTAAGCTTCCTAACAAAATCTTCATGGCACAAAGTGTATGAAAAATGGTGGAAAGGGAACACTCCGGAAACATTTGAGGTTCAAGAGGACAATGGCTCCCCACTAGTCCTCCCAAGCCACGGTCAAACAGGGCTGACCTTGGCAGGCAGCTAGGCTTCAGGACAAGCTGGTGACTTCAGCCAGACAGAGATCTGGATTACGCAGCAGTCCGTGCATCACCATAGCCCACATTCACACTCAGCTGGTAGCATAGGCATAGGAATTATACCTGAACTGATTATGATTTGCCTGAGATTACTACTCTTTCATGGTAATTCAATTATATCTCATAAAAATAAAAGTAAATATAATGCCACATGGTAAGATGCTTCATTCAGTAACTTCTTACTGAGTCGTAAGACTAAACAAGTCCTATGAGGAACGGCTGAGGGAGCTGGGCTTGTTCAGCCTGGAGAAGAGGAGGCTCAGGGGCGACCTTATCGCACTCTACGGGTACCTTAAAGGAGGCTGTAGCGAGGTGGGGGTTGGTCTGTTCTCCCACGTGCCCCGTGACAAGACGAGGGGCTAAAGTTGCGCCGGGGAGGTTTAGGTTGGATATTAGGAAGAACTTCTTTATGGAAAGAGTTGTTAGGCATTGGAATGGGCTGCCCAGGGAAGAGGTTGAGTCACCAACCCTGGAGGTCTTTAAAAGACGTTTAGATGTAGAGCTTAGGGATATGGTTTAGTGGAGGACTTGTTAGTGTTAGGTCAGAGGTTGGACGAGGTGATCTTGGAGGTCTCTTCCAACCTAGATGATTCTATGTTTTTGTGATTCTGTGATTCTTTGTAAAGAAGATGGTACAGAACAGCTTTACCATGCCAAGGGTTTAGCTCTGAAGAGGTAACGAGTGAAGAATTCAGATACTGCACAGTGCTTGAAACAAAGCTGTCCTGAGGGAAAGAGGGGTATTAATAGAATAATAGAATCATAGAATATCCCGAGTTGGAAGGGACCCACAAGGATCATTGAATCCAACACCTGGCACCACACAGGTCTACACAAATATTCAGACCATATGACTGAGAGCACGGTCCAAATGCTTCTTAAACTCTGACAGGCTTGGTGCCATACATGTGCCCCTGGGGAGTCTGTTCCAGGGCGTGACCACCCTCTCAGTGAAGAACCTTTTACTGATATCCAACCTGAACCTCCCGTCACAATTCCCCTGTGGCCTATTGGTGGTCACTGAAGAGGAGAGATTGGCGCCTGCCCCTGTTCCCTCTCATCAGGAAGCTGTAGGCCATGATGAGGTCTCCCCTCAGCCTCCTCTTTTCCAGGCTGAATACGCCCAGTGACCTGTGATGCTCCTCATATGTCTTCCCCTCTAGGCCCTTCACCATCTTTGCAGCCCTTCTCTGTACACTCTCCAGTAGTTTCACGTCCTTTTTGTGCTGTGGTGCCCAGAACTGCACACAGTACTCGAGGTGAGGCTGCACCAGCGCAGAGTAGAGCAGGACAATCCCTTCCCTCAGCCAACCAGTGATGCCGTGCTTGATGCATCCCAGGATATGGTTGGCCCTCCTGGCTGCCAGGGCACATTAAAAAGCAAAAGTTGCTTATGCTGTTGAGATTGCTCTGTTTGTAAATAATGGGATCTTGTTCTTTTATTGCTTCAAAGGGGAATAGGTAAGTGTGCATGCAAAGAGAAGACAGTAAGGGGGAGCTCACTGATTTCATCCTTTTTGGGGGGAAAAGATGGTTTCTCACATCTTTTTTACACTTACACACACACTTTTCTTTTTAGTATCATCAATACTGTAAATACTGAGTTTTCTGCCACAGCTCTTACAAAGCATCATAAGTCAAAAAATGAGGAAAAAATTCTTACAGATTTTGTGATATAAATGGATTATCACGTATCCATCAGCTGAAAGACAGAGAACTCCTTTCCTCAACTGGGGATTAAATGGCTTGCTCATACAAAGTATCACTCGAAGGATTGCCTTCTCAGCCTTTCATATTTTTTTTTTCACCTAAGGTTTAATAATTTGGCTGGTCATAGTACAAAAATATATTGGGTTAATTTAGCCAAATTCTTATTTTTCTAACTGCACTCCTCTCCTTCTTTGGCCTGATTCTCCATAAGAAGCTTCTTACTTTCAATACATTCATAAATTTGTTATTTATACTATTAGCTAGTTGTTACTCAATCCTCCCCCTTATTCCCACATTATTTGCTGTACCTCATGCTCTTTTCTAGCAAGCTTCAGTTTCCAGAACAAGAAATCTAACAATCTGATTAAATGAGCTCTCAGAACTTCCCATTTACAAACCTAACTTTCTTTTTGCCTTCTGCTGTTTCTTTTTGCTTTGATTATAGATACACTGCACATATGCCTTTTATGGCCCTGTAACGGTATGTTTAAATAGTATAAACCTCTGTTGACTATTGGGATTTCTGTCTCCTTAATTTTCACTCTACAGTCTTTTTTTTTTTTCTTCTTCATTTTACCTCTTAAAAAGAAATATTTCCTCCCCTAGGAGTCTGCGTCACTCTGGTATCCTTTAATCCAAGTACTCCCCAGAGGACACTAGGCTTAATAATTATATTAGAGTGCCTATTATTTAGGATACTGGGAGTACTTCCCACTCTATCTGGGGCCTCCCATTCCTCTGAACAGACCTTTGCCAGCTAGCTCTGTATTTATATCTAACTAGTTCAAAGCACAAGGACTTTGTCCCTCCCACCCATTGAGTTATAATCAGATGGCATGTCTTAAGTTTGACTCATTCACTTCATGCATACATAGTTTCCAGAAACAGTAAATGAAGAATTTCAATTTAAATACTGTTCCTACAGCAAATCCCAGTAATTACATGTTTTAAAAAGCATTGTATACGCTAGACATCACAATTTAAACCTAGAAAAGTAACTCCATAGTTCAGAACTAAAACATGAGGAAAAATCACCATAAAACTACCTTGTGAATAGTGAACCCCAAAACAAAGCTTGGTGTTTCTGAAAGTTATGCATAAACACAACACTGCTAACCTCTAAGAGGTCATTAAAATAACAAGAAAACAATAATCATAAATGTTTGTATTATTATTGTAGTTTATCTTATTTTCCATATCAATCTAAGTGACCCATATTAAACACTATGATCCCCTGTACTGTGGGACGTATTTCGAAATACTCTGAACTTCTCAGACCCCATTTTAAGAAGCCTGCTGAATACCTGTAATTTAAGATAGCTCTTCTGGATGGTGAAGGCTGCTGAATGCCATGGAGAGGTTTCTTAGCCAGATCTAAAACAAATTCTTGCAAGCTTTCATGTAAGACAGGCACTCTGTGCAATTCTCTGCTCTCAGATCACAATGCTGTTAATCCAGTCCAACAAAGGATTCCCACTATCATAACAGAAAACAGAATATAGACTCCCAGTCAGCTTGTAGTGAAGACATGAGAAAGAATTTGATTTTCCAGTTAGCTAATGGCTACTGACCCTACCTATTTCCTAGTGCTCAAAAAACAGTAAGCCAGAGTTGTCATCTTTTTTCTTTTCTTCATTAGATTAAAAAGGACATAATTGAAGTGAAGCAAGAATTCAGCTTATCTATGGGTCCCTTGTTTTCTTTGGTGCTGCATTCATCCTATCAGATTTCACCAAACCCCGTGAGGATTTTATTACCCTCTTACAGCCCTGCAACATAGGCAAGTGGGCACCATTAAATCTGACTCCTACTCTACAGCTTTCTTTTAAGCACTGTTTAGATTTGCAGGCAGAAGCAAGGAACAAGAGAACTGTAAATAAATATGGAACAATTAAGGTTAGAAATATATGTACTGATCCCTTGGCAAACATGTGGCATTGTTTCATCATACATACCACTTCCCAAGAACTCAGATGTGAGGGATTTATTAGCTACCACAGTCTTAAACACAGAAATCCCTAAATCAGAAAGGGTATCTTTATAATGCAGTGCAGTAAAATCCAGTTTGGGGAAGGGTAGGGTTTGGGGCTTTTGCTTTTTTTTTTTGTTGTTGTATGTTTTTACCTCCTCCATCTCTAAAATATCTCAGTCAGATGCAACAGCCCATATGCCAGTGACTTGCCTGCTGCAGTTAGTAGACACTTCTGCCCCAGACATTGCTCAAGTGGGTTGCTCTTACACTATCTTCTACTTAAGCTGTGAATAACCAGGTACTTGAAGGAAGAGCTCTGTGCCTATTTGAAAACAACGGAAAGGCAGTTTTTAACTGCACTTACTTTCAAAGTCTATTATGTTTCTGTCTTGTGAAACACAACAATTGAATTAGATGATTATCTATAAAGGAGGATGCTCAGTCCTGTTCATTAGACACAGCACCAGCCTCCCACAGCTGCTGGCATGGTCATGTACACCCAACACCCATTCCTGGCTCTCTTACGTAGCACTTCAACTTCTCCCTCTTGATTACCATGCTTAGCACATGCTATGTGCTAAGACTTCCTTGATCAGGACACCTGTAGACTAAGAAAATGGGTACTAAACATGCTTCTCAGAGTGACCTGTTTTACCAGCATATCTCAGCTTCAACCTTTTTCACTTTATGCTGTTATTACTCTTCCACCTCCTGCAAACTCAGCTTTCCACAGCTCACATCCCTACCCCCTAGATCAGCCAAAATGCAGCATTAAGACCTTCTTTCCCATTCAGTTATTTGATAGTCACTTTTAAGATCTCTCAGAATTTGATAACTGACTCTCCTCATTTTTGCCTTTTAGAAGCTTCTCACAGATCAATGCCTACCACAAGCTCCCAATGGTCAATTTCACTGCTAAGTTTTTTAAAAAATTAAATTATCTTTTGCATGTTACTAACATACACATGGTAACCATTTCAAACTGATAAAACGACCTTTGAAACAAGACACACCTTTGTTTTGACCCCAAAATATGCATTTGCATTTCAAAACAATGACATAAAGTACATGTGGGACAGGAACAATATTTCCTTTTATTAACAAATATTAAAAGATTTGCAACCTGTAATTGATGCGTATCACTAGTGATCTGCAAATACTTGCTCTTGCCAGCATTTACCTTCGTACTTTGCCCTACATCTTTCCTATTGCTTGCTCTGCCCCTGTGCTGCCTTTTCATTTTCATTATGTTCTTTGAGATAGACTTTCACCTACTTGCAAAGGGTCCAGGACAAGATGATACATGTAGCAGTGACCTTCAGGCACTATTACAATACAAAACACCACTTATACCACATATACCATGGATCCAGAGAGACCAATATCCAACAGTCATGCCATTTGATGCCACTCTGGTGTAGATTATTACAGCATAATGCATTGAAACAAGTTTGGATGCCTACCAAAAAGTTCTTTGAACTTTTGGGAGAAGCTTCCTCAGCTAAAGAGAAATCCCCCACTACTTGTGTTCTGGCTGGTTGGCCGCTGCTGTAGTATGTACTACACCTCCTTGAAGAAGTGCTGATAGGGATGTTGGTGAATTTACTTGCAAGGGAAAGGTCAGGACAGGACTACAACCAGTCTGTACCCTCTAGGACTACGTTGTTTTATTATTATTGGAGCATTGTGCTCAGACAGCAAAGACATGCATTTAGGGATACTAGGTTCTATTTCCAGCTCTATTACATCTATTTTTATTTGAACTTATTTAAAGACAACATTATCAACCCAGAGACAAAAGACAGGAAGGAGATGGAAGTCCAAAATGCTTAAGACTCTAGACAATGAGAGGAAACAGCCTGTGTTTTGAAAGTTCCCCCATTTCTCTTACAGATGATCTTTCCTAAGTCCAAAAAGCAAAATAAAAACATAAACAAAACACTGTGAAGGGGAAATCCTCTTGCAGTCAGATACCAGCAGAGTGGAAAAATTTAGAGAAAATCCAGGTCTAGAATATTACGTTAGAAATAAGATATCTGTAAAAATAGAGGAATTGAACAGCATCACAACAGTAAAAAGACATGTAATTACTCAACGTTCTACCAGGAGAAATCCCACTGCCTGCCTCCAATTATAAAAAAAAATAAAATAAAAATCTGTGTGCTTTGTGATGGGTACGCTAACAGGATACTTAGCACCGGTGTTTTTAAAGTAAACAAGTTTTAGGTATATGAAGCCTCAGATTGAACCCATTTCTGAGACCACCACAGGGTCAGACGTGAAATGTACTTCAGTTTATATGTGCCTGCTACTATCATCAGTACATGAACATTAAAGCCAGCTGTATTAGAGAAAAGGTAAGAAGGCCTACCAACAAGCAAGCCACACTGCAGGAAGTTTTGTGCTGTTCTAAACAGTCACTCAGCTTACTGCAGTGGAGCATTATTTAACAAACTCAAACCCTAGCTGTTGTATTGGGATGACATTACAAATGAGGTATGTTGAAGTTTTTAGATAGACAAAGACCCAGCTGAAGTCAAACACCCTTTCTCCACAGGGAGAAAAAAAAAAAAAAAAAAAAAAAAAAAAGAAAGAAAATCTTCAAACTTGGCTGAGGTTGAAGACTGTAACACAAAAGTTCAAACCAACTGTTTTGTTCTCCGGAGATCAGCTGGAAACACACCAACAAACAGGATGGAAGATACTCTTTTCAAGGGAGTATTACAAAAGGCGTATTAATTGTGCAATAAGTTACTGTGCTCAGGAAGATGAACTGAATTAGAAAATAAAAACCTAGAACAGACAATTAAAGATGAGGCAGTTATATTAGAAAACACTGAAAACAACAACAAAAAAAGCCAATGAAATGCAACATTCTTTCCCTTTGGGTTGTAAGATGAACACTGACTTGGAATTTGGGGGAACTTGTTCTGCAAAGGCTGCATAGCTACTGCATGGCTGTCCACAACGGAAGCAATACATGCCCTGCACAAGCCATACGTCAGTTTTGCTATAGCCACAGCTGCCTTCCACATTACAGGCATTTTGCAGGATCCTCAAAGTATGAGTTTAAACATACATTCTTTCATCCAAAGATAATCTCTTACCTGAAACTGCCTTGCTAGAGATGACTATTCAAACTGCAAGGCAATTCTTTAGCAACACTGCCAGCAAAAATATCAGAAAGCATCAAATACAATAATGGAATAAGGTTGTCACCACCCCTGTGAGGACTGGAATAAACCACCAGATGCATTTCCCATCCAGGAGCAGACAGTATAAGGTAGCAGCATGTTTCAGTCTTTGCAGATTTATCCTGGATGAAACCTAGCAAGCAAGGAGTGAAATGACTCTGTATCTTCCTCTTTGCCAAAATACTTGTCAAGCATTCTTTATGGCTTGTTTTCTTAACCTTTCCTTTGCAAAGCAAAAAGGAAGCAAAAAAAGCCATTGCTTTAAAATATTATTTTTTTTTTAAGAAAAAGAGAATTTAAGCTTTCTGCAATCCACAACCAGATGTGCATTTATCACCATAATGTGCGTGATGTGTCAGTTGATAATTTGGCACCCACTTAAGAGAAAGAATTCTGATTATTTTTGTTCCACTAGCCAGCCCAAAACCAAGTGCAAAGTTGCACAATCCCTCCAACTTTGTTGAGGCAGTATTTAGAATCAAGATTCACAGAAGAGAAGAAAAAAACAGCCCTCCTTTCTGAGTAAGTGGTTATATATTAAAAACCAAGAGCTCAGCAGGGAAAAACATTGCTCTTTTGCTTTCCCAAGCAGGTTTCTCGCTCTTCCAAGTGGACTCCAGACTTCATGTGTTTCTTTCTCTTCCTCCCTCCCCCACCCCTTGATGATAGTATTTGGCAGGAACTTTCAATTAAAAAAAAAAAAAATCCAGACTGCCTTTGTGCTACCCCAGCAAACCTCTCTGGGGAAATGATGTTCTATGCTCAGCAATTCCTGTTCAGCACAGAGTGCCAACACGAGGAAAACAGCTGGAGTGACTTCCTATTCTCCTTTAAGGCCTAGGAACAGTTCCTCACAAAAACAAACAGAGGCTGAAACCAACAAAGAATTATTGACAAAGAAATGTGTGATGACTTTTGTACAATGTTATTTTCAGCTCATTTTTTTAAAGAAATGCATTCAGTCTCACATGATAACACAAAGCTCGTTAACAACCCCAGCCAACAATCACCAAGCTGTGGAAAAAGCTTCCTATCAAGTGGCAACTAGAACAGCAGCTTTAATGAGAAAAGTGGACCTGTTGTAAAGATTGTGCAGGGATGACCTGGGCAATGGGCTTGAGCAGCAGCTACTACAATATGTGAGCCTGAACCCAGCCTCCAGCACTAACAAATACCAACAGCAACACAAAGCAACAAATATGTTCTGCATCACCACCTGATTGATCTGCTGAGGCTAGAGTATGCATTTTCTAGGCCAAATATGCATCCTGATAGAAGTTATCTAGGCAGCAACTTTGTGATACATCATTATTTTATCCTAGTTAGCATTTTCCCTGAAGAACCTCCTGATTATTCCCTGGAGAGTCTTGACTTTCAGTTAAAGACAAATAATTTTCTATCTTACAACAGTTGAACATGGCTCCCCCAGTAACTCCATTAACACCTCGAAAATAAAAAATAACACTTTCATTATCTTCAAAGTCTTGTGTTCATGTCACCCTTGTACAGGGAAGCAGGGGGAGTTTGCCAGATGGGATTGATAATCACGTGTCTGTAATCCTAACAGCTGTCGTTCAGACACAGAAGGATATTGTCCAGTTTAATCTGAACACCAAGCGACTTACCTTAAACCCTTTCTGCTCTGTAGAAAAGCTATCCTGGCTATGCAGCTATCACCACATCTCCCCAGGCTTCAAGACTGTCTTGACTATCTTCTCCTCCCCCCCCCAAAAAACGTGTCTATTTATGAGTGTAGAGAAAGCCAACATTTAATCCAAGGATTACAGCCATGAAGACCTGCTATTCCAAGCCAGGCTGCTTCTTGGCCTTTAATTTGAAAATCTGTGCATTACTTACTAACTTTCTCACATCTAAACCTCAAAATGCAAAGCACCTGAAGTCGTAGCTGGGCTCTGTAAGAGACACAACAGCTAAATCTCCAGGGAAGGCAGGCAAGGCTGATAGCTGGATTCAGACAATGATGTATTTGTTTGTTTGTTTTTAACTGATAATGGATAACACTCCAGCCTTGCTTTATTTTTTTTCCACATTTGCTCCCTTCTTCCTTTAAAGGAAAGGTGACCTTTCGGATTGTCTCTCATCACTAATCACATCTAGATGATACTACCTAACCCTTTACATTAGTCTAGGTGACTAGCAGTTTGGTGAGGGATGAAGGAAGACTTTCATTGTCTTGAAACCCCAACAAGAACTGAAACAAATCAGTTTTACGATGGAAAGAATGAACGAACCTTTGTTTGCTACTGATTTGTGGCAGAAGTCCTTCCATCCCTTCCCCCTCACCCCAGCCCCCTTGCCAAGGCCCCGATCCTGCCCTCTTTCCCACACAGCCCAGTCCAGACCCCCGGCCCTGCATCCAGGCCCCACGGCCTCCACCACTGCTCCCCCAGTGTGCTCACACCTACTGCTGGAGGAAAGGGAGAGGACACGATGGAGCTCCAGCGGAAGACGTTCTCACAGCAGGACCATGAAAGAAATTCTCCTCTCTATCCAGGCACTGATTTTATGACATTTGCATTACTACCTGGGGAACCCCTACCGTGCTGCTAAGCTGAGTTGATATCTGGGACGTGATCTGGGATTCAATTGAACTGCAGACTAAAAGAAAGTACACTCACTTAATCGTCACTTGGTTAGGCCAATAAACAAAACTGCTTTGAGATTAGAGAGAATTCAAAAATATTGTTGCAAAATGAGACAATGTTTTGGTGCAAAGTAAAATTAGGAAACCGCTAAGAAAGATTGGGCACTTTAATTGACCAAAATATTGACCAAATATTGACCAAAACAGACGAAGGGGATGTAGGACACTGTTGACTCTGGATACAACTAAAAGTCAAATTAAGACCCTCAAGGTTTTGCAGAACTGGAATTCAGGCTTGCCAAGGGGAACAGGGCTATAGACTGCGACTGGCTGACTCACGGCAGTTTACAGCCCTGAACCAACATACCATCTGTTGGCGACTTCCATTTACAGGGAACCAGCCCATTTGTATCCACGGTTAAGTGTATACATATCCTGTCTGGTCATCCACCTTCCCCTCCTTCTTCCAAACCAGACAAAATAAGTTTGGTAGCCCAAAAATCCTTCTGCCTACAAGACGGTCACTCTTCAGCTTTGGCCTTGAGCCCACGAAGAAAGAAATCTTATTCATTCGTTCTCTCCAAGAAAATACTCTTGTTTCTAATGCACATTATGATGGACTCCATAAAGCAAAACCAACCCTGTGTCTGACACTTCATAAACAAACACAAAAATACTTTTCTCACCCACCAAGACTTTAGTTCCCATTTGTAGAGCACTTTGAAGTTGCCAGACTGAAGGTACTACAGAGATAAATATTAAAAATCGTTAAAAGCGACTAAAACATGAGGTCTTCTGTCATGTCAAGGAGTTATGCTTTTCTACCACAACACAAACCATGCACTGGGTGGAAATCTAGGTTTTCCATTACTCAGTACGGTGCCTGGCACAGAACAGAACACAGCTCCAGGCCACCCATGCAGACTTCTACTTATTTTTATTTTGTAAACAAATTTTATCATCAGGCATTTTGCATCTACTTTCACTGAGCATTTTAACAAGATCATTTTAACAGTATTATTTCTTAGTGAAAAAAGCATACAGATATTTAGAGTGTCCTTCCTCCTGCTAAATTCAGAAGGGGAAAAATATAATTCTAGAACAGCAGAACAAAGAAGAGAAAATTATCACCAGTATAGGACCATAAAAATACCCATCCCCCAAAACTTGAATTGGAGAATATCAGTATTTTTTCTCCCTAACATACAGCTACCCTGAATTCTGGATACTAGCAGAAACTACAGCTGTGGAAGGGGAAACAATGAGTTACAGCTCTACAGAGCAAAAAACACCTGTGTCTTGTGCACAGCAAGTAACACAACACACCATGCGAGCCCAGAAGCTCCGAGGCAGCAAAACATCTCATCTGGTACTTTCAAGACTGGTATCAAAATGGAGATACAGCATTTTACAGCTTGAGTTATCAAGCATTTGTACCTAAAATAGGGATAGAACAGGTCATTTAGGTAGGATCCACATCTGTCAAAACCTACCTGCAACCTTTATATATTTTATATATATAAATAAAATCAAGGATCAAAACAACACCTAACAGACACACACAAGCAGCTCTGCATTGTCTTTTAAAGCGCTGCTTTACCCAAGGTATTTTTTAGCACTGATGAGAAATACAGACATAGGCCTGCTAAAACATTTGAAACCCTAAAGAAAAATAAAATTCCAGTTATTTAAGCATTTCCTAGATCCCAGCAAGATTTTTCTCCCACTCTGGGATATAAAAGCCTCAGCTCTTTGCAAAAGGCACGGTAATACCAGATGTACATTTTTCTCAGTCAAGTCTGTTTTAATTTCTCTTTTAGAAGGATATGGTTTTACACTTCACATTAAAGTGCATCAAAGGGTTGTACAGAACAATGGATTACCTTCCGTTATGGTCTGACTTGGTAGGCAAACTATACGAGCACAAAAGACCCACTGTTAACTCCAGTACAGTTTGGGACCTTACAACTTGCTTTTTTTTTTCTTGACATTTAGCACTTTTGTTACATCCTTTATCAGGCCTCCTCACATTTTACAGATTTTTACTGAATTAAACATTCCACAATTCTCTAAGAACCAAGGATGAAGTGTTGCAAGGATGAATGTTACAGCACAGGAACTGAAATCCTGGCAGTTAAGACACAGGGAGAGATTGGCTCTGTGCAAGAACTGGGAATAAATCCCAGAGACGTTGGTGTGCCATTCTTTGCCCTAGTCAAGAGGTTCAGTCACACTCCTCTGCCCTCAGATCTTTATGCTCCTACCTGAACAGCCATTAGGGGCTAACAGCTGAAGAAATGTTAATTTGAGGTTTTATTTTCAGGCAGGCGCTCCATGTACTTAACGCCGTGCAGTGCCAAGGGAGGTCTAAGTCCAAATGCTAACTTGGGAACTCAGTTCCTGCCTCCTGAAACAACAGGCTGCAGTCCTCCACTCACAGACTTATTATCCACCTTGCTAATGCATCTGCTGGCCACAGCAAGGAAGGCAGTAAAGATCAGAGCCTTCTTTTCTGCAGAGCTTCTGCCAACTACAGTCTTGAAAGCAGAGTAGGATATGATCAGGAGAGCACTTTGGGGTCACTCAGAAGGGAAAAGCACGCAGCTCCTCCCCTTGGCAAGTGCCTGCAGAAAATAATCGCACACAAGGAAATGGAGTCCTTGAGGCAGATTCCCAAAAGGCCACATTCTTTGGGACTGCGGTGAATGGACCAGGAAATGAACAGCACATCTCCCCAGCTCACTCAATGCTCCCTTACACTAGGTGAGGGGCTTACACCTCACTGGCTGTCTTTTCACATTCAGCAATCAACCACATGCACAGTCACTGTACGCAGCAGGCGGAGGTACCTCTGCATCATTGCGCAGGGCATTGCAAACACTCCCAGGAGCCAGCAGAGCAATACCTGCAAACAAGTAGGCCGCTATTTTTTACACAAGCAGCAACAGAACAAAAAACCCCAAACATCCAAACACAATGAATTGTGTAAAGAAACATTGATTAAAAGCAAACAAGCAAGTGGTGAAAAAAAGGGAAAAAAATAGGAAAAAAAAAAGGGAAAAAAAAACCACACCATGCTTTCTGCTGCAGTTGGACTCCATGCATAGGCAAAGCTGCAGCAAGCAGGACCAGTAAGCTTCGTTCAATAATTTGACATTTATACAAATTGAAATCAAACCTGCAGTATGCAGGTTAGAAGGACAACCAAACAGGCTGTTGGACCTGGGGCTGGAACTGCCACCTGATGTTGCAAGTTACATGGGAGGCTGGGACTCTCCGAAGAGTCTGAAACTGGTCTTTTTTTTTTTTTTTTGCCTCCCCCCAGACATCATGCTGATCCAGACAGATCTCTGATGTACTTCTATAAGGTCCAAATCTAGGGGGATGTGAAAAGGCTACCAACTGTGTTTACTTCTGGCTCATGCTACAGCACATCTGGCTTGTGATGGGAACAGCTGGCACATGCGAGCATCCGGGCAATGGAAGAAACTGTCGTTCTGGGGAAAGTTAGTCTTGCTGCTGACACAAAGCTGGAAAAATATGGATACTTTCCTTGGCTCAGTCAGTAACACACCTGTACCTTGGTTTCTTGCTCTATGCAGTGAATGTAAAGGGTTGGGATTCTCAATGACACTGAACACTGCTAGTACTGTGATTTCACAGACACAGCTCAGAGACGTGGGTAGTCCATCCATCAGTATTTGTAAGAGTTTTACGAGTCCTGAAACAAGGGTCTTATAGCATAACAGCACATCGATACTTTGGGAATAATCTGATTCAGAATAAAGAAAAAAAAAAAGACGACATTCCTCACCTACAAGTTTATCAATCTAAAATACTAACAAGCATTAAACCTTCTACAGTGTCTGGAATATCTGGACAGAAATACCCGAACAGAGGCTTTGAGGTATTTTCAGCATGACCAGAAGCAGGAAGAACCAGACTTCAGACCCATGAGATTTAATTTATATAGATAACTTCCGTGCTTATCTGATCTACATCTGCAATCTGAACCTTTTGAGGTTCACCCACCACCACTAAACAAGACACCAAGTTGAGAACATAGGAAACCTCAACAGATATAGTCAATAAATCACGTAAGCAACAAAATGAGGTCATGCGATTCTTGCAGCTTAATGCTGGCAAGAGGGAGAAGGGGGGAGAAAAGGGAGAGAAAGGAAGTCCTTTATCCTGGGAATGGGAGGCACTCCACAGCCAGCAATATTCCCACATTTCTCTTTGTTTCATCCACTTCCCTGTTCTACTTCCCCACCACCTCCCAAGCTAGTCAGCAGTGCAAATAACATGAAACTCAAGCTTCACTTCCCATTGAATACCATCAATGATGCCACAAAATGCCTGCTTCTCTCCTAAATGACTCCGATAAGGACCAGCTTAGATCACACAACTCACACATCTGGAACAAGTTACTAATTCACCTTGCAATTTTTACCTGACCTTGAAATGACTAACAGAATTTGGGTAGTTTACGTGAGTTGTAATTAGCCCAAATAAGAGAGCTCAATGCTGTACACAGAAATAGCTTCCCCCTATTTAATCAGTGGCCACGTAGAGCTGCCCTACACATATCAAAGGAATCCAATGGAATTCCCATTATCCACACTGAATGCATCACTTTATCCAGCCATGGCATAAAAGAAAAAAGTTAGCTCTTTTCTCATCAAAAAAAAAAGAGCAATGCCCTGAAATCACGTCTTCTAGGCAGCTTCCCAAGCACACTTTGTTTTCATTGACTAAAATAATGCCTTACAATAGAAATTGAAAGCAGATTTTCCTACACTATAAAAAGTCTTATTCTATTAGAGACCAGCAGATCCTGAATCATGTTATTTAGCCAACACATCTCTGCACATTGAAAGAACAGAGGTCAACTAAACAGAGAAAAAGTAGTGACTTTCTCCATTCTTCTACTGTTTTAATGAATAGATCAGAGATGCAACCTGCCTGAAACAACAATCTGAGCCCCTTCTGAGCTGGTTTGGAAGGGGGAGGCGATGGGTGTTGTCACCCCTCATTGCACGCCTAACGTTGATGTGCCTAGTTTGCAGCATTAGCAGAGCAGAGTCAGAACTCACAATGCTTCCCTGCCAGTGCAACTCATTTATTTGAAAAGAAGCGGCCCTAAATTAGAGAAGTGGAAGTGAGATCAGAACAGGACAAAACATTGGGGCAATTAGAAAATGTACACCGTTCATACAAAAATGCAAATGAACATTTCTGCCTGTCTTACAACACTTATTCAACTAGTTGGTACATTTCTCTTTAGCCCCATGCTTCTGAAAATCCAGTCTAGCTGTACTGATCTTCACTGCAGCACATCTGTATACATGATAACCACTTGAGACCGAAATCAGATGACCTTTAAGATTCCTTCCAACCCAAACCATCCTATGATTCTATGATAATTTCAAATTATTTTCTGAACTGCTATTTTCTAAGAATGAAATATGGCTCTTTGAGTCCAAGGATCATCTTCATTTTAAATAGAACAAAGACAAAAGGTGGCATAGTGCCAGCAGTTGTGCCATACAATAACAGTTCTCAGTCATATTTTCTGTTAATGTCTTCTTTCTATGTGCTTTATGTGTTTCATGAGAGTGGCAGCCAACTCAGTAGACTTGCTTCATTTTTCAGTCTTATAAAAACTGACAGTTAAGTAGAATCAAGCTCAAATGTATTCTAACTTAAAAAAAAAAAGTCGTCTCCTCTCTTTCTATGTCTAAATTTACATTTTGTTCCTCTTCTGTCTATAGAGGTTCTCTTGGCAAGTTCATTGATTTGTTGTTGGTGGTTTGTTTCCACAGATTCCCAGGTTGAGGAAACCTGTCCAGTTGTTTGAAAATCAAAGCATATTGATAACAGTTTAGGAAGCAATATGGAAGAATCTCTCAACCTAGGCTTTGTACTGTGACCACACTCAGAGGAAGGGGATATATATGTATATATATATATAAATTCAATAATAAAAAAGAAAACAAGACCCTATATTTTTTTTCTCATGTTTCTTACTATCCTAAAACTTAAACCTTTCACCCTATGGCACTTCAATATCCCCTATTTGTTATTCACCTCCTGAGCAACAGCTGGCCAAAGAGCCATCAGGAGGGCAGTCCATGCCTGTCCCGAGAGGGTGAGCAGGAAGAGCATTGGTGGAGCACTGAAACGAGTCTTGCAGAGAAAGGTGTCAGCAGGAGGATGGATGCGACTCACTAGTTTACCCAAACGGATGCGACGGTGCATATCTCAAGGTTACACAATAGTCCACGAAGTATGAAGGAAGACTGATGGCTTTTCCCCTGCTTTGTGGCTTATAGCTTATTCTTGACTCAACAGTTCCCTGCTTTATTTAAGATGGCCAATTTTCTAAAGACAAAACATTTGTCTTTCATTTTCTCTGGTTTTACTTCTGCCCAACTCAGACAACTGCAATCTTAGTAAGTAACATTCTTGCCTGCTTATCAATATATATATATATAAAACAATCTGACAGATGGAGTTTTTAATCAGTTAACAATGGAATATATTTTTTTCATTTTTATGATATAGTTGGTTACACTTTTTAAGTCTGTGAAGACAATCAAACCAGGGCCAGATTTTTCCCATATGCTAGCACAGAAGTAATCTCCTGCAACATACAAACTATATACAGAAACTGGCAAACCACTAACCAAACTTTCAGCAATCCATCCTTAAGCAACAGCCAGGAAAATAAAACAAAACCAAAGCCAAACCACCACCAATTTCCATCTAGTGAAACTTGACATTTTGTACTCTTTACAGAAGAAGAGTATCAGTATCCTTCAGAAATGAGGATACTGATGAGTAACATGTCAAGTTTCACTCTGTTTTCAATGCCAATAGCACATATTCTTCAGCAGTCTCCAGTTAAAGAACTGCATATAATTTCATGAGACCCCTCATGTCAATTTCTGCAATTGCATTTTCTGTTCCCTAGAGGAATGCAGACTTGAGGACAGTATTTTTCTAGCACAATAGATAGACGTATGTATGTTCAGAGCTTCATAAACTGGAAACATGCTGGCCTTTAAGGAGATTATTTTACAGGAAAATAAGGCAAACAACTCTCATTGGCTGTACCCACATGGTTCCCTGAAACCCAAGCACACGTATGTCTGGTTCTGATCGTGTCAGAGCGTGCAAGCCGTAGGCCAGCCAGGAAAGGTTGAGTGAAAACTAAGGAAATCTGTCACTTGCCTACAGATAGAGTCAATGAAGTAAAAGTCAGAAAGCAAACACACACATGAATGTCCCCTTCCTGCTGATGGGCTGGAAGCAGTCACGAGCATAAATACTTCACCAAGTCCTGAAGGAGGGGACAAAAAAGGCCCAAGGAGCATCCCCCTAGAGACCCAGAAAAGCCGCTTGGAGCACTGCTGCTAGACTCCAGAAAGAAACTGCAAGAATAATTTTTCAGAAAAGAGGAGAAATGAAAGACAAAAGTCAGAAGACAGCAAGATACTGTGGATCAGTGCTCTTCAGAAAACAGCTTGTTTCTTCTGAAAGCTAAAGCAATCCAAAGGCCTTGGAGGGGTTGAGAGGAGCATGACCTGGCCAGGAAGATAAAGTTATACCAGAGAGAGATGACTGGAAAACCCTGAGCAGCAGTTGGCACATGATAAGTATGTAACATCAAGCTTCACACTGCAGGATGAGGCACCTGCTACCTCCCCATGCAAATCTCACCAACATGGCTAGCATCCTTCCTCTCACCTTTGCTGGCAAAAAGAGGAAACAGGTTCAATGTTATGAAAGAAACTGATTCTTCTTTTCAACAGAAAACTGGCACTGACATTTTCATGAGCTGGACCTCCTCCAAACCCAGTCAAAACTGTGGGGTTTCCCCAGATAAAGCAAGGTAGTGAATTATGCCTGGCAGTTCAGAGTACCAGATCCTTTGCACTGCTATGAATGAAGCCAAGACAAAAGGGAAAAAGTGAAGACTATCAGCAGTGTGCAGGAGGAAATGTGGGTAGAAGACACCGAAACAAGGCATAACTAATGCAGAATTACCTTGGACACTTTAGTCTTCTCCACGGATATGCTTTAAGAACTTCTACCTGAAAGAGAAAGATATGAACATACATGAAGTACAAACAATCATCCCTCCTAGATAGCAAAGCTCACACTTGGCCCCTGAGATAGGACTCCAGCAAACAGTATCCGGTTACTGCCAAAGCACCCCAGTGCTTTTCATTTCTCCCAGTTTTGAAAACTTTTTCAAAGTTTGAAAGATTTGGTATAAGAAGGCAGATGACCCTTCTTTCAGGAAAAGGGGCTGAACTTTCCATCCTCAAGGAAGTGCTGAACACAGGCAGCAGTACCAGTGCAAATCCTGGATCCTAATTTATTTGGGGAACATGCAAAGAAATGTGGCATCTGCAGCTGTCATTTGGCATATCTTTTTTTTGCTAACAACTATTTACTTTTTTTGTCCAACCACATACTGACCCAGCCTCATATCTGTAAGACTAACGGAAGGTATCAATTTGATGAGTTTCCTCCAGCATTAACCAACTTTCTCTGCAGCCAGTACGTTCCCTCACACAGTAACTAAAACATCTTTGGTAGCTGTTACTGTTCCAGTCCCGTACCCTGCAAAGATTTATAGATCTGCTTAACTTCACACACATAAACAGTCCCAGTGCCATTAGTCCTGGTACTTATTAATTTAAACACATGTGTAGGCTTAGTAGAATTAGGACATTGCCTAGAATTCTCACAAGCAAATCAAATCTGAGTCTGAAATAAATATGATTAGCATTTCTTCACTTTGTGTTTTCGGGTTCCCATTTTTCACAATGCCCTTCAGCGGCTTTACACTCAAATGTGTGCCTTCAAGCCCAGAAAGTCTTTCAAGGGCTCTTTCCTAGGTCTGCTCATTTGCTAGGGAGTGAAAAGCATCAAGAGGAACAGCACAATTCTTAGCAAAGAAAACACTGATACCAGTGATAGCCATTTGCCTTGACATTTTGATAACCACGCTGAATAGAGATCTACATAGACTAGTTAAAGCAAACTAAATGAACCAAAGAGTAAGCAGCTCACAAGCCAGCGTAGCATTTTGTGCACCTATTTTTGCTAATCCTGGCTTAATCCAACAGCAACATGCTGTGAAATGGCTGTTCCAGGTCACCAGTACCTACCTAATGAAAACCAACCACGGACTGGTGCAGTGGATTCTGGAGAGAAGAAGCACATGAGTCTGAGGAGTGCTGGAGATGTCAGCTGAGACTGCCTGTCTTCCTGGCTCACGATTGTGCAGCTTCCAGATGGAACTCCTTTCCTTGGACACCTATTCCACTGCCTGCTGTAGCTGCTCCAACTAACAGCACACGAGCTACAAGATCACAGTCCCTTTGTTACAGTTGCCAGGACTCATCCACAATGTGCAACAGGTTTTCCCACGCTTGATGCCAAGGTGAAGGGGCTTCGTTACCAATTTCAATTCCTCTAATTCCTCAAAAATGCCATAGCTGAAATGCTTAGCTGTCCAGTGCCACTCATGGCCCTCTGCATGTCACACTGCCAGGCCGCTACACCTCCCTGCTTCAGCTCTCACAAGCTTGCATTTCCCAGTGCATTCAGCATACAGCCCTAGCACAACGTTTATCCCTTCTAAAGTTCACGCACATAGGAAGTGATTTTTAGCTACAAAGAACGATTTGGCAGTAAGTTGGTAATGTGTAGCGCTTTAGTATCCAACAAATCAACAGTACTTTCAAAAAGAAGCAGTAAAGGTTCTGCTATTTTTTATTTTCAGCTTTCTGGCAATTCATGCTGAGACCTTCTGTCTCAGCTGATGCAAAATAAGTTTCTCTTATTTTTTTTTTCCTGTTTCTGCAGGGTTATTAGCCTAAAATCCTAAATAAACAAAGCATATGTAGTCTTGCTGTCTTCCTGCCCCAGTTCTGCTCTGTTCTGTGTGATTTCTGAACTCACTGACTCATGTGAGCCCATGGAACCCAGCTGAGAAATGAGCAGAAGTCACTAATATGCTGAGTTTCTACTAACTTCTGGAAATATCAGCAAACAAATCGAGACCAAACAAAGTGTCCCCACTAAGGAAAACTTGCCAGCGTGGCTCACCTGCTGCCCACCAGCTGAGCTGTACCTGCACGGCTTGAAACTCACTGCAGCCAGCACCTTTTTCTGCCCTGCGGCTGGTGCTAGGGGTGAGATTACACGCAATGGCAATAAATCCAGCAGTGGTTTCCAGGCAAGGAGGTGGGGATCAGTAAGATGGACATAGAACACAAGCTCCAGCAGTACCTTGCAACTTCAGGAGATCTGCTGCCCCTCAGAGCTGCTTTCTGACCACGTCCCCTGGAACGAGCGGCAGTTTGGCGCAGCAGGACGCTGCGCACTCCCCGCAGGTAGTGCTCCTGAGCTGACTGACGTGCCAGCCTAATGCCCGTGGAAGGCCAGCCGCTGCTCATCCATCACAAACGGATCGCTGGATAGAAGAGTTCAGATGTAGCCAAACTTTGCCTTTTTTTGTCCATTCACTTCTGAATAGAGGAATAAGGGAAAAATACTTATTTTTTAGTTGTAGAGATAGAGAAAGGGAGACAAGCACTGGGACTCAGCAAAACCTCTGGAACTGAGCTGCTAACTTAAGTCGCTTTGAGGCTTGACAAGAGAGGCGAGGAAAAGTTGGTGGAACAGTTGTGTGGGGCTCTGATTTTCATGCACACTCAAGTGGGAACCGATCCAAGCTTGGGTCCTAAATCCCTGTTAATCTTTACGGACTGGTAGCAGAACACAAAGTACCAGGGCTCCACTGGGGAGATGCGAGTCAGCACTCCTGCAGCACCAGGGATCTGACCTCGCATGTCAAATCACCTTCAGCCTGCTGTGTGCAGACCCAAGTAACTCCACAACAGCTCAGGTTTACACTGTCCGCGTGGACGTGTTTGTTAGCAGTTTGGAAAAGCATTCTCGTTCTTCCCTCGCTTTCTCTGCTGCTGCTTTTTAAAACCTTACAACTGCACAAGAACTTCAGGCCCCTGGCTGTTTAAGGACCATGTGACTCTTCTGTACTTTGAACTCAGATAAACTTCTTACTGAATGAAGTCATGTGTAAAATGCTTTCCAACACAGATTATTTTGAACCAAGCCGTACTAAGAAATGCAACAGAATTTCAACACTCAGATTTCAGCAGCAAAAAAAGGAACCATTCTTGTACAGAGGGCAGAGCTCTGGGGGGAAGCACCACATTCCCTCACACAAACAGAACTGCACTTGTATCAGACCACGGGAGTAGATCATGTTTTAGTCAATGGGAGAAAGTAAGAATACACTTCCATATAATCACACTCCAGAAAAACAGCTTTTGCCTACTACTGCATTAGGCTTTAATCTCTTCATGCAACTTTGCATCCAAAAGACATCTTCATAAACCACAGCACCCCAAGCTGAAATCAGTAAAACCAGTACCAGACCGTTGAGTTCCAAACTGGCCACTTTGGGATGGATCAGTATCTCTGTATATTGAAGAAATATCAGATTTTAGCTAATATTTGGATTTAAAAGGATGCATGGCCCTCATCATCATGCCTTTCTTTCTTCCCTAGGAGCACAACATATGGCTTGTATCTGGCTAACTTCCAATCTGAGTAATTACATTCCGACCACATAAGTATCCCCTGGGGTTTTAACTGGATATAGCATTCCTCTCCAGTTCCTCCTGCGAACGTTTATGCTCTGTTGAGGAGCACTGTTAAACAGCTACTGCCCTCTGCCCCAGAGACGCCTGCATTTTACTAGTAAGTGAAACTATTTTTTAAAAAATGATAATTATATTCCCATCTCTCCCTGTTATATTTTGCAGGGGGCAGGGCTGTCTTTCTTTCCTCAACGTATGTTTTGAGTTCCTAACAGTATCCACGTCATGGGTCTTTCTGTATCAGGATGATGTTTTCACGCAATTAAATGGACAGATGAACATGAAGATGGTATTTTCCTCATGGACCTCAAGTGTTAAAAGACCTGCCCCTAGGTCCATGCAGCACATTTAAAATTAAGCATTTCTTCTGAGGATCTGCAACAGCAATATAGGCTGACGAAGGGCTACGTGTTTAAAAGGTTAATATTAGAGAAGATACGAGCAAGATTTCTGCTCAGACATGGGGGACAACCAGATGAAGCAAAAGAAGCGTTTGGATGTCTTGCTTTTACATGGGCATTGCTTGCTTCCATTGGTGTATTCTGTTTCAAGGACAGAGCCTCAGACAGAATGAGCTATACACCACCATGTACAGCACCACAGTCTAGCACGTATTTCAAAGATCTCAAAGCACTTTACAGCTGTTTGATGCCTATGGAAAGTACTGGAGACAACCATTAGGAAAGCTACGGAACAAAACTAGGTACCAGGACCAGGTAAAATCCCCCCCCCCCCCAGAAAAAAAAAAAAAAAATGATTGCAAACACTGAAGTCAAGATGAAAACTACCTAAAGGGAGTTTGGAGTACCTTTATTTCTGATTTCACAACCTAAAACCATTGGAATTCCAGATTTCAGGAATATCTAAACTATTAACTTGTGCTAGAGCCTGCAGCATCCACTATCTCTGCAGATGCATCAGGACCACTGTGACAAATGCGGCATCCTGCAAGTCAGAAGCCACTTTAACAGCACCCCCTGAAGAGGATCAATGTGACACTAAACAGCAGAAATACCAGGAAGGAAGCCACTTACCCCAGTCTATATTTTAACCACTTGGTCAGATTTATAAACTACTTTGAAGATGACAGATGCTACAGTACTGTTCAATATTATCGAATAAAATTGTGCATGGGAACAGATTTTTTTCTGCTTGACAGCTGGATGAGGAGAACCACTTTTAGCCACGTAATTCTCCTGCATGTATATGCACATACTGCCCTATGTGCATGCAGAGAAGCCTGCAGAGGCAGAGCAGGGAGCCCTTGTCACCATGAGCCCCAGCAGGCTCATGGGGATAGCACTGGCAAAGGAGCCAAGGGCTGGTACAGCTCACACCCTGCAAGTGTAGGGGTTTGAGTGCCATCCTGTAAAGGTATGACACTGGTAGTTGAAAAGACTGAAAATTTGCTGGGTTTGGAACCGGCCAAACCACCAAAAACAAACAAAAAAAAGCAAGTTTTAGAGGGAGATGTAAAATGTCAGGTCTCTCTGGCGACATCCCTTTAAACATACTGAAGCAGAGCTCAGGCCACTGCCCTGATCAACAAGCATATAAAATGCAGTGCATCTTCAGCGTGCAACATTGCCATCATGCGGACACCCCAGCTCTGCTAGCATGCCAGCAGGGACAGAACGAATCAGAACCTTGCCCCAAATTTACAGCTTTTTAAAACTGTCTCTAATAATATCATCAACCTCCAGATGGTGACAACTCTCTTGTAACGTGCCTCCCCCAAGAAAAACACTCCCTGCTTCAGACTTGCTCTTTTTCATGTTAGGTAGCAAATGCACTTTTCATTACCTGAGACACACTCACACCTGTCATAAAATTACGTTGCAATGTGTGGTTATCAACACCAAAAAAATGTACAGAAACATGAAAAATGACAAATGCAGCATTCCTGATGTCAGGAAGCCAACCTTTAGAAGTAATCTGAATGAGAACGGCACTACGGCTTGGATCAGGAATGAGCTCCAGAACAGGAAAATGCATGGAAGTTGGCATAGTGAGAAGTGGAAGACAACGCAAATGAGTCATTACTAATTTAAGAAAATGAAATACTTACAGAGGACAAAACAGTGTGGAATGCAGAAGCAAACTGTAATAAATAAAATATGCAGATGGAAATATTGTACATCAACAGAGAAGCAGTAACAGAATTAAACCAGATTCAGGGATGGTGAGTGACTCAGTGAAAGCAGCAGCGAGGAACAGTAATTATCTGCCAGCACTTCAGTCAAAAGTTCTTTATCTGCTCAAAACTCATGCTGGCACTCAGCTGGAGCCTATCCCAAGCAAAGCAAGCATGATTTCACTTACTCACCCAACAGCTTGCTTGAATTACAGTCTCACTGAGGGACATAACAAGACTTCTTAATGAAGGGACCATGCTGCTGCCTGCGTACAGAAGCAGAAGTACAACAGGGGCTTTCTACCCACCTGGCACAGTAGCCAGAAACCCACAGGAACAACAGGGACCTAGACTCAAGTTTAATAACATATTCCTCAGAACGTCCAACTTGCAGCTGAAACGCTGTATCAAAGCAGCACCAAAGAAACAAACAAATAATTTAAGATATGAAACAAATACTGACAGGCAAAGAACAGAAGCTTAACCACTGCAGGTGGCTGGAGATATGAAAGAAAATCCTGTTTGTATCCTCATTTCCTAGCACTAGGCACCTGTAAACATCCAAAGGAGCCCACCCGCTGTCCACCACTGGAGCAAAGTCACCACATTTGGACAGTCATTGGACCATGCCTCATGCCTGACTGGGGCATATAGCAAACTACTGACAAACTGGGTGGTGGGGAAACATGAACAATGGACAACTGATGGCATTTTCTGGAGAACTGGTTTCCCTTTTCTGTAGGAAAGGTCAATATATAAACAAGAAAAGTAACACTAAGCATTTTATTTATTTTTTCCAGACTGGTTTACTCTAGTTAATTGCCATATGTTGTTCTGTCTGCAGGAAAGGAAGTTCTTGAAGCACTATGTACAGCAGATAGTTGATACCAGGCCTAATCTGTTCCTTGTTGAAAGACTGTCCCGAACGGCACAGGACATGCCGCTGGAGCGTGCTGGCTCTCCTGCCACCGGTGTTTAGCCGGTGAGCATTTCATGACGGACATAAGGCTCCGCCTTGTGGCGGACCTCTGTAACTTCTCTTTGTGGCTATTTTTGAAAATTATTTTTTTTTAATGGCATTTCATTTCCAAGAAGACAAAACAGACAAACCTAGAAAGCCATTTTTCCTCACTAATTTCTACCAACTCTCTGCTGTGCCCTGGCTGGCAGGTCTTTGTACCCTGGGTTGGTTTTAATTAACTCTGACTCATAGCTGTAGCAAATGCTACAATGTTTCCTGTCACCGGTACTATTTGCCAAACAGCTTTTCTAAGATTCTTACATACTGGGGTGTGCATGTGAATGATTGGATTTAAACCAGAGTTTACCTCACAAAGCGGGAAGATGAGGTAGCACTAGCATTTTTTAGAGTAATCTAAAAATACTAGTGACTTGGATGAGGGAATTGTGTGCACCTTCAGTAAGTTTGCAGATGACACCAAGTTGTGGGGGGGAAGTCTCAATTTGACAGAAGGTAGGAAGGCCCTACAGAGGGACCTGGACAGGATGGGTCGATGGGCAGAGGCCAATGGGATGAGGTTCAACATGGCTAAGTGCTGGGTCCTGCACTTTGGTCACAACACCATGCAACACTACAGGTTATGCCCATCAATCCAACCTGTCCAAATCCTTCTGCAGGGCCTTCCTACCCTCTGCCAGATCATCACTTCACCCAACTTGCTGTCATCTGCAAATTTACTGAAGGTGCACTCAATTCCCTCAACCAAATAATCAATAAAGATATTAAAGAAGATGGGCCCCAACACCTACCCCTGGGAAACACCACTGGTGACCAGTCGCCAGCAGGATTTCACTCCATTCACCACCACTCTCTTGACCTGGCCATCCAGGCAGTTTTTAGCCCAGCAAGTGTACCTGTCCAAGCTATGGGCTGCCAGCTTCTCCAGGAGAATACTGTGAGAGACTGTGTCAAAGGCTTGCCTGAAATCTAGGTAGACTACGTCAGCAGCCTTTCCCTCATCCACCACGTGGCTTACCTGGTCATAGAAGATGAAGTTGGTCAGGCAGGACTTGTCTTTCACGAACCCATGCTGTCTGGGCCTGATCCCCAGGCTGTCTCGCACATGTGTGACTGCATTCAAGGTAACATTCTTCCATAAACTTCCCTGGCAGTGAGGTCAGGCTGTGAGGACTGTAGTTTCCCATACCTTCCTTCCAACCCTTCCATAAGAGCCACATTACAGAATCACAGAGATTTAGTTGTGGATCCTGTCCCTCAGACAGCTTCAGGGCAGGTATCCAAGAACTTTGGCAAATTTTGGTGGGAGTTAGATGCCTTGAAGCTTCTCTTGCATCTACGTGATCTTGTTGTGCAAAATTTTTTGGCTAGCACCAAATAGAGAATTGCTTGTCAATACCAGGTTAGGACTCTAAGAATTTTGGCCCTACTTTGGAGGCAGCTACAGGCCTGGTAGCTACCACTGCCTCCTCCAGGGAAGCTTCTGTAAATGTTGGGAATTCCTCCTGAGAGACGTTTAGTTCTGGGTACCAGCTACAAAGCCGAGCCTGGAGGACCCCATGTGCCAACTGCCACCGTGGCCCCAGAGGCTGGATCAGACCCCAGGCACTGACTCTGGCCGAGGCCCTGGACCTCGCGGCAGACCCCAGGCACTGACACCCGCCGAGCCCCCGGACCCCGCAGCTTACCAGGCATCTGACATCTGGAATAGGGCAGCCTTCTATCTCTCCCTCTGAAATTATTTCCATAGTTTGCTAGTGATGTAAGAAATTTCTTTTAATGGAGCTCTGGGTCCCTTTTCATCAAATTCAGTTAAAGTTCTTTCTAAGCCTATAGAAAAAAGCAATTATGTCCGTTATAGTTAGCAGCTGCCTTACAAGAAAGGTCATTTAAGCTATCACTTAAAATCAGTGAGAACTGAAGGTATAAAGAAGAAATAAAATTACGTTTTAGGTTACAAAATAAATCAGAAATGAAGAGTTCAAAGGTCCTGAGATTATACAGCAATAAAAAAAATACACTTGCAGAAATTTGGGCAGCATCTCAGTTCTTAACCATAACACAAATTCTCAGGCTAAAACTCGTCAGTTTCTAGAACACTGCTACAGTTCCTGTTAAACTGTATTGGAAGGGATCAGCATCCTCCTCTTGTAGGGCAAGAGATCTACAAATAGAACACAAAGAGGTGAATGACTACTTTGTAAGGCTGAAGGAAGATTATACTTTAAAAGCGTTACAAATAAGAACCTTATTCCTAAGCTTAAAATGGAGAATGAATGTTCAGAGATCTAGGAAGTACTTCATTATTTTAAACTTACACATCCAAAACCAATATTGTTTGACCAGCTTCACGCTTAACACATCTTTCAGCCAACCCATGCTAACTAGTCTCAAGCTAGTCCGCTTAAAACTACAACAATCAAGTCTACATAATGCAATGTGTGGGGTTTTTTTAATGTGAACTTACAAACCACGCATGAAACAAGAAGCCAAGGCACAAACGTTAGCTTCCTATCTCCTCTCCCAGTCTTGTATTGTCTACTCTCCCAGCTACACTAAAACACAACAGCTGAAAGACTGCAAATACACATCATTCTTCAGAGCTGACTACCACTACTAGTCTTTCTGATGGCCTATTGTCTAAACGAAGTACTCCCCCACAACACTCACTTTCCCTGATTCTACAATAGATCACCAAATAAAGCAATTTAGTTTACATTTGAAGAATCATCTTAGTTCTCCCCAACTACTACCCACTCTGTGCATAGACCAGCTGTATACAGTGATAGTTACTAATTAACATGAACGTTCTCCAAGGGAAAGGTGCTCAAATTACACATAGGATGAGATTTTGAAAAAAGTTGCCCATAATTGCTGAAAGAGACTGCATAGTTACTTCTATTAAACACTGCCACATTTAGGGAAAAATGATGCAAATTACTTAGCTGTAGTTAGAAAAAGCTACATCAAACACTTCCAGTTCCCATTAGTCAAAAGCTAAATTAGAAGGAACTGACAAAAAACACTGCACTGACAAGATTTTGATAAGAGATTTGTAAGACAGCCAGCAGTAAACAGCATGTACATATACTGAAAGCATGCTTTCCCAGGAACAGCGTAAAGGCTACAGTACCTCAAGTCTGTCCTAGTAGATGTAGTCTGAATATATCAAAAAAAGACAACAAAAAAGTAACATGAGTTGCTAAGATGCAACAACAAGTTTGAAATAATCATAGCGTCAATCAAGATTTGATTCAAAACAAATTTGGTAGTCAGAGGGAAATACTTGAAATACTTAACCATAGACACTTTAAACAATAACATTTAAGTGTTTTATTGCTACAAATCGGTACATCTTATCACAAAAAGCTACAAGGCATACTATTACACATACTCTATTATACAGAGTGCAATGCAGTCCCCAAAACAGCCACACTCAACAGCACAATTTTTGAAGGTTGTTCATTCTGTATTGAGAGGTAAATATGATAAGCATATGCCACACAGCATTTAAAATATTTACCCCACAGACCAGCCTTTCTTTTCAATTGATTAGACCAAAAACTATTATATCCAACTTTCAGTACACACACCAAAAAAATAGGATGCTTAAAAAAATATACAACACAATGTTTTAATCAGCTTTAACAGTCAGTTTGCTATAAAAAGCTCAACTAAAATAGTCTTAATTTCATTTTAAACAAAATCAGAAACACAGAGGAATTATATAAACAACTTCTCCACAGAATGGAATGCATGCATAGGGTGGGGAATCTTCAACAACTCTCATTTGAGACTATTAAAGAGTCTTAACCACTTTTGAGCAGAAATAAAAAGCTGTTTTGCCCCCCCTAATTTGTTTTCATGTGTGTTTTCTTTCACTTAGTTATCTTCAGTGTGGTCTAAGGTGAAGTCAGTTTGCTCTTCAGTTTCTTCTTCCTCTTCTTCCTCCTCTTCTTCCTCACCTTCAGCTGGCTCATCAGCCTTGTCCTCTTCTTCTGTCTGCTGCTCCTGAGCCTGATCATTAATTTCAAATGGATTTTCACCCTGGAGGAAAAAGAAGAAAACAAATGCTTTAAGTATTTTTTTCAAACAGTACAAAATTTTTTATCATTTCAGTGATTGGAAAGCTCTTAGTCTGTAGTATCTACTGAGTCCAATTAACTTATTGGCTAATCAAAGCCATAGTTGCCACATATAAACCCCCATGAATAAGGCAGAATTTTAAATTTAAGATACTAGTATTTTGCTTTTTTAGAAGTAGACTCTCAAAGGTAAGGGTCAAGTATATAGAAAGCTGGTATAACAACTTATCAGAGACCTATGAAAACAAGAAAACCCCAAATCTCACAGTTAAAATTCAGGCCACTTTTTAGGTGAACCACTATTATGCAAGCACAGAGAAGCTACAGAGCACCAAGAACTATTTCACCCAGTCTGTAACACTGTCCAACACTGAAATACCACGGATACCTATTAGCTCAGTAAACTGGCTCGTGAAAGAAAAGAGAATGCCTGAACCAGTTTAACTCCAGCATCAGTGGAAAGCATTGTGAAATAAAAAGGTAAGCATCCAAACCTTACTTCAGCTGGTATTTGTGCAACTCTCCAAGCTCTACTCATCTACTTTCCTTTCTGGATAGAAGTGAGAAAAACCTCTTGACTACAAGGCCTCTGGTCTTCCTTGGGCTCAAACAAGTATTTTGAATCACAATTGGACATAGCAACAAGGATTTCCAAAGATGGGCACAGAAATAAATGGAGTTAAGAATACTCCACCTGGTTAGCTTCAAATACACGCTCAACAGTAAACAGAATGAAAACAGGTAGGTACATTAAGATATTTAAACTTTTAATGCTTTTCATTAGCATTAACTTTTCATTAGAAAGTAGCATTGTTTCCTAGTACGTGGCTTTTTTTTTTCCAAAAACGTGGCTTGCATCTGTAACAGATTCACAAGGATGTCAGAAGTACATCTATAGATCTGATGCAAAAGGAAAAGACTAGAATACTCTAGTGTCTAGGCTAGGTATGATGATGAATTGCAGTTAAAGAATTTACTTCTGAAAGAACTACTTCCACACTCCAACAGACAACTCAACTGTTCCTGACTCCTGGGGACAAGCTATAGAAAATTTTTACTGTTCATTCCTGTGAAAACAGTATCCAACTTACAACTAACCTACAAGAACTGGATTCAACACACTACTTCTAGCTGAACACAATAATCACCCTCCTCCCCCCCCAAAAAAAGATTCTCCCCCTTCTGTTTTTTCAGAGAAAAAGAAGCATTTTAAAGTTCTCAAACTAAGGCAAAAATTACTACCCTCAACAGAAGATCCTAATGATTGCACTTTTTTTCCCAGTGATGTAGAATTTAACACATCCAACACAGAAATAATGTTGATGCTAGTTGATTTTGACAGCCACACTGGTCCCATCTTCCCAGATGGCTTGAATATATATACACACACATCTATGGAACATAAGAATGTAAGAAGGTAAGTATTTTATTCTCAAGAGATCAATCCTTTAAGCTCCTTGTCTCTAGAATATTTAAATTGCACAGAAAGCTTGAAAGTAAAGTGGTGTTTACAGGCAAATGCGTTCATGATTCAAGTGACTCCAGAAACTAGTCTCAATATTTATTTTTAACATGTCTAACAAACCTGATCCAAAAAGATGCTGCAGTCTGCCTACCTCAGAGGTAAACTTCAGAATGCCTCCACTATTACATATGAACAAACAGTCCTTCTGCTGCGTTTATTTCATTTTGCACATATAGCAAACAACCTGTGGAATAGTCTCCACATGGAAAGAAGATTAAATCAAAGAACAGAAAAGCTTTTCCATTAATTGTTAGGTAAGGGAGTAAGTCACATGTTGAGCTGTCACCACGCTGGGACCGGTCACCAGACCCACCACTGAGCTCCTGCTCACTGCTGCTGGGGAGAGCCCTGCTGCAGGCACATCTGCACCCTCCCAAGCAAAGACCGCAGCATCAGTGTCCAAGGCAAGCACCACTCCAAACCCGGACAGAGCTAGGCCCTACAAGTCCCATCTGAAAACAACCCTCCCAAAGAGCCCACAGACTACCAGTTCAGCTTCTGCCAAAAAAATAGCCAAGGACTCCCCAAGACAGTTACTGCTTATCAGTTAGCTTACTCCAGACCAGAAGTCAGTCCACACCTCCAATTTTCAGTCAAACATTAGCCAGAGTGTTTGACCCTGAAAAGTCTTATACAATTCAAGAGGCAGCAAATAGCCTCAAAACTGCTTGCCTGCTATTTGCCAGCCAGACAGTCAACACAGCCAGGACTCAGCTTGCCAGGTCTTCCCTGCTCCAAATTTCTTCTTTCCGCTCTGCATATGCTGCATACACAAAGCCTTCTGAAAGAACGTTTTTTTGTGTGTTTTTGTTTCCTCAAGCCCATCTGCCTATCATCTCAAAGTAACTGGTTTTCAGCTGTCAGCAGGATTTTCTACTCTCTTGAAAAACTGCAGGCACCAAAGACATACACTGGCTCATCACATGCTGCATAAAAACTACTGGACTCCTTCTGTCTGCAGTTGATTATACATTAGGGTAATTATGAGAGGGATTTGAATAACCAAAAAGCTCTATCTCACTGAGCAGGTGCTGCTAAAAGTGTATTGTGTTTGGGAAAGAGCAATGGTAAGCATTCTGAAAATGGCAGTGACCTCCTTGTAAAGACGATCTTCAGTTTTCCAGGTAGTGAACAGCACATTTCCAATCCCCTTTTCACCAGTCCCCCACTAGGGGGCTGTAAGGGACAATGCACATGCATGCCATGCCACAGAGAATACCAGCAGAGAGCTGAAAATAGGTTCAAATATTCTAAGCTGTGGTAGCTGGTAATTTGCCATCTTTTCTTAACAGATATAGAAGAGCTGTCTGAAACTGAATTATGCATCCAATTGTACACAATTCTGAAGAACCTGACTAAATTCAACCTTTTAAATTACAATTAAATACTGCATTGGCTGACACCTTGTCAGATTTCTGCAATACAGTATTGCTTTTCCTGAAGTTTTGTATTGGTTAGGCACAGGGAAAATGTTACTACAGAAAATCACATACTTGGCCCAGAAAAGGAAAAAGTATTTTGCCAAAATGATTTCACATGTTTCTCAAGCTGTGAATTTGTAACACAGGCTGCCACATCTTTTAAATTCTCTGACCATGACAAGTAATGTTGTAAGCTTCCGCTGTTTGTATGCAGCCATGAATCCTAGAAATTCTATCAAATAAAATTAGACAAGTTGCAGGTACTGTACTTTACAGTACAAAGTCACCTGCAGGAACCCTCGCTTCTAAACAAAGATTAACTTATTTGTAAAGTGTTTCATACTCTTCACATCTTACCTTCACATACAGCTCGTACCGTGCCTTGACTATTGGATTATTCAAGATACTGGTAGCGGTAAGAACACTCTCCCTTTTTATTTGTTCTCTGTAGGCCTAGGAAAGAGATTTAACAGTGAATAATTATTATACACCTATTGTGGCTGTCACCTATTTGAATTCATAGTCTGTTTCTGTAAGGAAAATTGTGAAAGTAATAATGCATGAAATGCTCATTCTTAGCATTTAATTCAGTTTATTACGCAGCTAGAACTTAAGTTTGATAGTGTTTATAGTTTGTTGCTTTAGTTTGATTAAGATATATATTCAGGTCTTGGTCATATAATGAGCTACATATAGCCATGCACTTGTCTACTCCCACAGTTAACTGTTCTCACCTACACGTGCTTTTCCATAACAGCCTCTGGTTCATAATTACAGAACCTCAAAAATAAACATTTCTGAGATCTTTTTTATTGGGATAACTGGGATTTTTTTTTATTCATGCTACACATCTAATGTTGCTGGAAATGCTGGGAGAGTATCATGAATTGTAACAGGATCCAATTCCATACTACTTCTAACTCTAAATTGCTCTCATTTTTCTTCATATTAAAAGGGTAATTGCCAATCAAAAAAAGGAAACCAATGTTGTTAAATTGCAGGAAACATATGTATTATGTTTTCTGATTTGAGTAACAATCTGACGCTTAATGGCAGCAAAATTCCCCTAAAATAAAAACAAAGTTATTCCTAGTAACATTCTCAGAATTTACTATTGTCAGCTATGAAGCACACCAACTTTCATTCACTGTGGGCACTGAAGTGCCAGCTAGTTCATGAGATGTTATGTTTACAGAGAACATTCTAGATATCTACAGAATAGTGTTGGTAAGAATTTAGAAGTTATTTACACCAAGTACCACAACATTTCTCACCTACTATAAAACCATGCTTTTTTTTAAATCTCTTTTTAAATATGCCATATCTTACTTGTTTTCCTTTTGTGTGATCAGGAGACTTTAAGTGTTGCTGAACAGAACTGTGTAATGCAGGAACATACACACTGCAAGCACTGCAATGAACAGTCTCAACTTTCATCATGTGGTCATCAGCAGTAACCCCTGCCAAAGAACATGCAACAAATCATTAACACAAAAAGTGTTATCCAATCCCCTCTCCCATTCCCCTGCTATGTTTGATACCAGGAAGTTAAAGCTCTCAATTGGT